>JALXJV020000025.1:7130470-8330470 GCA_024633595.2 Lepomis macrochirus
GAAATGGGTTGAACCTGACATGGTCTGTCATACTTTTTTATTTGTGTTTTTTCTGTTAACTTTGACCCTAAGAACCAATAATTGGAGGGTCTGCTCTGCCGGAAATATCGCTGAAAAAAAATTGTGGCCATTTTAGTGTATGCACCCTTTATTTTTTATCAGAAAAATGTGAAAAATTATTTTTTCCTCAAATCCTCAGTTGATTGGGTAGGCTGTCAATAAATGCATTCCAGATACACAGAACTCATGTGCTGACAACATCCACTGAAAAAATAACTCTTAAAACACATTTCTACATGATTTTGCATCAATTTCATGCAAAAAAAGTAGGCGTTTTCTCACTTTTTTCAATATTTTCATCTTTACTTCATTGGCAATCAACTATTCCCCTAAGTTATGACATCAGTCAATATGCCATTCTTTTCACCAAACAGTATACTCATTCCACAGAAAAAATTATAAAAATCCAACCAAAATCAATGGATCTGTGATGATTTCACTACTAGTTGGCGATCAACAGGCTCAGAACTTCAATCTAATTTTTGACTACTCTCAAAATTCCGAAAGACATACTGGATATTTAACATCATGGCACACTTACACACTCACACCCATGATCTTAGTAATTTAAATGAGTTTGTAACAACAAACCAACGGTTACCAACGGTTACCAACGGACTTCGAAGCTGCTCATCATTGTCAGTGGTAAGTGACAGTGACTTTAGTGAATACCGGCAGGTCTGCCCCAGCGTTTTGGGAAAAGAATGGTAATATGGATATTGTAATGGAAACTGAAAGGACCATTCCAGTCTTCAAACAAGTATATTTCTGACGATTCCTCATCCCAAAGCGTATCCCTGTAGCAGCAGCAGCATTCATTCTCCACTAGCTTACATAGATAGCTTTAGCCATTTTAGCTCGTTTGGTGGTTTCTTTAAGCGGCCATAACTCCTCACAGGAATGGGGTAGAGACTTACTTTTTTTTTTTAAATGTTCAGAATCTTATGCTCATGTTTCCTATATGTCCATTTTGAAAAATTGCGAAAATTTCAACTGGACTTTCTTTACTCTAGGTAAAGAAATAGATATGAGAATAAATGCTGCTACAGGGATACGTTTGGGCGAGAATCATTAGATACACTTGTATGAAGGCTGGTGTGGACCTGAAGTGTTTTCATGTCAGACAGATAAAGGCTAGTAGGATAACTAAAGGCTGCACTAAGCGTTAGCTGCGTTAGCAATTAGCTACATGGCCAGTTGTTACGTTCAGCTTTAGACAAATTGTAGCTAGTTAGCTTATGGCATGAATGGCCACACAAAAATATATGTAGCCAGTGATTCTTGAGATCTGGGACAAAACATGTCCACCAGATAAAACACAGTTTTGGTAAAACATTTACATAAAATTATTCATACATTTAGCCAGAATACTAACAAGACAACTTTAGCACACCCAATTATTTATTTCATGTTGTTTCACTTTTTTTTAAATTAAAAATATTGTAATATGTGACCAGTGCCTGTAAAAGTCCTTGTCCGGAAGCAGGTGGTATTACAATATAATAGCTTAAAAAGAATTAAAAGTAATGCAAAATTAACCTATTTTAATAGGTATCAAAAGTTAGGGTGTTGGATTAAAATGCATTGGATGCATTGGATGCAATTATTGAATGCAATGCATTTTAGGCCATAATGGCTAGTGAAAAGCTGTTAGTGGAAGAACGAAAGAGAAGGAACAGGGAGTATCAAAAAAGAAGGTGAAAAAATTGATAGCCAGCCTGAGCTGAGGGTGGAGTTCCTGAGAAAGGAGAGGGAAAGACTGAAGAATAGGGTGGAGGAGGGCAAAATAAAGACACAGAAAAGAGATATAAGAGATGGTTTTGGAAACAACCACAGATAGAGCCATAGCGACCTCAAGAACAAAGCACATGAGCAGCCATCTACAAACCCCATTTCCACAAAAGTTGTGATATTTTCCAATTAAAAATAAATAATAATCTGGGATTAATTCACATGACCCTTTATTTAACTTACAAAAGTACAAAAAAAGATTTTCAGTAGTTTTACTGATCAATGTAACTGTATTTTGTAAATATAAACAAAGTTAGAATTTCATGCATTCAAATAAATGTTGCACGCAAATAAATGTTGGGGCAGAGGCTTGTTTACCATCGTGTTACCTCACCTTTCCTCGGATAACAACTAATCATTTGGGAAGTGAAGATACTAATTGTGCCAGTTTTGTAATTGGAATTTTTGTTATTCAAAACTTCAGCTGCTCAAACGTTTGTGGTTGCCACTGTCTGATGCACTGATTCTGATGCGCCATACATTTTCAATAGGAGACAGATCTGGACCGGCAGCAGGCCTTTTAAAGAACACGCAATCTGTGTGTACGAGCCCATGTTGTTGTAAGCCTGTGCAGACTGAGGCCTAGCGTTGTCCTGCTGAAATAAGCATGTCCTGGAAAGATACATCGACTTGATGGCAACAGATGTCTTTCTAAAATCCCAATTCATGCCTCTGTGTCAGTAGCACCTTCACACACATACAGCTCACTCATGCTGTAGGCACTGATGCAGGCTTTTTGGAAAATATCCCAACTTTTCTGGAGATGGGGTTTGTAGTTTGTGCATAAGCAGCATGTATTTGAAGAGGTTGTGGACTTTACAATGGGGTTATGTTCATGGACTAGTCCTTGTACCCTCTTGAGATGTTAATCAAAAATAATAGGTTATATAATGTATTTTCTTCGTATCTTATAAAGTTACAATATTTGTGAGAGTTCAATGATAATTTTGAATTAAATATTTTTCTGTTTCTTACAAGTATGTCACCACCGTCAGATGTGTCAACACCGTCGATGTCTTGTCAACTCTGTCAGATGGACTTTATGTTGATTTTTTTTTAAAAGATGACATGTTTTGTTCCATCAAGAATATTTAGTCTATAACAGTGTTGCATTTTCAAAGTTAATGTGTAATTTGAACACTTCTAAGTATCTCTGTTCATATTGGAGATTAAATGTTATATTGGTTAATACATAAAACCTAAACTGTAACTATTAAACATTTACAAATCTAACTTTTAAAAGGAGATATGTTTCATTTAAAACATCTGTATACAATTGAGAGAACCAAGAAACAGCTAAGAGTAAAAATATCTGTGATAAGGTCATTTAAAATAATTTTTTTGACATTTCTATGTCTCTGACGGTGTTGACGAAAAATGTCAAAAAAATGTAAAACTGGGAGGTTGTTCCAACACATGGTTATATAGGCAAAGCCTCATTTAACAAAGATGTATACATAGTTTTTTTAAATAATCAAGATTTTTTTTTGAAAATAAAAACCTGTTTTGTCCCTGATCTCAAGAATCACTGGTAGCTATATTGGATATCAGACTGTACACAATACTGAACAATACAAAAGTTCTTTAAGATGTAAACATACTATATATTATGCATAGTTTGTTTTGTATATAGTGTCAAACATCTAGATTTATTTCACCTGAATACACAATATTTCCCATTTGCAGATTTGGTTCTGATCTTATTGGGTTTGCTGTGGAGGAAAAGTTAGCAACAAGAGAAGGCACCAGAGGATTAGAAAATACAGTAAAGAGGAGAGTCAAGGATTGAACAGAGAGAAGAGTGGAATGAGAAGAGAAGAGTGACGAGGAGAGAACAGGAGAGGAGTGATGTGAATTGGAGAAGAATGAAGTATGGAGCCTCGAGAAATCTAGATGTTTGACACTACTAGCTAACTAGGTTTTGACAAATCACTATATACTGTACAGGTCTATATACAAAAATAAACTATGCATAATATATAGTATGTTTACATCTTAAAGAACTTTTGTATTGTTCAGTATTGTGTACAGTCTGATATCCAATATATTTTTTTGTGTGGCCATTCATGCCATAAGCTAACTAGCTACAATTTGTCTAAAGCTGAGCGTAACAACTGGCCATGTAGCTAATTGCTAACGGCAGCTAACGTTTAGTGCAGCCTTTAGTTATCCTTACTAGCCTTTTATCTGTCTGACATGAAAAAACACTTCAAGGTCCACACCAGCCTTCATACAAGTGTATTTCTAATGATTCCTCGCTCCAAACGTATCCCTGTAGCAGCATTTATTCTCATATCTATTTCTTTACCTAGAGTAAAGAAAGTCCAGTTGAAATTGCAATTTTTCAAAATGGACATATAGGAAACATGAGCATAAGATTCTGAACATTTAAAAAAAAAAAGTAAGTCTCTACACCATTCCTGTGAGGAGTTATGGCCGTTTAAAGAAACCACCAAAGCGAGCTAAAATGGCTAAAGCTATAAATCTATGTAAGCTAGTGGAGAATGAATGCTGCTGCTGCTACAGGGATACGTTTGGGATGAGGAATCGTCAGAAATATACTTGTTTGAAGACTGGAATGGTCCTTTCAGTTTCCATTACAATATCCATATTACCATTCTTTTCCCAAAACGCTGGGGCAGACCTGCGGTATTCACTAAAGTCACTGTCACTTACCACTGACAATGATGAGCAGCTTCGAAGTCCGTTGGTAACCGTTGGTAACCGTTGGTTTGTTGTTACAAACTCATTTAAATTACTAAGATCATGGGTGTGAGTGTGTAAGTGTGCCATGATGTTAAATATCCAGTATGTCTTTCGAATTTTGAGAGTAGTCAAAAATTAGATTGAAGTTCTGAGCCTGTTGATACGCCAACTAGTAGTGAAATCATCACAGATCCATTGATTTTGGTTGGATTTTTATAATTTTTTCTGTGGAATGAGTATACTGTTTGGTGAAAAGAATGGCATATTGACTGATGTCATAACTTAGGGGAATAGTTGATTGCCAATGAAGTAAAGATGAAAATATTGAAAAAAAAGTGAGAAACGCCTACTTTTTTTGCATGAAATTGATGCAAAATCATGTAGAAATGTGTTTTAAGAGTTATTTTTTCAGTGGATGTTGTCAGCACATGAGTTCTGTGTATCTGGAATGCATTTATTGACAGCCTACCCAATCAACTGAGGATTTGAGGAAAAAATAATTTTTCACATTTTTCTGATAAAAAATAAAGGGTGCATAGACTAAAATGGCCACAATTTTTTTTTAGCGATATTTCCGGCAGAGCAGACCCTCCAATTATTGGTTCTTAGGGTCAAAGTTAACAGAAAAAACACAAATAAAAAGTATGACAGACCATGTCAGGTTCAACCCATTTTATTGAGCTATTGAGACTTTGGCTCCCCGACTATAATAAAACTGCTGCTGAACATGATCTACATGCAGATTAACTACAAACCAAGAGAGAAAAGATCAACAGAATCCTGATTGAAGACTAAACAGTATCATTAGCAACATCCTATCCATTTAACTACAAGTTCTTTAAATAAATTCGTTTCTTAAAGTCAACTATACTCCAGCAGTAAGTGAAGTGTTTATTGTCCAGTGTTGCCCATCCTCCTTTCTCTCCTCTTGTTGTTCGACAGCCTGTAATGTTTCGCCTGTCGCTTTCGCTGAATGCTCATCCACAAGTGTTTGATTTGCTGTGACAATAACAGCAGGAAAATTTAACAAAAGCGATATAAAACGTCGTGTTCTTTCTCACCGTAATCTCTAACTTTCGGGTGAATTTGACCGATGTGTCGGGTCGTTAGTTTTTTGGGCCCAAAACAGCCAGTTTACCAACTGTAGCGCCGTTAGCATGTTAGCATGTTATATGTGTTTGTGTGTGTTTGGTAGCTTTCAGCCTCTGACTGACCTCATAACTCAGCAGAAACTCGTCTTGTTGTTGTTTTCATCCAGTCTCTGTCGTTGCCCGCTCTCGTTCTCCACACGTCTTTATGGAGCAGGTTCACAAAGATCCGGAGCTGGATGAGCTCGAATGATCCGCTCCGTGCAGCGTCTCCAGCTGCCGCCGCAGCGTCTTCGGGTCAGTTCGCCGAGTCGAGCGAAGTCGCGTCGCGGCGAGATGAGCAGCCGAAGAAAGGGGGTCTCTGGGTTACAGTGTGAGGTGTCGGTGCCACACTGGAGTCCTGACATCTATCATCTATTACTCATCAGTCATCTCGATGGTGGTACAGCTAGCTGGGCTGTGCGCTTCAGTCGTTGTTTGGCCAGTTTACAGAGGAAACTGGCCAAAGCAAAGTAAACAACAACAACAAAATGAAATAAAGCAGCAAAATTGATTCGAAACTTTATGTAGTTCTGAAAAACTGACTTGAACTGTCAGTATTCCCAAAATTATATTTCTTTATACAATGGAAAATCAGTATTAAATCCACCAACAAGATAACAGCGCTACATATATAATTACAAATGATATAATTGTCAGGAAATAAAACAAAAGAAGATGACAAATGGAGCCTTTATTTCAAACTCTGCATTCATCCTGCCAGTGTTACAGTATAGGTTATGTGATAAGCCTTTTTTGGCTCATTATCACTGATGCATTATTTTGTCAGCACATAGAAATGATTTACATATAATTATAAATTAGTTTATAATTCACTGTCTGAGCTCTGTCTCCAGTGAAGCATCAGCAGCGCCCTCTGCTGTTTGTTAAAGAGAAACGAGGCAGCACCTGGTTTTCATTCAGGCACACTCTCCTCTAAGTCCCTATACTGACCAATCATTGAGCGCCGTTGAGCAGCTCAATCCACCAATCACTAAGCTCTGTTGAGCAGGCTGCTTCCTCAACCCATCAATCAGATATATCGGATATCTGAATTGATTAAATTGTAAATTAATTAATTAATAGGTCATTATTAATGACCTATTAATTAATTTAAATATATTGATCACAGAAAGCTGAAAGAGAATTTTTTTTGTTGTGTATTGTGCATCGCCCCTCATTTCCTTACATTTTTCCAACATCAGTGCAGTTTTTGGCCTCATCTATGGTCCAAATCGATGATTTTTATTGTAAAATAAGAAGTCCAAAAAGACAACAGGCATGGCATCCTATATACCTGTTAGCAGTTTTGTGCAGCCTGAACACAGCTTCAGCTTTTCTGTACTGTTCTCTGTCTTTGTAGGGCAGTATAGATAATTGTTTGACGTAGATAATTAAATCAGAAAACATTTGGCTTCTTGCATAGAAATTTTGATTATTATATTGATAAAATATGGTCAAAATAACAAATTATCATGGTCAAACAGAGAATGAGAATTATTGTCATATAAAGTGATTCTAAACAAGACGTTTTTCCAATGTAGTTTTGTATGTAGGCAAAAACTAAAGAAATGCTAGGGCTTAAATTTAAAATCTTAATAAACATGAGGACATGACATGATTATTTTTCCATTACAGGTTGGATTTGTCGTGGCACAGACTTACTCTACAATTTCCGGGTGGACACTCATTATTCATGTGCAGCGATTCATGTCCTCATAATGTTGTCTGCGTCCTTCCCCGTGCATGGGAGAAGACAGTATTCCTGATTATTATGTTTACAGCATCTTATGTTTTGCTGCTGCTGAATGTGGTGGTGGGGGGGGGGGTGCTGCTGAGAGCCAAGCCGTGACACAGGCAGCCTGACGGTGTAAAGGCCCTGCAGTCTCAGGTCGAGGAGAGTTTGTGTTTCCCGAGTCAGCTGCTGGCCTTGTGGCACTTCCACGCCAGTCTCTTAGGTACTGAAATGAAATAATAGCAAGGATGGAACAAACAGTTATCAGCTAAAAGTGGTAGTTACAATAAAAATTTACATCAAAATAACATACTCTACATTACACTCTACATCACAGGAAAGGGTACTGAAAGCCAGGAAGTTAGGTAAACTGCAGTTTTGTTGTTGGAGACAATGTCAATAAAGCTGAACTCTTTTGAAGAAGGCCAAAAAACAGCTGGTTGTCACATAAAAGATGCTAAACCTAAATTATGAAAAGAAATTATCACTATGAGGTTCACAATTCAGTCAGCTGAGGAAAACTGAGTGGACTTAAAGATACTTTTACAATCAGGTTAAAGAAAATTTGACATCTCAGGATGACTTTATATTTCTCGCTTATATTCTGTCAGCTCTCAAACATGGCCAACGTGCATGTAACTGGACTCTCCGTTCCTCCCTCTTAGGTAAAACTGTCCTCCCGGTGTTGCAGTTGATCCGGCTTGTTATTGTCGGGGATGTATTGCAGCCTGTTTGGAAAAATGACTTGGCACACTTTGTTTGTGATACATATCAACCAGGCTGCACTGAAGCTGCCTTCAACTGGATCTTCCCTTCTCCTTCCATTAATACTGGACACTGCAGTTATCAGTGCTACGTTTGAAATTATTATAATAAAATATTTCAGAAAAGAAGCACATTTGCACAATAATCAAACCATTGTTCAGTCTTGCCGAACATTTTTGTTGTATTTTAGTGCTAAAAATGAAAACTGTTTCTACTGTGAGTGACAAAGTGTAGTGTTAGTTTTATATCAGACATATCAGACTAGTAAATCAAATTTAATCTAATAAAATTTACATCATCTCCAGATGGTTCTCGTTTTGGCTCCTGGTCTGATTTTCTTCTGCTACTTTGTCCACCTCATCATCATGGGGAAAAAGGTAGATAATGTAATATTTTTGTCACATTAATTTGTCTCAATTTATAATCTAAAAAACACAATAAAGCATTTTGTGAAACTTGATAAAGTGTATTCTCAAATGAAAGTTGCTTGTTTCTTCTGTAAACCTCTGACTAATGTTCATTGTTGAAACAAAGTTTTCTTGCAACATCTTTTTTTTTTTTTTTTGTAATTTAACCAGATGATCTCATTGAGATTTAAAACATCCTTTTCAAGAGAGACCTGGCCAAAATGGCAGCATATTAACAGTGCACAGTTACAAATATAAACACACACACACACAACAACAAGGAACAATTAACAAGGCCCTTCAGATACATGAACAAACAACATTAGACTACTTAAAAGTACAATTTATACATACCGTAAGTTTAAAGGATTTAGTTATTTTAAAAACACTGACAAAAATTTATGGCATCTATTTCCAAATCAGATTTTGCAACTGCAAATCAGACTGCAATGTGTTCAAGGTGGATGGGGCTGCATAATTAAAGGCCTTCTTACCAAGCTCTGTACGGACCGTAGGTACAGATAACAAATACAAGTTACCAGACCGCAAATTATAGGAACTGATGTTACGTAACATATAAGAGCAAAGATAAGAGGGAAGCATTTCCAGCATGGCCTTGTAAATAAAAGTGAGCCAATGCGTCCTCACTGATAATGAGGGCCAGTTTGTCATTTTGTACAAAATACAATGGTGGGTCGATGCTTTACATCCAGTCACAAATCTTAATGCACTATGGTAAACAGTATCCAACAAGATAAATATCAAATAGACGCATTTCTATAGCGCAGGTCACCGTAATCGAGTGCAGTGAGAAAGGTTGCAGCAACAACTCTCCTCCTGGTTTTCCAAGAAAAACAGGCTTTGTTTCTAAAATAAAATCCTATTTTTAATTTGAGCTTTGCGACTTAAAAGAGAGCTGATCATCAAGTAATATACCCAAATATTTGTACAATTTGACTTTTTCGATCTGCTCACCATGTATAGTAAAAATGCCTGGAATATTGTCCAGAGACTTCTTAGATTTTGAAAAAAAGCATAATCTTAGTTTTCAAAACTAGTTTAAGGTGATACAGTTGTACCTGAACAAGGTTGAAAGCAGATTGTAAATAAAAAAAAGCTTGGTGTAAAGTAGCAGCTTTACAATAAATAACGGTATCATCAGCATAAAAATGGAAATGAGTCTGTGGGATGACCCAAGTTATTAATATAAATAGTAGTGGTGGGCCCGTTATCGGCGTTAACGTGAGACTCTTATCGGGCGATAAAAAAAATATCGCCGTTAATCTATTCTCAAAGTTGGGTTGAGAGCTGGGTCTATACTACGCAAGCTATGATGACTTTCACCTTGATATTTTAGCGCATAGATACCTAGTCGAATCGCACTGTAGGGGACAAGAACAAGTCTTCGAACCTGTGTGTCTGCCTACTGTGAAATTACCACATCAAACGTGACGTGCTAACATGGATGCAGCTGTTGCCGCGTTACCTCGCAGGTCGGAGCTGGGAATGACGTCACACCCGAGTTGACGGCGTTCCGGTTACAACCTCGCTCAGCCAGCTGTTTGTTTACAACTAGCCAGGTTAGTTATTGATACGCCGGTTGATTAAAAAACGCATTGTGCGCTATTTACTCACACTAACTGTAGCAACACGTCCACAGCTGTTGGACAGCAGTTTGTGTACGAACATTTCTGAAGCCACCGGGTTTGCTTCTGGGAAAATTTACTTTAAAGAAGCTTCCCAATGGAAAATTCGACAAGACTAAGGTTGTTTGCACCTTGTGCAATGCGGAATTAGTTTACTGTAGGAGTTCTTCCAGTCTCAAGTACCACCTAAACGCAAAGCACATCACAGGCTACACACAAGTTGCCTACATCCTATTGAACATGATTTATTTTCATCACCAATTATCACAGTAAAACAGCTTTCTCAAGCAGTTTGTGATGCATTTTGGAAACAGGAGATGAGCCCCGGTCTAATGCGCCACCTGGGTTGAAGCCTGTCTTGAAACCCGTTCGCACACATATTCTGAATGCCTTCGGCAGAATTCAAATGAGCCATTTTAATCTAGATAAATTTCAAGATTACAGTGAGATTAATCTAGATTTTAAAAAATTAATCTATGCCCACCCCTTATAAATAGTAAATAAAACTGGACCCAAGACTGATCCTTGTGGTACACATTCAGTGTTGCTGATTTTAAATTGTCAAAATAAACACACTGAGTTCTGTCTGCCAAATAGTTGGTAAACCAGTCAACAGCATGGTCAGAAAAAACAATATTGCACAGCTTTTCCAGTAAAATGCAATGGTCCAATGTATCAAATGCTTTAGCTAAATCTATAAAAAGAGCTACACAGGTGTTCTTGCAGTCCATTGCCTCAATAATATCATTAATGACCTTTATTGTAGCAGTAGTGGTACTGTGCTGCCTTCGAAACCCAGACTGTAAGTCAGACAAAATATGGTTAAATAAATAGTCCTTTAGCTGATCACCAACCAATGTTTCTAAAACTTTAGCTAAAATTGGTAACTTGGAAATTGGTCTATAATTATCCAAATGCGAGGAATCACCTCCCTTTAAAAGAGGGAATACATAAGCCGATTTCCAAATTATTGGAATCTCATTGTTGATTAGGGTAAGGTTAAAAAGTATTGAAATAAGGCTAGACTATCAGGGCCATTTTAAATAGGCTAAGTAAAAAAAAAAATCAAAACTCAGTCTGTGAAGAAACAGTGTGAAGTTATATTCAATTAAATTTAAAAAAAATTTATTCATGAAAGTGTGTGTGGTTCTGTGTCAGCATAAGCTGACAGTGGGCAGGAGCTTATTTTTCTTTTACTTGTTTTCATTTACTTGTTTTACCATCACTTGTTCTCTGACACACCTCTCTAAATACAGATTTGTGTTATAATGCAAGACAAAAAAGTAGTAGTAGAGAAATTGTAACAAAAAGTGGATAATAAATAACAATAACTTATAATATACAGCAATAACAACTTAATAAGTTAGTGATTGTGGTCTGGGCTGCTGATTTGGCCCGCAATCTGAATACACAGACATGATACACATATTTATTGATTCAGTGTGATTGGTTCACTTACCTTCTTTGATAATATTATTACATTTGATGTCCATTGTGAATAAAACTCCATACATCTCCTTGGAAGTCAGAAAAAAAAAGACAATCCTTATAATAACAGAACTAGCCTGAGAATCTTCACGTTTTTTAAGTTTTCATCTCTATACAAGTAATCCAGTAAAAGATGTGTGTAAATCCATGAGTACATTGCAAATAGGAACTGCTGATAAATAATTCAGCGTACTTTTAATCGTGCCAGTGCGACAAAATATAAAGGCATAGGACAAAAAACAGGTTCAAGTTGTAACCAACAGCTAACCGACTCTAGTGCTACTTTCTGCTGTAGTGGAGCAGCCAGCTGGTAGGAGTGCGTACTTTTCAACACTAGTTATCAGGCTTCACAGAGGTTTAGGTTTAGTTTGGTAATGACTAAAAATAAACTGATTTTACTGTAATGCCTCCAAGTTCCCAAATTTGTGTTAAATTCCTTGTTAATGATTTGCAGCTTTTCAAAAAAAATTGAAATGCACCAAAAAAATAAAATACAATACTGAATAAAATAATGAAATGAGAGTAAATCTTAAGTCTTGACTTAATCAAACATTCATTACACTTATAAAACTTTAGAACGACTTTTATTTTGAAAAAGAAATGTTTTAAGTCACTTGTAGCTTTGCCTTAAACACAATCGCCTCCAATTTCATGTATTTTTCTTTAATTCCTTTTTATAAATTAGAATGGTACATTATGCATGCAATACCGCATTAGGTTTTCATCTTCCACAGAAAAAAAATATATCAACACAAACATCCCTTAAAAGTCCAGATGAAGCTGCTTGGAAAAGGGTGGTTGGAGAAGCCACAGCATGAAGCGATGTACACAGTTTGCGGTTGCATAGTACAGTACATGAAGTTCCTCATTTTAAAACAGCATGCCGTTTTGTATTGCACATTACTGAAACTTTGTATACTGGACCTTGCTGTTGCTCCAAGTGGGTCATCATTGTCTCATTTCAGCACATGTATACAGCAAATAGCATCTCTCAAAGACATTATGTACATTTATTTGTTATAAAAATAATGGCCAGCAAATATTTATCTATAACTTTTCTACTGGAATAAATATTTGTTCTTTTGCTTAATTTCTTTTGTTTTACATCTTACCAAAGAAAATCCTCCTTATAAGTTCTGTATTTGTGGTTACTTTGAGATTGAATCATAAATGAAAAATAAAATTAGTAATGAGTTTCATTTTGAGACAAAAGTTTGGCAGGAGGTAAAGGTGAAACTAAAGTAAAGGAAAGCCAGGACAGGCTGTTTTTTAGAGGTCTGTGAGTGAGCGTGGTGTAATTTTGTTCTGATCTACTTCCACAACTCAAAAGGGTCAAAACATTTCTCATCATTTCAGCACATTTACAAAGAGAGGGATGGTGGGACGCTGGTCTGGAAATCCCTTCTGATTGTCTCAAGCAGCCCAGCTCAACATTGGTTGGTTTGATTTTGAATGGAAAATGGCTCCCTGTTCAATCAACCAATGGAATTTATGCTATGGGGCAGAATGAGACAGGTAAGCGTGCTTGTAAACAGTAGCATTGAAACGCGTTTTCCATTTGCAGTCTTGAGGTTTCAGTCCATTATCAACAGTGTACAACAAAGAGATTAACAGGGAATGTGGGCAAAGAAATCTACATATTTTGGAAGTATTCTGTGCCGTCATACTAGATTCATATTGTAGGAGCAGTTGCTCAAAACCCGCCTTAGTTTTTTGCTTATTCTTTTGTGCTATACAAGTTTTTCAACATTATTTTCCTCCTTTCATCCTGATCTATACAGAGTGCTCTATTAAGTGAAAACACCTTATATCTTATTCTATCTTAGAGCTGCTTTGCATCATGGGAAAAACATTTGATCAGTATTTAATTACCAGGTCAGGCTTTTGGTTGGCGTCAGGGTATAAAAAGAGGAGTGTGGTATTTAGCCATGATCTCCTTTGAAAGTTGCTCTAATTAGGCCTCACAAATGAGGTCTCTTCAAGACATTTTGAAACTGTGTCAGGCTGTACACTTCTTGGGGATAGTCATGTATTTCTTATTATTATATAGGACAGAATCTGTTACACAGTGTGACTCTTAAATAATTTTGAGACACTGCTGCCCACCAGTTTCAAAAGAAAATGAAATACATATGGTCAAGACTTGCCTAGCAAGCCCTGTAACATTTACTGTATATTAGACAATTCTGCACACCACAATTTATGGTTAGTGCCAGTGCAAGAAGTAGTGTGCCCTTTATGTAGTGACAGAAAGATCAGTGGAGTGGAGGTCGTGTATAAACTCCGACTTATTATGACAGACCAGTTTTTGTCGTAAAACCTACAATTAACATTTTCTTTCTTAAAAACTCTAACCACAACCCTTCTCTGAAAGGGTTTGAGGTATGGCAGTAGTTTGACATTTTGGGAAATACGCCTATTTGCTTTCTTTCCAAGAGTAAGACATTTCGGTCTGTACAACACAAATCTACAGCCAGCAGTTATCTTAGCTTAGAATAAAGACTGGAAACAGAGGGAAATAGTTAGCCTCGCTCTGTATGAAATAGCAAAATCCACCTAGCAGCACCTCTAAGACTTCTTAAAAACACTTTTGTATCGCCATTATTCAATCCATCTGTTTGCTGGACTATGTTTTGGCGAGGTAGCTTCATGAAGACTTTCTGCTGAACCTCCTGTAACAGCAAGACTTTAGGAAGTTATTGCTTGCCATTTGTAGATACAAGCATTTCTGCGGATTAAACAAGTTTTTTATAACGTCTGCACTGAACACTGAAAAATTTTGTCATAATCCGGGGTTTTGCAGAATCGTCCAATATCAATGTTCTTGTCTGGTGATATGATTGATTTAAAGAGTAACTAAACTCAGGTTGGTGGTATAAAGTACAGACATGAACCTTGCAGCAAAGTTTACCTCCATACAAGATATAGTGTTGAGTTGTTCTTTAACACACTGTGAGAAAGTTTTTACTAATGTGATGTTTTAATTTAAGAACAATTGCCCTAAAAGCAGCAGTTCCCAACTTATCTCTTGTTATTTTTAAATTTTAAAAGTTTTTGATTTATTATTCAAATCTTTACTAGTTAGACAGCACTCTGTATAGATCTCAAGTTAAAAAAAATCCTTATATCTTAATATATTTAAGGGAATGGATCCTCTACTGAGCCAGTATTTCTTTTCTGAGCATTTTGTTAAGAGGTTCCTTCACTGTTTGTAAGGCACCAAGCTAACCTGGTGCTGCAGCGGTCACTACGGTACATCGCTTTTGTCAGAAGGGAAGGGGTCTAAAAGTTAAAAGCAGCTCCAACATTTGTCTAAACATGCCAAAGAAAACTCTTCTGACAAATATGGTCAATTATATACTGTACGTATCTGATATCAGAGAGCACATATGGAAAACAATCAATTGTTTCACGGTGATTTATTTTCCTGAAAGAATAAATTTCCCTGACAGTGTGTTTTTGGTGTGTCGTTCTTGACTGACGGCAGAATTTGAAGAAACAAACTTGACTGACTAGAAAAGAAATTGATCAATTGGAGGATTGAATAAATATTCAAATAAACTTAAGTTTAATAAATAAATAAATAAATAATGTGGATATAACTTATTATTGAGTAAATATAATTGTGTTAATTTACTTTAAATGATTTATTGATTTCTAGTCTTATCAGTTAGTTTGTCAGGTTTGGTCCTCCATCCAGGTACAGAAAATACCACCATTAGATTTTTTTGTGAAGTGCAACATTTTGTGGCATTAGAAAGTATCATTGTAGTCTAGTGGAAGCAAACTGACAAGCTTTCTGAACTGATAATAAACTTCTTTATCATTATACCTTAAGTTGTCCATCTTCTCACCTATTAGGTTCATCGAGGGCATAACAAAGACACACTGCCAGGAGAACACATGAATCAGAAGAAACACTTTTGTCAGTTTTTGTCTTTCCACAAAGATCTCCCAGTCAACACCTATGGAAGCCTTGACTCAAATGGACAAAACTTCTCAGATAACAACTCACTGTAATTACTATATTCTTGTCACACCAAGGTAACAACTATCTCATTATCTCAACATAAACAAATGGTACTTACTTGTTTCTGATGCCTCTTTCTCTCAAAAGGTGAGAGGAATGACTTTGTGGACAGACTATAAAGTTTGAAGAACATTATCCTCTGACAGTGTTCTTTTCAATTAAATTAGCCATTTAGCCAAATGTATTATTAATTTAAAGCCTGTTTTCAGGCTAGAACTTTTCATTCCCTGGAGATTGTTAAGTTATCACAAAATAGTTTGATATTTTAAAAGAATAAGATGTACAGTATATTATGATAATGATAACAAGCTTTAAAATCATGATTGGCAACTACGGCAGATCTGTGCTTCCATACAAAGCACCATTATTATCTAAATTTTTTGTGAGGGCAGGGGTTGGAGTTGTCTCACTGTTAGACAGCTGTTTCAGTGCACTTTCTACCTTACAACATAATTAATAGAAGCTGCTATCATGATGGTGGCTCTACTTTTGAGTCATGCAATCCACTGAATCTCTTAAAAACTTGACATAAACCAATACTTAAATGTTTTCTGATAGCCGTTTCAGCGTACTGAGTTACAAACCTCAAGGATCCAGAGACATGTGTAATTTGGGCCATCTTTTTCTTTTCTATTTTTCTTCTTTTTTTTGGAGAAAGGTGCCCTATAGTTCTACAAACATCAACTTGATTACAGTAGGGTTCTATTTTACCTTTGGAGGGAACATGCTCTGCAGTCAGGACAACATGCCAGCTACACAGAGAATGAACGTGATGCAACCGATCCTGCCATGTCACATTTTTAATGCTTTAATCCCCTAAAACTACAGGAAGGAACTTCGATGGCCATGAACCAATGGCAAGACTTAACCAACATTCGTACCTTTGTTTTTAACGCTATACAATGCTTTGATTTCAATGCTAATAAATGCAAAACAACCTGTAGTTTCAGCAGCAGATACTCTTTGAGGTCTATCAAACTGAAAGACTGTTCCCAATCCTATTCTTCACACAAAAACATCCCAAACTGCTTTCAGGGTTCTCACAGCATTGGTTTTTATGCTGGTCCACATGTCAACAACATCAAATGGCATCTCAAGTAGCATTTTGCTATCGTATTTCACTATACTATCTGACAGACTTTCACAGCTACTGCCTTCTCTAACTCTCTAAGTCCTAGATGTTAAAAACAGAGCAGTATTGCCTCCTCCTACAGTGTAACTGAGATCTGATCCCAGCACCATCAGAATCTGCTCTGCTTTTGACAGTGAGGGTCTTCACCCAAATGAAATCCTAAAGCTATGCTACAGAAAAGCTGGCCTTGCTCAAAGTGACTTTCAAATAGCAAAATAGTTTGGGAATGTGAAGCACCAGTTTTCAAAACTAGCAGCCAGATATCATCTGCACTTCCCCACGCAAACCCACCACCTACCGCCTATCCACACAATCAGGTGATTTAGAAAATTGGACCTCCGTATCTACATCTCATCATGGGAGAATCCAGAATGCTAGGTACAAAATATCAATAAAGTGGATGCGGAGGTTGATCATCTATCAGCATGCAATTAGCTAAATGGTGAGAGGATTTATACATGGTCCAGGGTAGGGGTCAGCAGCCTTCAGCAGTCTGTGTGCAGTGGACTTCCGTCCGACCTGGTGCGGCATCCCAGGCACTTAGAAGCCCACACACCATCACCATCTGACCACTATCCATAATTAGCTTGCTGACACTAGCAACAAGCACAATCTGCGCTGCACGTGTGCTGAGCAGACGTACAATCCCAAAAGGTCCCAGAAACACAAGTTAAAATAATTAATTTTACAGCATTAATGTTGTAATTAATGTTGGCTTCCTGAACCTCTCGACTACTCGCGCTGTTGGTTGACTAGTGTTTGCCCTGGTTGCTTAAAAACAAACACCTGAACAGGATTTTGTTGGACTTTTTAAGTGAAAAATAGCCAGGTAGACAAAACAAATTAACGCAAACCGAAACAAAAGGGTACAATTTGGGACCATCTTGGCTCTGTTGCAGCGTTTATTTTGGGTGGAATCTGGGCCGTTTGCGCCCTGGTGATGATAGAAGAGGCTCAGAGCCGGTGCCGGGAGTCATGGCTGTAGCTGCCCGGTGAACTGCGATTGCGATGTGGCTTGTATGCATCCTGATAGGGGTCCTGGTAGTCCTGGTAGGGGTCCTGCTGCTCCCGGCTATGCTGTGAGCCAGAGGACATGCGGTTGCGTCCCTTGTGCGCCCGCTCGTTGTGGTAATTTTCGTCTGCTGTCATCAGGTTGCGCCGTTCGTTCGGGGTAGAATGGTCTCCCGTGTGGTTGCTCTGCCGCATTCTTTGGCTCTGCTAATCACATGAACATACCAAGGACACGGGTAAGTACAGGGGAAAAGCTGGACCATCGTCTAACCATTGTTCCAAATATACTGCAGAATCAGGAGGTTTGGCAGGTCACTAAGCGTTTGAATGAAAGGGAGACATGATTCCTGTTATCCTGGCATTCTTTCTTACTTTTATTATCTCCTCACACACAGTGTGGGCAGCTCTGCACATATATATTAAATTAAACTCTAGGGCTAGTGGATGCGTACCTGCAGTCCAGAGATGCTGGTGGGGTACGGGGTGAGGGTAGTGGGGCCCAGGTTGCGTCCCAGCAGGGGGTTTAGGGGCGTTGCCATCGAGGTATGGGTCGCTTTCCAGTAGGCCTCAAGGTATTCAGCGAGATGCTCACAGGCGTCCTCCAGCTGGTTCTCATCCAGGATGATGTCAAACATTTCCTGTTAGCAGCAGATGGTCAGAGGAAGGAAACCAGGTATGAAGCTAATGATGAAAATGAGATGAAACATAGATGATCTCCACGTTGACATTGTAGGTTTGTGCGTAGAGTTATTTTGTATAATATTACTATTATACGTGAAGTTAACGAAAATATATGTGAATATAGAGAAAATAAAATGAAATACAAAATATATATTCCATGTTTGCAAGGTTTTGTGTGAGTCCAAAAATATATTTTTAAAACATTCATTTTGGTTTTAAAATAAAATGTCTGAATCTCGTTTGAAAATAGAAAAGATTTTTAATTTACATTTTTTAACATAAAAAATGTAGGAGGCCTTTAGCCAGTATAATGATGGCCACTTACTGGAGGGCACTGGGCCAATTTGTCGGCTGCCACAAGCTGCACATTCAGGTGTTTGCTCTGGGACTTCCCTCTGGACTTGACTAGCCTCTGCAGAACCTGGATGGCAGAGTAGGAGAGTACATGATGTTCTAGTTGCACTCGCTCCAAAACAGAGGGGGAGTTAATATTCTAAAAACTATCAATGGTGGGTATTTACTTGAATCCAGTATCAAAGTAACTAAATAAACAAATAAAACCACATTTCAAATAATAATAAACATTTGTTTTGTTTTTAAAGGCTTTCCTTTAGATACATGGATACTTGGTCATGTGACCTCAGTATCCTGCTTTTACAGGTGATATTGCTGCTTCCTGATCTGTTTGTGGACTGATCAGTTTTCCTGGTCAGCTGTAGCAAAGCGAGCAGTTTGCATGCGAGGAGGGTGCGGTGTAAATCAAGTGTGAAAGTCACCTGACCAGGATATGACTGCCTTTAAACAAGCCGTTTTAATCAGAATTTAATGCTGCATCTTTTCTGATGTGTGGTCGCACTGTTGTGTGAGCACATCAGATTATTCACCCTCCACACCCAGACTAACTAGACTGGTCGTTGCTGTAGCCCCAGTGTAGAGTGCAGCAGACGTTGTCTTCCATGCAAAGGTGCCACTGTGCAGATTACTTGGTGCAGATTTAAAGCCTCCACTGACTCCACACGCTAAATTAAAAAGCCTTGCATGTTAATCAGTGGCTTTAAAGTTTTACAGTATTTCATGCTAGTTTAAATATCAACCTAACATAAAGACTGTTACCTTTAACATGTCTAGGTGTTCTTGTTGTTTGTCTCCACCAATTGAATGACTCAGTGGGAAACCTGCTATTGTGCTTGTCACAGAGAGTTAAACTGATGTTATTGTTTTGAGATGTGTTTTTCACATTTAGCTATGTTCGCCCAACACTCCTTACCTTTGGCGAGGAGACTTTAACATGAACAATGATGGGGGCCAGGGACGTCTTGAGGAGCTGGGCTGGGTGGTTAATGGTGTCAGCATCTAGCACCACCAGCTGCAGGGAGCGAGCCAACTCAAAGATCCTCTCAATCTCACTTTGCACCTCAGCTGATGATACAATAAAACACACACAACATACATTTAGACATTTGCACAGTTCTGCTTTGTTTTGATTAGCAGATGATAATCTGCTAATCAATCTTTTATAGTAATAATGGATTTAAAAAAAATACCTGAATGTGAAAGAGAGACAACCCCACAAAAAATTATCATACAGTTCTGCAACTCCGCTCAGCTCTAAACATCATTTTACCGTGTTGCATGGAGCACTTGGCAGATATTTCCCTTAGAAGTTAGTGGAGGCAAACACATCAGCCATATCAAAATTAAATTGTGATAACTTGTCAGTGTTCACAGCTTGTTTCTGCTGCCCCCAAGTGGCTCAAAGAATCAGCTCACACAGGTTAAAATGTACTGTAGTTGAGCCTCTACACAATAAAGTAGTTATGTTTTCTTTTTAAAACGAACTAAAGTAAAAATAAACAGAGCACCGTGGAACATGCAGAGTCTTCTTACCTAAGCTGGAGCGAGTGTTGGATCTTTCAATGATGGCCCTCTTACTGGGGTTGTTGAGAACAGACCTCTTTGCTAATGATATATCTGCCGTGACTCGTGTGATAGATATCCTATAAAAGAACAAAACAATAAACATTTTAAAACATGAAAACAGATTCACTTAGATGAATAAGATCCTTGGTAATGTGATTTGTATAGTTCATATATTGGACAAAATACATTTTGTCTGCAAAATGTGAAGCAAATAGGCCAGTGATGTTGAGGATGTCCTTGTGGTTGTCTATCAACTATCAAACACACGGTCATTACTTTGCACGATTAATATTTGGCTTACCTGCCGTCAAATCTGTGCTTGAGGAAGTCAAACAATGCTTTCTGCATCATGTCGGTCACCTGCATAGAAAAAGGGAAGAGTTCAGCAAAGAACATAAATAAGCAGTTAGTGTTTTAAACTGTTATTTGTTATTTCTATGGTTACATTATGGTTATATTATTATACTGATATTTACGTGACTGTTTTAGAATTGTTATTTATGATTTTACAATCCCATTTCAATTCAACTGGACATATATTTAGTGTTATTGTAACATATCTTGGTCAGATAGCTCCTTTTTATCTCAACATGGTTAAAAAAGATTGAATAAGTAAAACTTGTGGCAATTATATCCAGCTGATAACGACATGAATCTCAACCCTGGTTCTTTCTGTCCTCTGGTTTCCTCTAATAGTTAAATGAAACTGTTTGATTGAAGATTTGTAATTGCAATAGATGAGTTTAAATGTGTTTGTCAATGTGTTAGGGGTGTGATAGACTGATAATCTGCCCACAGTGTTTTTCCTGCTGGGATAGGCTTCAGCCCCGTAATGACCCTAAATATGAATAAGCCCCCATCCATCGGGCAAATGCAGGAGAACAAGACAGATGGCATTTCTTCTGCTGCTAAAAAAACACAGCATATGATGCCTTATCTGAGTGAACAGACAGTTGAATAAATGAATGAATAGCTCTTTTTCTAGAGGAACTTTACTGTCTGTATATATCCAAGTGTTTTTGTGGTTAGGATTTTTTCTTTTCTTTTATTATAGCACCGCATTTTGTTCCTCCGAATATTTTGTGCATTCCATGTCACAAAATAAATTTATAAACTGCAATGGAAGTAATCAGACAGTTAATGTCCTTCACAGAAAATCTCAAATCTGCCAATTACACAACATATTTTCATCTGACCTCTTAAGTCTCCTTGTTAGTCTGGCTGCAATCTGGATGTTACGTGGGCGATGACACACTCAAAATTAACTGCACCAACAGCGAGCTATTTTGGGAGAAAGACGTACAAGACTCATCTCCTTTCTGTACTCTTGTCCTTCTTGTGCTGGTAAACATCACATGTAATAATCTCTAGAGGGGGGTTTGGCTGTCATTCTGTGACCAGTGCTATTTATGCTGTTTGAACAAAGGCCTGTAATCAATGACAAAATTAAAAGGATATTTTAGGACATTTTTCTGCACACCTCATAACCCTTGAGGGAGGGTCCCACCAGCACTACAGGCCTCATGGAGGGAACCACATCATATGGGGGGACGTGCTCCGTCTGTTAACACAAACACATTCATTCAGCAGCAGTAGACCTATAACAAACAAGACAATGGACCAAAATAACTCCACAAAAAAAACACATAAAACCAAAATATTCAGGGCACACAGCTGTAATGGACTGTTGAGTCAGCTGACTTTGAATTCCAATCAGATGTGTTAAATGGTTCATTGCCATGTTGAGGCATGTAGCAAATAATAATGTACCCTGATGTAACTTGTCAAAATGTAATAAATAAATTAATGTTTTGCTGTAGTTATTTCCTGCAAATGTTGTTCATTATTACATATTGTAAATTGTTAAAAGCAATCACGGCATCTTCTGGCAAGGAACTTCATTAAAAAGATTTAAATTATTACATTTTGACCAACTACTAGCCTACATGATTTATCATTTGCTACATGGGTGGATGGTTATGATGGCTACACTGATGTTACTAATCTATTAACACAATACCAGACCAGATCAATTAACACAATAATAGCACAAGGGCGCTGCACCATGCCAAAGTGGTAATACTAGATATATAGTGTAGTTAGGTGAACCTATTAATTTAAAGCTGCAGAGCTGACAAACAAAATTAAGAATTACTATTCCATTCCTATAGTATTACTGATGCAAATACAATCTATTTCTTTGTAATTTATAGTCTAACATTGTTACCTGTCAGCTCAAAAATACATTGGCTATGGATGCAGCAAAGGATTCGACTCTTATAACTGAATATCTACTTGTGAAATTGAATCACTACTGGATACACAATGCTGAAATAATACGGTTGAATCCCACAGAACTTATTACATTTAAGTATGTTTACTTTTCTAAATGTCTTTATCTAGCTATCTAGATGAGTTTTTCCCTCTTGATTTTAAGCATATTTTAGGATTCAGAAAAAAAAAAAAAAAAATATATATATATATATATATATATATATATATATATATATATATATATATATATATATATATATATATATATATATTTTTTTTCTCCCCCATTTTTTCAAATTTGCCCACTGTTAAATGTTCATTTGCAATTTTCTGCACTGGTTTCAGTAATATTTGTTCTTAAAGCGTACTGAAGTAGCATATCACTTAATGTAGTTAAGCAACATTTGTATGAAAACATTTTATAAATGCAGCTGTAAAACCTTCCCACTAATATTCTGAATGATTACTATAATTACTAAAAACTGTTCTAATCTATTAATCTCATCTATTAACTCCATCTGCCCTTTCATTCGTTTCTATCTGTATTTAGTATTTTGTCAGAGTGTGATGCTTTAACTGTGCGCTCCTCCCTCATGTGTCTGTGTACATATAATGTTCACACTATTGCTTCATCTGGCTACAATCATCACTGCCTTGATCACTGGAAAGTCTGGGTGTGATACCTCTTGTGAATGTGCTTCAGCTAGCACAAACTCTCTAAATATACTCATATTTTCACCTGAACTGTGTATGGCTGTTAGCCCTGGCTCATTTTTATAGAAATGGGACAATTTTTCACTAAATGTTACCTCATTTAAATATGTGCATATAGCACTGGAGCACCAACTGCTTGGCACCCTTTGCAGATGCTTTGAGAATTACAGGTTCGTTTTGTCTTATTCCTGCAGGTTTAGCGGCCGCAAAAGGAGTTTTGTTATTTGGTCCAAGTGTACTATATCTCCATGACAATTTACTTTTTTGTTCTAAAGTTGTTCTATTCAGTTTTTTTCTGTGCAAATGTCTAAAAGTTGTTGTATTTAAAAATTAGGGTATAGTCAAAAAGTTTATTAGGTCTGAATTAATCTGAGTTTTTTTTGGTATCTAAATTTGACCAATTTCAGCAAATGTTTTTATTTTTCGTCTTGACCTCAACTTTTAGATTGGACACTTCAATTTTCTACCTGAATCTGAATCAAACCACATAAATTCAGATGCATGTTTTAAAAGTGAAATATTTCTAGGCTCTACATTGGTGTTTGAGTTTCAACATTCAGTATTTGGTTGTGGTTCCATTTCACAATTAGGTATTCAGTTGTTTTCTTTCCTTCCATAGTGCCTGAGGGTCATATTCTGTGAACACTGGTTCTTCTAAAAAGATAATCCCTTTAGATTTTTAATGACTCTATGGCCTTTTCTCTTCACATTTAAGTCTCACAGCTGTGAGACTGAAAGTATAGCAAACATTTCCATAAGTCGCCTTTTCTGCCCAACAGTCGTACTTGTTGTATATTTAAGAGGAATAGATCCACATTTTGGGAAATTGGCTTTTTACAGATAATCAGATTACAAGATTAATAACACTCTCATGTCTGTACACTTAATATCAAGCTACAGCCAAACTAGCTACCTTGGCTCTGTCCAAAGCTAAAAATTCTACCTACCACCAAACCAGATATGACGGGTTGACTATTGACAAAGACAGGCTAGCTGTTTCCCCCTATTTCCAGTTAGTGCCAAGCTAAGCTAACAAGCTGTTGGCTGTAACTTCACACTTAACATACAGACCTAAGACGTGACTCTCAGCAAGAACAGGAAAAGTAAATTTCCCCAAATTTTCAACTATTCCTATAATATTTTACTTTAATCATGATGTATCCTTGACACTTTGGCTGAAACCACTCAAAACACCATCTAATATGATAAATGTATAAAACAAGCTCCCTGAAAAACTCTATCAAAACTACTAAGATCAAAAGCATCTCCAGGTCTTTGGCATCACAAAAATGGTGATGAACTGGCACTGTATACTTCAGTAGGGCTGAAGTATTATGTGCCCTAGGATGTGATATGAGGTTGTAACTTCCTGTCAGTGCTACTAGTTCCTGTCATTTTATGATGACAACAACAGGAGTCTAGTGGATGGTAAATGAGTGGGTTTTACTGTCACCAACTTACCACTTTCTGTTTCTGCTTTCCTGTAGGAGGGGAGAGAAGACAGTGACAGTGTTGTCAGTAGCTGCTGCCAGGGGAGGCGTCACCATAATATCTCAGATACAGCAACTTCAAACATGCTTCACATAAGCAACTTTTCGTCATAATACATAGCAAAGGAAACCTATCAAGGATAACTGGCAAGATACACATGGTATTTCTATTGTCCTAAGGTTATATTCACAAAGTCACATGAATGCAGTTCAGGGGGGGTTCATAGTCTTGTCGTTGGGTTCACACTGTGGTAAGCCCCAGTCTCAGAGCGCCTGCAGTCCTCAACTGGAGGAAGAGGAGGATCATGGGAAAATGTACCAACAACTCTACGCAGTGAACTTATGCTCTATGCAGAGACATGGGAAGGCTTTAGAATCTTATTCTTTCTATGTTGTTGTGGTTGAGGAAGCTTGGCGCTAAGCTGGCAGCTGGCTATTAACAGCCCTCTCCCCCTGTCCGATGTCCTCACCTGCCGAGGATATGAGAGGGCGGATAGAGGCAGATACCTCATCCTCTACACTGGAAGAAGAGTTCCCTCCAGACTTACTGGAAAAGACAAAAGGGGATAAAGAAAGACAGAAACATACCACGGTATTAATGTTGAAAAAGAGAACGTGAAAGAAAGAAAAAGTAACAAAATAAAACTGCCTAGGCTTAAACTGATCATTCACTGCAGAGGAAAGGTGCAAAACATAGTGTTGTAGGTTACAGATCACAAAAAGTGAGGGGGGGAGACATATGGTGTGTTGGAGTCGTGCCAGACTGAGAGTAAACGTGAGCCATGAATTGAAAAATGGTCATGTAGTTGGTGATTACATCTTCCACTTGGCCTCACAAATTAGTAAGGTTGTCAACACAGGCAGGACAGGCAGCAAACCCAATGATGTCACAGGCAGTCCATGGCCATAGAAGTTAGTAATATTCATAGTAGTACTGACAACATATGAAGGCCTTCAGTTTGTAATTATAAAGTCATCCCTTTCTTTGCTTTTTTTCTGATTTCCTGTGCACAAAGTATTAGAAAAAAAGAATACAGTAAGAACAAGGAAATCAGTACAAAAGTACAAAAAGTAAAGCAGTCTTCTTTCAAACATCTCTGGAAGGCAGCATATCTCACATAGACCTACTGTTCAGTGAAAACGTAGTCCTGGTTAATGGGGTTCAAATGTCTCCCCTTGCCTGTGAGGCTTGGTGACAAAAAGCCACAGAAGCCAGGCTAGTGAGTGAAGCGCTGAGGCACTCCAGTCTAGTAAGATCAGTATTAATCTCTACAAGAAGTGCATGTGAGTTAATGTACAAACTCTGCATGACAGAACCTTCAAGACACATTACACACACAAGGAGACTAGGAGGCTGATAGGGCCGCTAATTGCAGTTATTGAAACCGTTTCAGTGGCACAGTCAGCATGAGTAGAATTGATGGGAGTAGTCATGAGCAGACCTGAGTGAAAGTAGAATTTAAAATCTGAGAGCTTATTAGCCTTTTAGGAAGGTGTTACTGGACATAATATATGCTGCTGCATCTGATGAAACAATTTTATTTGCTGTATCGTCTAACTCAGGTCTGCTCAGGAGCTTTGTGGATTTTATGTGTCTTTGAGAACATAACAGAGCCTCCATCGTGTTTGTTCTGCATCAAAATGTGTAAAGGTGACAATGAACACATTTTTTGTGTTGTGTCACTCTCTAATAATACCAATCCCTTCGATGATGATCTTAAAGGCTTTCTCAAAGGTGTCTCCACACTGCCCTCAGGTCGTTAAAACCCACACATTTTCAGAAAACAAAACAGAGGACATCACCTCAGTGCGCCCAAAGATAGCCACGGCTCTGTACACAATCAACCAGTTAGTGGCAAAATACCTCAAACACCCATGGAGTTGCATGATAACTGAAAAACGTAATCTTGACTAAATTAATGATAAAGTGTTGGTAAACCTGTAACACCAATAGCTGCAGTAAAGACCAAAGGTGGCATTTGGGAGTTGTTTGAACACAAAGCTTCATGGAGGTGAAAATAAAGGCAATGAAAGGAGTGGTTAATGATATTTTCGGCCAAATGTGGAGGGTCATTGAGGGTTGGGATCAGGCAGCGAGCCTGCTCCTTTCAACGATTTAAATTTTATTTGATGGTCATTCTGCACATATAAAACTGTTAACCAAAATATCTTTTTAAATAGCTGTCTTTTATAGTTTGCACCATATCCCCAAATATTTAAAATAATAATGCACAGCAATTACATACAATCTAATACTAATTTAAATGTTGTGTGACTATTTGGTGCTTAGTTTATGAGAGAAAAAGTGAGAGAGAGTGTTTTTCTGTTACTTACCCTTGGACTCGTCCTCTCTTTTGCTCTTGCTGGAGCCGGATGTTCTCGAGCTTCAGAGGGCTGGGGATGAAGCCAATCTCACAGCCCTCCTTCACTAACCGACCGATCCACCAGTCATTGTTGAACTTCTGTGGACGATAACGTAAAGGAGGAACGTGGAAGTTCATGTTTCAGACATTTTTGTATCAAAAGCATTCACATGGCTGTATATACAGCAGGTGACATGTTTAATTAACATACCTCTTTTATGTGGAGGAAATCCTTGGCGTCAAAGGAGATGGCGGTGGCTGGTACTGGAACATCCTCATCCAATGCGCCACAATAGCTGACATTGGTCCTTACAGCAAACGCCACAGGTTTAGTCTGAAGGATGGAAACATAAACACATATGCACCTATTTAGAATATTTATTGGCCAATTCTCATTAATTTTCGAGACTTTAAGAACTGCAAATACATTAACCGTATGGCCAATGGCAATACCAGTTTGTGTATGTGTATATAAACATATGAGCAAATGAATTTGGAAAGTAGTGTCACGGGTTGGCTCACCTTGGCTCTTTCCAGTTGAATGGTAGCCTGCTGCTCCCTTTCCTGACGACTCTGTCCCGGTCCTTGGCTCTGGCTTGGGCTCTGGCTCTGGACCTGGGCCTGCACCTCCCGCTCCTCCTCCAGAGAGACATCTGAGTCTGATGGTCTGCTAGTATATGAATCAGCTGAGCCCTGCAAACAGAAATCACACAGTATATTACTGGAACTGCATAGATGGGATGCAAACTCACATTGTAAGCGGTTGTGGTTCTTTCTAGTTTGTGGGGGAACATTTCAAGGTAGTGACCAGACTCGGGTGCTACAGCCCTGCTAAAGGCTAGATTTGCTGTAAAAATGTTACCCTGCCCAGCCAGTACAGTAGGCAAAGGTGCATTTAGAGCAACAGGAAATAACGGCAGGACTAAGTAAGTGTGTGATCAAGGCATGGCTGATGCAGATGAACGATAGCCCTTTGCTTCTCATAGGGTTGATTTACCGTTGAAAACACATTTAAAAGAGCTTCAGGAATAATGAGAAACACTACTTTCAAAATATTTTCACACAGACAATAATAAGGACCTTAAAGATGAAGCTGAATGATCTAAATTTTGTCTCTGAAAAAACAAAAAAGCACCTCATATGGACATGTGATGATGTTGCCATGTTATAAAGTAGGATGTACTGTAGCGTCATCCAGGTGACAGACTGTAAAATATCAGAACTGCAAAGCACAATGAGGTCCACTCATTTAAAAACTTTTATGGGACTGCCGACAGTTTTGGGGTTCACATGAACTTGCATTGGGAGTGCCAAGAGTGGTGGCTTGGCACTTTCAATGTAGAACAGGTTAAATGGATGATATAGAAAAGAGTGGACCGCCAGGAGCATCTCATACAAAGTGGAATTTCTATTCCAGTGCCATCAGCAGTTTGTACGAGCACACACGGCCAGACAATTCTGGATAGTGATGAATTTAACGGCTGTAGACGTGATTTCTGCATCTTTTGGACCAGGAGATTGATGTTTCTTTGACTTGCCTTGTGCATGGTCATGAAACGTGACACTGACAAGCACAGTGCAGTCTATCCACGCCTTGTGCACATTTTCTACACATTTCCTTTCTATTTCATCACAGAGACTTAAGTGTGTGGCAACACCAATGTCCTAATATGGAAAACCATTTCCACCAGGAAAAGGAAAAAAATGAATGACAAAAAATAAAACTAATTATGGTAAGCCAAACTTATGAGATACTAAGTCGCTGAGAAATAAAGTCACAATTAAGATAGAGCGAGTCAAAACTTTTATTCAATATCTCTCATGTCTGATGTAGGCACAATAAAGACGAAAAAAATCAGTCAAAATTTTAACTTACTAAGTTCAAGGCTCTGGTTCATGTTTTTTTTTTTCTTGGCAGAAACTGACTTTCATAGGTTAAGTCACAGACTTTGCTCTGAAGTACAACCACCATAATTCTGAATGAAAACTGCTGACGAAACAAAACCAAATAAGGTGAATTATCATCGACAAACGTCGCCATCCACTCCATGGACTTAATTTGTGTTTTACTTTAGCTGGTCACATGATCCAGGCGTTGCTAATGACTGTAAAAACACTGATTTGATTTGATGGCTTTTTTGGTCTGCGTCCCGCTAACCATATCTGACTATAATTCCTGGGCTTTTTAAGTCATTCATCAACAGTGTTCTCCGTGATTTTCACCTTCTTTCAAGAGCAGTCGGAATAATTAGCAGTAATATTCAACTTAAAAAACTAAGCAATAGGCTTATCGGCATAATGAGATGGATGTTAATTAAACAGAAACCCAGCAGTTTAGCTACTTTGAAAGCCATTCAACACCAAGTAGAGTGATGGCAAATTGTAGTCTCGAGTGAATAAAGGGCACTAAGAAGTCAATGATGTTTAGCATTACAGGAGTAAGAATAGCAGAATGACTCATCTGCGTTCTGAAATTGGGCAAATACTGTAAAAGAACTTTTTTTACCATTCACTTACATATCTCTCTCCACAAGGGGAGGATATAAGGCACATACAGTGGATGTGACAAATGGTATTTTGTGTCTTGTGTTAAATTTTCTTGCACACTGTCAGGGATTTTTATCACTTCAGTGCCTTGAGACATGCTGGACTTGCAGTAGTTCATCCTGCCACACAGCGAGAATACCAGTAATGCAGTGTATTTTTTTGCTGGGATGTGACTGGATCAAGTGTTTCCTTCTGCTGTGTTAATCTAAACAATCAGCCACTAATGATGATTCAATTAAGGAAGGCCATTAGTCTCAAGAAGATCAATCAACCTAGTCTCCACAGCTAAGCACTTTTCGTTGTTTTTTTTTTTACAAGCAAGCAGCAGCAAGCCCTGAATTCAGCACACTCCCCGTCTGGATTGTGTGCATCCAATCACAAAGTGGCACATTTAGGGAACTTCAATGGTTTCTTAATTATAGGAAATATTAAGCTCACCTGGGTCTTACTGGGTCTGGGTCTTGAAATAACAAATACATCACTAATGTTTCTGCTAAGCTATGATTTATTAGGCTGTTTTATTAAAATATGCCCTGATGATGTCATAGTGATCTCATCAAGGTTATCTAAGCTTGAGAGACATTTTTAACAAACGGCCTGGATTACAAACTGATGGTGTGTAGTTAGAAATATGGGAGCATTTACCAGGCAAGGGAAATTGTATTGAGTTGCATTATGGGAATTGCAGGATCCAGTGTTTTTAGGGTTTAGCCCATACTAGGGACAAGAAGTGAGGACATCTCAGTCCCCAGTGCTTCAATTGTGGCTGTTTTTTTTTCTGTAGTCTGTATCTCGCAGGTCCACCAACTTTACAAAGTACAAGTGGACTTTTAAAGTCAAAATATAATTCTAAATACAACAGATGGGTGTGTGGTGTAGTCTACAGTTAGTCTATAATAGTTAATCTATTTTTTCCTCTCCCTTTCCAAAAATACTTCAATCCAACATGAACAAGTCGGTCTGAGCATCATTTCATGTATCTATGTGGAACCTTTGAGGTTGCACTATAGCATCTGAGCTGTTATCCAACGGAGTAGCTTCAGCATGTGACTCATCAACATCAGAATCCACTTAATGACATCACGATGCATGTTTCTCCGAGCCTATACAACACGCAGTCGCAGGGTCAGATATACCCTAGATTTTTTTTTAAAGTGATAAATGTATAAATGTGACACATTTATTATTTGAATGTGGCCGTGTAATGTGTAATTAACATCTCTGCATCTTCCTCTTTGAGTCAGAGGCTCGGTCCATCTCTGAGAGGTACAGAGTGAGATGAACAGTAAATGGCTCCTGCTGGCTCTGGTGGTTTCCTGACGTCCGTTCTTACAGGCTTACATGCAGATATGAGCCATATATACAGCACATACAGAACCACACACACATACATATATAGAGAAATACATACAGACCTGAGTGAATGTCACACATCGGAAGCCATCTGCCTAATGTGCACCCCCCTTCACACACACACACACACCAACACCCACCCACCCCCTTTCTAGCCAAGCATAGCCCACGATCACGCTACACTGTACCGTTGGCTAACCCATCAAAAGGCCTCTTATATGTGTGTCCACAGCTGATCTACTTCCATCAATAAACACACATCAAGAGAGCACAAAAGCACATTCTCTCACACATCCAAACAACTCACCGCCTCCGAGTCTTCAAATCCATGCAGGTACAAATTGTCATACATGGAGGTTTGATATTCCAACGAGCGCCTCTAGAAGAATGAGGGGGAAAAAATGAGAGTGGAGGCGGAGGAGGAAGGAGGGGGCACCACAGAGAGAAAAAAAAGGATGGATGGGGGGATGACGACAATCCCTTCTCTCAACAGCAGAGAAGAATTTTTTTAAATCCCCTCCTTGCTGGATCACGCCTGGTCCTCCCGAGGCCCGTCGCTTGATGGATGCAGCTTCTCCCTGAACCCACAGTGCTGCTGGCTGGCTCACATTATAGGCTAGAGAGGCTCTCCCTGGAGGTAGCCCAATCCAGGCATTTCATTTCATCAGGCTTCCACGCACACACACACACCCACACACACAGACACACACATATACATATACACAATGAGCAGCAGAGGCAGAGGCAGCGGCGGCGGCAGCAGCAGCAGCAGATCCTTCCTCAATATCCAAGCCTGATGACAGGGCCAATGTGCAAGGAGCTGATTGGCTGGGTGGCAGTCTACTCAGCTTGGTTGAGCGCTCTTCTTGATTTTTTTTTTTTCCTAGTGCGGGGAGGTAGCGGGGATCGGGGAAGGGGGACAGAGGAGTAAAAGAAGGGAGCAGCATCCTCCATTTCCTTGTTAACACTCATCCTCACTCTGCTTGTTATTTATTCCCCTAGAGAGCAGAAACGTGCATTCTGATAATACAAGGTCGTCTAATTCATTTATACACTGTATACATGTATTTTAAAAATGTCAGTTTATTTCCACTTGAGATTTAAATCATGCGTGACATTCTGTAGCTATACTGCTAAAGAAAAAATAAAAACACAGGCATCACTTGCTTTGGTCTCAATAAAGCACATGTATTTATGTTTTAGGGATATTTAGTCTAACTAAATGGGACACAGCCAGGATTTCAGAAATACCCCCCAGTGCACCCTACCTAAAATATTATTATTTGGATGTTTTATATTTAATATGTTCAGTTAACAAATTCATTTTATTTTCTTTAACTTTTACCTCCAAGATTGAAAGACTGGTGGAGAAATACTGAATCTTTCATAGTGCTGGGTATCAAATCTCTATATTTTGAGTGTTGACAGCTGGTATTGAACAGTTAGTTAAATTATTAGGCTTGTTAACTTATTCTTTCCTCACATATAAATCAGAATGTACTTTCAGGCTAGGTTTTATTTAGACAATGTTGTCTTTATACATATCTGACTATATTCCCCAAAACAGGTATTGTATAGGAACCAGCATTGATACCCAGTCCTAGTTCTTTATTAATTAATTTATGGTTGGCTAGTTAAATTCCAAACATAGTTGGAACAGCCTGTAAAATAACCACCATGTGACTACCAAGGTGACAATTAAATAAATCTTTACAGTCCAAAATGCAAAGATATTCAACTTACCATTATATAAAATAGAGAAAAGCAACAAATTCTCACATTTGAGAAGGAATAAGTGAACAGTTTGGTTTGTTTACTTGGTCAGCTGCTTAATTAATAGATAATCAATATAGCTGCAGATATTGTTTTGGGACACTTTACTTATCAATTAATCGCATAATCATTTCAGCTTCTTCTATTTGAAGACAGACAAGTTAAATCTTAATTTCTCACAGCATATAGCACAGTGTTATGGCAGAAAATTGCGTCCTCTTACATTTAATCTTTTCTGTATGAGCTTTTAATATTATCATTATTATTACTATTATTGTTATAGATATGTATTGTGTTTTTATCCTTAACCTTTCCTCTCCTTTGGTCTGTCCACATTTACCAGGGTTTAGGTCAGAGCTGTGACATTGTTTTGGTATTCTCCCTCTCTTGTTGGTCCTCTCCTCTCCTGGAATGTTCATTCAAGGCTGAGAGAGGATCTCTGTTCCCCAAAACATAGAAACCTAGACTATGTAAATGATAATGCATCCCTTCGCTCGGGGCCAGACGTCCGATGCTGCCCTAGGCGGCAGGTCTCTGGACCAGCTGTATATGTGTTTTAGTACTTCTCTGTTTATTCTCTTTTGTTAAATAAATTCTTCAAAGACAAAGACAGGCTGGTTGTAACTCAATTCTTTGCTCAACCCCTTGCCAGGAATATAATTTCCACGACACACAGCACATTGAAAATGTATGATTCTGGTTGACTAATACAGAATTCAGTCATTTGGGAAGGTGCAGAGCTGCTTACCGCTCCTCAGATGCTAGAGAAAAGATTTCTTCATGGGGATTAATAAATAACTTACTTTACGGCATGACTGCATAAATGATGGCAGGAGAGCAGCCTACCTCAACACTTGCTTGACCTCTGCAGCACCAGCCGTAATGTCACAGCAGAAAACAATACGTAAGATGTAAGATAATCAGCAGTGAGCAGTCTTATAGGGACCAATGTCTAAATGATAAAGCTCAGTGCAAATAAGTACAATTCCAAATACACAGCACCATCAAACAAGCAGCCACAGCAACCATCTGCTTACATCTGCTCTGGACCATCCTGAAACCCATTAATATCCTTTAGTACCTGGTAAAACATGCTAAAAGAAGCAATGGAGCCCTTCAAAACATGTAAGAGTATCACACTGTAAAAAAGAAAAAACAGCATCCATCAAGGAGCTCTCACAGACTGTCGACACTCACCTTCTGTGGATGAGTCTGCATTTGAGCTAAGGACTTTAAATTAAATGCATTCTACTCAAAGAAGTGAGGATTAAAACATTGTGCATTTGCTAAATAAATAAATTTCAATTCTCATTTGTTTACTGGCACCCATACTGACACTTAAGATATCTTCTATTATTTATTATGAAAAGGAAATAATAAAATGTCACATCTGATGAATTACATGAATTACAGCTTTGCTTTTCCAATCAGTCATATATCTGTGATGTTTCCAGTGAGGCGTTGAAGTAAAGTGTTTTAAGGTTTATCTAAACTGCATGTTTTTCAAAGAGAGGAACCTGGCAATAAATTTGTGTATGAATTAACTTCTAATGCAACATATTTTGTATGCTTTGGGCCTGTTTTGTATTATAACAATGTGTAATATGTTTTTCTCCAGTGTTACAGAGTGACGCTCACTTTTCAGGGAAGAATCATGCTTATTGTAGGACAAATCATTGTAACCCTCTTTTACTGGTACATTTCTACGCTTATATATTCATTCAAAATACGTCTGCACAACACAAACCGGAGTAATGCACATGTAAATATCTGCCACATTGTTCCTTCTCTCTCTATCCTTTTATTATGCTTATATAACTTGCATTTGTTTATTCCATATTTATATATTTCTAGATTTTTTTATGTCAATTGTATGTTTGTCTATGTGTAGCACCCTGTTGCCAAAGCAAATTCCTTGTATGTGTACAACACTAATTGGCAATAAAGCTCCTTCTGATTCTGATTCTTTTCTGGCATAAAATTACTGCCCCCTACCGTAGACAGCAATGTCTATCATGTCACATGCCTTCTAACACATGTCATGGTAGAGGACTCTGTAATATGCTCACCTATAAATTGCTGCACAGCCCCACAAGTGGTCACAAACTCCAAAGACTGCCTTCATAAACCATGTGCACAGAGGGTTAACTAGAAGTGGTTTGAGTCTACATGGCCTGTCCATTATACTCTAATTAATATCACTAGTGTTTGAAAACAAGACATACGCTCCTCAATGAAGAACCTAGCCAAAGTGTATTAAATCTCTGTCTGTCACTCAGTGTCTGTGTGACAGATAGTGTTTTCTCTTTTACATCCCAGGCCTTTCTTTGCATTTCAGTACCTGTCTGAGGATGAAACTGGTGGAGGTGGTGCTGCCATCAGACCTCTTCAGTCGGCTCCTCCTGGAATAAGTCCCTCGATTCACCTGTATGGAAAAACACAAGATCTCAACCAGCAGAAACAGTTTTTATTGATAATACGTCTCTGAACTTTTCCTTCACAAGCATCTGTCACGTTAATGAAGCCACATCAAGCTAATACAGGATGCAAGGTGACCTTCATTCACATCCCAACACCCAGACGTTACATGTAATGACCAAATGTGGCTTAGACTCTATGTTTTTGCTTTATGGGTTTGTCTTGCCCACTTACTTTTCCCCTTACCTCCTCACTTTCTTTCTTTTTCACTTCCAAAAAGTCCAAATATACCAGCAGAGTTCATCTCCAGGGAGCTAAATTAATTATCTGCCAGTGATTTGCCCCATTTCTGTTTAAGTCTCTAGAGCTGATGACAATGTCACTGTTAAAAAGTCAGAACCTACTTCAGTGAATTTATAAAACAGGGCCATTAATCTGGGTCACCATCTCTCCTCTGTCTCTCAATTCAAGCCAACACCCAAAAGCCAAGAAGATATATGAAGGATAAAGTTAGCTTAGTCTATGAATACCCTGCTATTAATATCAGCATGTAGCCTGCTGTGATCAATTAAAATGAGAAAAATGTGTTATTATTATCTACCAAGGGCCATTTCTTCTTTATATACTGAACCTCAGCTAAACTCTGCTAATTTTATGATTTATACATTATACACCTGAAACAACATTTAAGTCTTTAAATGAAATGTTTAATCATTTGCAATAGTAGGTATAAACTGTGGTCCACCTTGCACCATTTTATTTCAATAAAATGCTGTTGTTTTGTTTTCCAACTGATGTTGGTTCCTGAAGCCCACCACAATGCTGTTGCTGCTAGTAAGGAAGACGAGGTACCAGTGAAGTGAAGTATTTCAGCTGGATGAAATTAGACATGATTAAAATGCAACAAAAATGTCTTACATGGGTTACCAGGACAGCATGGTTGCCATTTGAATTTCAAAACACCAAGTGGAATCATATTCTGTATTTCAAGAAATGTTTTTGTTGTGGATATTTCAGGTTATTTTTCAGGTCGGACCAGAAGATCAATGTCTAACTGAAGAAAATGATGAAGACTAACTAGCAAACCTCTGTGCCCTAACCCTACCAAGACTGACCCTGTCTTCAGTTGCTCAATCAATAACAAGATAACACTTCATAATTACAACAACATCAATTATTCCAAAAACAAAAACTATCTATGCAGAAAATATAAAGGCCTTCTGCATGTCAAAAGGTCAAAACAATGAAACACCTTATTTTTGTCCTCTTGCTTCTCTAGACTGCACTAAACTGTTTCTCTGCTATAAGAATGTATCATATTAATGCCCAACAACTGTAAACTTCAAATGGACTTCTTCAGCCATGTACTTAAAATATTAATGGCCCTATCTTATTATTTTATTAGACTCCACATAGCCCTACTTAATTAGTCATCTTCTCTATATTTAAATCATTTAAAAAGGTGTCAAAGGTAACTTAAGTATTCCCTGTACCTCATGTAACTTGTGTCCATGTTCATACATATTTGACAAAAACGTTTTGTCTAGGCCTATTTATCACAGTTTTTCATGTGAAAAGGTCCATTAACCATCTCCACACTTCTTATAACAGTCAAGGCAAGGTGTCACAGTGAGTCTGGTGTCTTTTCTGGCTAGTGGCTTTTAGTAAAAGGTGTTAAAATTACACCTCAATACTCAACTACAAAACTGGAAATACTTAAAAGTATTTTCTTGTAAGTTAGGCTATCTGCAGCCGATTTGAAACTAAGTAGCCAATCAGTTTGTCCAGAAACTACCTACCTGAAAGATGGGCGCTTGAATGCCCTCGCCAATCTTGTTCCGTATGTAGATGTGTCGGGACATTTCGGCCAGGACATCGGTCCAGAGGGCTGGCTGCTCCGGTCCAGCCCAGCGGAGAGGTGGCGGGTTCCGGGCTGCGTGCTCCAGCTTCACGCCACACAGCAGGACATGAGCGCTCGCGAGCAGTTCGCTTTCTCAGCTGTCCACCTCGAGACAGGTGTTCCGCTTGTCCCTGCTGCGCGAGCTGGGAGGTTCGTCGTGCACACTGCTGCCGCTCGCGCCACTCAAAACCAGATGCGCCTGAGTGACGGACGGAACTATTTTAGAAACAGGAAGGGGGCGGGGGTCTTAATTTAGCCTGAGTAGTAGGAGCCAGATAATTAGGCTCAAACCAGCAACACGCAGTAATTAATGATTCACGTTTAGGCTACAAATTACAAGCAAATAACGCAAAAACGTCCAATATTGTTGTTGTTGTTTTGTTGGTTGTCTTAAGTCAGTGGTTCCTAAACGTTGTGGCTCGTGAGCCTTTAAAACGAAGCAATCTCGATTTGCAACCCGTTGTCAAAGGTTAAAGTCACCCAAAAAGTAAAGTTGTCATCTGATATATTTTTAGATTATTATTTAGATAATTATCCATAAATTCACGAAACAAAAAGGCAAAGAAAAGTCTAAAAGAGTAAATACCTTTGTGCAGCTTTAGTATCCTTGTGCTGCAGTGTGTGTGCAGTGCTGCATTGTTCTTTGTCCCCTTATGTTCATCTTCTACCTTCCCATCCCAGATTCATCCCCATGCTTAATGTTTGCCAAGTTCTTTTATTTAAAAGCTTTGTACGCATCCTATTTTTCCCCAGACATACTGCTGGTGAGTGTGGCCAAAGAATTATTGTTTCATCAGTCCACAACACTTTGTTCCAGCACGTTCTTTGTGTTTGTTGTTAGATGTGCTGTGGGCAGTGGACTGTGCAAAATCTTCCTTTAGACCAGGAGTCTGGATTGCAACCAATTAATTCCCAATAAACGCTCTCCAAAGTCAGCATGCATTTCTGTGTTTGAATATAATTTCAATAGGACAGGTGATTTGTCCCCATTTATGAGGAAGCTGTCTTTTAAAACATATCTTCATTGTCTGTATTTAGTTTTAGCGTATTTATAGTTATGATTGCCTATAGAACACATCCAGCATGTGCACTTAAACAACTAAACAACTGTCCACAGATCGAATGTTTATCAATCAATCAATCAAAATGTATTTATAGAGCACTTTAAAACAACCAAAGCAGACATAAAGTACTGTATAGAAAAATAAATAAAAGACAAGAAAAACATAGCTCACAGGAGGCACACAATACAAGTAAAGCAATAACAACCATGCAGTATTTTTTAATAAAACATACACATATGTAAATGCTGTTTTGAAAAAGTAGTGAGTAAAGAATAAGCACTTAATGGTTGAAGGTGTCTTTACAATAGTAATTGATGTTAATGTTAGTAATGGACCACCACAACACAGCATGTTCTTTCTCTCAGGAAACTCATCTCCCATTTTGCCCTGCAGATGGCAGCATTATCAAAATTAAAGCAACTGGGAATGCGCTTAGGGGCCCCTGTCACGTGTAGTGTAAAGTGTGTTTTCACTTCTGCAGGTCTAGAGGGTGATGTTGATCCACAGATACCTGAAATGATGCATCCTATTCGAAGAATACAGTGTATTTCTACCTTCAACGCCCAGGCTTCTACTGATATATAATGCTTTTGGTACATAAACTTTGAATGTGTGAATTGTTCTTTTTTAATGTTTATGTTAATTTGATTATGTTGATCATGTCACTTTCACTTTTATTGAGTAGAAATGGTGGATTATTGATGCTTCTGATTTATAATATTTAGACCTAAACAACAATATCCCACAATCTATTGTGTAAGAGTGAAATATCATGTTGAAAGACCACATTTCAGATGATAAATACACACAAACTAGATCATTGAAAATACCCTTGAAGTGTGTAAAAAATCAACAGGCTATGTTGGCAAATACATATGTTGATATAAAGCATTTACATTTAACCTGGTGCACTGTTGTCCATCATGTGTTTTTATGTGGAACACCACAACTGTATTAACCTCAGATATAGTGGATTTTGTTTCAGACTTACCACTGGTATCTACAGAGCACACAAGACTGCACATTGCTGCAATCATTTTTTCAGTCTCATTATCTCAAGATGTCCTGCGCTCATATTTTGGCATATTTAACTATAAATTGTGATTGGCCTTTTGGATTGTAGGAATTTGAAAGTATAGCTGAAAAAATGAGTCATTTAAATTATTACTTAATTTTAAACAATTGTCAGTTATTTTTATAATTGATTAATGATATTTAATTTTTCAAGCAAAAATGCCAAATAAATGCTTTTTACACCCTCTCAAAAAGTAAGATTTTCAGCTTTTCTTTGTTTTTATATTTGGACTCTTGGTCAACCAAAACAAGATAATTAACTATAAAAACGAATGAAGGTTTGGAGGGTGATGTTGGATACTATAAACTATAAAAAAAAAAACATGTCACAAACATTTTATAGACTAAACGATTTATCAATTTATGGGGTGGTGATGGTGCAGGGGATAAGACACACGCCTTTGGTGTGAGAGACCCGCCTTTGAATCCACTGTGAGACACCAATGTGTCCCTGAGCAAGACACTTAACCCCTAGTTGCTCCGAGGCCTGCAACCTCTGACATATGTAGCAATTGTAAGTCACTTTGGATAAAAGCACCAGATAAATGTAAATGAAACTTAATTAATTGCAGAAATATGTCCTGTCTATTTTCTCATGATGATTATCTTGTTCTCAGGAAAACAACAAGACTTCTTAGATGACAAGATTATATTTTCATTATCACAGAAATGACCTTTTCATTTCTTGAGATAATTAATTTGTTATGAAAAGAAAACAACTTTGTTATGCCAAAATAAAAATATACTTTACCTTCTGGGGGGACAATTTACAATTTACAACCACAATGGCAGTTCTCTGCTTCTATGGACATTTACACTTCCTGGGGTAACTTTTGAAATATTGTCTCAAAACTAAAACAGCGGAACTATTGAACATAGGTGTGATAGCGTACAAGTTGACTTTGTGAGTCGATAAGGAGTGCACAAACAGTGTAGTGCATCTTATTGTGGAAGATGAGTAGGAGTTGTCGAGCATTCAGAAAGACCTTCATTGGCTGCGTCATTAAACAATCCAGACTATGAATTGGGAGACCATTATTGTTTTGTTTGTGGTGCAGAAATTGTCTTTTATGTCAAGAAGCCCTGCAGAAATACAACTAGAAATATTTTACATCTGCCTTTTGAGAAGCTGCAATGCTAATGGGAGCGCCTTGTACCTATGGTTTTTCATTTCCGACCCTTCCGGGGTGCAAAAATAACCAAGAACACTTTGCTGTTGATCAGGCAATCTTCTCCATCCATCTCCACTACTTAGTCAGTCATCTGAGACAGTAAGTGGTCCACATCTTTGGTTTACTTTTCCCGCAAGAGTTTCTCTGCACTCACCTGGCCAACAAAAAGTTACATGGACAGCCTCAAAATATCCTTGTCACTATGCTTTATATAGCCATCTCTCCTTCCACGCAGTCTGTTGAACCTGTGTACATGTAGGAATGGTCCACATATAAAGCACTTTGTTGCCTGACTCTGCATGAATCCCTTTAGACAATCTCATGGACAAAAATATCAGGGTCCAGTTGCACAAAAAGCAAACATAAAAAGAAACTGTATTTGTGGCTTATACAGAACAAGCATGACATATGGAGGTCTAGAAGCGACAAATGTCATCGTAACAACTCTCTATGACTCTCAGCACTTTTATATCTGTCAAATAAGAAAATGACCCACTTCGTTTCATGGAATTATGTCTTTAAGTGTTCAGACATACTTTGATCAGGCAAATCTTCTAACAAGCAAATCTGGTGGATTAACCAAGTTTAAAGTGGGAGGATTAAGTTGTTTTTATCCCTTTTTAGCCATGGTCTGTCAGTCGGGCCACCACTTTGGTCCAGACTGAAATATCTCAGTAACTATACAATAGATTGCCATGAAATACTGTGCAGAGAGTCGTTGTCGTCAGAGAATGAATCCTAATGACATGAGCTCGACAGTCCAATCTTAGAAATGTTGTTTAATTCCAACTCCTACCGTACAAGTAAATTGTCTGTGATGTAAAGCCAAAGCTCAGATTTGATGTGTTCACACTGTATGGTCTGATTATCAAGCCACAACCTGAATGCTCACCCTGTAGGCCTACATGTAAATAGAAAATTGACCATAGTCAGTTCTTGCTCTGCTTCAACTGTATGAAAGCCAGACAGCGGTCGATACAAATTCCTGACACGATAGTGTCTATCAGTCGTTCTTGAGCAGTTTGTCAGTCCTCACTCCCCACTGTACACTGCATGGCAAACCATGCCAGACGAAGCTGTATTTCGGTCTGACTCTAAAGAAATCATATAGTGTCTCACCAGCTTCAGTGATTTGGTACAAACATTCATGATTTCCTCAGGATAAATTATTACAAGTCTGGTGTTTTTTCTTCAGGTCAATAATGTCACTTTTGTGATTTGTGCTAATTAACAAATAGTAGCAAGCTAACATGCTTAACTCAGACGGGGAACATGGTGAACATGTTGAAGTGCTAGTGTTAGCATCTACAGGTGCATCAAACTAGAACATAGTGAAAAGGTTTTTTTCACATAATTAAAGTCAAAAAAGTGAAACTTTCATGTATTCTAGATTCATTACATATAAAATGAAATATTTCAGGCCTTTTGTTGTTTTAATCTTAATGAATCTAGAATACATGATGAAAGTTTCAGTTTTTGACTTAAATTACGGGGAAAATGAACTTTTTCACAATATTCCAATCTTTTGAGATGCATCTGTAGATCTAAGCGCTACTATGCCTAAGTACAGGCTCACAGAGTCTGTTGACTGATGTAGACTAACTGGTCAGTATTGAAGTATTGTTACAAACACAGTTTGATTAGAAATGAAAAGGACAACTGGCTCCCTTATTGAATATATTTACTGATATCAAACAGGAGCAAAATATTATTTCCAATTACTTTTTAACTGTAAAAAAAATTATGTTACAGCATTATGTTTAGGTATTAGGTTAGGAAGGAATTAGAAATTTGTTTAGTAAACACACACTCTAAAAAGCTCAAGGAGTAGAAATTTGAAGGGCAACATACTCTGAGAATGATTTTCTTGCCCTGAATTTGACCTCTCAGGCAGAACTTACTCCCCACAAGCAATTAAATATGCCTTTGTCAAAAGATGATTAAAGCTAAGGTTAAAGTTATATTTGTGGTCAAGGTTGCCACTTCAAATCTTTTTTTTCAATCTCCAGAAACAACTTATAAGGACATACAAAAACACACGCCATGGTGCTGCCAGCAAGATTGAACTTGGTGAATAAGTTAAATTAAGATATTGAGTTTCATGTGCACCACGAAACAAGCAAACCACCTTCATGAATACAAATGCATCTGTGCTATGTGTAATATTTATGGACTTTTGCTCCAGTTTCTTCCAGTTGCTAAATGGGTGGGAAAAAAGACATTCAGATGAATAAATAAATAAATATAACAGTCACGAGTGACCCAGTGGTTTTACCAGCAGATTCAACTCTCAGATAGCAGAACAGTGCTGCTCACTGGACTATGAACAAGAAACACAGGAGTGTAGTCAGTTCAGAGCAATGATGTGAAAATACTTGGCAGTAGATGGGTGGACATCGGTGTGATCCACCTTTCATAAAATAGATATTAAGTGAGTTGCATACAGTTATTTAGTGTCCATACTAGACTGGAGTCAATCACAACATGTAATGTGTCAAATACAGAAATACATGCAGGACAGGTCAAAAGTCCATTTCAACACATACACAGGCAGAAAAATAGACTTTACAGATGTCTATTCAGCAGTGTTTTACACTGCTAATTACACAGGTATGTGTAACGGGGTAGACCTGTATCGGCCAATATTGAGTGCAGTGTGAGTGGGAGCACTTAGAGTGAGTGTGCATTTGGTGGGTGTGGTTTGGCACTTGGGTTAATTGCATGGCTTGATGGCAGACAGGTGTGCTCTGGTGTGACCTCATCTGCAACCTATATAACCAGCTACACACTAGGCTCCACAGTCTTTTGTCTGTCTCCTGTGTGCAGGTATAGTGAGTATGAGTCTTATTCCCTGGGTTGTGGTTCTTTATGTGGGTTGGTGGCAGTGTCTGTATAGGATTTATAAAATGTTATTGAGTCTTTTGTCTGTGTCCTGTGTGCAGGTATATGTGCGGGTGTGCTGAGGCTGCATTCGTTGCCAGAGTGTGGTACACGGCTGTGTTGAGGTCTGGGGAACTGCCAGTGCAGGCCACCGCTACTTAGTAGAGTTACCAGAGGCCCCAGCAGTGCGGCTACAACCAACCAGCCGGTGACCAGCAGCAGACCGTTCCTGCGGTGTTTGGCTTTGCCCACGCAGGACGACCAAGTTGAGCACACCCAGCCCTGACAAACTGCATTTCCGTTTGACTGACAGTTTTCCCCATTTGAACTTCGCTTTTAGTGGTCCTAGTTTCCGCCTGATTTTAAACCTTTATATTCCCATTTTATATAAATAAAAGCAGAGGTTATTTTTGGTACAGTGTGTCCATTGTTGCCTACTCATTTTTTATTCACTGGTTGGTCAAATTGGGAACTTGATTTGGGGGTGTTACAACTGGCGTAGTCGGCAGGATTGACCAAAATAAAAACCAGTGGTAGGCACAATCAACATGACTGATCCAAATGAACCTCAACCTGGCCCTAGCAGAGAAAATCCAGCCCCTAGTACAGTGTTCCAACCAGTGGGCATGGTTCCCATGTTTAATATGATAACGTCAAAATTTAAAGGGAGAGATTCAGACATTAGTCTAGGAGAGTGGAAGAGTAACCTTAAAACTACTTTTGCATTGCAAGGAGTCCCAGTAACATTTCAGGCTGAATTGACTCTGTTGTCTAGAGGGCAAGGCGAAGAGGGAAATTTTAATCTTGCCACTAGAAAAGCGTAATACGGCTGAACTGATTTTTAGTGCATTAGATAAGTTGTATGGGGATAAAGCCACTGCCTCGATCCTGCGCTCACAGTTTTTTAATGCCCGACAAGAGCCACATGAAGACATTAGCTCTTTTGCATTGAGACTACAGGAGGACTTTCTTAGGTTGAAGAAGAAGGACTCAAGAGGAATTAGAGATGATGATGTCTTGCTCAGAGACCACTTGATTGAAGGCTTGAGAGACTCCACGACAAAAGGGGAATTTAGAGCTAAGATTTTATTGGATGATACTTTGACCTTTGAGGCCATAAAAGCAGAACTTTTTCTAAGGGAGCAAGCATATGGGGAGGCATTTGAACAAGCACAGTGTCTTACAATGAGGGGGCGTAGTCAAACTAATACTCCCAATGTGAAGGACTTGGAGCAAATTAAATTACAACTACGAGATGAAATGAATGTGCAAATGACTACTAAGTTTAATGAACTGTCTCAGTCTTTGATCAAGGAGATCCGGTCAGAGCTGCACCAGGTGGCCCCACAAGGCACAGAGTGGAACCAGCCTGGTCTACGAGGTGGACCACCAAGGAGGAACCGGCCTCGTGTGGGTTCATCGAACCGGTATGATGATCATGGAAATCCCCTTTGCAATGTCTGCAGCCAACCCGGACACATAGCACGTTTTTGTAGAAACAAACAAAGGTCGGCATCGTTAAACTAGAAAACACCACTGTGGAGGCCCAGACAGTGGGGTGTCTAGAGGTCAAAGGGCCTATTAAAAATGACGTGTCCAAATTAATTGGGGAAATTCCTAAAGTTGAAATGTTGCTTGACAATGTCCCTATTAATTGTATCCTTGACACTGGATCCAATGTGTCACTAATGAGAAACAGCTTCTTCTTGGAGCGTTTTGCAAAGGAAGGCAAGAAGCTGGAGGAGGCTGGCACATGGCTGACACTGGAGGCTGCTAATGGACTGGATATTCCCTATCTGGGATATGTTTTGCTGCCGGTTAAGGTGGGTGAAGTTGAAGTTTTGGATTGTGGCTTCCTGATTGTAAAAGATCACTGCCTCACTGATGCAGATGGGCTGGTGGGCATGAACATTATTAAGTACTGTTGGGAAAAAATGGACAGCAAGCCCCTAACCTGCCTTTCTAGTAGCCGACCGCAACAACAGGCCTGGGCCATGGTCTTTAAAGTCTGTGCAAGACAGGCACAGTTTGCAACACCAGATGGTTTAATTGGATGTGTGCGTACCATCAATCGACATCCTGTTCAGATCCCAGCCCAGACAGAAGTGGTGTTGTGGGGCCGGACCAAAGCAGGGATAGGAGGAAAAGACTACCAGTGCCTCGTGGAGCCTCTTGAGGTGGGTGGACTTTTAGTAGCTCGATCACTATCCACTGTTCAGGGAGGAAGAGTGCTAATTAAAGTCAGAAATCCCAATGATTCACCAATGTATGTTTATAGACATCAGAAACTAGCAAAGACCTGGGAAATGGATGCAGCAGATATCATACAAGAGAATGATGTGAGTATGACTCGGGTCAGTGCACATAAAGTTCGAGTGAGCACTGACGGGGGTGGACATCCCTCTGCTGACCAAATACATTTCCCTGAGTTAACTGGTCTTGATTTGTCTGCAGAAGAGAAGGAGAAACTACAGACGTTGCTGCACAAACACAGAGCTGTCTTCGCCACCCATGATGAGGACTATGGCCGAACAAGTACTGTACAACATGTGATACCTACAGGTGATGCCCCGCCGGTGCGAGAGCGCTATAGGCAGATCCCACCCAAAATGTATCAGGAAGTGAAGGCCCTGATCCAAGGTATGTTGGACTCACAGATCATTGTTCCAAGTGCTAGTCCATGGGCTGCCCCCATTGTACTAGTACGCAAGAAAGATGGCACAATAAGATTTTGTGTGGATTATCGCAGACTGAATTCAGTGACTCACAAGGATGCTTATCCACTCCCTCGGATTGAGGAGTCCTTGGCCAGTTTGGGTAAAGCAAAGTATTTTTCCACATTGGACCTGGCTAGTGGGTACTGGCAGGTGGAGGTTGCTTCTGCAGACAGGGAAAAAACGGCCTTTATTACACCCATGGGATTGTTTGAATTTACACGAATGCCTTTTGGTTTGTCCAATGCACCAGCGACTTTCCAAAGATTGATGCATACATGCCTGGGTGATCAGAATCTACAGTCTTTATTGATTTACCTTGATGATGTGATCATATATTCCCCTGATTTTGATTCTCATCTGGCCCATTTGGACTCTATTCTGGGGAAGCTGGGAAGACACGGCCTTAAAGTAAAGTCTGAAAAATGTCATCTGTTGAAGAAAGAAGTGCAGTATTTGGGACATCGTGTATCAGCAGAAGGGGTTTCTCCAGATCCAGAAAAAGTGAAGTGTGTGCAAGATTGGGCCATCCCAAAAACTGTCAAACAACTGCAGTCTTTCCTGGGCCTAGCAGGCTATTACCGCAGGTTTGTTAAAGACTTTGCTAAAATTGCCAAACCACTGAATGAACTGTTGAGAGGAGTAAGTCCAAAACATTCCAGGGGCTCAGGTCAGCAGCTAATTGCTAACTGGGAAACTAACTGCCAGGATGCTTTTGAGACTTTAAAGAGAGCACTAACCTCAGCGCCGATCCTGGCTTATGCTGATTTCAATCTCCCTTTTATCGTGCACACGGATGCCAGTAATCAAGGGCTGGGAGCAGTATTAAGTCAGGTTCAAGATGGGAAGGAGAGGGTAATTGCTTTTGCTAGCAGAACCTTAAGCCCTACTGAGAGAAATGATAAAAACTATAGCTCTTTTAAGCTTGAATTTTTGGCTTTGACATGGGCAGTGACTAAAAAATTCGCTGAATACCTACATTGTGCACCATTTGTTGTGTACACGGACAACAACCCCCTGGTGCATTTGAACACAGCTAAACTGGGCAGTTTAGAACAAAGATGGGCAGCACGCCTGGCGAGTTTCCAATTCGAAATCAAATACAAACCAGGACGTACTAACCAAAGTGCAGATGCTTTGTCTCGTTTTCCCCCAGAAGTGCCAGCATTGGATTCAGAGGAGGCAACAGAGGGGCTGGAGATACCAGCCTTCGCTCATCTTGGCCCCCAGACAGCCAGGGCAATGTGCATTGGTGCAGGAAGAACTGCCTCGAGGCCAGGTCCGCCATGTTACACACCTGGTACGTTGTTGTTCCCGGAGCGAACACCAGCAGAGTGGCTAAATTTCCAAAGTACAGATTCTACATTGGCCAGAGTATTAAAGTATGTCCAGAGAGGGCAGCAGCCCAGTAAAAGAGAGAGACAGCAGGAGACCAGGGTGGTCCAGCAGATCCTGCGTCACTGGCACCGCCTCTCCCTCATGGATGGTGTGTTGTACCGGACGCGCCAAGACCCCAAGGAAATTGACCCCATAATGCAACTGCTGGTTCCAGAAGGTGAGCGACACTATGTTTGGCAGCTGTATCATGAACAGGCCGGACACTGGGGCCCTGAAAAGACTGTTTCCCTCATTCAGAAAAGGTTTTTCTGGCCACATTTAGCTAAAGACATAACCGACTGGTGTTCCAAATGTCAGCAATGTGTTTTGCGAAAGGCTCCTAACTCTAAACAAGCCCCCTTGATACCTATTCAGACTTCTGCCCCTTTGGAACTGCTGTCGTTAGATTTTCTGTCTTTAGGTCACCCAGAAGATACTTACCACAACGTGCTTGTGATGGTGGATCATTTCACAAAGTACGCCTGGGCAGTAGCAACAAAGGATCAAACAGCTACAACAACAGCCAAGGTCCTGTGGAGTAAAGTAATCCAACAGTTTGGGGTGCCCAAACGCTTGTTGTCAGACCAAGGTCCCAACTTTGAATCACACTTGGTAAGGGAACTCTGTAATTTGTATGGCATGACGAAGAGTCATACCACACCTTATCATCCAGCAGGGAATGGAGCTTGTGAGAGATTTAACAGGACTCTTTTAGGTTTGTTGGGGACCCTGGGAGAGGAGAAGAGGAATTGGCATGAGCATCTGCCTGAAATGATACAGGTATATAATAACACAGTTCATAGCACTACTGGCTACTCCCCACATTATTTAATGTTTGGAAGACATGGATTCCTCCCACAGGATCGCCTGCTTGGACTCCCTGACAATGTGGGCTGCTCATCAGCCGAGGACTGGGTTAGGTGCCACCAGCGGCGACTGCAGTTTGCACTGGAGAAAGCCAAGCAGCATAGAGATGCTGAAATGTCCCGTCAAAAGGTCTATTATGATCGCAATGCGGACGTCTCTCCATTGATTCCTGGCCAACAGGTACTTTTACAGGACATGAGAGCAAGGGGCCGAGGCAAGCTGGCAAATAGGTGGGAGCAGCAACCATATATAGTGGTAAAACAGACAGACTCTGAACTGCCAGTGTATGTTATTAGACAGGGGGAGGGTACATTGGAAAAAGTGGTTCATCGCAATTTGTTGAAACCCCTTCCTTTATCACAGAGAGGTTTGGGTCCCAGACAGGCAGAGGAAGCCGCAGGACAGCAGGGGGCCCGACCTTTAGAGCCCCATACACAGGCCCCAGATAGGGTTTCCTTAGATCCACCGTGGGTGGCGTTTTGGGTTCCAACAGGGCCCGTGAGACAGAGCATCAGGACCCCGGAGCCCAGACGGTCCACAAGAGTGACCAGAGGAGTGCCTCCCCGACGATACCAGGATTCGTAGTGCTAGTGTGTTACCAGACCGTGGTCATTGGGACAATGACCCTTTCAGCAGGGAGGGGTGTAACGGGGTAGACCTGTATCGGCCAATATTGAGTGCAGTGTGAGTGGGAGCACTTAGAGTGAGTGTGCATTTGGTGGGTGTGGTTTGGCACTTGGGTTAATTGCATGGCTTGATGGCAGACAGGTGTGCTCTGGTGTGACCTCATCTGCAACCTATATAACCAGCTACACACTAGGCTCCACAGTCTTTTGTCTGTCTCCTGTGTGCAGGTATAGTGAGTATGAGTCTTATTCCCTGGGTTGTGGTTCTTTATGTGGGTTGGTGGCAGTGTCTGTATAGGATTTATAAAATGTTATTGAGTCTTTTGTCTGTCTCCTGTGTGCAGGTATATGTGCGGGTGTGCTGAGGCTGCATTCGTTGCCAGAGTGTGGTACCACGGCTGTGTTGAGGTCTGGGGAACTGCCAGTGCAGGCCACCGCTACTCTAGTAGAGTTACCAGAGGCCCCAGCAGTGCGTGCTACAACCAACCAGCCGGTGACCAGCAGCAGACCGTTCCTGCGGTGTTTGGCTTTGCCCACGCAGGACGACCAAGTTGAGCACACCCAGCCCTGACAAACTGCATTTCCGTTTGACTGACAGTTTTCCCCATTTGAACTTCGCTTTTAGTGGTCCTAGTTTCCGCCTGATTTTAAACCTTTATATTCCCATTTTATATAAATAAAAGCAGAGGTTATTTTTGGTACAGTGTGTCCATTGTTGCCTACTCATTTTTTATTCACTGGTTGGTCAAATTGGGAACTTGATTTGGGGGTGTTACATATGTGTTGTGTACCTTCAGGCAGTGAGGTGTGGTTTTTCTACCAAGGGACCAGCTGTTTAGTGTCGTGATCAGGCTGTGCTGCTGACCCGAGTGTCGAGTGGAGACACAAACAGGATTACAGCCTTGACCATGGAAAGCAGGATTTCAAAGTACTGAGCCTAGAGGTGCCTTTTACATCATTAAACTCATTGTCATTTAAAGACAGCAGTAAAGTAACACTGGACAACCAACAGGTCTGATTCTGTGTTTTCCACCTTATCCTGAAATTACCCACTTGAAGACATCTATATCACAGCATTATGTCCATGGGCTCCACGAGTGCCTATGTAGCCTATGGAGCCAAAGGGCTAAGTGGTGTCTACGTGCACTCTTCCTAAGGTACCACATAAGGTACTGAGGTACTTTGTGTCTGTTTGCATTATAACAACTATGGATTTGCTAAAGGCCCATGTGGGCAAAACTGGCCCCAAGTGGGATATCTGTGGGCTAGTGTGCAAATTTAAATGATAAATTATCTAATGTAAATAAATAAACAACTTCTTTTTCTAGTTACATCTATTCAAACTGCCACTACCTCCACCAGGTGCTTCCGTTGCTTCTATTATTCATCAGTAAAGATCTCTTGACCCACCTACATGAAAAATAGAAACACAATCACTATGGTATACAGGAAAAAATTGTGGACCTGTTGACTTACCTGCATCCCTGTCTTCTGTCAAGCAACGTCAATTATTAAAGACACGAAGGAAGCTAAGGGAGTGAAGTCACTAAGGAGAGCACCTTGTAACTGTTGTCCTCCTGCTCCTGTATCAGCCAAACCACTTAAAAGAAAAAAAACACCATAAACAACATCTGACTGGACAAAAAAGCTACTGGCAGTGAACGCTGCATCTTTGTTATTTCTTGGAGTTGTAAAACTGTTAAAGTTTCTCAAACATGAATATTTTCTTTACTATTTTGAAATGTGTTATCAGTGAGGTAAGTTTTACTACCCTTAATATAACTGGTTACGCTTTTAAACACTGTAAGATGTCTGCATCCAAGATTGTTAAGATAGTTAAAGATACTATGCAAGTGGGGAATATTTGTTATTAGGAATGTCGAAATATATGTGAAAATGTGGTTAAGTTTTTAGCATGGATAACCAAAACATTGGCACCAAAATTGATTTATTTTTTTGTTTGTTTGTTTTTACAGTGCACATAATACAAAAATATAAAGTACCAAAAGTTCACAGTGTCCAAAAGGCAGTGTTAAGTCAAATTCACATAAATCATATTCACATAAATGATATTTAGCAGAAGTGTCTTTTGGGAACAAAACAAATCCATATACAGATCCACTAACAAATCGTGAAGATATACTGTATCCAATGGTTTTTCCAACTTCATTGCAAAGAAAGCTGTCGAGGCCTTTAAATACAAAACAGAAACCTTTTTCTGTAATTGAAAATGAATATTCCAATTATTTAGGCCAAATACATACAACCATATTTGTACAGTTTACTCAAACATGTACTGTTTATTGATGTAAGTGTCAGTGCATGCAGTCACTCATACGCAAGCACCCAAACGTGAACACCTATCATCACAGCTGTTTGTTTCATGCTACATAACACTGCAAGTTGTGAGAAACACCTGAATACATTTCTTGGTATTTACAGTTTAGAAACACAATATGCAATATACATTTTACAGCACGGAGTGACTTAAATATTAACACTGTCCTGAAATGTGACAGGAAACCTAGACGGCATTTTGAACTTATTTTAAAGGTCAAATATTATTTAAAGCCCCAATGTGTAGATTTTTTTCTGTGATCATAGACTCTCGTATATTATTGTGATGGTTTATATTTTTGTCTGTAATAAAATTACAATTATAGCAAAATTTGATGGGATTCATATAAGTAAGGCGTGCAGAGTAATTTTTAAGCACATAGTTGTTTTAATAGCCTACTACTTTGGGCTGTCAGCAGCAGAAAACGTCTGTAATTTCAGAATAATTTTCAAGATTTTATGGAGAAAACAGAGATTATGTTCAGGAGATTATGTTCAATTGATACACTTCCAAGTCGAGTCCTTTAGACAGTGTACAGCAGGCAAGTGTATTCAACACACATGGAGAACAAAGTTTCTAATAGTGAAGGAAAAATGAATGAATATATGAAATGCATTTACTTAGCCTTAAATGAAGCTATTCTATCAAGGACATTCCTATTTCGCCCTATAATGTCTTTTAAATTACATCGTTTTCTTAAGGACACCTAAAACAAAGCCATTACCAAATGTGAACGTCACTGGGAACATGTAACAGTCTTGTAAGCATAACGCCTACATAATGCACAGAAACAAGCAACAGGAATGTGAAAAACATTTTCATCCAAGCACCAGTTATGTGACACTCTGTGAGCATTTATACATCATACGCAACACATGTAGACAGACAGTCATTTACACTCATTTTAGAGTATCTAGTACACCTGCATGTTTTTGGAGTGTGGAAGCAAACTGAAGCACCCGGAGGAACACGAAAGAGTGTAAAAAGTCCAAATAATGTGTTTTTTTGTTCTCTCCAAATTTGCTCAGTATTACTTGTATTCAGAAATGTAAGAGAAAAAAAACATTTAGTGCACTTTGATTTCATTAGTTGACAAAACCAATGCTTAGCATATCTAATCAAATGTACTACCTTGCTGCAGAACATTTTCTGCATTTAAAAGTCTGATGGATGTTTCTCCAGCTTTTGGGCAGCCATTGTTTTTAATTCATTTCAGTAAATTATAAAACAAAATGTACAGACTTCAGTTTGTTGCATGGCACTACAGTTCAAAGTGTGAAATCCTGTTTGTGAAAGATAATACAGGCATAGCTGTATTATATTGTGTTAACAATAACCATAATGCATTAACACTCCTGATGGAAAATAGGAGTGTGACTAAAACACTGAAAATGCCCCATATGTTTACAAAATCAAATTATTTTGTTTTCAGCAGATACAGATGGATATGGTGACATCTGTGAACACCCCTAAAGTAATTCATATAACCTGCTGACAGAACAGTTGACAACCTTACATTTTCAACAATGTACAGTACATAGTGAGGTGTGTCAAAAATGTCCTCTACAGTGTTGTTTTCCAATGTGGACTCTGCTAAACATAAAAATTAAAGCAAATACGCCAAAAATCTTCAACTCTGTTAATTTCTTCGCTCCCTTCACACACCGTGAAGTATGAATTGTCTGGTTTTTACTCATAGATATCAGCCCACACTTAACTAGTGTCCAAGCAAGATACAGTAGAATTGAGTCCTCACATGCCAAAAATGCCCGAAAGCAATAACCATCAGATGTCTCTTCTCAGTCCAGTGGATATCCAGGTACATACAATGTCTGAAAGCCTGGAGCTCTGGGTCCTATCCTGCTTCTACAATGCCCTGAGCAGAAACAGAGCATCTCAGGGTGGGTTATGTAAGTAGAAGGGGACACCTGTACTGTAGTTGCTGGTTTCATTTTAATTTTAGCGATAGTGTCATTGTGGCTTGCGGCCACTGAAGCAGTCACTTCTCCTTCCGCCTCAAACAGAAAAGGCAGCCAAATTTTGAAGAATGGGAGGATGCCAGTTTTCAAAGGAGACTTTGCAAGTGTTGTGAAACTACAAGGATTTGAAAGATCCCTGGAAAATGTCTATTATTCAAGCACGTACAAATGATAAATTCAAAAATGTGATTCCTGTTTCGATGTGCGCTCAGGCTGGTAGACATGGTGCATGCTCTAACCCTTAAACTCCTCTGCATGCTGCAGACATTTAAAAACTCATGATGCTGAACTGAACTGATGTTATATTGAGTATCTGTAGAAATGGCCCCAGTTAAACTGTTTGCTAGTAGGTCTGCGGAGTATCCAGAATAAATGAAACACTGTTTTTGGAAAGAGATGTTGGTGCTGAATTTCTTTTAGATTTCTTTTACTTTCTGTCAGTACCATAAAACATTGCGATTTCTCAAAACCTGTGCAAATAAAACAAACTGTCTGCATTGCAAGATATCACAAAAGGATTCAATTTGGGTGAACCAAGCTTTTAAGATCTCATTAACAGATCTACAAATTAGACTGCAACACGAGAATGATTTTGGTGTCTTTCTTGACCCACAGGACAATCTATCAAACTCTTTTGAAATTTTTTGAATGAGCGAAAACTTGGTTTGCTTTTAGAGCCTGGCCTCCTCTCAGCTGTGCATGTAGGTCCTGCAAGGGGAGTCTGGGTGGAAGTCATACTTGCTCAGGCTGGGAGGGTAGTAGGTTGTGGTGAACATATTGCTGGAGGGCAGCGGTGAGGGGAAGTGGTTGCACGTCTCATCGTTTACATGGAGATTGTTCTTGTTTAGCGTCTGTAGTGTGGAAACGTATAGAAAAGTTTTTGTCAGATCAAGGCACAAAAATGACCACCTTTCCAAAACTAAGACTTAAATTACTTTGTCACATTTGTTCCTTTTTCTTGTCTCTCTTCTTTAACTGCCTAGTAAAGATGATCATGCCTAGAATTTATGTATATAATGACAAACAATTGAACCAGCTCACCTTAAACTCCATGGGGATGTACTTTTCATTCTTTGGCGTGGCGTTGCCCCGCTTGTTGTAGGTAAGGTGGTTGGGTGTGCTGGGGTGGATGATTGATGACTCTGCTGATGGTCGGTTCAGGTGGTGACAGTAGGAGTAGGCGAGCGCTGACAGTAACGCCGCCGCAAAGAAACTGGCTGAGCCCACAGCTACCAACTGAAACAAAGTAAAAGCTGGGAACAGAGGGGTTGGAGGGGAAGAAGGAGAGAAGATGAGACAAGTGGGGGCACTGAAGACTGAAACATGTAGGCTAATTGTTGTTGAAAGAGACTGGGTTTGGATCATGTGGAAAAATTAGCAGAGACAATGAGCATTTGCAGCAAGGAAGTTATAGATATTAACCCTGAAGAGTCTATGTAGCAGGTGGTGTAAACTTTTGAGCTGGAATGAGGCAGATTTGATGGCAGGCTTCAGAAATATAACGCTGATGTTTAACAAGATGAAAACTCCTGTTATGCAGTTATGCCGTTGGAGGCTAAAAGTCAGTGAATCAGCAACTTTAAGAGGTTTTCCTAGTCTGGTTCCTCTGAAACCTCTGGATAGGCAACATCTCATTTATGTTTTAGTGGTTCAAATAGACTTGGTGATGTGCTCATTGGCAGCTGTTTCACTGGATAGAAACACAACTGAGCCAATCAGAGGTTTGTAGTCAGGAATGGGCAAAATAATCAAAAAGACAGATAAATTGGTCATTACTTGTTGTTTAGGGAAAATAAAAACAACTCCCAAACAGCTAACATGACACAAATTTAGACAAAATAATGAAGTGGAAACGAAATGGCAATACAGTCAACTTATCAGGATAAGGTTCTTCTTCTGAGGAACCTGAATGTGCTCAACAAATATCTTGGCAGTCAGCCTTATAACATGATGAAATATATTGTGTGCAAAGGCAAATATAGTGTTTCGGTGGTGTTAGATGGCAACATCAAAGCAATGGGGTTCATCCTCAGGGGACCATGAATTTTCACCATAAACGTCATCCAAATTCATTATATGGTACACAAAGTCAATCATATAGTCTAAAAATGGCACTAGAAGAAGGGCCGTGCATGGCCGTGTTGAATAACTATCATAATTGTTCTGTCCTCTTCACATGCCTTGCATGAATTGACAGGCAGATGAATTCCAACCCTAATTACTACACTGACAAAGATGTTCCAGCTTGACTTTCTTTAATGTAGCAACTGGCAGTAGGGTAAAACTGACAGAAGGAAAAACAAAAATATATCAGAGGTCTCCGAATTGCCACTATGGTGAGCACAGAAAATAAACTCAAATTGTACACAGTATTTACAGATATCTAACATAATAAAACAGCACAATAATGGAGACCTCAAGTATGGATTGCCAGAGTGGACAGTCAATGCAATTCACATTTGAGTATTTTACTTCAGAATGGCACTATAGGAAAGAGCATGACCTTTTTAAAATGAAAAAGGTTCATCCTCTGAAGACCATTTAATTAAGTTAATTTAATGTATATTCTACATTTAGATGTTGACATTTATTGTGTCCAGTGGAAGTGAAAAGTGTGAACTAATGGTACTTTCAAGAGTGGGCAACTATTATAATTCATCCACTGGAGGCCATGAATATCTACAGATACTAGCAAATCAAAAGCTTGTGGTGTCAATACAAGGGAAATCTTAATGGTGGCTCTAGACAACATTTCAAGGATCAGGCAGGAGTTCAAGCCCCTTATTAAGAACCATTCATGGAACCATGCATAACCACATCAAATATCATTGCAGTCTTGCCAGTAAATGCCAATATTTACAAAGTCAGACCACTGACTGACATCTGGGCAGGGAAGGAGAAACCCTCATCATACTGGGACTTGATGTCACTATGTAGCTGCTATCTGACTTCATCAAAAGGCCAATTCCGACTCTACAGTTTGCCCAGTCTGAGGCACAAGCAAAAGTCAATATGTTAACAACTGCCAATAACTTTGCAACAGTAACTAAGTGTTGCTACATTCTCTGAGACTGAAATTAAATCGATATGAAATAGATTTACACTGGATGTAACAAGCGATTGAAGGCATAAAACAGAGCAGCCCACACATACAGGAGGTGTGTGTGAGATGGGAACAAAGTATAAGCACTTGAGAGACAGCACTTGTTCTTACTCACTTCCACAGCTCGTGTCCTCCTGTCCGGGTAAAATGACTGGAGAGAGACAGACAGACAGAAATGAAAACAGAGACAGAAAAAAAATGTAGTGAAGTAAAATCACTGCAGCTCCAAAAGATCAAACAACAAAAATGACAAGACCAATTAATTTCTCTCAAAGGCATCACTGTTCTGGAAGTAGGCAGAATGCTGACATCTCCTTTATACCATTTTTTATTTTAATTTCTACACGGAGTGAACAAGTCAGCATTCACTGTGTCTGATTAAACATTTGTATGACTAACTGGATTATTCAAGTTTATATCATCAGCTGTCTGCAGACTATATGCAGAAAACTTGTCCCAGCAATTTACTAATAAAAGCATGTGCTTACCTGGCACCTCATGAGGCTGGCACTGCCTAGACTGGGTGATGTTGCCCTGGCACAGACTGGCCTCAGCCTCCTGGTCCTCACCACAGCGACGAGTGCGATGCTGCAGACCCTCCTCATCACAGTCCCCCCACTCTGTCCATTCACCCCAACCTGATAAACAAAAGAAAGAGTGGACAGAATGAATGAAAGCTTGAGACTAAAAAAGACAAACTGAAATAATACAAAGGCAAAAGAACAATTATTGTTTTTCTGTCTATGTGGTTTACTGCCATTGCTTTGTTGTAAATACAGGAAGCTGATTTTGTTAACTTTCCAAGCAGGTTTGGGGCAAAAATATTATTATTTCTTCTAGTGTCAATACAGACTGTATGTGTCCAACCTGTTTTAATCACATTTTGAAAACTGCACATTCTGTTCAATAAACAGTCAAAGTCAAAGTAAATAGAAATGTCCGAAAATAGAAAAGTAGAAAACTTTGCATTTAGTTAAATATAACACACAGTAAATGCTGTATTGCTGGAAATGGAGCAGATTTTTAAAAAATATATACAATGATATTTTTGGATCTGCTTCTGTTTCATTCTATCTTCTATTTCCTGTGGTGTAGATGCAGCATCAGCGTGTTACCGCCAACAAATATGAAAAATCACCAAAGAAAGCCACTAAAATTAAAAGAAGAAGGTATTCACCAAGAATTTAATGGGATTATGTAACCAGACCAATTCATGTCTGCTGTCTAGGAAAAGGCTCAGTAACTGTAGTGGGTTGACAGGACAAAAAAGGCAGCAAAAAGTATAAAATGTAAAAATGTAAAATCAGAAGCTGATTACATCAATTTGCTTTCCATGTCTTTACTTTTATTTTAAAGTTGAAAGAAATAAAGCTACACACCACATTGTGGTCTATGGTAAAATCTGAGGCTTTTTTATCCACTGTTTGCTTTCTGACTTTCAGCCAATTCATGCTGGGATAGTCTCTAACAACAACATTGTTTGCCTTCTCAACCCAAATATTGATTCACTACTTGCTGTGTGGAGGAGATTTCCCATCAGTGTCCATACAAATACCATTATTTAATCTGTGGAGACAGCGTCCATCTGTGGAGTGTATTTATGGTGTAACAATTATGATAAATTACAATAAATTTGTATAGCACTTTTGGAAACAAAGTGACAAAGTACAAAGCAAAACAACAAAATGAAAATGAACAAGACAAAATAGTGTCAGAAAAGAATGTCAATTAAAATAACCAGCATGCAAGCATAAAATTATTCATGTTGCCCACTACTACTGCTACTGATAATAATACTATTAATTATTAAATAATAATTAAAGCCAATGCCAGTACAATATCGATATTTTCAAATTTGGTATCTCCAGCTGCAGTACCAATAAAGTCCGTCGTGGCAGACAGCTATACATTTTGCTAAATAATTACTTAATTTATTATACTACAGCCAAATCTCAGGGCCTCCCTAAATTATTAATGCAACAGGATCCATTAAATGAAATTCAAACTAAAAGGTTTTAGATAAAACCTTTCTATAATGCAGCTTTACATTTGCTGTCATACCTCCACAGGCATGTGTATTACAGAGCGCCTCCTCAGTGTGCAGGCCTATACAGATGTCTCCTCCACTGGCAGGGGGCGGGTTGCTGCACATCCGAGTTCGCTGGTAGTGTCCGCCCCCACAGGTGGCTGAGCACTGGGACCAGGAGGACCAGCAAGACCACGCTCCACTCACTGGAACACACACACGTAATAGACTTGATTTACATAATTTACATATTCTGGTATTGCACCTACAGTGACAGCCACGACCTCCCTGTTACCTGGGCAGGGTTGAATGTTGCAGTCCTGATATTCCACCGGGGATCCTACGCAGGCGCTGGGGTTGGTCCTGCCCTCTGCCGTCGAGCAACTACGTTTCCGTGTTCTGAAGCCTCTGGAGCACTTCTGAGAACAGCTGGACCACGTTTCCCATGATCCCCAGCGCACACCTTGGGGCTGGGACAAAGTTCGCCCACTGGTCTTCACCAAGTCTTCGACCAGAGCTGGAAATACACAAAACACCATAAATAATGATTTTTACTGATCCATTTGAGATGATGAACAAAGCACTGAAGCAGCGAGAAGGAGAAATAAAAGACTGAAACAACTTTCACTCAAAGAAGAAAGAGTGAAAGTTGATGGTGACATCTTCAGATCCACCCTGCTGAGCGAGTGACTTGCTCAGAAAATCAAAATTTCTATATTTCCCGTGGAGTTCAGACAAGAACCGCAGGATTTTATCTTGTTATTACCAACCTCAGGAGACAGACAGCCTCTTATGAAACATTAATTAGTGAGGCGTAATGTGGGTCACATTTAAGAATGAACTAGTTTTTCCCAGTACACCTGCCCCACACGCACAGGCATCCACAACCACAAATGATTTACATATGAATGAGGAGCACTTCCTGAGGCTTTCAATGAGGCCAGCAGAAATGTTTCTGTAGACAAGAGATTACATTTTCACCTTGTCAGCTTTACCTATTTTGGAGTAAATACCTATTATGTACTGAACCTGATTCCATGAACAGAAAGAAAAATCCTGCATGTCTCTAAAGGATGCAGGAATTGGACGTGGGCCTCCCCATGACGGTTCAGTGATGTTTAATCAATCTGCTCATTGATGTCTACATACAGTTTGGCTATCCTGCTTTTCATGAGACCAGCTGTGTTTACTGTGGCAAACTGGGAGTTCTGCTGCCAGCAGCACAAAGACCAACCACAGGCAGTTCTACTGAGCTGGTTTTATAGAAACAGCACATTTAATTTCTTTTCAAACCTTTATTTAAACTCGAAATACCATTGAGGTTGCCCTCGTTTGCAATGATGTGACATTATATACAAGTTTAAATCAACAGGACAAATACAGATGAGAATAAATATAATAAATTAATATAATAGATTTTTATTGTTATTTTGGTCAAATAAATGTAAATCTTTTTAGCAGCTCTTCGGTAGTGTGCCGCATAAACACAAAACAGATAAATAAATAAAAGAAAATATAAGCAATTATAAACACAATATATACAAAGGCAAAACAATAAAAACCTAACAGAGTGATCTAAAATAGTGCAGTAGTGCTTTACTCTTGTAAAACACTTTGTGACCATGATCTGTGAATGGAGCTATATTAAATATACTTACTTATTTATAGAGTTAGACCAGACTTAATTTTGTTTTTAGACTGGTCTAATCCAAAAATAAAAGATTTATTTAAACCTACATTTTGCCACTCTATCCCCAATTTAAGGCGGCATCTGGTTACACCAGCCGTCTGGCAGGTGATTACCCCTCCAGCTGTGTTTCCATAGTAACAATCAAGAACACCTGCTGGCAACTGACAAAAAAAGAGGGAAATATGGCTGCATTTGTGATTTGCTAATGCTGCAGAGCAACAAATGAGAAAGTGAAGAGCTGTTAAGCTAATGTTTCAATTTTATGTCCTCCCAGTACTCACAGTCAGTCTGGCAGGCTCCAGACCCGTCATTGGGGCAGAACCGGGTCTCTACCTTCTTCTTACTCAGCTGGAGCTGCTGGGGGTCGGGAAGCAGCGCCCGGCAGGTGTACCTGAATCGCTGCTCTTGCCTTGACCCATCTTGACTGACATTGACTGGCATCCAGGGGGTCCAGGGGGTGTTGCGGCGCACCTCAGGGCAGGCCTCCAGGTTACAGGCCTTGTACTCCTGGAAAAACGGGATGGAGGAAGCGTACCACCCTTACTGCAAAAGAAAAATCTAAACCTAGCTACTGTTGCCTGTTCTTCTGCATTTTTCTTTATCTTTTAAGGCATAGGGTCCCACTGTTTCAGTAATTCACTATGAACAGCTTGCAGATCCACATTGCTGCCTAAACACATACTGACAAATAACACAAATATTGCTTCTGCAGGGATTATGCAGCTAATTTAAGTGTTTAATAGGACTATTTAAACTCTGGCAGCTGTGAAGAGGCAAAGCTTAAAGCTTAAGGCTGCATGGAAGGCTGCTTCTGGCTAGAGACACACAATGATGCCTTCACAGTCAGATCTGATTGAGTGGTCAAATCAGTGAGAAGCAGTCGTGAGTTTCAAGAAACACAATTGGCATTGTTTGCGGGTGGGTTTTGACAGCACTAGCACCTACTAGTTGTCGATCAGGGCTCTTGTGAGTATGAAGCTGGGTTCTTGGAGGGACAGTGTAAATCTGTGTGTGTGTTACACCAACTTTGTGGAGCTCCTCACCAGCAGGTAAAAGAAGTAGGTGTGGCAGTCTACACCCTACACAGGCCAAAGTCCCATAGTCTAGCCAGTTAATCTCCACACAGTTTACTGAACACATTCAAGCTCCCAAGGGCATTAATAACCCAATAATCCGTCCCCTTGCAAGAAAGTCTAAAGCATCTATTATTATGTTAATCATTTATTATCTGCAGAGAAACATATTGCCTGACTTTTCAGCATAGCAACAAACATCTTAACCTTTTTTAAATATACAAGCACTACAGTACCATGGAACATCCAGGACAGCTGTTGCCATTCTCACAGGTTCTGGTCCTGGAGTGGACCCCCCCTCCACATTCAGCACTGCAGTGAGCCCAGGGCCCCCACGCTGTCCACAACACTGGCAGGGGACAGGGCTTTTTCTCATTACACAGCCTAGAAACAGAGACACTGAATGTCAATCTAATCTGAAGGGACGACACTTTAACTCTCATGTAGTAATGATGGCTGCCGATGACATTTCTGGCTCCTGGTGCAGAAACTGACGCGAACACCTCTCCTCTTCTCACCTCTCCTCTCGACCCTGGCCAACACAGATGCGACCACCATGGCGAGGCGAGGGATTGTTGCAGGACCGCTGTCTCACTTCAAATCCAATACCACAACTGCTGCTGCACTGACCCCATGAAGACCAGGGAGTCCAGCCTCCGTTCCTGAGGAACAGCGCGCGAGAGAGGAAACATAAATAAAGTCTTTTTAACTCCCTCTCTTCCTTAATGAGGTACTTTTTTCAGATTTATTAAGCCAAATTTGGTGTTCTGAAATCCGCAGTATGGGGTCATGGATCTCTGAAGTAATGAGGATTACTCCTTGTTTTCACAGTACATGTCTCATAAAAGGGTCAGGGGTGAATATATGCATAAAGAGACTGTACCTGGAACAGTTTGCCACCTGGATAGTTGGGCCCTTACATTGGATCCCACCACACCTGGCCACGGGTCCGTCACACGACCGAGACCGACACACACAGCTGCTGATGGAGCCCTCGCCGTCATTGTGGTTACAAGATTGCCATGGTGCCCAGGGACCAAAACCGCCATCCTGTGTCAGGTTCCTCACCTATAGAGGAGATTTAAAGGTTTCAAGTTCACACCAAATACACATGAATTTGCACCAAATGTATCTAAATCCACAGCTTGGTGACTTTATTATTTTTTAATATAAAGCTGCAGAAGATACTCTCCCCATGTGATAAACAAATGATAATTAATTAACTTTGAAAGTCATTATAGATTACACGATTATTGACAAGTTTTTTTCCCCACAGAAGAACTTCTTATGAGCTCTTGATAAAAAGCAAAGCATTTTTGAATACAGATAAATACACCAGACTATGTTTGCGTGTCTTACTGGGCACTCAGTGATGTTTTGGGTCCACTGGTTCATGTTGGAGCTCTCCTCGATGGTGGTGCAGCGCTTCTGTTTGTGATCCCAGCCACAGTAAGGGTCCCGTGCTTCCATGCATTGACTAATATAAGTAGCAGACAATTTGTAAGGTAATTGTTGCAGTTGCCGAATAAGTCTATCTGCAACAAAGTCTTGTTTGTGTGAAATATTAATTCAAAATGGCATCAAGAACTCTAGTAGTCTGTATATCTCTACAGTAGTTTAGAGAGTAGTAGTAGAGAAATGTATCTATGTATCACACAATATTTCGTAAGGTTGTCAACATATTTTATTAGTGTATTTATTGTCAACAAACTCATTAAATGCCTGCATATGTAATGTCAGCTCGGAGTCTTGCCAAAATATGGACTGACGTTTCAAAAGCAGTTTGTTCACAGGGAAAATAAACTGGGCTTTTAACATAATCATCTTTGTCAGCGTTTACTGCGGGCCTTTCAGACTTGGCCGCCCTCAAGTGTTTGTGTCTTTAACAGCACTAAGTTCATAAATCTATTTCAGTATTTTCAAGTTGAATTAGTACATTTGCACACTCAGCAGCAAACCAGATTTAAACTGCAACTTTTACTACATGATCGACTGCAGACAACGGATTTTCATTTGCTTTATACTTACATATAAATATCTAAATACATATACTGAATCACATTTATAGGATTCTATCTTCCATATGTTTGTTAGTGTCAGATCACTGATAGTCTCCCACTTGTCATCTGAAAGCCCCACTTATTTTTCAGAAAAATTGCCTTGGAAGCTGACATCATATTTGATGTTGCAGTTACCGTTCAGCTGGATAGCTGGAGCAGCGCTCTAATGGGATCTTCACCAGTCTGTCATCAAGCCCAACAATCAAAGATCTGTCATTGTGGAGGATTTGCAGGCTCTTGATTGGTCCGATTTGCCCTTCGGGGAGGAGCCTGAGCTCCTCCAGGTAGCAGCCATGAAGGCTTTTGTTGGTTGTGGAGAGAGTCTTCAGGATTGTGCCGTATTCTGATTGGACAAGATGAACGAGGAGAAAGGTTCTGGGATGAAAATTATGTTGTGAATTGCATACTTTGACTTTGTTGATGCAGATAACAACATGGCCAAACCGATGATTTGCTAACTATCTATTACGTTATTCATTGTAAATCAGCAATACAACGGACTCTTTTAAAGGTTTTAATTCTCTCCCGTCTTTCTCACCAGTGCCGATGTACATGACGTGGTACAGGGTTTCTCGGCCCTGCACGATGTCCACTACTAGCTTGGAGAAGCGCAGATTGTCCTGGGTGAGCAGAGGGTTGATGGTAACCGGCTGCACCACATCATTCATAAGGAAGAGTCGCTGAGCGTCCTGAAGGCTGCGCTCTGTGAGGTTACCCCCGGGGCCGCCCTCCTCCAGTGTGCCACACTGAGCAGACAGGAAAAGGAGGAATAAGTGTCAGGTGTTAAGCATGAAGAGGGTAGGTTTTTGTAGGTTTGTTTTCAACAAAACGCTCCAGCTGCTAATATTACCGATTAGTATGCTTTCAACTATGCTTTCAAACTAGAAACAGACGTTTGTAAATGTTTTTCGTTATACTTGAGGGTTCTTTTCAAAATTTCCACCATGAGAAAGTTCAATATAAGCTTATCACTGATGATCACTGACAGTGTAAGCATATGTAAAAGATATGCAAATGAATAATGTTGATTATTATTAATTCAAGAAAAGCATAGATTCCATCATCAGAAATGTCCCTACGATGTCCCAGCAGCCCAATTTATGTAGCGTTTTTTATATTCATTGGAAACTTGCTTAGCACTTACTGTTGGAGGTACATTTTATGGAGCTGAGCTTTTCTGTGTACTATACTGCAATATGTTCTGTACTCGGCACACCAAGATGAAATGATTGTCGGAAACTTCTTTACAAGCATTTGAGGGAAGGCTGGGAAATGTGTGACAGAAAGAACAGTCTCACATCTATCAACACAATGTTATCAGAGAAAAACAGTGGCGGTGTTTAAATAATGCGAGTTACCTGAAAATTGGGGATAGGGTTTGGGGTGGAGAGCCAGGCAGTGCGGGGGTTCTCCTGGTACCGAAATGGTCCGTTGAAGGCCTGGGTGATGGAGCTCAGATTGAAGGCACAGACAGCAGAAGCTGAGATACTGTTCCTGAAGGAGGGGAGGATGTGATCAAAGTCAGAACTCAGCAGTTCAGAGAAAAAGAAAGCAAGGATAAAATAAAGAGATTGACAATTTACAAGGTTAGATCACTTCAGTAATACAGAAGCAGACGTGTTGGTAAAGCAAAAGTCGCTTATGTAGCTGCCTGCAGTGTTATAGTCTTTTCAAATACTCAAAGATTGTGGTGTATTTAACCGTATAATATTTTTTTTAAATTTATTGATGCAAATTGGCATGACTGAATATTGACTTGACAATATTATTATTATTATAGAGATAAAATACACAGTACTTGTACTTGAGTATTTTCATCTTACAAATCATACTTCCACTCCATACCTCTCAGAGGAAACAGTGTACTTTTCACATAAAAAACTTATAAAACATGATGTCTTGCTGTAGATTAAACTACCTGATAAACTGGTTCTAATTAGCTCCACCTCAACCATTGTTTTACATTGTGGTATTATTACTTTTACATAAGTAAAGGATCTGCACTCTTCTTAGACCACTGATGTAAAGATAAAAAACTGTATCAAGACGAGTCCATAGAACAGATTTTAACCAGATTTAGACACATCAGATTTACAAGCAGACTTTCAGGAATTTCCAATATCTGTCTTAATTTACTGTTGCTGTTAAAAATCTAGACAAAACCTTTACATTGTGGCATGATTTGAAGTCAACAGAGGGACTTTACGGCTCGATGTAGTCTGTAATTCTTCCCATAGATGGTTAGGAAAATCAGTGCCTCATAATACTGTCAAAAACGCATCAGCATAAGCCCTTAAACACCTGTAACAGTTCAACTCTACATAGAGAGAGGAGGAGTGTCTAATCATGCTACCATTACTCACACATTAGTGGTGAAGATACCATAGATCAGGTCCTGCTCTGGTAAATAAAAGGTGCTCTGCAGCTCGTTGTAGTAAAAGGGGATTTCTCCTGAGCGTGAGCAGTTGAGTCGTGCCTTCATAAAAGTAGTCCAGGTGTCCTCCAGAAGGAAACGTCCACCCATATCGTTCTTACAGACTCGGGCCACGCGAGAGAACACATTCTTCCCACAGTCGTTTTCAACTGCAGTTTCCCTCACGAAGAAGTAGGCAAACCGACCGATCTCGTAAACAGACACAAAATGAGGCTCTAAAAGACACACGGGAGGAGAAAAGAGAAGGCGATGATATCCACAAATAGAGACATGGATCAAAGGACAAATGAGTGCGGTGCCTTGTTTACCGTTGAGCCATTTGGAGTTGTACTGGGCAGTGCGCAGTGGTGGCATGTTCCCCAGGCTCCTGTAGATGACAGGGTCACGTCCCGAGAAGTCGATCACCGTAGCGGCATACAGCTCACCCCTCTCTGTTACCATGGCAGTAGAGTTGTGGCGCGGGTCATAGGGACAACGGGCAACACCGTTCACTGTGTCCAACACCTCACTGAGGTTACCAATCTGGCGGACAGAAAAAGGGTCTATTTTTTTTTATTCATTTTTAAATCATTTATTTTATGTTTATTAGTTTGTGATGATCTGTTGTACCAACCTGTCTGGTGATGCAGACGGGGGTAAAAGCATTGGTCCCGCATGTGAAGAGCGTCTTCCCACTTATCAACAAAACCCGGATGTAGTTTTGACACTCCTCCTGCAGACAAACATGCCACCACTCATGAGAATCCTCTCTCATTAATAAATTGGGAACAGCTATTTCAGTTCACCACATTTTGAAAAGTGTGAACAAATACTGAGCATAACCCAGAAAATTACCTCAGACTTGCCCTTGCTCTGGCATGAGCGCTTTGTGTCTTCATCGGGCGCCCATTCTGTCGCCTGTAAAAACAAAAAACAAATGGTCATCACAGCCACGAGTCTAGGAACCTGCAATTAATGCAACATGTAAAGATGTAAATCAGAAAACACACATGGAATGATTCACGCAAAATTTGATATGAATGCAAAGTGTGGACTCCAAGAAGTGACTGCTTCTGGAAATAGCCTCCTCCCCCGCAAAAAAACACCCATATGTTGTCTTTACATTACAAATTTAACATATTAATTAGAGAGCTTTACAGGTGCTGATAAGCAGATTTTGTCACCTGCTTCTGTATTTATGCTAAGCCAAATTACCCAGCTGCTGGCTCCAGCTATTTAACATACAGTGAGTGTGGGATCCATCTTTTCATCTAACTCTAAGCAAGCCAGCAAAAATGAGAATTTCCCAAAATGTTTAGCTATTCTTTTAAGCAAAAAACATGGGAGACAAAGCGTTTTTTTTCTGTTTCAAACATTTTTTAACTATCCATCCATTCTAAAAATTCAATAAATATTTAAAAGGTACAAAGTGCTCTGGCCAGGACCACACACAGCTTCTGAGACCAACTGAGGCCAGCTTGAGGACAGAAAACACAGTACTTAGATGATTTACAGTATGTCTCTCAAACTTAACATCTTGGCTTGGCTAGCGGTACCTGTATGAGTGAGGCGTTGCTTAAAGTCAGTCTGAAGAGGAAGTTTCTGTAAAAGAGATTTTTCATTTTTGAGGTAAAGTTGCAGACGCACACACAATGCAGAAGGTTTAATACGCATGTGACACATTCTGATATACATTACTTTTACATCATTGTAGTACATCAAGTTTACTTATTTGTCACCTTGCTCCCACAATGAGCTGGTTTCTGCTCAGGTCCAGGGCCAGCTGGGAGAAATCTTTCACTCCTGGATGGGAGAACTCTGACATCCATGGCCTCAATGCTGGACAGAGAAAGAACGAGAGGACGAGGAGACGTGTGAGGAGAAAAAAGTAGTGCAGAGCAATAATCTGAAGGAAGAGATTGAGTGCCGAAAAATAGAAAGAAGAGGAGGAAAGACATAATTATCCATTGCTTGTGTGGGAATCCTTCTCCACCAAATGGTACCTGGCTCAAAGCTCCAGCCTCAGTTAAGCTCTCAGTGTTTTTCCTGATGCGTCACATTTCCCTCCAGGGAATCAGTGAATCACCTGATCCTGTAGTCTGCCAGCTCCACAACCTCCCATGAGGCTTTCAACCTGACGCCAGAATGGAGATTTAGTCCAAGGCTTCAAAACTTTACAGACCGAGGATGTAGACTTGGCTTAGGTCTGTAGGTCTGCCACCAGGTGCATGAATGACTAAATTAATATGTTGAGCATTTTGTTTTTCTTCTTCCCATTCTGCAAGGCTATTTTTAGAACTCGAACCTTGGTTTTACCACCATATTTATCCATTTCTGGAGCTAGAAAATTCAAATTTGTCCGAATGGGAGGAATCCCAAGTAGCGATAAAATATGGGATGTGGGGGACCTGAGGGTCCCAGACACACCTCACCTGTCAACCATACAAACAAACCTCTCTTAAAATTAAATGCCATATTATATTTATAGTGATTTTAAGTTAAACCTGTAGCTAACACCAAAAATATCAAACAGAAATATTAATACTAAATTAAAGCCATAGTTTGACATTATATGTACATGTACATATATACATATATGTATATATGTTTCTATTAAATATAAGACTAGCAGTTAGCTAGCATGGCTCAATCAGAAAGGTAACAAAATCTGCCTTCCAGCATCTCTAAAGCTCACTAATTAAGTTATTATAAATAACCTAAAAACATAAAGCTCTGGTTTTATAGGAACTATTTCTTAGCATAAATTAAGCTAACCGGCTGCTGGATGTAGCTTCATATTTACACACAATCATGACAGTGGTATTGATCTTCTCTTCTAACTTTTGACAAGAAAGCAGATAAGCACATTTGTTAAAGTATTCCACATGACCTCTTTATAAATGTGGACATCTGTTGCCATCCTTAATACATCTACAGTAGGCTGTGTACCGATCAGGACTGAGACTTTGGACTTGTATGGCTGGAGGGATGGTTGATTGAAAACAAGTCTCTGTGTAAGGGAAGGAAAAGCAAACTGGTAATGATGCACTCACCTTGGTAGGAGACAACGGGATGTTCCTTTCGACTACAGTCTGCTGGTTTGACGTCAGGCTGCTGGGACAGACACATAGATGAACAGATGACCAGCACAAGGCCACAGGGGGAGAAAGCCCTCACCCCCCACCCTGACATAATCATAGTTAAAACCACATCCAGTCTTCTATCAGGTCCTCAGAAAACACCTGTTGGAACAAAGGAGACATCTGTCAATTTATGCATATGACCAGCAGGAATCAAACACCAATGGTGGAGATTTTCCAAAGAAAGCTCAAGTAAAAAACTAACACTATACAAAATCTTCACCAGTATAAAAAATCATCAGAATGGCTGCCACTGTATTGCCTCCAGAAATGTACACTTGCACACCATTCATTATTCTCTGTCTGCCTGTCCATCCATCTAAATTAGTTTTGCCAGTCCCCCCCAGCTCAGCGGTCCTTCTGCTGGCTCTGTCTGTCTGCTCTGGGTGTCCAACCCCTCAGTGTCAGCAGGACTTGGTCATGGATAATTCACCTCAAAAGGCCAGAGCCGCCAATCTCTCTAATGCCGACACTCAAACCGAGGGTGCCATCAACAGTGATCTTTATGACAGAGGAGACCCATTCAAAGAGCAGCCTGGGCCCACAGCCAAACAAGGGCGTGAACTTTGAGCTGTGAGCCACATGAAGGGTCTTTGTGTCAGCATCAAAATCAAAAGCCATTTGTGTATCTGAAGATGTTGGCAAAAAAATGAAAATTATTAGCTGGTGATTTGCCGCCTCAAGTGTACTGACAGTGTAAGACAATCCCACAATCCTTATTTCAAGATTTCTCACCATGAAAGAACAAGATGACAGTGAGCCAGCTTGAGTCCCACAGCTAACACACGTTGATATCAGCTACGCCTATTATGGCAGGTAGATAAACTGACAACCAGACATCTTGGCAGTGGTATACCATTGCTGTTCAGGTCAGCCTAAATAACTTCCCGGATGTTGTTTGGATTAATAGTTTTTGATTATCCCCTATGCTGGTCTGGATTTTGTCCACTTTCATTCAGACTGCTCACCTTTAGTTTGAACTGAACTTCACGTTTTGACCTTGGCCTGTTTTACTATTTAAATAAACACCACTAACTGTACCTGCTCCATCTGAGTGTCCTGCAATTGTGTCCACATCCCTGTGTTACTGCCTGTGCACTTGTAAGAGTCCAGTTATAAGAACATGAGTTTTAATTTTAATGCTAACTGGGTAATACATTTTTATGGACTTTTTTCAAGATACCAAGATGGTCTGCCATTGTTGTTACGGTTTATTGCCTTGTGGGTGTTGCCATGTGTGAAGTCACCATGGTGTGATCTCTAAGGCAAAAACAGGTGAAAATATGAACAGATAAAATAAGCAATGAGTGGAATTTCACTTTTTATGCGTATTTTTCAGTGTTTCAGGTCATAACATGTAAATAAGTTACTCTAAAAGAAAAAGCTACACCAGCCTTGGTCAGTTCAATTACTAACTTCCATTTAATTTAGTTCTATCTCCTAATTTATTTTACTTTCCAACATTTAGTCATGTCAAACAACTTGCAGCTAATAGCTGCGAAAGCAATCTGAGAAGTTCCCTCAGTGATGCCAAATAACTCCAACAATGAGGCCAAGAGGTCAAATAAAACTCAAGAAAGTAGATCTTTTCTAAACCACTGTGTGCCTGCTAACATACGGACATGCAGGTCGAAAGGGCATTGCCAACTTTACTGTGACAGCTTAACATTTTCACAGACACAGATACACACAACAAGGGATGAAGCTATACATCCCGGCCTTCTCTGGCAAGGAAAACATTGCAATCTGTGTGCTTAATAAGTTGTGGACAAACCAAAGATGACAATTTTGAATGACTTAGAGAAGACTTTAGATCATAAAGCTGACCATAAACTAGACAACCTTATATTTTGTAAAGAAAATCTAAGTTTGTACACTTACACAAAAAAATTGCATTCGTTGTTGAGTTAAAAAGTTGAAGCAGTGAAAGTCAAAAGTCAAAGTGGCAGTTAAAGTGCTGAAAGCATGTGAATTAAAGATGTTTCAAGGCTTTTGTGGCTCCAAAGGGAGCTGTGTGAAGTCTGATAAATGTCATGTGGTGGCAAAATCTTTCAACCATTTAAACAATTTAAAATTTCACATTTTTGAAAAATGGCTTAAGTTCTTCTAAACTACAGTTCAGCAGACTTGTTTAGTGTCTTCCACTCCAATCCCACTTTCCTTTAACCCTTACAACAGTTTCATTGCAGCTACTACATGCTCTGGGGAATGAAAGCAGTGAATGTCTGTCTGTCTACTGCTCACCAGGAAGACTGAGTGTGTGCGAAGGCAGAGGTTTTTCAACCTGCTGGGTCTCACATTGCTGCCTAATGAAGCGACAGGAACAGAGCCTCCACCGCTGGCCTCGCTTTTGTTATGTGGCAGTGCTCCTCTCACGGAGCAAAGGCTGGCCAGTGAGAGGCCCAGTGTTCTGGGATTTGTCTATTCAGCACAATAAGGGGGGGCGGCAGCAGACGTCAGTCAGATTCTTCGGGGGCACTAGGTAATGTACAGATGCAAATCTCACTCTGTGATTAGCCTGCTCTAATATTTCAATTTGTTTGATGATCTCAAACGTTTCTGTGTGACAAACAATGCAAAAAATAAGAAATCTTTTTCACACCACTGCATGTGATACACACACACACACACAACACAGAGCTGACCAAGTGGTCCTCCCATGCTTCCAAATATGGCTCGAGTGATCAGTGTCCTCAGTTAGATTTGAATACATCTGGATCAGCCAAAACACATTTTGCTGCAGCCCCATGTAACATACTTCACATTTGGGAGGAGACCAGGCTTGACCAAAAAGTAGGAAGTAAAAGCAGCAAACAGTCAAGCCTGATTTCCTTTAGCCATGAGCATGTCAGAACCTCCATTCATTCATTCTCGTAGCTGCCTGAGTTGGACAAACACCATAAAGCCTTAACAACCTGTGAAGAGATTAGAAATACAGAGTCTCCGATTCATGTGACCTGTATGTGTTTGGACTGCGGGAGGAAAACCAGAGGACCACGGAGTGAACATGTGACCTCCACACTGCCAAGATTTTAACACTCTTGCTGTGAGTTTACTGGTGAGCCAATGTGAGTAAAGTTTAAGACGCGGAGTTACTGTATCAACAAACCAAAGTATGACAAGTACATACTTTTTTTAGCATCTATTGCAGCTGTTTTTGCCTTGTGTTTTCTCTCGAGGGTAATCCCGTTCACTCTGGTCTCTGCGTGCGGCTCCTCGGTGAGCGTGAAAGCTCACTCAAACATCACACGTGAGCCTTCATTTCACTCAGAGAAAACACAGACGCTGCAGACATAAGATGCTGGTGTGTCTGCTGAAAGTATGCAGTCAGAGATACACCACAGGGCAGTGTGCCACACCCTAAACATGGTGAAACTTCATTTTACTTACACTCAACTTGGATCACAAAGGTTAACTTATTAAACAGTTGTTGTGAAAGTAAAATGTTGCAGTTTCAGGCATATCCTGCGTGTGCAGTGGTGTTGCACATTTCCACGCTGTTCCTGACATTTTAACTTTAATTAACTTATTTTTTAAAAAATCATTAAAATAAATTCTAGCAGCAGAAATGCATTGTCAAATCACAGGACCGACTCACTTTATACATAATAAGATGTCTTCTTGCAAGAATCACAAAACTATAATAATAGATCTATGTTGGAGATGTGAGATGTTGCATGTGCAGCTACAGATTATCTCAATGCCTTCGAGAAACTAGAACCAACTCGCTCTGATACTGAAAATGAGCTGACCAAAGCAATGACCTTTAAGTCATTAAATGTGCTCCTTGTCTGGAGGGGGGTCTGTTATCCATCACATCCTGAGATTTAAACTAACCCTGCAGCAAAAACAGCTCACTGCTAACTGCTTCTTTGAAACCTATGCCCATATATAGATAGTTTACCTGGCCCCCTATTTTACTTTGACAGTTACTACTAACACTTGATTTGTTGCAATAGTTTCAGTTAAAAATATACAAGTCCTGTGTGGTGAAAAGGCTAAACTATTCTCCTATACACATTCATTAAGTGCCACTCTCTCAGGCAACACAGTTTATTAAATTTATGTTATCATTCCTCACAATCCATGCAATAACTATTTGATAATTAATAACAGCATTCATTTTTATACATAAATACAGATAGAGGCACTAACATATTTTCATTAAGATTCTTTAAATTTGGTTACTGTGCAATTGTGAACAAGATCTGTGCAAGCGTTTATATTGTGCCGTTGAAAGATAAATCTGTAAGGGTTCTCTTGTTTGCAAAATATGGACAAACATGTTTTTGGCATTGCTTGTTACTTATTGGCCAACACAAACACTGTTACCAGTGTATCTATAAACTACTATCAGCCAATGATTGTCGGTCATGCTAGTAAATATCACAATAGCGGATGGCCAGGTCTAGATGGCCACACCCTTTTCAGCCAGTGGGTCCCAACCTTTCTGACTTGTGACACCTTAAAACAGAAACTATGTTTACTTGTGACCCCTTGTCACAGGTTGCAAAAAGCTGAAATTTGAAAAAGGTTTTAAAAACATAGAATTTTGATTAGCAGGAATGATTTCTTCTGCTTTTGTATCCTGTTAATTATCTCGCAACCCATCTGATTTATCTTGCGACTAATTTGGTCATACTGAAATACTGAAACAAACACTTTGGATCCTTTGAGCTGCCAGTCTGCTTCATCAGAACTGCTTTTCAGATGGTCGAGTAGCTTCAGAAACCCTCTCCCCTCACACCTTTCTGAGATTTTTTTCTACCATAACGTGGCACTAATGCTGCTAGCTGCAGCCTCCAGAGTGCTGGTAAAACCGCTGTGACACATTAACAAGTGTTTAGACAGAGTAGTAGTAGTAATATTCCAAAAACAAAGTTTACACTGCAGAGATTTTTGTCATGCCCTCCATTTTTGGTTGTTGTTTTTTTTGTCTGCAAGCAAAGTGTTTGACAGCACTTCATTTTGAGCTTCACTGAATCCAGGGTGACTCAAGCTATTTTTGCTTTTGGCAGATTGATACAGCTGAGCATAGATTATAACCAATGCATAAGAAATAAATCCATATACCCCCTCATCATGACAACCACCACCCCTGCAACAACCTTAAAAAAAACAAAGAATCTTACGAGTTTAAAGCAACATGGAACTTTTTTTGTGAGCCTCCCTTCTTCATTTCAAGAACTTTCTATTCAAGCACTCTTTTCTTTGTCTTCAGAAAAACTGAAGCAGTAGAGCATTTCACTCTTTTCAGATGGCCCTCCCATGGTGTGTGTCACTTGGGCACCTTCAACCCACTGCTTATATATGAATGAGTTGATTCGATGGAGTAGGGAGGAAGGCCTGGGTGAACCTCTTCTGTGGCCGTGCGACCTCTAAGCTCACAAAGCTTCAGTAAAGCAATATGGGACAGCCATATTGGGCATGGTGAAGGAGCTATGGTCAGAATGAGAGAAATTCCTTCAGTCATTTCTTAGAAAACTGCTATTATAGGGAATTATATATTATCATTGGACAACAAGAGATGCATAAAGACCTTGAAAGTACACTTCCACCTGGATAACACAGGCTACAAATGAGCATGCTGGAACACTGGGTGTACATGTTAGGTGAGCATCATTAAAATCAGACAAATCCTCTTTATTGAGGTGATATATGACAGGGACATTAATTACAAGTAATTATTTCCTCATTCAGAAGCCCCCTAATTTGTTCTTCCATGGCATCAAAAATAAAAGGAGGGAGTCCAGCGTCTGACCCCTTGTATATCAGCCTCTTGTCTAAACTCTCTTGTACTTGGATTTAATCCAAATATCATCAAAAGAAACACTGGACCCCCCCCCCCTTCCATCTCCCACCACCGAAAACCTCCAAATTCCTCCTTAAATCAAAAGAGCTCACAAAACAACAGCTGCTACCAAAAAGCGAATCTCTGAAAATCTCTCTGACCGTAACAGTAGCAGCTCCTACTGGACAAGTACGGATCCCTCACCTATAAAGAGTAGTAATATTAATTACCAATGAAGTCAGTTCATGGAGATTTGTTAGTTGGAGCAAATGGACACTAAGAGGGCATCCAAAGTCCCTACATCAAAATATTCAGAGAGGACCATTTCCGAGGCAGTGTTCTCAGCTCCTTCCTACGGGGGTGAATGGCCTCTCTGTGCAACCTGCCAACTATCTGCCAATGGCTGCTCTCTTTTACAAGTGAATAGACTGAGTTTAGCCACAGTTAAAAAGACACACTAACGTGCCATGGCTGCGCCACAATGGCCGCTTGGGTAATTTGCCAAACCTAATGATCCCGGTTTGGCCCCGGCTAGAGGAGGTAGAGAGCAGGAATCCTAAAGAGGCACACAGCTGCACTGATCCCTCTCTTCCTATCTCTGCTCTCTCATCTCCGTCTCCCTCTGTTCTCTGATCATGAACTCCATTTATTTTGCTTTCTGGAAAATGACACAACTAGGGCACATAACCAAATGCACACCTTCTGCATTCTCTTAAAACGCCCCACTATCAAGTCTTTCCCCCACATTTGCCCTGAAGGGAATCCCATTAGACACAAATGAAAATTACTAGTCTGCCCAACCAACAGGAGGAACTTTAGCATCTACCTGCTCAGCACCAAACACCAGTCACAGTTAGACTATTACTATTATTAATCTAGCGGGTGAACGTAGTGGAGCATTTAGCAGGTAAAGAGCCAAACATTTCTCCAGACCAAAAACAGAGTTTTAAAAAAATGAGAGTGAGCATTTGACTTACATTCATTAGGTGGCCAGATACACATCTTCAAATGAATGCTAATGTTGCTCTGTTCCTGGTAGGACTTTGGTTACACATTAGCAATATCATCTTTACTTTTGACTGTACTTTTAAGGCCAAAATAAAAGCCTATGTATTGATTGGGTGACGTGCTGTACAGAGAGTTAAGCCCTCTGAGGCAATTTTGGGCTACATAAATAAAACTGACATGACTGACAATATGTCAAACTTGTGATGTTTTTAGCTTGTTGGGTTTAGCTTGTTTACCCCAAGTGGCCAACAAAAGATGAATGCACCTTTAAGTATATGATTGGACTGACAGCCACATACAGTACATATATTACTTACACCACAATCACACCAAAAACAGCAGCATCATAAATGTATCATACAACTGAAGCCACACCTCTCGAATTCTTAATCACCTCTCTATAAACCTGCATTCCTATGCATACTGTACAGGCATCTGTCAGCAAACAGCTGTGTTTAGGCATCAAATGCATTCAAAGATGCCAAAGGTTGTCCTTGAACACAGGGGTTATGATCTCCAAACCTGACACAATGTGGTACGACCACTTGTTATCACATGACTGATGTTCCACGTTTAGGTCACGCCGTCACAACTGAGCCATCTCCAAGACAACTGAGCAAACTCCATCCGCTGAGGAAGATGCGGTTCAGAAAAGGCTTTTAAGTGCAAGATTGATCCCACGGTCAAGAATGAAGATCTCATTGATGCAGATGGGTCTCATAAAATCTACAGACCAAAGCATATTTCTGAAGATTACTGTGATGCCAGATTTGTGATTATTCATTTCCAGTAATGACTAACACCTCACGCTCCTTAAAAACACCATAAAAAAAGACTAATCAAGATCAAGATTTGTAAGTCAGCCTTGATCCTATTAGTCAGCTACGAGGGGTGCCAGCCTGGTTGCCAGCAATTCATTTTCGGAAAAAGGAGAGAATAATTTCAGTTATTCATCAGTATAACAAGAACACTCTTCTAAGAAAAATGGGAAAAGGGTATTTTAAACGCCCGAGGCTATAATCAGAGCAACATGTGGCTCTTGCTTGACAAAAGGCCAATTGCCCATCTATTGAATGGTCAGGCTAAAAAAAAAACTCTCATTCAGACATAATTTTAGAATCCAGACTAAGGCTATTGATCCAGGGTTGGGAGTCCTTCCCTCTGTCTCCCCTCTGCTTTTCTCTCCTCTGTCATCCCAATGCCAATTTCAGCACTCATGCCTCAGACAGAACAAAGGAAATATCCACTACACATTACCTGAACCCCCGCCAAATGTTAACACATGCCTATCCACGCTACACATAGTCTCCAAAGTGAGAGACAGAGCGACATAAGCCGAGGATGGGAATGAAAAGGGAGGAGGGAAAGGTCGAGGGTCACGTTATAGATCAGTAAAGGAGGAGAAATGAGCCTGCTGAGAGGAAACAGACAAACTGAAAGACAAGCAGAAAAACAGACACAAAAAGTAGGCACAAAGTAGGCACAAAGACAGAAAGGACGACACAAAAGAATAAGTAATTGCACTGAAACAGCCAACCTCCACATGGGAGACATGCATGGATATGCACACTGCACACTGCGCACTGCAAATACATACAGGAATATAAACTTACTTGTTCACCATCACCAAACTGATCCGAGAGACAAACGAGGGGCATAGATCCTGGTGCTTCACATGGCGAGAGAGAAAGAAAGAGGTACGAAACAAGAGAGAGAGAACTTGTTAGACGTCGGCACACAGTGGCACGCTGACCAGAGTGTGTGCAGGAGGGCGGGTGGGGGGAGAGTAAAGGGGTGTGTTTGATGGGGGAGATGGGGGGAGCAAGGCATTCCTGTTTGTGCAGAGCAAACTTAACTCTCTGAATAGCAAGGGATGTCTGCCCTGTCTGGGTGTGTGCGTCTGTATCGTTGTCCTTGTGAGATCCAGTTTTAGATTTAGGTTTTAAAACATTTGGTGAGATTAACTGATAATCAGCTCAATCATTTGAATCGGTTTATTTCTCCCATTACACACTAATACGCATTTTCAGACTGATGCACAGACCCAGAGTAGTGCTAAAGCAGTCAGCAGCTAATTGACAAGAACATTTATTGCATACTGCCACTAGGCCTGCAAGATATGAGGAAAATTGGTGTCCGACAACATTTTTCAACACTGCGATGACAATTTGACTTGCCTGGGTGTATTTAACTTCAGAACAGGATTAGAATTTCAAAACATTGTTTCTAGAGCAGCAACAATAAAGTTCAGAGCATCAAAATCACCACATAAAGTCAATAATATCTCACTGGAAACAAATCTAAAATGTCAATAAAATAAATCATATACCTGACATCAAAATACTGGGTGATGTTTAGAAAGAATGAAGAACTCTGCCATGGGTTCTACCTCCTGTCCTCCTCCTCCCTCTGCTGATGTGATCTACTGCCTGCAACTAGTGAGACTACAGCTTTCCTTTTAGCTTGTTTGTAACGATTTCACTCTTAGCCGAGCTAGCGCGCTGTGCTTGGGTAAAACTAAAAGTGGGTCAGTATTGCTTTCTACATGCTTGTTGAACAGGTGTAATGACTTTTTACTTGCGCGCCTTTTTATTACACGTACTTACAGCTACAGTAACAAGTACCTTCACTTCACTTCACCTGGTTCACTTCACTGCCTCCACTGCAGCCTCTTTGCTCTGCCGTGTGTGTGTTCGTTACCAGTTTCATGCTGTTCGACTGACCAAACGGTGGTACAGTAGCAGTAATACGCCAACAAAAGCTGGGAAAAACAGACTGCTAGCTAGCAAACACAGATGTAAACAATGTAGGATTCTTTTTAAAAATACACTTTGTATATGTTAACAATGCATTCAACACATTTAGAGCTCAACACAATACATTTTGGCAAGTAACTTATTTTTTGCAGAAAAACTCCTTATGGCAGCTTTAAACATGTCAAAACGTAAAGAACTGCCAAAAATGTCCTTGTTGAAACAGACTCAGAAATAATGAGTAAAAAATAATCAACCAAAAATGAATCCAAGGAAACTCCACCAACTGATGAACTTTAGCTTGAATTCAACAACTGCTGCAACTACCTACACTTCCTTTAAACTTGGCCTTGCCTTTAGTGACTTACTCATCCTAATTACTCTTTGGGCCAATAATGACATTTTCATTAAAAAAAATGATACTTGACACAGAAAGCTTGTATTGTTAAAGCATACGAACATTGAAGTTCCTGAAGTTCCTACTGTGACAAAAATGTACTATATTTCATTATTTTTTCAAAACATGCACTTTGCACCTCATGAATTTATGTGTATTTTCATACAGACATAGGTTTTGTAGGACAGGTTCAAGTCATTTATCAAGTAATGATGGCACCTCCAGTTTTTTAAAGTATGAACATCTGCTACACATTTAGAAACTAACAGATGAGACTAACTGTTAGTTTTTTCCCCTAACCCAAAGAGAACCCCATTTGTGTGATGTCTCTTACATTGTGCAGAGGACACTGCAGATGCAGATATTTTCACAATTAGTTATTCAAAGCACTTCCCTTTGAGAATCTGATGTGCATTGTGAAGTGCACCGCTTTTCTTTGCAAAAATGTTGTGCCAGTTGTGGTCTTACAACAATTAAAATGCATCGAGTGGCTGATCTGCTCAAGACTGCTGGCTAACTTCTTCAAACTAAACTATCGGCATCTAAATCAGTCTGTCAGACAAGAGGTTGTGTGTTTCGAGGTCACACACCCTCTTGTCGAAAACACAGCTGCAGTATCATCAATGTGCAAATTAATGAGAAGACAAAGTCAATAGCGAATGCCATTAACTCAGACAAACATTTTGTTTGCCTAAACAAAGAAATCCAGTCTGGACTACAGGGTCACCTGTGATGGCCAGCAGAAAAAGTCAAAATGTTTACTGGTACCTGACAGAAGTGAAGTCAGCCTGATAGTAGGTCTGCCAATCATTTTTGTTTGTAGAAAAATAAAATTTATTTATCTACTACAGGGCACACCAGTTGTCATAAATTTTCTATTCTTACACATAGTTGGTTTAAACTACAACTTTATAAATGAATATTTAATAACAATACGTTCCCCCTCCTTGTTTGTGTTTACTGAGTCTCATGATCTTGGTTAAGGTTCATTCAAATCCCACTGCATAACTTCACACAATCATTTCCTAAATCCTGAAAGGTTTTTGGGTTGTGATGCATTTGTGATGCTACTTCAGCATGCCAACACAACTGGTGTATCATCCCTGAACGATTCAAAGTGAGTACTGGAGATTTCATGGATGGCTGAAATAAGTACCAGAGTCTAATTTCTTCCTATCAGTACACTATACACATTCAGGGTTAGCTTAACATCCACATTAAAAACAGGATAATCCTCAGAACTATTTTAGATTTCAAAAGACAAAGCAAAGACCCTTATGCAAACAACCTTTAAATACGTCATTTTCTCACAGTAACAGTGTTTTCAAATCTACTGTCTTAGTGTGGACCTACTCTGTGTCAACAAGCAGGAAATATGACTGGTCTTTGCACTGTTGACAGAGACACCACTCAGGCATGGCTGTAGAAGTGGACGTCAGTCTGTTAAGGCGAAGGGGTGACCTCCCATTCAGAACATTAATGGCGGCAATAAATCAAATTGACGGAAAAACGACAGGATCGTTTAGCTTCCTGTGAGCCCAGCAGACCATAAGAGACAAATAACACTTCCCAGCCTCATCCCAACCTTTACAGAGTAGTACATTCATCTCTCTCAGCCTCAGTCTCACCACAGCAGAGTACCAAACCCCCCTTGGAGGATGAATGGCTCGTTCCTGTGCAAACTTCAGGATGACCTCCTCCGGCTCTGTTTTTACAGCCCTGCTGTCACTGCTGAGGCTGAAAGATTACAGGCACAGTGAGACGCAGGGGAGTGCTGAGCATAAGCCAAACCAGGATCAGTGAAAAATGGCCAGGCTCAAACAGTAGAGAGAACAGTGCACTTCAGGGGGCTAAAAGAAGGCCACAAATCTGTCAACTAAACAAGTGAATATGATAGTAACTTCTATATCACCTTCTCAAAATGAATCAGTACTCGTTAAAAGCGCCTTCAGCCACCTGTGATTGCCTCAAAGTTCCAGCTACTTTTGAAAAGCCCAAATTGTCCACCTGCGAGGACATGAGGTTAAAATAAAGTAGCTGTTATGAGCTTTTCTTGTCCCATCTGTCGTCTTATATTTTATAGCACTTATTTCAGTTTCAGAATAGTATCACTTTAAAACATCAGCGTGTCTGCAAAACAGCCCTTTCAACCCACGGCAGCTTCTGCTCAGTTTTCTTACAGAGTCACTCCGTACTAAGTTTTTAAACTCAATTCTTTAAAATTGAAAAGTTAAGTTGCATTTGTTTTTGTTGGCCTCTTGTTGGAAACGCAACAGTGACTTGAAAAATGTGTTCGCAAGTAGTTCCTTATTTGCACTTCCAGCAATTATGGATCAATGTTAGCATTGAAATCCAATGCTTTCCTTTTAGCTCTGTTTTGATCTCCACCATCTCCTGAGGGAAACCTCTGGCTGTTTAGCTGCTTGTGCTCCAATATGTTCACCAGCTAGTGGCTAACTTTGCTTTTCTGCTGTTTAGTGGTGGGCAGGTCGAAACTGCACAGTCAGATAGTAATTCTGTATGAGTTTGTCACTACAACAAATAATTTACATTATTGCATATTTGACCCGTTATTCATATAAAAATATTCATTAATACAGCTTTTGGGCTAAAGGCAATACAACTTTATCATGAGACCACTATCATTTCTTTTATTGTTGTATTTATTGCTGTTTTTTTTGTCCTGTTTTTCTCATTGAGCATTTTCACTGAAACGAGCTGCCTGCTGTCTGGAAACAACGCTGATGACAGCAGTGAGAGTGAACCAAAAAACTCAAGTTATGGGCTGTAAAACCAAAATAATAAGCTGAAAGGTGCCAAAACCGTCAAAAAAGTTGAGAGAAACTTCAGAGATGAGTAATAATTCTCTGTAGGTTCGTCACAATGAGCAACACCTTTCAGATTACACAAACTCATTTCATCTATTGGTAACAAAAATATTGATCATAGCAGCTTTAAGTACAGCTAATATGGTCACGGACCTACTGTATGTGTTTATATGAGTTTTAAAAGCATAGTAGATCGTCTCCAATGCATTCCATTAATCCATAGCCAGCTGCAAAGGAGGCCTACAGTGGTTACCCAACAACTCTTAACCCCCAAAACCAGCACCCGACCCCCACCCCCAATGTCAATGGGAGCCTTGTCCAGCACATAGCGCTCTACTGTGAAACAGGTCTGTGTGCTGCCAAGAAATATTGACTTTAAATATATCAAACATTCAGCTCACCCTGTTTTAAACAAGCCTGGCTATGTTGATTTTTGAACCCGGTGCAGTTACTGAGGTTTACCTTTCTACTGGAGCAATAAAACTGAGCTAACAGTAGTCTCACACACACACAAGTAGGAAAAGGGTGAAGTCAAAGTTTAGTGTGAGGACACTTAATGCTGATTTGCACATGAAAAATCATAGGCATCTAGATTAAATGGACAGTTTGACATTCTGGGAAACATGCTAATGTGAAAAGTTATGAGCTAAGTATAAGATATCAGATTCTCCTTGCTTAGCATAGGTCCAGGACGTGCTTAGTGTAGCTCAACATGAGCTTGGACCAAGGGTAAGCTGCAAACTCTGAGCGCTCTCCAAAGTGGAAAAAAAAGGTGCTGTCTGATAACTCCAAACCTGTCTTATTTGCACTTTATTTCTTCTTTATTTACTTGTGTAGAAATAGAAAAGTAAAACTGGGTGATTGTGGTTTTAGGAGCAGTTAGCCTTTAAGCTATTTCTTGACCAAGAATTAGTGGTTAGCATCTCACATAGCATCTCAAAACTCCCTGACACTCACTTGTGATTAAAAGGTTGTTGGTGTAAGTCCCTGAACTACCTGAGAAGCTAATGAGTGCCCTCCTTTACTCCATCAACTACTATCATGGTCTTGGAAGCAAGGTCCTAAACGGCAAAAGCTCATACACTGACGTTGGCAGACTGTGGCTTTCTACTGAGTTTTCCGAGAAATAAACTTAAAAACTTTCCCTGAATAAATAAAGGCTAAGACTCTGAATTCTGGGCTGTGTGAGAGGAGAAAACATTTACACCCAGCCGCCTGTCCATCAGCCCCTTAGCACTAAACTTTCTCTCATCATCCATCTTTCTCTCCTTTCCACTTCAGCCTGACCTCAAGTGAAACTGTGGAGGTCTGTGGGTAACACATAAAGCGTCCAGTTTAATGATTTAATGCCACTTCCATTTAGGGGGTTATATATTAGCTGCAGTAAGTCCTTGTATGTAGCCTAGTGAGGGCTCTCTTTTCATTCAGCTCTGAGGCAGATTTTAAACTTATGATAAAAAGCGGTGGAAAATTATATTTTAAAAAAAATCTTCTGTGCAGTAATGTCTTTGAACAAACAAACAAAATGATTTTGATATTTCCTACATGATTCGTCCTTATTTGTTAATGTGTGGCTGCTAACTACTTAGCAAAGGGTATGACAGAGTTTTGATGTCTTCAGCCTTTGGTTTTCTATTTGTTTTACTGTGATATGGACAATAGCTGTGGCGGATAGAATCAATACAGCAGTGTCACAATATTTTGCATTGCAATATTATATAAATACACAGATACCAATTATCTATCTTTTCTTATATACATTTTTAATTTTGCAAAACAAAAAAATGTACTTTTTTGGTACTAGAATAATAAAATCAATTGCTTTTACATTCCACTAGATGGTGCTGAGTTTTCCTGGTGAGGTCAGCAGAGGTAATGATCAGGAACTTCGTTAAAACATTGAAATGAAGAGACTGAAAACTTTCTTATTATAAAATATAAAAAGACAAAGCTTCCCTTTGGGTACATTATTTGCAGTTGAAAAAGGGTTAATTAATCACGATCACAAAAGGTTTAGAATCACAATAATAATGTATTGTGACACAAGTATTGTGATAAAATTGTGCTGTGGGGCTTCTGATCATTCCCACCCATCCCTAGACAATAGCATAACTAACAAAAAAGGAAATATGATTGATTATTGAACACATGTTTGAGTCTCAAACTGACCAACCAACTAAGCTAACTAGCTAACTAACCAAATAAGCTTAAAATGTGTGTCAGTTATGTAAAGTATTGAATATGTGATTTTTGAGTAAATTTACCATAACATGCAAAACTGACAATCTGGTCCTTTAATGTAGTTTGTCTGAAATAAATATTTGATCATGTAAGGAGGTATGGAGCCTCCCCTTGTCCCACCATTAACAACAATGGAGACAAGAACGAAGGAGATGTCAGTGTGATGTGAGGTTGTCAGGACAATAACACCTTTGCCAGGACAGTCCCATAGTCTGCAGAGATGGAGGGAGTATAATTTGCTGATGGCTGCTAAAGTTTGCAAGTGCAAAAGAATATTCATAAGTGAGTTATGCTTTAAAAGAGGGTTTGTCATCTTTTGCAGATAGTAGCCGGCATTTTAGGTTCAAAAATGCTCATGGCCCAAGCAGTTAGTCATCATAACAAGATAATATTACCTAACAAAGTAAATGTAGTAAGAATTTCAAATCCAAGAATTAAATACTTCTTAAATGCATTTTTCCACGTGTATCACATATTTAGGCTATTTGAAATGTGAAGACAAAATACTGAAGCAAATGCTAACATGATTAGCAGTTTAATTCATCAGTGATCATGGTCTGCAGGGTCCCTACATTTTTATGTTGTTGTTATGAATAATGCTATAGGCATAAACCTTCTTCAGTTTAACAAAGTTGCAAGACATTTAAAGTTTACTTTTCCTGTAAGCTAATTCACACAACCTTCCTCTACATAGCCTTCTAGGCTATATGTGTCGGCCAACAGCAAATCAGGTAACTGCAATGCCGAATTTACCAGAAGACCTTAACAAATCGGAAGTATTTATTTTTTCCAGTGTAGTAGTCCACAAAGCTTCTGTTACGATTTTTTTGTTGTTTTTTCCAGAAATAAATGCTACTGATTAGCTGCTGCTTGGTGGATGTGCGCCGAATTAGAGTGAACCCTAACGATTGGTTTGTTAAATGTTTTCAATTTCAAATGTGTTTTCCGGTAAGCTCGGCAAGATTAAACCTAAATTTTTGAATGAAGGTCGGCGTTCATTCTTTAAACGCCGGTGCCAAGCCTACTTAAATAGCTCACTAGTGACAAAAAAGTTACTACAACTAACTGAATCTCGAGCTTACCTTTCACTTTTGATTCATCACGGGATTCTTGCTGCTGATTTAAGTCGTCAGGTTTGAGAGACAGAGATGATGCAGGTTCACGGCAGCCCCGCTGTCCTGAGCTCTGTGAACGCAGGTTTACAGCAGGTTTAATTCAGACCAGTAGGGGTGCTGTCAAGAGCCAGGGTGGACCAAATGTGTATAATATCTTGGAACAGGAGAGAGTGTCAGGCAGGAGCCGTACTATTAATAACAGCTAAGGATTTAATGGGTCTGTGTGTTTACAGTTTGCAAAAACTGATTTGACTCCGATCTTCAGTAGACATCACTGTTAAAATAATTACATGGACCCCTTTCAGGCCTTTAGAAGACAATTCCTAAGTAACCAAATTAAACTATAACTTTTTTTATTTTTCCAGTTCCAGATGAGCAACAACCCCAAACATACAGTGAATGTCTTCAAGAGCTATCTTCAAACCAGGTGAAGAAGAAGAAAAAGGGAGTTCTGGTAGTGAATGTATGGCCCCTACAGAGTCCTGATCTCAACATCATCGAGTCTGTCTGGGATTAGGCTACATGAAGTGACAGAATGTTTGTATGCAAAATGTGTATGTCTACAAATAATTTCATCGCAGTATGCTGGTTTCATTGAAAATAAAATTCTTTGCAAAAATAATTTTAAAAGATTGGCTGCCATCTACTGGAGCACTGTCTGCCCTGCACCCTCTATTGATATGTTTTGTCATTATTACATTTACATTTATTCATTTTAGCTGACGCTTTTATCCAAAGCGACTTACAATTGCTATACATGTCAGAGGTCGCACGCCTCTGGAGCAAGTAGGGATTAAGCGTCTTGCTCAGGGACACAGTGGGGATTGAACCCAGGTCTCTCACACCAAAGGCGGGCGTTATCATTATTATATCATTATTTCACTAAACTGGGCAGCCAGACTTCAATCTTGCCATGTTAACAGGGTGTTTTATGTCATCTTAAGAAGACCTTTTCCTGCTCCCAGGAGGAAAACACATTTTTATCTGGTAATCAGCCAAAAACCTGTAGTGTTTTAATCAAATTCAATGGGATATAGAATAGGGATATCTCCCTACCAATTTCCAGAGACTACTGAATTGTCCTTAGCAACAAATTTGATCATTTAATATAACCACAGTTGTCCATCAGCATCTAGTTAATTTATTTCATACACAACCTGTTTCCATCTCTTGTTCTATACTGTTGGTCCAATGCGTTTTTTAACTTTTGTAAGTTTATGTCATCCCAGGTTTAGTACCCTGTCTACCTTTATTTCTAAAAATCAACTGCTGGGAGATGTTTTTATTGTCCCACCAACAGTGACATGAAATATCCAGACTTGAAAGTGTGCGGCCAGTAAAACAGGTCTAGGTGTAAAGACCCTTGTTTTGCATTTTATCTGTTTCCAAAGAAAATACACAATATTACAGAAATACTGCAGAAGAAAAGTAAGCAAATTTATTTTATTGATTTTTTTTTTACAGTTGAAAAAATAAAACCACCATTTTATAAATCATGCTTATATAGTATATTTAGAATAGATTCAAAATTATGTAGGCTTATTTATCCCCTTAAATTGTAGGCAACATTTTTGGCGGTGTGTAGTGGGTCAGTACCTCATTAATATAATACCTCAGTAGTATAATAGTTCAGTATTTAAAACAGCTATACACATTTAGTTCATCAGAATTTTTCCTCTAGAGTCATAAACAATATGCAGTGTGTGCTATGTAGTGTAGTAGTTTATTCCAAGTACCAATACCACAGTGTGAATATACTCAACTACAAGTAAAAAGCCCTTTATTCAAAACCTAACTTAAGTAAAAGTAGGCTATCCCAGATAAGGTATTTAAAGAACCCTATTTGTGGCAAAAGGTAGGTATACTTAAAGCATTTCCAGTAAAATTAGGAAACTTGTTCTGTAGAAAGGATACCCCTGTAGGGGACAATATAGGCTAGGCTATGTAATAGCAATGCACTGATGCATTGTTTTGTAGGCTTGTTATTCAGCCTTATGCAACTTAACCTATATGAATAACCGCAGCCTATATTTTCTATGTGAGCCTTATAAACGTTTGATTATCTGTAATGTTCTATTATTATTATTCTCTATGTGAGTAGCATGAAGGAACATGATGGTTCATTCGTTGTAGGACTAATCATAAATAAACTACACTGATGTAGTAGTTTCCCGCGCTTTATTAATTCACTATTAGCCAATAGGAACAACGTATTCACTTTCATGTGTCGATTCCATCAAATAGGGGCAGTGAGCACAAGTCAGCAAATGGCCTGCGTTTGCACATGTCTCTGGTCCAATCAACGGCGAGTAGAGATGATAAATTAAGCCAATGGGACGATCGCAGCATTGTGTGACCAAAGCAGGGTCTGCCGGGCTCATTTCGCCGCTTCTCCACCCGGCTGGTCTTTTTGGATCTCACTGCAATGGCGGAACAGCAGCAGTTCTACCTCTTGCTGGGTAACCTGATGAGCCCTGACAACAACGTCAGGAAACAATCAGAGGTAAGCGACGAAGACGTAGTTGTTTTCATGGGTGACAAGTTCGGCGAGGGTAGAAATCAGGGCGGTCATGTTAGCAACAGCTAACCGCCCAGCCATCCAGCCTGGCCGCGCGCGCACTGAGCTTTCACGTCAGGCTCTGTAGCCCACGTGCAACGTGAAGCCCAGTACAAGTCAGCTAAGGCTAACTACCTCCACCATGTTGCGTAGTTATATGGACACAACGTAGATCTTATTGATCATTTCCCAGCTTTGACACCGTGAGGTCGTGTGTATTTGTGTCACGCTCAGTCGGTGTGATTCAAAGTGAAATGATCGGTTTGTTGGGCACCAATCCTAAATTCACCAGATGACAGTGTGGCTAATGATCAAGCTAGGGGAGTACAGGAAGTAGCATGAAGCTAAGGAGCTACTACATTGTTGCTAGTTTCAATAGCTAGCACGCTAACGCTAAACAAAGTGTGTTGCTAAGAGATTAAAGAAAGGAATAACGGGGCTCTGAAATGAAACACCGACGTACACGTCACGTTATACTAGGCGCAGTGATCAGCAGCAAAACGGCAGTGTGTTACAGGTGGCGTTAGGGAGCCAGTTCATTCAGAGGGTGAGCCGTGTTAGCTGTGCTTATGTAATGGCCTTCAGTCGTTTTGCGCGAAAGTAAGGTTAACACAGCTGTTTAAAACGTGCCTGTGGTTTGATGGAGCTCAGAAGTATGTCCATTTTCAGTCACGTCACTGCACAGGCTCAGGCCATCCCTTCCCCTCTCACTGGATTAGTTTCTCTCAGAGGATTTGTTTGGGCTGTGTCTAGCTGGCCTGTTCACTTTTCCCACCACCACTATCACGATTAGCCTCTGGTCGCGGCAAAGCATTGTTGCCTTACCTCTCTTGGCACCCGACTTTTAGATGGTTTTGGTGGTTGAATCTTATCACACACGCCTCTCTCTGGCAGTCAGCGTTTTTCTTTGTAAACCACAGACTGTCTGCCGCGATGCTAAGCTCATCGGAATTCATCCTTTTATAGAAAGTCTCCCTTTCTGTCTTACACACACAATAGGAATTGATCTATTTGTAGAGGACTGTAAACGCATATTTTAAAAGCAAAACACAAAAGCTTACACTGAAACATTTTGTAGGTGTACAGATCCACATGAGAGAAATGGCAAGCCATTAAGTACAACATTGTTAGTCTTAAATTCGTCTTAGAGGTGTTGGTGGTTTGCTTCTCTTTAGCATTGGGGACTTGTTTAGCATTAGTGGACTTGTTTTACTGCTTGGTGTAGTTTTTCGAGATGGCCATATATACTGGAAAGTATTTGGGCTGTTGGGAGTATGTTATGCACTACTAGGCGGTAAGTAAAAATAACTAACTTGAATGTTTCATGTGAAACAGATGGTGATACTGAGCCACCGCCCAAGAAATCACATTATTATGAGAAATTGGGTTAAGGCTGGAGTATGCATGCACTGTAATGGTAAAAACTCAGCTTATATGGCCATTCAGCTTATATTTAAATTAGTTTGGTCAATCAGGTTTCACCCCACCATCTTGTCACTCCTCCCTGTCCTTGTTCTCTTGTCATGCAAATGTGTCAACATCTACCTCTGTAAACTGCTTCGCTTAATTCTTTCACCTAATAAAGAAAGCCAAGATGTTGTTTTACTACAAGCAGCACTTGTACATTATCCTGTCTTGTTCCACTGCATCCCCCACAGAGCATCATGTGTGTTTGCATCTCATGTGGCTTTAATGAAGCATCTTAAGAGACCAAAACAAAACGCATGATGTGCTTCAGAACAACCAGCCTTGTTTATGTTAAACGCCCCCCTCTGTGATGTTTGTGTCCCATGACGTGTGAAAGACATGATTGACACGGTAAAAGCACACTGATCCTCTGATGGAAAAGTGCCAAATTTAAATAGTCTTGTGTTGTTTTTTTAATCATAAGGACTTAGAAATTGGCTGCAAACTTGGGTGATCAATCAAAAGTTAGCACCTCCTCAAAGTCTGCCAGTGGAAAGCTTTACAATTCATGGATAAGGACAAAATAATTTAAGATCTTTAATGGGGAGTCAATCATTTTGGGTTTAGTTTTAACCCTACACTCTTACTTAATCAAGAGGTTTTTATGATCTGCTCTGCCTTGACCTAATGTCAAAGCTTAAATGGCTGTCATTGCTGAGTTAATATACTGCAAACGCCATGAGGCTGCAAACATCAAAGCTTTCCTCTGGAAGATGTTTTGTGAACCAGCTGCTATTAACTCAACAGTGACATTCATTTCAGTCCTTTTGAGAATCAATGGCAAGTTGAGGTAAGAGTGTAGGATTAAAACTAAACCTAAAACAATTACTCTATCCATGAATATAAAAGGTTTACTCAATGGTCATGTTCAGCTCTTAAGTGTTCATGTGTTCCACTTATTCGTTTACCATTGAATAGATGTTCTGACTTGCAGAATGAACAGATTGCAGTACAGGCTTTTGATGGATATCTTACAGACAAAACAATAAAAATCGAGTTAATGTTTCTAATAGCCACACCCATGTTGGTACTTGTTCCATGAAGCTGAATGAAATTATAAATATTTACCAATCAACGTCTGCATCTGGTTTAGCTTGAAATGTGCCATAGTCTGGGATTACAGGCATGAACCAAATGCCATTTCTTTGCGACTAAAACAAAGTGAACATGACCCCCTCTTTGTCAGACTCATTTTCCATGGGGCTGAAATTGTGCATCTGTAAGCACGCACCAAATGGCATACCTCATCCTTGCCACTGTCCATTCATTTTCTTTGCAGGAGACCTATGACACCATCCCGGGCCAAACCAAGATCACGTTCTTGCTGCAGGCCATCAGAGATGCATCTGCTGCAGAGGAGGTTTGTAAACTTAACGCTGACACATCTGTGGCACAACGTGTGAATCTATAAAACATGACCAGGGGTTTGAAATCCAAAATGAACGGTGAACTTTTTACTTTATTTGCGACATCTCTGTATAAAAGTTAAAAAGATACCAGCCGTATTTTATCTGGCTTTGGTATTGAGCCTCGTTAGTATTAGAATAGAATACAGTCAGTATTAGAAAGTCATGTTTGGTTTTACATCCTGTCCACATTACTATCATGAAAAGGTGTGACATGGATAGCATTTTAAGAATGTAGTCCGGACATCGTATGCCGGCCTTCCCATCAGCCTGACACGAAGGCTTGTTATGAGTCACAGTTTTGGCATTTGGGCAGTCATGTTTACTCTGAATCCACCAGCTGCTTGGTCCCTCATGCTTCTTCTCCTTTTCTTTACCTCAAGGCTGATATTTTTAGAGTCTTGAAATGGGAGCAGGCAGAGAGGTGCTTGGCCCCAGGAGAGTGACTTTGCCTTTCTGTGATGCTGCAAGCTTTTGTCAGTGTAGTTTATTATATTTTTTTTAGAGGGAGTACCAACTCTTAGCTCAAAGCTTCCTCTACATGTACATTGTACCGTTTGTCCTGTGACACGTATTAATATCTGTATAGATTGTAAAATGCCAAAAAAAATCCAAAGGAAAGCTGTAAAATAAACTAATTTATAATTGTATAGGAACCATTTTCTCCAGACAGTCTTGTGCGAGAACATTTAGTTTAAAATGATGGGGGGGGGGGGTTATGTTGGGTTCCATGTTGAGAAACACGACGTAATGTTGAAACCAGTGTTTTGTCCACTCAGGTCAAACAGATGGCGGCGGTGCTGCTGCGGCGGCTGCTGTCGTCGTCCTTCGAGGAGATCTACCCAGGCCTGACCCTGGAGATGCAGACGGCCATCAAGACAGAGCTGCTGACCAGCATCCAACAGGAGACCTCACCAACCATCCGCAAGAAGGTCTGCGACATTGCAGCCGAGCTGTGCCGCAACCTCATCGGTAATCATCCTCCTAATCATCCTCATCCTCAATATCATCCATCCGCTGGGTATAGAATTTGTATTGTGACAAAATGTCAAATATAGGGTAATCATTTCACTTGGTGCTGTAGGTGTTGGATGATCATTAACTTTTAGCGATTTATTGATTTAAAAATGTTAATTTAAACATGAATAATCTTTGATTTTCATCTAGACGATGATGGGAATAACCAGTGGCCAGAGTTGCTCAAGTTTCTGTTTGACTCTGTCAACTCTGACAATGTTGGCCTGCGAGAAGCTGCGCTGCACATATTCTGGTGAGCCGCATGTTCACTTCCTCCTTTTATTTAGGCCATATAGGTTAATGATCTATCAAATCAAACTACTTGTATGCTCAGACAGAAGTACTGGTGGCTAACAGGACTGGTGTCCTCCTTGGAATTTTTTATTATTATTATTATTTTTTTTTAGGAACTTCCCAGGAATCTTTGGCAACCAGCAGCAGCATTACATGGAGGTTATCAAGCGCATGCTTGTTCAGTGCATGCAGGACCAGGCAAACCCACATGTAAGCTCTTAGAAGAATTGTTTTTTTTGGCAGTTTACTTCCTGATTTATACGACTATACATTTATTTGTTTCAAATGATCCTTCAGATTCGTACCCTGGCAGCTCGGGCTGCAGCGTCCTTTGTTCTGTCAAATGAAGGCAACACGGCACTGCTGAAGCACTTCGCTGACCTGCTGCCGGGCATCCTGCAGGTAAGATACCAGGATCCCCATATCTTAATCTGACTCATGTAAATTGGCTCAGATTCCTGTATGCGTTTCATTATAATGGTGATCCCTGTGGAACATTACAACGCGACTCCCTACATTAGTTATCAATGCTATCTGATTTTTTTTTTTTTTTTTTTTCCCCACAAGCTCCAGGAACTTGTAATCCAGAACGTTTTGTCTAATGCCTCTATGCAATATTTTGCACCACTAATGTATTTCAAGCAGTTAGTGAAGTATCGTCATGAGTCCCTTGATCATTAATGAACGCTAAATGTTTCTTGTCCTATAGTCTGATGTGTAGTCATTAGCTAATGCTAGCTTAGATAATGCAATAAAAGGTCCCGTTAAAAATGGCCTTTTGAGTGGGTCTGGTTTATCTCTCTATTGTGTTCAAAACTATATAAACTCAATATATGGAACATGAATAAGGAAACATATCTGCTAATGGGAGATGAAACTTTAAAGTGAGAGCTGTGGCGCTTACTTGCTGCTGCTTTGCCTTGAGGCGTAGAGTATCTTGTAAATTTTTGTCAGGCTACTTGGAGATGAAACACTGTTTGCATTCAAAATTCAAATAAAGTTCTGTTAGCAAACCGATAACAGGAATGGTAGCTGTTCTAACTCAATGTTTCTCAACATTTAATGCAGATTGTGCTGACTATATTCAACATGCTGAATCCTGTCATCATTCCACAACAGCTGTTATACTGTTAGCATCCTCACCAAGCTGTTGCAACAGTGTTAATGTTATTCTCTCGCCAGTCAATTTGTGATGGTAGAGTTGGAGGCCTGATTTAGTGAAAGTGTAAATTAGCGGCATGCCACTGCTAAAGGCTGAATGAATGTTTGGCAGCACTAACTTGTGTTTTTTTTTCTTTTTCTTTTTTTTTTTCAGGCAGTGAATGAATCCTGCTACCAGGGAGACGACTCTGTGCTCAAGTCCTTAGTGGAAATTGCAGACACAGCACCCAAATACCTGAGACCCAACCTGGAGGCTACTCTGCAGCTCTGTCTAAAGGCGAGTCGGAGAGCTCCAATAGAACTTTACCGCTGAGATAAAACAAAGGTCTTACTTGCGTCTTGTAGTTTGTGTTCACAAAGCTGATTTGTCCAATACTTTGCTGTGTCTCTTTAGCTGTGTGCGGACACCAACTTGACAAACATGCAGAGGCAGCTGGCACTGGAGGTCATCGTCACCTTGTCTGAGACTGCAGCAGCCATGCTGAGGAAACACACGAACATTGTAGCTCAAAGTGGTGAGGATTTGGTTCACCGTCAATTAACAATACACTTCACCATTCCCTTAATAAATTGTTGGGTTGAATAGTTTAGACAGTTGGACTTACCTGTTGTGTGTTCAGTGCCCCAGATGCTGGCTATGATGGTGGACCTGGAGGACGACGATGAGTGGGCCATGGCTGATGAGCTGGAGGACGATGACTTTGACAGGTAAGGCCTGGTGGACATGACAGTCATCACCTTGTGATTCTGTAGAGCAGACATATTTGCACTGTGTTGCAGAGGGTTGAGAGTATGCAGGATTGTGTTGAGCCCCTACGTTGATTTAGTTACTACTTGTTGAAAGTGTTTTTCAGTGTAATCACCTGATGGGCAGGAGGAAAACTATTGGGGCCTTGTTATCCTCAAGCTCCACTGCAGGAGTTTCATCTTTGGGCAGATTTCTTAAGCCTGAAGCATCACCTCTTTAAAATATAAGATTAAATACATGTTGACATTGATTTATCTGACAAGTGTTTTTAATATACAGGTGGTTAGATTTTTTTATATTGCAATTAAGGTTTGGAAATGTGTGCACACACTTATGTGATGTTGAGTGACTTGTTGCTTGTCACCTACCAGTAATGCTGTGGCTGGGGAGAGCGCTCTCGACAGAATCGCCTGTGGTCTGGGAGGAAAGATTGTTTTGCCCATGATCAAACAGCACATCATGCAGATGCTGCAGAACCGTAAGTAAACCCGCTGACACAGAACTCTCTACTAAGTTTCATATTAGTGATTACGTCCTGCAGAGATTGGCGACTTAACAGCAAATTTTAAGTGTACAAAAGAAACTACCTGCTGCTTGCAGTGTGAACATGAGATCAACCCAGTGTGTGTTCTGTCACTAGCTGACTGGAAGTACCGCCATGCCGGGCTGATGGCGCTGTCTGCCATTGGCGAGGGCTGCCACCAGCAGATGGAGGCAATCCTCCAAGAGATTGTCAGCTTTGTCCTCCTCTTCTGCTCTGATCCTGTAAGAAACGCCACTTCAAAGTTGATTAACACACAAATGCAGGGCATGATAGACTTACCTCACCTCAGGTTACTTACCATTTGCTTGTTAGGTTTATAGTGACGTTACAGTTTGATGGATAGATTCTTTACTTATTGGGTCAATAATCTTACAGGACAATTGTACACAGAAGTTACTATATTGTATAGTGGTTAAAAGTTTGGCTTCCCTTTCCATCCTCAGCACCCAAGGGTACGCTATGCTGCCTGCAACGCTATTGGACAAATGGCCACAGATTTTGCCCCCACCTTCCAAAAGAAATTCCACGATAAGGTAACTAAAGTGATGTTTACAGCTGTGAAAACTGACATTTAATTGATGCATCTGTTCAATTTAATGCAATACATAAGGAACATACAGGTACATGTTTTCAATGTAGTAACTGTAGTAAAGGTTTTCTACAGTGGATTAAGACTCACTTCTCCCTCCTTCCAGGTGATTTCAGCCCTGCTCCAGACCATGGAGGACCAGACTAACCCTCGGGTGCAGGCGCATGCTGCCGCCGCCCTCATCAACTTCACAGAGGACTGTCCTAAATCACTGCTGATCCCTTATCTGGACAGCTTGGTGCAGCACCTTCATGTCATCATGGTAGCCAAGCTGCAAGAGGTAATTAATCCCCCTCCGCTTCATTTTGATCAATCATTAGGGAGAAAACCATAGACAAATTTCTGGCATTTCTTCCAGACCCACCTTTGCCCCTGCTAACACCCTATACTGTGTCCTATTCTGTCCTCCCAGTTGATCCAAAAGGGCACCAAACTGGTCCTGGAGCAGGTGGTGACGTCCATCGCCTCAGTGGCCGACACAGCTGAGGAGAAGTTTGTGCCATACTATGACCTTTTCATGCCCTCACTCAAACACATTGTAGAAAACGCTGTGCAGAAGGAGCTGCGGCTGCTTCGTGGCAAGACCATAGAGTGCATCAGCCTCATCGGGCTGGCTGTCGGCAAGGAGAAGGTACGCCTGCACAGGATGTGATCAAACTATCACAGTAATGTCTGTAAGGAGACCTATTCCACTGCACATCCGGGCTTCAAACATCGTCACGTGTCCTCGTTTCTGTTCTGTTACTAGTTCATGCCAGACGCCTCCGCCGTCATGCAGCTGCTCCTCAAAACCCAGACGGACTTCAATGACCTGGAGGATGACGACCCTCAGGTAGGAAGACTTGGAACGCAGCTTTAAACGTTCCTCTAGGTACTACCGTTGCTGCATAGTCAACCTGTTGTCACGTTTTTGTTGATGGTTTAGATCTCGTACATGATCTCAGCCTGGGCCAGGATGTGCAAGATCCTGGGGAAGGAGTTTCAGCAGTACCTGCCCGTGGTGATGGGCCCCCTGATGAAGACAGCCTCCATCAAGCCAGAGGTGGCCCTGCTCGACAGTAAGTTTATTACACATGCACATTTTAGTGGATTTTATCAGCTGGAGCCACTTACATTCGGTCACATTACTAAAAGAATCCTAGCTGCTGTATACGTAAGCTGCATTAATGCTAAGACACTTTTTTTTATTTAGTTAGTTTTTATCTGGAACTGAGGCTATTAGATTGTTAGCTGTACTTTTAAAATTAATTTACTATAAAATGTAAACAATCCCAATAGTCAAAAGAAACTCCTACCATGACATTTTTTAGAGTGCTTCCCCTTTACAATGCAAAAGCAGTGGGCATCAAGTACAAAACAAAATGAAAGCTTCAGTAGTTGAATGTCTGTCTGTCTTGTAGCCCAGGACATGGAGAACATATCAGAAGATGACGGCTGGGAGTTTGTCAACCTGGGAGACCAGCAGAGTTTTGGCATCAAGACAGCCGGCCTCGAGGAGAAGGCCACAGCCTGCCAGATGTTGGTAAGTAGTCTTGTCCGCTACAGGAGTAGAGCATTGAAATGCATGAATGTCCTGCCAACTGTCAGGGTCCCCGGGGCGTCTGAGGCCGATTTGGCAGAGCACAACAAATTGAGGTCATTGCTTCATTGCTGTTTCAGCCCTGTTAATAAGACAATCTGTGTTTTCCAGGTGTGTTATGCCAAAGAGCTGAAGGAGGGTTTTGTGGAGTACACGGAGCAGGTGGTGAAGCTGATGGTCCCTCTACTCAAGTTTTACTTCCATGATGATATCCTTTGTGTCTTAGACATTAATGACCTAAAGGCCAAAACGACTAGTGGCTTTGGCTTGAAATTTCAACATTCAAAAAGCTCAGATGGTAAACCAGAACTTGGTGAAAACAAGCACCCCCTGTTTGTGCATGAAGTTGAAATTTATATATTTAGACAAAGTTCTGGGGAAAAGGCTTTGTGATGCTGAAACAGGGTATGTGGAAAAAACATGGTGCTTGTATTTCCATAACTGTCTTCACGTGTGCGAGTGGCGGCAGCTGAGTCCATGCCCCTGCTGCTGGAGTGTGCACGGGTTCGAGGGCCAGAGTACCTCACCCAGATGTGGCTCTTCATGTGCGATGCCCTCATAAAGGCCATCGGCACTGAGCCAGACTCTGATGTCCTGTCAGAGATCATGCACTCTTTTGCCAAGGTAACTTGTTGCCCCCCCCTGATATGTTATGAAGAGTTGAACATATGATTTTAGGAACCAGGTCCAGTTACTGACCTGACTGACAAGAGGTTTCTATTTTCTGTTTAAGTGCATTGAGTTGATGGGAGATGGCTGTCTGAACAATGAGCATTTTGAGGAGTTGGGCAGCATCTTGAAAGGAAAACTGGAGGAGCATTTTAAGAACCAGGAGCTCAGACATGGTGAGACTTCATTCAAACCTTCTTTTTTTTTAAACTTTATAGTACAGCATTTCCCCTTGATGTAAACCAAGGTTCTGAGTCCAGCTTGGACAGTTATACAAAATCCTCAGACAAAGCTCTGACTTCCCATGATTTCCTCCATGACAACACACACTCCCCAGTGAGTGTCTCTGCAAAACCGTCACAGAAACTTCTTTGTCCTCCACAGCTAAGAGACAGGACGAGGACTATGATGAGCAAGTGGAGGAATCATTACAAGATGAGGTAAGTAAAGGAGTGAGAGCTGTTATGAAAACCTGCTATGAAATTATTTTATCCAGTGAATCTCACACACATAATGTGTACCCACTTATTTTTATCTCTACAGGATGAGAACGATGTGTACATCCTGACCAAAGTGTCGGATATCCTGCACTCAGTGTTCAGCAGCTACAAAGAGAAGGTGTTGCCTTGGTTTGAACAGCTGCTGCAGCTCATCGTCCAGCTAATAGTAAGTACTTCTGCTTTCAGATCAGTAATGAATTAATCAAGGTTTGTACAAATGGTGACCGCAGTTCTACAAAGTAATATTTATTCTCCATGTAGTCAGTTTAATTTTTTTATTTTAATTTATTGGACTTGAAGTGAAGGGCCACTAGATGGTGTCATCCCATCTTGAACAAGGCCCAATCACATCAGATGTACAATGTATTTAACAGTAGGTAGATTTTCCTTTTTAGTGGGTTTTTTTTTGTTTTTTTGTACACATTTGGGGAAAATGTGGAATTCATACAATATCAGGGGATTTTAGATATTTTTAACTCCGAAGAATGTAGAGATTTTTTTCAAATTTTTTGGGGAAATTTGAGCTGTTCAGTGAGTGAATGTGGTCAATACAGCAGTCTGGCAATGAACACTACCTTTGACGCTTGTAGGGCTGTACTTAATTTAATTCAGAATTAATCTGCCAATATTTTTTTTATTGTCAGTTGTTTTTTTATCTGCTTTAAGAAAAGGGACTAAATGGCAAATGATGGGATTATTTCCCAAAACCCGAGGAGGTGTATTTAAATTTCTGTTTTATTGTATATATTGAGAGTTACACAGACTGATTAAACTGGCCTTGCTTGTCATCAGTGTCCCAACAGGCCGTGGGCTGACAGGCAGTGGGGTCTGTGTATCTTTGACGATGTGGTGGAGCACTGCAGCCCCACCTCCTTCAAATACGCGGAGTATTTCCTGCGGCCGATGTTGCAGTCATTGTGTGACACGAGCCCCGAGGTTCGGCAGGCGGCCGCCTACGGTGTTGGCGTCATGGCTCAGTATGGGGGAGAGAGCTACCGCCCATTCTGTACAGGTATGGTGTGGCTCTAGTCTCCACTTTTTGTGGTTGGCAGTTTTTTTGCTAGAACTTGAATGACGTCTTTGTTTCCATGGTCCAGAGGCCATCCCCATGCTGGTCAGAGTCATCCAGGCCGCTGACTCACGCGCCAAGGAGAATGTCAATGCCACAGAGAACTGCATCTCTGCTGTTGGAAAGGTCATGAGGTTTCGGCCAGAGTGTGTAAATGTCAACGAGATCCTTCCCCATTGGCTCAGCTGGCTACCGCTTAACGAGGACAAAGAGGAGGCCGTACACACATTTGACTTCCTGTGTGACCTCATTGAAAGGTAAGGCGGCCTCCACTTAATTTGTCGTATTAATTGTTGAGATGGAAAGGGATGTAAAAACAATTCGCTTTTTTTCCCCTTTTCCCCCCCCGCACTTGCTGACTGAAATCTTCTCTCCGCAGCAACAACCCCATCGTCCTCGGACCAGACAACGCCAACCTTCCTAAAATCTTCCTCATCATCGCAGATGGAGTTGCAAACGAGTCAGTCAAGAGTGAAGACGCATGCAGCAAAAGGCTGGCAAATGTAATCCGTCAAGTACAGGTGAGCCATCACTCGTCGCTGTACACACAAGAAGCTACATCTGGACTTTACCAAGATCACTGTTAAACGAAATTACAAGTATTGTGTAGAATTTTCTGTGGACATAAATAAATATCCAGGTTGATTTTTGTGTTCTCCAGGTGTCGGCGGGGTTATGGACACAGTGTGTATCGACACTGAACGAGACGCAGCAGAAAGCCATACAGGACCTACTGAATACTGCCTGAACCCGAGGTCACCTCTCTGCTCTTTAAAAAGCCCATGAAGAAAAGTTGAGCTCCTGGATCTTCTCCATACACTCCCTCTTCTTCCTCCTGCTCTGATCTGTAGTGTGTATGGACGCCGGCTTCACCCCATCAACACCCCCCTGCCCCGCTCCTATATAACGCCACCTACATTCAGTTGACTGGGAGTCAGAGGGGTATGTTGGATATTTATAACAATGGAGGACATTGGCCATCCACCTCAAAGACTTTCACCCTGTATCCAAGGAAGTGGGAACGAGAGTAAAGTGTCAGTCGTCCCTGTCTAATCACAGTTACATGTTTTCTATCTGGACGTTTTGTTTCCAACCATTCCCTGATGTTCGACTTGTCTCGTCGTGCCCAGAGGGACTCATTCTCCACGTCGCCCAACACAAACTCATTGGACAGTCGGGCTCAGAGGGGCCATAGTGGGGGGAAATTGGGAAAGGACAATTCTAGTGGACTGAGCAATTGAATGAGGTGAAAATGCACACTGGGCGGTCTCTGCCTGTATCCTGTGAATTTTTTTTTTTTTGTTTGTATTTTTATTTTATTTCTCTTCTCGTTCCCAGTGTTACCTGGGGGGGCATGGGGGGGAGAAACAGCCTGTCTGTCACAGCTCAGAGGCTATGTTTCAAAAGTAAAAGGCATGTTAAGTGGCTAACTCTAGAAAATATAAATAGTTAGGAAATTTACATCATCGTTGTCTGGGAGAGTTGACATTGATTTAAGCAGCGTTCCTCCATAGCCTTCCAGATAGCTCTTTCGCGGGGAAACGGGACTGAAGATGAAATGTTTGCTGAACGGTTTTCAGCCCTTTAGGTAGCAGGGTTAAGGGGCTCTCTGAGAAGAGGAGCAATGATTTGTAGTTGGCCACATAGTAAAGTTGAAGGAACATGAATAGTAAAGTACTTGTAAAATGCACGCTACCATGATACTCTTAACTTTATGGTTTTGACCCTTTGCTGCCCTGCAGGTATGTGATGGACTTCCAGAAACTACCAACAATAAAATTCCATTCAAGAATTCTGAGAAATTGGTCCTCATTTGATTCTGTTCTAGAATTGAGGCGTGTTTTGATTAAATCTTCTACCGTTAGGAAACATGTACGCATTAGCAAGAAATGGGTAACAACAAAATGATAACCCAACATTAATTTTAAACTGCGTCTTAAGAGTGTTTATAGAAGTTATTTAATCATACCATTTTATTAGTAGGGTGTTTTTATTTTTTATAAAACTAGGATTGTTATTTTTGATGTGTCCCTTTCTAATCAGTAATGTGACCGAATATTTAAATATAGGAAGAATCTTGCGTATTGATTTCTCGCAAAAAAGTGTAACTTTAAGCCGTGACCAGCAGAAGTGGTACTAAATGAAGAGCTGTTTGAGAGCCCAAAAGATCCAGCTCTCAAAAGAACAGTCTAAACAAGAGCAGCATTTTGAAACTTCTCATTTTCATTATCGTTGGAAGCTACAATAATTCAATTGGCTTAACTAACTTCGATTAGAAGATCAATATCACAAATTTTTGTAAATACTAATGTCTGTTTAATTTTGAAGCTAGAGTCAGAGGCCAATGGCTTACTTTACTGTAAGCAGAGGAAAAACAGCTTGGCTCATTAAAAAACTGCACCTCTAATGGTGTATACATAGTTTCTACATGAGGTTGCAGATATTTGTTGACAGACATCAGTAGTTTCAACAGAGCAGCCATGCTTTTATTAGGACATCCAGACCAACAGCAAATCAAAGCTTAAAGCTTTCAACCAAACTCAAATAACCATGGATAGCTGCCTGGGCACGTATTTATCAAGCTTCTCAGAATAACTCATATGAAAACTGCTCAGAACTGATTGAAGATTATAAAGATTCTTGGCTCAAAGCTGTGCTTAAGTTATCAAGCATCACAGTACTAACATGAGTGAAGTGTGGGACTAAATTTACTGTCAGTCTAAGTGCTGATCCACAACACTTTGCTGCGCCGCAAACAGGATTTTGGACTATGTAGCCAAGGACCAATCACTGAAGACATTTCCTATTTAAGAATATTCTCACATAAATATTTAAATTAAAATAAAAATTATTAAAATATTTATATTCAATAAACTTAACAAAATGTTTTCAAGAGACTAAATTATGTAGGCCAAACATTAAGAAAAATAAAGGTTGTCTTTGTATGAGCGCGCCATCACTTGCACCTACTACTCCTGGGAAGCCGGCTATTAGCATGAACTGTGTCTGCTGTGGAGCTGTAGCATATGTGCCCTAATTGTTTCCATGACGATTCAGCTTTTTGATGGTTGTGACGAGCCTAAACCAGCAGCATTGCTGCATTTGTCGTGACGCAAATGAAAATGCATTACTATGTAAAGTCAGTGGTGAGATGACTTCCCTCACCAACTCGCTGACAAGGAGAATGCCTGCGCTGTCAGACCCCGTCTCATTAACTGCGTCAGAAACAGTATTTCTCTCCTGAAAGATTTGCGTATCTCAAGCTGTCTTAAATAACTGGGAGAGTAAGAGTGATTCTTAGCTTTAAGAAATTTGATACTTGCTTTTATTCTTAAGTTTAAAAGCAGGAGTAAATTTCATGAATTCTCAGCACCCAAGACAAAAAATGCACTTTGAGAAGCTTGATAAATACCGGCCCTGGTGTCTTCTGCAGACAGCTGGAAATCTGATTTTTACAAAACCCCAAAATATACATATGCACGTTGTACAGCCTAAAGTAAATACACTCAGTTGCCACAATGTATTAGGTAGCTGAAACTAGTGCGGTCTGACAGCAGCCCTGCAGCAAATCCTGTCTTCATGAAGGTTGTCAGTTTTTGTTGAAAGGGTTTGAGGCATTTGTGGTCATTTGACGTTTTAGCTTGTGGTGCAGTGCAACTGTTACACAAGCAGACAAGACTCAAATGACCATAAACACTTGAACCTTTATGAACACAGAATTTACTGCAGGACTGTTATATAACGTGACAACTGAGTGTAGTTCCACAAGTCAGCATGGAAAAATGTGTTTTCTGTACACGAGGATTGCAGTTCATTCACTTTAAATTCCACTGGGGCCATTTTCTAACACTAAAGTTGGCAGTTCAAATCCCCAGACCAGCTGGGAACACCTAGCTAGGGTAAATAAATGAGAGGCTTGTCACTTTCAAGGTGCCTTTGAGTAACTACTTCTGAAACAAGACTGTTGTTAGAACATAAAGCAGGCCATTTCTAAATTTCAACACTCTAGTACCCACTGTAAGGCTAAGTGCATTTTAATTTCACCTTTAGCTTCATATGATCAGAAGAGCAATGATTTAGAGGAAACCTTCAGAGGCTAGTAGTGTTCAGTAGGATGCATCAACAGGTAGTCGGTCCTTAAATTGCATGGCTGTCACATGATGATCTCATTTCCTGATTAAACACTTGACGAAGAGAACGGATTTGTGCCACATAGAAAATAAAGATTTTAGTTTGAATTAACACTACCAAACTAGAGAAGGGTGTACACCAGTGTCAGGAGGAAGATACAGTATTTACAGTGGAGAGGACGATCTGTACAAGCTGGTAAGCGAGGTGTACATGCTGGACAGGAAGGTAAGAGAGGAAACGAGGAGCTTCACATTGAAACATGATGATTTAGTTTCATTTGCCATTTAGTCTTTTCTCACATGTAGTCCTTTTTTCACTCATTCTCTACTGGAGCATGTCCACAAAAGCGTCAAACTCGTCCATGTTTTTCTCATAAACGGCCAGCTTCTCTGGCAGTGAGTCCTGCAGACAGACAGTACAAACCTCTGTTACTATTAATGTGCATTCATTTTTACAGGGAGAAGTTTGTTATGGAACTCCCCCCTAGATTTTAAAAGGTTAAAAGGAGGATATTACCAAGTCATCGGCCATCGACTGGGAGCTGATGTGTAGTGAGAGGCTGGTCAGCTGAGGAGGGTTTTGAAACTCTCTGTAGAAAGTGCCCAGATCCATCGGCAACAAGTCGTCTTTTGAGAAGGCTGGGCGCTGCAGACAGGTGGAGAAAGACAATATTTAAATTTCACAGACACTTACAGAATTAATTAATTTAATTGTTTAAATAAAAAGTCGAGCAGAAGAAAAAAAACAAACAGGGTAAAGAGGGACAAAGAGTCAGCTTATGGTGCAGATACAGGTTTTACCGATCAATTACTGTTTTTGTTTACCGTTAAGGTTTTCATACAAATATATAGACAACATTACACATTAATGTGCTTTCTTTTACAAGTCTATGTAAAGCATTTACACTCATACGCCAGCCAGCACCTCTGAAGCTCACTAATTAACATCTCATTATACAGTCCAGCACATAATTTAGCAACACTTTTTATGCTGGGTTTTTTAGTACAGATTATACAAGATGGGACATGTTAATTAAAAGAACTGTAGAAGCGCTGGTAGGTGGATTCTGTTACTGTTGGACAGAGCCATGCTAGCTCTTTCCCCCTGCTTCCAGTCTTTATGCTATGCTAAGCTAAGCTAAACGTCTGTAGCTTCATAATTAGCAGACACGTGAGTGTGGTATCAATATTCTCATCTAACTCTTGCCAGTAAGTGAATTAGTGTAAATGTCAGTTGGCCACATAATAAACATCTTTTCACATACTGATTTTACAGGTCTGGAAAAATAATAATTTTAAGACTATTAACTTGTATTTTCAGGAAGCAGTTCAGACTGAAAGTTAACACCTAGAATTTAATATATTGTCCTGTGAGGGCAGAATAGAGTCAAGGTGAACTTTATTATCCCACAAGGGGAAATTCGTGTGGTAATACATTTCCTGTTTAACACACAGAGGTACACTATAAAAACACACACACACACACACACACCCCAACCGCGCAGATATCAATTAATTATCCTATGCAATGCTGGAGATATATATATAAATATATATTGATATATATATATAAAATATATATCAAACAATATACAATCTAAATACTCTAATATATAAAACCTAGTATGTACAGTATGTGTAGAATAGAACAAAAGTTACGTACAAAGTCGACCATGACAAAGTCATCCTGCTGCCCCGACCCTTCTGAGCCCTGAGAATGGAGACTGGCCTGAAGGGGCGATGGGCAAAGAGGAGAGTCTGGCGGCTGGACCTGAACACAAACATGGAAAATATCTCACCTGTAGAAAACTTGTGTCAACCTAAAACAAGTACTTTTAACATATTGTCCATTTAATGACAGCAAGCAAAGCATTCTACGGGTTGAGAAAAGATATTGTTGTATCATATTCATCACACTAAGTTACCATGGGATCATTCTCCTCTGAGTCCAGGCCTCGCGGAGCAAATGCAGCAAATGGCAGGTCAAGACTGGCTGCTGTTATCTACACACACACACACACACACACACACACACACACACACACACACACACACACAACACACACCTAAATTCAGTGTACTCTTCAGCAATGCAAACATGAGTGGTTTTGTTAAGATCATGTGTTTCAAATCATTAAGTCACAGCATAAGCAGACCTTTGCGTGTGTGAGTCAAACCAGATTTACCTGTGCGCTGGGTTTACTGACGAAGGCTCCGATTTTCCTTGTAAAAGCATTGAGAGACTCCACAGGGTCAGAGGGAGAAACACTCCTCCTCCCTTCATCCCTCCTTGCTTCTCCGCTCTGCGACAGGCCGTCGTCGTCTCCACTGGGGAGAGAGATGATGACACGACATTACATGAAATTTAAACAAATTCAAATGAAGACCTGAAGACACTTTTCAGTGTATGGGGAGGTTTCTGCTAAACAAAAATTAAAAAGAGTTGCTGGATATGAAGATGCAGAGGAGAGATTTACCTGCTGCCAGGTGTGTTGGAGGAGTGCTCTGCTGTCAGATTGGCATCGGCTCCGTGATGGGGGTGGGCAGGAACCAACACAACCCCGCCCTCCTTCCCAGCATGCAACACCTGAGGAGGAGTAAGAGTTATAGTAGACTAAAGATCTAAACAGAAAATTCTGAGAAAAATAAATTATGTACAATCTTATTGATGCACAGCTCTTCTATGGTATGCAGTAGCTTCGTGGATTAGTAGTTATTATATATTGTGTATGTTTTTATCTCGACCAATGCTGGAGTTTTATAGCAGATGTTGATATGAGTTTTGCCAACTGTCGGTCAATTATTAGTTTTTTAAGACAAAGTAGGACATGAAAAATGTCAAAAAATAAATATGTCCGTGCTCTCTGGTGGACAAACTATGTTGGATGATGATATGAATTTGTCAGCCATCAGAGATTTGCCAACTCATTTATACAAAGGTGTCTACCCTTTAAATATCTCTGTTTATATTATTAGGACAGTGTAGGCCATGTTGCAAATCGATGAGCAGGAGTACTTCATATCAATATGAGAGTTTTGTTTCACTCTTCAACAATGTCTTTAAGTAACTTTGTTTTTTAATTTGTAAGATTAGCTAAAAATAGTTGTTAAGTTGATACTTACTGGGTGACATGTCACAAATTTATCTGTCTCTGTGTATATGTGAAAATCAGTCAATAATATCGGCCAAACTGATTTGTCGGTCAGGTCACTATGAAAGTGGAGTGAACTGATTGGTGCATCACCTGGTTTTGATTGGCAGCAGGGTGACACAGCTCAGCGGCTCCTGCTAGAGCTGGAGGCTGATAAGATATCCTGGAAGCATACAGCTACAGAGACAGAAGGAATGTTAGATTGTAGGTTTAACATTGGAGCTTTAATCAGAGTCGTGCTTGAGATGGTTTACAACTGCGGAGATGATATGACATAATAAAGCAGGTCTAGTGAGCCTTACAGCAAACAGGAGCAACAGTGCATTAAGCTCTGCGCTGGAATATGTGATGGAGCTTTACAAAAAAAAAATTCTGATGCAGCTCTGACACACCAAGGTGCAGCACACACACCGCAAAACAAATGTTCTGAGTCTGAATCTGAGTGATCAATAGTGCTCAGTGCAGTTTCAAGGTGAATCACACACAGTCACACTCTCACAGTGGCCAGTAAAGACTCACAGTGTGAGTGACAAGTCCCGGAGCCAATGGAAGCTGCAGACTGTCCAGTGGGAGGGGCTTAGACAGTTTAGAGGGCGAAGGACTCAGTGTACACACACACTGAGTTATTGCAGACACAGACACATACACGGGTACAATAAAGGAACAACAGGTAAGAAAATGTAAGAAAAAGAGAGAAAAGCAGGTATGAAAATGGGGAGAGAAAGTCACAAGATAAAGAAAGAGACTGTAAAGAGGAGCAAGTGTGCGCATCCTCTTACCTGAGAGGGAGGAGAGGTGGAGAAAGAGGTAGTGCAGACCTCCTGTGAGTCCTGAACCCCTGCAAACGGGCCTCCTTCCTCGTCATCAGGAGCTCTGAAGACACACAAACACATTCAACATTCATATTTTTTCTTTAAAGAATGCACACACAGGTTTTTACATTCCAGAAAGATAAACAGATCTTAGGCAGGGTCTGTGCACTAAATTACGTTAAAACTGTTAAGGCAACCTAAAAACCAAACGGAAATAAACAGTTTCTGTTGATGCAGCTGAGTCACAAGTTTAAAAATGCAAACAAAGTCTCTCAGATATAAGTCTCCAAAAGCTCATGTATCCAGTGTGAGCTCCAAAAGGATGAATTGCGTCAACTAAGAGCTCCTGATTGCTTGTGGCAATGCTGAGACACGACTGTGTGTTTGGTGGTCATTTAACTTGGAGTGGAGCTGTGAGCAGATAACATCAGCATTTTCATCTTAAAGTGATAGGCGGCTTTCATTTTCACAGCTCTCTGTAGCTACCTGTAGTTGCAGGGGTGTCCCATGTTTGCAGGACGCTGGCTGCTGCAGGGAGGATCCACAAAGTGATCCACAATGATCCCCATGATAGGAGCCGTGCGCTCAAACTGTCTGCATAAGACGACATTTCAGCAGTTAGCTATGTTCAGTTTTGACGTGTCTAGACAACAGAGTAGTGAAGCACTAAAGCAAAATCTTTTAAATACATAAGCGTCGCTTCCACTCAGAATTGTTATGTAATATCAACAAATATGTTCCAAATTAAAATAGGCTAATAATTTTCTTTGTAAGAAGACTGTTGTTTTGCACGTGTGTTAGTTACCTGTTGGACATGAATGCCAGGTTTGTGCGGTAAGCGCATGAAAGTGTGACTGTGCCAACAGGGGTGCCAACGACACCGACACGCACTGTCTGGAAACCTAAAAAACAAACATTAAACCCTCAGTAAACAAGAATACATATTTTAAAATACACTTATTAAATGGGTTATAACTTCCACTTCATCTTAAATCCTATATTTTGTGTTTTATATTATGTTTAGATGTGATCTGAGACTATTAAAAGTGTATAATTAATATTAAATTGTTTTCCTGACCAGTTCAGGAACTTTTTTACGTGGCAAGCACGAGAAGTCAAAAGATATAAAATTAAACTCCATTTCTTTTCAGGAATAAATAACTGGAAATATATTTAATAATTTATGAGTCCTTTGGAACCTTAGTCTATAAGGTTTTACACATACTTTAAGTACATCACAGTGTAAAACCTTAGTTTTGTTGTGGTTGCTGTAGCTTCTAGTCTTCTAGTCTGAGTCTTGTTTTCAGTGATTTAAGACATGTCAGTAAAGAAGAAGAGTTTAGTTTACCTTCCCCTAATCCACCCAGCTGGACTTCCCCAAAGTAAATCCTAGGCACGAGAGAGGCAGAAACAGGTAGAAACATAAATCATACTTCAATACATGTAACAGACTAGAATGAAAAACAAGACAAATGTTCCTGTAGACCTGATTAAAAAAGAAGGTACAGTTGGTTGGGCTGACGACAGCACAAACCAGAGCAGTTGTTTGCAGACAGACTGGAGGCAGATCAAAGCAGGTGTAGCTTGGTGTCCACTCACCTGTATAATATGACATAGTCGTGTCCCTGCTTTCTAGACAGTTTATAGGCGGGTGTTACTCTGGTGATGGCCAGCAGAGACTTCAGAAGGACAGACAGACGATTGTAGACTGTATACGACACTTTGATGTCCTTATCGCACCTCCAAGTAGAGACACACAACACAATAAGTTTAACTCAGCAGTGTGGTGATATTTCAAATGCAACTGACTAATAAAAATATCTCTGCCATTAATTACATTTTTATGGACATGGTAGCTGTTGTTTGTGCTGCTTCCGTTTTTCGGTTTCTTAGATCCTTCTAAATAAAACTGTCTGTCCAGAAAAAAAAGTGTGATGTAATACCACAAGACAGATACTTTTATTGAAGAGATACAAAGCTGCCATTAAGAGATACAAATATTTTAATGGCAGCACTTTAGCAACTGCCTAAAATGTACTTATTAAAATTATATATGCATAAACACCCACACACTGTACATTTAACTATCGATTAGAATCAGCTGTACATGCTCAACTCCTTCAAAACTAACTCAATGCTCACTTCATCTCTAGCATGAACAAAGTCCAAACAGCAGTTCTCAAATATGAAACATGTGATATATCTATAAGATGTCACAGAAATAGAATCAAAGTAACCCATTTATAACTTAAAGCAGCTGACACATGCTGTCAGTATCAGCACTCTTTAATAAAACTGCTGGCTGTGACTTAATTTTTGTGCTTCTCCTTTGTTCGCTTGCTCAACTTTACAGAGGCACAGACAAGCTTGCAGCACTGACACACTTTTTAATTTTCATAACCAATTAAAAACAAAATTGAAAGCAAAACCCACTCACTTTTCATTCATCTCCAGACACCAAGTCTCTAATTCCATTGAGTCACCCTAAATGAGAAAGAAAAACAAACAGGTTAATTAATGGCCTGTTTACTGTTCAGAATGTATAAAACTCTAGTGCCATTGTGTACGTTTATGTATTCTTTGCCTGAAGTAGTCATTTGTTATATTGCAACAGCACTTAAGTCCCTGCACATTTTCAAATCCTCTGGGTGAGAAGAAAATGAACAGCAGGAGAGGTTGACGGAGATTTTACCTCTGACGTTTTTAGGGAAATCTCAACACACATGGAACGTCCAATGCCTGGAAGTTGCCCAGCCAGTGCCTTCTTGGCTTCATGAGTCACCTCTGGGATATCTTTGATGGCCAAATTAAACTACAAGAAATAATTATAACACAAATTATTTCAATGTTCACTTAGACCAACAACCAAACTAGTTACTACTTTGTAGAGATCTACAGTGAACTGTACATTCAACCAATCAGCACAAGGCAAAAGGTAAAAGAACGAGAAAACGATTTTACCCAATCAGAGCCAGTAGGTGAGGAGGACGAGCGAGTGCATATCTTCTCTCCAAGACGAGCTTGGACAATCACCTGGACAGTCTACAAACAGGACATAAATAAACAAAAACAAACTGTCAACAGCTTATGCAGAAACGAAGCTTATGAAGAGCAACAGCAACATTTTTTGGGAAAAAGACATGAAAAGTTGTTGCTGAATATGTTTAAACGTAATTTTTCAATACTGTGAGCACCACAACTTAAAATATATGTCCACTGTAATGGTGTGGAAGCAGATATATTAGTGACAAGTATCTCTGGACCTGGACAAATTAAACCAAAACTATCTACATGGATACCACTGGGGGTACGTGAGAACATATTTGGGAAACAAAGCTACCAGGATGAATGCCAGCCTTCTGCTTCAGCTGGAAACAAGATCGGCATAATGGCTTCTTACCTTCAAGGCAAAGAATTTAATGAACTTGTCCAAGTCTTTTTTATCCTGGGGACTCAGGCCACCGTCCATGTTGTCAAGACCCTGCAATCAAACAAGAACAACCCATTACAGATGGATATGACTCGAAACAGAGATTATAAACCACTTTAAGCTGTTAAAAAATTGAGCATTGTGAGTTCAGGAATTATTCCAGCAGATTAATTTTGCCACAGCATCAAAAAAAAAAATTAATAGTTTGAACTTAACAAATACAAATATTTTCTGGGTAAAGGTGAAAAAATGACAACTACAATCTGTGTGAATATTTACACACCAACGTTACATTTACTCTGTGCAATTCTTAAACCAAAGCAAAGACAAATTTGGACCAAATTAAGCCATTTGACCACATATATGTGCTTTTCTACCTTGCCATGAGAATGCTGCCTTCTGTATTAACAGTAAAACACTTTTTTAATCACTGTTGTTTTTTAACCCTCCACGTAGCAAGTGTTTCTGTTACAAGTCAGCAAGTTAGGCCTCCGCGTTGACGTGAAACTGTTGGAATTGGAGGTCACGTTAAAATAAAGACGCTGACAACCACCTTACACTATACACTACACCACCTGGTAAATTAAAAAAATCCAATAACGTCATTTGGCCGATAATTACTTAACGTTTACGGTTCACAAAGAGGAGGCTCAGGCACTGGACAGTTGACTCACTGCCTAACTAGCGTTATCCGATGGCTAATGCTAGCTAGCTGGCTAAATACCACGCACTTTCATTTCATTACAAAACAGCAACACTTACATTAGCTTCTCCCTCAAAACAGTAGCTTCAACAAAATACAAATCAGCTGAATAAAGATGTCACGCAGCGCTGCGTTTTTCAAACATTTACACGCCCAGTTCAGATGTACACAACGTCAACAGCGGCTGTGCTACTTTTCTGTTTATCTTCTCCATGTCGACGTGTTTGGATCATTTTGGATAGCAGCACACTCGCAACGGCACTTTCGCTCATATGTTTCGCGAACGTCTGTTAAATATACAGTCAAGACCAAACAAGACAACACACTTAGATAGGATTATACAAAACAAGGTCAAATTTTGTGTAACGAAATGAGAATGTTTTACTATAAAATGATAATCTGTAGATACATAAACACATTTGCCACTTACTGTGTCGAATCTGCGAATGAACATGAAAAATTATGTGTTCCTGTGGCTAGTTTTGGTTGATAAATGCTGCATGATTTTCTGTAAAGGTGAGGTCCTTTCCTTAGTAATGCATTCTACATGTATTATACTTTAATGTACGTTTAACAGATAATCAACTGCGTGTGTTAGTATTAAGGTTAGAGTCGTCTCCACAGAGACCCACACTTTAGCTGAGAGTAGGAAAGCTCAAACGCTAGTTAGCTAGTTAGCACAAAATTGGTGGATTCTAGCATTAATGGGGTGTACTTGAATGATACATAAAAGTATTTGTGGAAATGATAGTGTTTTGTGTAAATTATTTATTGATCCCAAAGCATGGCAATTCATATAGCCAAGCCATTAGAGATGCATATAAAAACTTGAAACAGTGATTGTAAACCACTTTCAGCAGTGAAAAACACTTTTGAAGACAATCTCTTTAGTTGAAGTAATTTGAGTATTGTGTGTTTAGGAATTATTTCAGCAGACTATTTTTGCCACTGCATCAATAAAAAAAACAATTCACACAATACATTACAATACATTCACGTTGCTTAAACCAAAACCAAGCCAAATTTGGACCAAAGTCAGCCATTTTGACCAGATACTGTGCTTTTCTACCTTGCAATGAAAATGCTGTCTTGTGCATTAACAGTACAACATTATTTATCACTATTATGTTTTTAACCCTCTACTAGCAACTGTTTCCATTACAAATTAGCAAGTGAGGTCTCCAAGTTAACATGAAAATACTTTACGTTAATTACTTTATTGATTCATTTATACCTAATTTTACCCACAGCATGGCAATCCCTATAGCCATCTTGGACTGTGATCTTCTCTTACATGGTCGAGGCCACAAGACCCTGGACCGCTTTGACCTGGACTCCGTCTCAGACAATTTCCTCCTCACACAATTTGGCTTCCCCAGAGACTTCATCCTGTATCTGGTAGAATTACTCAGAGAGGTGAAGATGAGTTGATCCTCTGTTTTGAATAATCATGTGTAATTAACTATTCCTTCCAAATGTGTCTTTCTCAATATCTGTATCTAATTCTGTGTGTTAGGCTCTCTGTAGACGTACCCAGCGGTCCAGAGCCATCAGTCCTGAGGTCCAGGTGTTGGCTGCTTTGGGCTTCTACACATCTGGCTCGTTCCAGACATCGATGGGAGATACTATAGGGATCAGCCAGGCGTCAATGTCAAGATGTGTGTCCAACGTGACCAGAGCCCTGGTGGAGAAGGCTCCCCAGTTTATCACGTTCAACGGGTATGATATCACGCTACTCTCCCCATCACCTTCCAGGAAAGGAGAGTTTTAGTTCACCTGGGCCGACCCTATTTGCAAGTTCCAGGCACATAACTAGATTAAACAACTGATTATTAGTAAATGGATGAAGAAGAAAGACCATGTCACACCTCCTCCTGTGCTTCTTTTATCACAACATACAACTTTATGTTAATGTAAGTGAGTCGTTCACAGTAATTGACGATTTTTTGAAGTATTATTTGGTGAATATTATAGTGTATTGCCAATAAACTGTCCATTCACGAAAAACACATTGATCGCTGCAGTGAGATAACTATGGAGAGCCAAAAATTGAGCTTAATTCAAAATATTAAAAACAATAAAAAAGAGGAAGTAAATGTACAATAACAATGTTTCCAAACAGAAGTCCCTCCAGCAGAGAGCAGTCCTTTGAGGAGTTTCAGAGGGTGGCAGGATTCCCAGGAGTTCTGGGGGTGCTGGACTGCGTTCAGGTTTTTTATATTATATTTAAACTTTTAAACTCTATGTCTTCAGGTGACAGCCTAACTGATCTGTCCTTCCTCCGTATTCTTTCCCCTTCGTCTCCAGGTGACCATCAAAGCCCCCAACAGTGAAGACTCATCATATGTGAACAAGAAGGGTTTTCACTCTGTTGGCTGTCAGCTGGTTTGTAATGCCAGAGGATTGTTACTCAGCGCAGAAACCCACTGGCCAGGTGGGCTCAAAGACAATGAGGTTCTAGAAAGATCTGCTCTCTACAAACAGCTGCAGGAGATTGAGGAGGGCTGGCTGCTGGGTGAGACCTGAATTTGAATAACCCTATGTTATTTTGTAAAGTCTGAAAAGGTTCAGAAAAGGAGTAAAGTTCTTTTCTGATTTCTTTTTTTTACAGGTGACCGTCAGTACCCGCTAAAGAAGTGGTTGATGACCCCGGTCGACTGCCCAGAAACCCCTGCAGAGCTTCAATATAATCTGGCCCACACTGCTACACATGAGATAGTGGACAGAACCTTCAGAGCCATCCAGACCAGATTCAGGTGTTTGGACGGCACCAAAGGATACCTACAGGTACTCTACTCTACTCTATTCAATTCTTCTCTAGTTTATTCTGTTCTAGCAGGCTCATTTTATTTTCTTCTAGTTTGTCCTGTTACATCCTATTCTTTTCTATTCTGTTTTAATGTTTTCCACTAGTCATGGAATTCCTGGAATATTATGAATCTGACAAAGACCTGATTTATCAGTGAATTACAGTGAAGATTGTTTTTCATATAAATCAAACATGAATTTCCATGAACATAACATAATGCATTTAACTTTTAGTTTTACACATTCTTGATGGTTTCTGATCCAAAAAGAACTCGGCCCCAAATACAAGCCAGGTGAACAGTTTAGTCATTTGTATTTACACTGAATCAAGAACTCAGCCTCTTGATTGATTAAAGTTACAAAAAACAAAAATGTAAAGTAATTATTTGTTTTGCAAGGGGAAAAGGTGCACTATACTGGCCAGAATAATGTGAACTTATGAGTCCAAATTCTGTTTGTCAAATCCATCACATCCAATAAAGAAGAGTTTGAACATAACTGGACTCAATTATTGATGTAATAATATTGGTAAAAATTATAGTATGTGTGGTATCCATATATTTCAGATGTGTGTGTATATATTTTACACATTACAGTTGGGGATATGAATGAATTGTAGGAAACAAAGAAAAAGATTCCTTCCTCTTACCTCTCTGCCCTCCACAATTAAAATACAGACAAAATGCCCAAAACTTTACATTAAAAAGAAAGAAAAGGATTAGTCCAGGAAGTAATTAAGTCTCTTTCTCTTCTCCAGAGGTTAGTTAATCTTTCACAATGTTTCATAAGGTACAATAACCATTAGTAGAAGGTTCCCAGGGCAGTGTGGCCTCAAGATTTGTTAAGCAGACCTTGATCTTTATCAGCCTCCTATATGACACTGGTAAGTAAATCTGAGATAATTTAAATAGCATACCCAAGTTAAACACTCATTAATCAGTTTACGCGTATTTTCAAATCAATTAAATTTATGCATTTTTATTTTGGGCATCCAAACAGGAAGTGCTGTTGCCATATCACCATGGCCAGCTAAGCTAAAATCACATATTCAAGTTTTACCCTTCTTTTGTGACTATAAACTGAATAACAACAGGTCGACCTTCATCTCATTTCATCTCTCCTCTCTGCAGTATTCTCCAGAGAAGAGTTCGTCCATCCTGCTGGCCTGCTGTGTTCTCCACAATGCCTCCCTGCAGTCTGGGCTAGATGCCTGGACTCTGGAGAGAACCGACCCTCTGGAGCAGCCCGAGAGCCTCGAACAGAGACCCGAGGACCGCGACAGCCAGGCAGAGGAGCTCCGAAAACAGCTCATACTAAAGCACTTTAGCTAAACTGCTGTCAAGGTCAAAATGGAATCAAGACTGACATTAAAACTGGGAAAAGCAAGAGACACGACGGACACAGCGTTGCTGATGCAGTTTTTTAATATTTTGCTTGTTTCTACTCTACTGACTACACTAAGATAACATAGTTGTATATGGAGGAACATGCAAGACGCTATACAACAAGCCAAGACAACATTACACCCAAACACATTTCAAATAACTGAACTCCCGGGAAAGTGCTTGATTTTTCTCTCTCAAACATTCATAATAATCAAGCAGCCCTTGGGGTTTTACATCTATTCAAACTGTGTGCAGCTGCAGCGTTATCCAGGTTTCTTTACAAGTGGAAAAATTCACCCTCCTTTATTTTTATTTTTTTTAAATCCCTCCCCACTTTACATCTTCCTTCCCCAAATATCCACTGATTTTCTGATATTTTTTTTCACTTTCCCACGTGATTCCACAGGTTAAAATCTTGGACTATGTCACAATACAAAAACAAGGCCCTTATTTACAACAACTGCACATTATGTTGTCATTGTTTATGTACATGGGTGCATTAAGACTGTTACGGGTGAGAATGACTGGTTTGTGCAATGCGCTGCAGTTTGTGTATTCATGAGGGACACAAAATAAAACAGAGAAATAAGAGGAACAGAACATCTGTGTTAATTGTAATGTTTTGGAGATGAAAACAGGATTTATGTGAGTGTTTTTATAAGTAATTACTTCATCAAGAATTTTGACTGGGACAGTTAAATGTCTGTTTCATAGCTTTTAATTTGAAGGAATACCATGACATTTAAAATAGTCAATTTCAGGCGCAACATTGTGGTTTTTTTCTCACATTGTCAGAATAGTGGTAAAGGAATGAAGACTTTTTGTAAATGTCCTGATGTTCCTTCAAATTGTGGCGATAACAAAGCTAGTACTTCCTGGAATGTATTAGTCCCTGATTGGCTTTACGAATATATACACACTTTCTACAAAACAGGAATAAATACAACATACACTGCTGTCGCATGAGTTATCGATTTTTCCTCCGCTGAGCTCACAGGATGAGTTTATGACAGAAAAATTTCTAAATTAAGCTTTATTGTCAATGTTTTAATTATTTTTATATTTTACTGTGGTTTGTGATTAACTGTATTTTGTTTTTTTGAAGGGTAAAATTTATTTATTTTTTTTAAATTGTACAAAGCTAATGGCAGTTTTAAGTCCTGAAGAGAAAAGGCCCACTGCGGTTTTCACGCGACAACAGTGAAACATAAAACACTGTATTACAGTTAAAGACACAAACAGATCATGTCAAAGTTTCACACTCCATAAATCGGCATGTGAACTACACACCATAATGTAAAACTTCACATCATCCTAAATGCCGAAACACATAACATACAATTTTTTTTGTGTGCATAAAATAACAATGCTCTTTTTTGATGCTCAGAATATATTATAAGTTGTATTTTTGTGTTATTTTTGTGAACATTATTTAGAAAAACAGGACAATAAGATAAACTAATCTTAAAAAAATGTTCAGTATTTATTTTTTTGTTGCATAAATTTAATATGCTCATTTTTTGATGCTGCAAATATATTACATATTCAGTTTAATTCCATAAAAATACTTTTATGTCATATTTCTCAACCTCTGTCAGGACCCCTTTAACAGTCCCTTGATGTGAAAATATGGTTTCCCCCCAAAATGATAAAGAATTTCAGTCATTTTAATTTCAAAGACAGATTCAAAAAGTAGAATAATAAAATGTGTTATGTGTTAAACGTGTTAAACTGTTAACTTCACACATTACACAATTGTTATGGGAGTAGTTCAAACTGAGGCAGCTTGTGGCAAAAGGTAAAGCAAATACGCTCTTTGTCTTAAGCCAGCATGAAACAGCCTGATTTAAACAAACAGTGTGTACTCTAGTAAGAGTGAATGTTTCCAGGTTCATAGTTGCGTGTGTGGCCTTCAAGTGTAAGGCCAAGTTGGTAATATTTGACTGAAGTGAGTGGAAGGCACTTTTAAAATGTCACAGCTTCCTCTGTGTTTATTTTCACACTAGCATGACTAGTTTTCTAACATGTTAGTAGCAACATGTGTTGTCATTAATTATGTACTGTTACACAGAGCTGAAATGATCAGTTGATTGACAGAAAATTAATTAACTATTTTGATAATTGATTAAATATCAAATAAATATTAAACTGACTGAGTAAATATCTTTGGATTTTGGACAAAACAAGACATTTGAAGAAGTCACCTTATACTCTGGGAAACTGGGACAGGCTTTTTTTTTAATATATATTTTCTGACATTTTGTGGACTAAGCAATTAATTGATTAATCAAAAACTTTACAGAAAGTTTAATCTATAATCAAAATAATCGTTAGTTGCAGCCCTTTATCAACATATGATGATGATTGATTAAAATGAAAGCCCTGCCTTGGAGGTAAAACGCAAGCACTGAATGCTAACATAAACTAACATAAACTACAATCCCACAGTAAAGGTCCACCACGTTTATATATATATATATATATATATATATATATATAAAACCACATTTCCCATGAAGCTCTTGGCTTGCCCTTGCTCTCTAATTGGCAATGCTACATTTCTTGTGGAGAGATGGACAGGACAATCCTGGAGGCCAAAGGCTGCTAATAAACTGTTTTAGGTCTGACATGACAATGAAGACAATACTCTGTGCCTATCATCACAACTTGCTGGCTCATATCTGCCTGTCTTCTTGTCAATGGTCTGACTAGTTTGTGTTCTGTAAGTTCCTGTATACAGTCTAATGGCTCTTTAATTAAGGCCTTATGTTTTTAATGTGAACTACAAAATATTATTCATGATTGCTTAAATTAAATATGAATAGATGAATAGATGGATATTCAAAATTATAATTGAATTATTATTTGAATGCAAAGAAATGGAAATTCAAATATGATGGTCCCTTTAAAATCAAGTATATTCAGGTATAGCAGAGTCTGTTTAAGCAGAGGAGTGAAGCGGCATGTAGACAAAGGGATGTTGGTCAACTGACTGACTGAAGATTTTGGTCTAGTTGGATGATGATATGAAGCCCACTGAGTTCAGGGATCTGGAGGTTAGGGGCTTTTTAGGGGGCAGAGGTGAGAAGTCACGGGGGTTAGAGGTCAAGCTGTGTCAGAAAAACTCGGAGGCTCCGTCTGGTTTTGTTTCTCTGAGGAGAGAAGAGGTTAATACTCGGTTAATGTTGAGAGGACAGTAAGTTTTTGACATAAAAAGATCACATAGATATATTTTTCTACCTCCGGTCTAACTTGGGCCGAGTTGTCTGGTTGCCATGTGCGTCAGCTGTGTATCGGCTGGTCTGGATGTGGGACTGGCCTTCTGACTGTAGCCTCTCCCCTTCTGATGACGCTAAACTCTCCTCCAGTGGAGCCCCTTCATTGTAGAAGAGCAGGCTGCGGGACCGGACTGCAATATGCAAACACATACTGGTTTTCATTTGTTGACTGTAGATTCTTTGTAACACTGGAGTCCATAACCTAATGGGACTATCAGGGTAGCTTTTGTGGAGGTATTGCTATCAGGTACCACGTCATTAAAGGGAATTCTCCTTTACCAAAGATAGAAATGCCTGTAGCTAATGGCCCTGTTTCTGTGACATTTATTTTGGATATTTACAGTCAGGTCAACTCCCCTCTTGACCACCATCTTGTGTCATCACAAAGTACATTGACACAAACAGAAATAAGCTGTTGATGTAAAGAATAATGATGATTTTAGTGGCCCAATTACATTTTCTCACTTACAACCATTTTTCCAAACTCACTGCTTGTACACAAGAAATGAAATTAATGAAACTGTCACACAATTGTACTTTATTATTTGTATGTATGTTAGATTGTTGTGAACCCTGTAACCGAAAGGAGTCACTCGCAGGGCAGGATTTCAGTCCCTGATGGATATAGTCTAGTTTTTCGCTTACAACTCAAGAGGATGGTTGTTGGCACAAAGGAGTGGTACTTAATGTGATGACAGCCTAACCTCTGGTTTCAAATGGGGTTTCCCAACAGTACGCGGTTGAAGAGAGTGAATTTATAGTGAAGAGGAATGCGCCTAAGAATGAAAGTCAATACTTTTGTCCTCTTTACAAGTTGTTTCTGAGAGAAATAACTTTGCAAAGCATTTTGTGATCTGTCTTATAGACAGTCGCACTCTATAAACATGTTTTATTGTTTTTATGATGAATCTTTGGGCTTTTAGTTTTATCCCTGTGAGCCAAGGGGAAGTACAAAAGGAAAGTTTATGGATGCATTAAAAACGTACCCACAATGCCATGACCGTTTCTATAATAATGTTGACTATTAGGCCACATATTTGCAGACCTACCCTGACTGGTGGCATAGAGGTCCGCTGAAGGAAGAGGTGGAGAAGAGGAGGGATTGGAGGAAGAGGAGGATGAAGACAAAGATGGGTTGTCAGTGAGGAAGGAAAGGGGGGAGAAGCAGGGAGAGAAGGAGCCCAACACCAGGACGAAACACACCGCCATCATCTGCAAAGAGAGAAAGGAAGAAAACACGTTAATAAATAATCATATAAGGAAAGGCTTCCAATTCAGGAGACAACATGAAGAAACACAACATGAATAAATAGCTAAAGGTAATATTAGAATTATTTACAGATGTTTGCAAATACATAAGACTTTTCACATAATTGAGGGCTTTTATGATATCTGCGATAAGATAATAACATTAACATATAACAAAAATGTCAAACTTTACTGTTTCTTTAATTTACAGTAAGGCAAAACTGACCACAGTTGTCACCGCATGTTTACAATGTACTTCCATGTATACAGCTTGAACTATAGCTTAATGGGACTTGGATAAACCTTCCTCATCTCAAAACTATTACGCATTTCCAGGGACCTGAAGAAAAGTATTTATGATTTGAAATGAAAAAGAAGTTTATTAAGTTTATTACATGACATTAACCCCAACTCAACAAGCAGCAAGCCACTGGTCAGCCAGTCATTACAAACATATGCTGTGCAGCAAAACGTTGCTCCAAACCACCAGATCTTCAATAAAAATGTGGAAAAATAAGTTTCCAAACATAAAATATTTCAGACTGAATTTTAGGGATATTGTGTATAGAATAATACACAAGACATATTTTTTAAATGGATACTTTCACTGCTGGAGCTGGAACAAGATGATACAGAATATACGTACATGCAAATGTCAGAACAATGTGGAATAAGATTAATTTTACAACCTTAAAACAATTTAAGGGGAAACAAAGAGGTTAGAGTTTAATTTAATAGTTTTCTCTTGAATGTAACATTTGATTATACACTGTCCAGCTGTAAATAAACTTTAATGACACCAATATCCGAATGTATGTGCTTCACAATAACAACAATATTTACCATGAGGCATGTCCCTGTTTGAGTTGAGGCCATTTTACAAGAGCGGGGGACAACTTTCCCTGAAACCAGCGACTGAAGCTTCTGGAGCTGCTGTAGGAGAGACCTAAAGAGAGAGAAACAGAGAGAAGAGGGAAGATGCAGGGGTATTTTGATATTGTCTTACAGCACGTCAAGGTTAGGATTAGAACCTTTGTTGGAGTTTGAGTCTAATGATTTGTGCAGAGCCTGAGAGGTTAAACTCAGGGCAGGAAAAACCCCAAATGCATGGACGTGTTCGTGTCCACTGCGTCTACATTCCCTCAACTTGTATGGTTCTCAGTATTTGGTTGATTGTACATTAAAGAAAACTTTATCCACCTGATTTCCTGTTGCCTGTTTGTCAGGTAGCCAGAGTACGTAAAGAGTAAAGTAGAGTTGGGTAGAAAAAAAAAGTAAAACCACTATAAAACAGTATATTAGTGGGATCTGGAGAGCAGGGTTGTGATGGTATGAGCTGTCAGTGGCTGTGAGGACACACTCTGACCACTTAGTGGAGACAGAGAGCTGGTTACTGCTGAACACACTGTGATACCAGCCCCCCAGCAAGTTGGTAATTTAATAAGTTAGAAACCAAACCAGACAATAAAACTGGTCAATCTGTCAGTCAGATGCTCATGGTGGGATAAACTAAGCAGTGAGCCGGCCTGTTGGTACATCTAATTTTTCCATGCTGAAGTCTGTGACATCCACCAGATTGTAAGATTAAACCGCGAGTTGCCAGCTATAATAAACTTATATGGGATGATACTGACCAGCATCCCTCACACAGGACTTTGATGTAAAACCACAGTGATGTACTGCTAAAGTTATTGCTGCTTTAAATACACAGTACTTCCAAAGGGCATGCTGGTTGACATATTGGGAACTTGTACATGCACTGCACACACAGGAGGCAAAGTTGTTATCAATGTTCTTATCTGACTCATAAACATGTCTGGAAACTCCATGTTTGAGCGTCTGGCACAGCGCTGCATGTCTGTGCATATATTTAATGCTACATTGTACAGTTAATAAACCAGTAGCAATAACCCACTTGTGTGTGAGTGTTCATGCAGTAAAGACAAACCACTGCACGGAGAACAAAATGACCACTAATAACTGCATTTGGGACATTTTTAGGAACTAGCAACTTAAATTTAGTCAAGTCGGGTTTTTTGACCTGCACATACTCTGGACTTCATGTGAGAGTGAGCGTGCTGACTCATGTCCCCCAGATTGTGCCAACTCATTGTTCCTCTGTGTGGTGGTTTAACATATTCATCAGTGTGTGTGTGTGTGTGTGTGTGTGTGTGTGTTGTGGAAAGGGAGGGGATTGCCTTCCATGATGAAAGCTACTGTTAACTCGCAGCTTTAATGACAGGCTGAGGCTGCCACAGACAGACATAGAGACAGACCCCCCCACTACCACCACCACCACCACCCATCAGCCCTATACCCCACATTACCTACCCACCCACTCCAGGATAATAGCAGATTGGTTTCATATTGTTATAATAACAGAGGAGACAAACGGAGCTGGGTGAGGCAGACAAATTTCTTTTCAGACTCCTATAATTGTCTCAGTGTAACACCCTGCATATAAACTGTAGACTAAAAGTTTTTACATACAGAGCATAAATACTAGTACGTATAACCTACAGTAGAGTGCATTAGCCTTTGAAGACTACATGACTGCAGCTCAGTCCAACTTTTCCTTCCTGCAGTTATAATAATTGTTATTTATTTCTCCAAGAAAGATTAAAGAAAAATGAGCGTCAGTTTCTCCGGCCCTGCTGCTACACAGATCATTCAACTCCCGGCTTATCAAACTGCATTCTTTGCCCACTTGTTGCTGTTTTTGGTGATGATAATCCAAACATCATTACGAGAATGTTGGGTCTGCGTGATTAGTGTTCGGAGCCAGCGCACAACAGCTTTGGTCTGTTCAGAGACACAACAGCAAGAAAACACCAATGTGAGCCAGTGTGTGTGTGTGTGTGTGTGTGTGTGTTTGTGTGTGCGAGGCTTACCTGTTGGCGGTCTCCAGGTTTTCTACTTTTCTCCACAGGTCGCTGTTTTCTGACGTGTAGCCCTCCACCCTGATAACACACACACAAACAGACAGACACACAACTTGAGCTCTGATTTCACCGTTTTCTTCCTTTTAGGAAGGACACACACACAGCGAGGGAGCAGACCAGAGTGAGGCTTCACTGCAGGTTCATAGCTCCGTTTATCGAGGAGGAATTAGCAACAGCGCAAAGTGGGCAACTGCTACATTTGAGTTTTTTTAATGGGAATTTGCACCACTCAAGTATAATATGAACCATGGCAGTGCCTTCTTTACAGTTTATATTGTGTCACATGGTATATTTCCCTTTGTAAATGTATTTTATCAAGTAACACAAAAAACCTGGGCCAGGTAGGATTGTTCCAGGGTTTGAGCACTGATTAGTTTATGGGTCTGTAGGTGTTGAATGAAGCTGCCATGTGTCGTCTGCTGTGTGCTCTGGACCTTGGATGCCCAAAAACATTTTTTGGGGGGCCCAACAGGTTAATCACACTCTTTCATACACCATCAAACTGTCAAGCTACTTTTATTTTAAGTTTGTGGCTGGTGACACACATTTTAAAGTACTGATTGGTATTTTTTTAGTAATGAATTCACAACTATTGTTCTTTTTTGGTTAATATGAGTTATATTTAATGCTTTCCATGCTCTGCATAAACCAATATGTGAAATGTACACCCTTGGATGGACTGGGTATACAACATGCATGATACATCATGTGTGTTAAATTAACAATCGCACAACCATGATGGCGACACTTATTGCAGTGAAGATTGTGGTGGACAAATACTTAATTTAGAAAATGTGGTGCCATCCTTTATTTCTAAAGTGCACCTTATCTTTTATTAAACTAAAAGTATTTAACTAAAGAATTTATGACATTTTAAATTCATTTTCACATTTAAATCTTCCTATAGATAACTTTTGCACATAACTCACAACTGGATTTGCACCATGAAAGATGTTCTCCTTCCAGCTCCCCCTCCTCCCACTGTTTCTTTTTTCTCCTTCTGTCATCTCCTGCTAATCCTATTGATCTCTATTATCAACTAAACCTCTCCTTAATCTTGTACTCTTGTTGCTCATAATCCTCCTGATCTCCTCTTATGTTCAGTGTGAATACGGCTCATTCATCACATCCCTGCAAGTTGTCCTGCTGTTTTCTTTCTGAGGGATCCTCCAATAATCCTGTCCTCACGTCCCTCCCCACAAAAAAACATAAACACAAAGAGGACATAAAGAACACATGAGAGCACACCACTTTCTCTGCTTTAATGGGATTAACAGGGTTACCACCTGTATGAACCTCTTTGGGGACTAATAAACTGACTGCACCAGTTTACTTTTTGCTATGAAATCGACATCAAAGCCAGGCCACATTTTTCCTCTCTCTTTCACTCTCCCTGTCAGGGAATCTGACCCATGTGTTCAGCAGGTTATTGGAGTCCTGCCATAGCAAGGAATGGCCAGGATAGCAAAGGAAAAAAAAGGAAGGAGTTTCTGTTAACTTATGATGATGAAATCCATTCTGCAAGTATTATGTGTTCATTTGGGCATTTCTACCTGACCCCACAAGGACCTGTGACTCTGCTGGCGTTCGCTGGTGTGCTGCTTCCAGTTTAATTCCCTGCAGAGCTCTTGTGTCTGTTACCACACTCAGCTCAAAAAGCAGCTGGGAAAACCTCTAAATACAAAACCGGCCTCTTAACTAAATTTCAACAGCCAAGTTCACTTCATCGTCACACAACTCTCTCTTTTTTATCAGTTGCATTTTTCCGTTTTTTTTCTGTGCCAGTGATGCACATAAAGAACACACAATTATGTGTAAGAAAAGCCTATGGTTATATTCAACTCGCCAGCCATCATGGCTTCCTTCTGGACCAAATACCACTTAACATACATCGTTAGAGGGCTCATAAAAGTTGAAGTTGAAGAAAAAGGTATTCATTCATTGCATTGACGTTACTATGTAACCAGCTGTTAAAGCATTTGGCTTTGCATGGAAATGGCTGAAGTACATATTTTGTTCTGATTCAGTGCATGCATAAAGAGGCTTTGAGACATTGTTGGTTTTGGTCTTTTCATGAGATTTGGTGACAGAAACATCAGCTTTAACCTTCAAACGTCTGTCTTTGCCAGACAGCAGGGTAAAGTCAGAGCTTGAGCTTTGTGTAATCTGTCCAATAACTTCTAGTAATTGAATCAGTTCAATTTAAATTTTGGATTAATTAGAGATCAGAATTAGAGATCAACAATTGTGTGTGTTCTGAATATTCTGGAAATCTGACAGCTCTGGTTATAGTTATGTCCACTGATATACTGTAGGATGGTTACTTTGATACTGTTTGATGGGACAATAATGAGAGGGGAAAAAAGGGTTTGGAAAATGCAAAAAGACAGACAGATACAAAGGTAAACCAAAATGAGTGGAAAAGGACTGAAAAAATGGGGACAAAGACTTTTTTCCAAGCCTTACTTTTTCTCCAGACATTCCACATATTCCTTCTTCTTCCTCCGACTCTCCTGAGCCGAGATCTGGGTAGAAAAACAGAGATATATCAGCAGATTACTGAGACGTTTAAATAGTGATTTTACAAACTTTTCTCAAGGTTAGGCACTCAAATAAATGTGCTTGAAAATTTATTTGCAGCCTTTGTACATGCTTTGAATCCTGTTTGTTCATCAACATTAATATTTTTGTTTCATCATCGATTTGATTTCACGTCTGAGCTTGTAGATGCCAGAAAAATGCCACCACTAAACTGATTATTTCAGCTCTGCTTCTCTGTCAGAATAAAGTCTGAGTCACTGATTCAGTAAATAGCTGATGTTTTTTGGTAAATCAGCTGAGCATTCTTACCTTATTTTTAATCTTCCGTCGGACTCTCTTCAGTGCCTTCTCTTCACTCTTAGTGAGAGGAAGTTTGTTAGGTACCGGGTAACCCTCTGCAACCAGGGTCCTCTTCTCTTCTTCTGTCAGCAAGAGGGGTCCTGAACCCTGCAGCTTCTGCAGCATGAAACAAGCACTGCATCAATATGTTTCCAACCACTATAAACATTTTATGTTAAAATGAACCCTGCAGACATCATCAGCTTTTCCTTTGAACAAGCTTCTACATAAAGAGATGTACTAATTCGCCAAATTCTCAAGAGGTTCAGTGTGTGATCATTCACGTCGGAGTGCTTTCAAACTCACTGGAGAAAAGAGATTACAGAGAAAAATACTGGACCTGATGCTTTGACAGAGTCAGCTGTTTGAGTTTGCTGTGACACGTGACATTGTAATTATGTGTAAAGAAAACAGCAAATTCTGAAAGGTCCTTCTTTCTTCACTCATAGTGAACAGTGCTGTTACTGATATCAGTACAAATGTGATTCATTTGTTCAGAGAAAAGCTGATGAATCAGACAGACATTGGCCAGACACTGAATTTATTGAATTTCATTATAGGCCCCATTTAGTCAGCAAATTATTGGACTGATTAAACAGCACTATGATAGCTGGTTCACACACGCCAAAGTTCCCCAATATACATTGGCAGTTAGGACAAAATTATTTATCTACATTTTGCAAGTAAACAAAGGAAATTAACACACTACTGTATACAATTTCACAAACGTGTATGATGATGAATAATCTGTAGCTATTATATATATTTAACACATTACCGTTCCTTATAATCTGAAATACTTCCACTAATATCTCAACCTGGATTTCAAGCTTAATGTTAATGGAATTTTTCTTACATTTGCCCAAATCAGAAGAGGAATTAACTATATGGGCTTCAGGACCGTAATATTCTCGCTTCACCCCTTACAAGAACAACTTGTTCTTAACAACTTAACTTTATTTTTATTTTATAAGGCAGAATAAAGTGATGGTGAAAAAACTTCCTTTTTAGTCTTACTAGCTACAAGAAAATAAAACCTCTGTACAGAGACCTGATTGTTATTCTCTCCATATGGCAAAATGCACCTTTGTAATGCATGGCACACACAAAAGGCATGTTTTTGACTATTTAGGTGCAACTATTTCATTGTTTTATATTAAATCTCACAAGAAAATGAAACAAAATATAAACTAGGGGCATGTACAATGAAACACCATCCCTTGCTGAGCCTAGATTCAAATAATTTCTTGACCATAGAAAGTAAAATAAACAAATGAAAATAGTTGCATGTCAACTGATAAGTTCATTCAACCATTTGTATCGTCAATATGGATACAAAAAAGAAAAATTTGGAGGGGAAGACTGATGTGAGTGGTGTCCTTTTACTCACATGTGGGGCAGTGAGGAGAGGTGAAGAAGAGATGGCTGAGGAAGAGGAGGAGGAGGAAGAGGAGGAGGCCCGACCTCCTGGCCTCTGTTGTGTTTGAGGGGAAGATGGAAGCAGAGGGAGGTGTGGGGAGGAGGGTGGTAGGGAGCCGTCACTGTCGCCGTGGTTACTGCTGGGAGGGGTGGGCGGCAGCTGGAGAGCATCGTCTACAGGAGAGGAGTGTTGAATGAAACACCCTGCTACACATGAGATGCTATAAAAACAGGTCCACTGAAACCTGTTTCATTCTGAAATCTAAAACATTTTATCTGTCTAGTTCATTGTTGTGATGATTGGTGTAAACAGATGCAGATATGAAGTTGGATCTTCTGAAGGCTGTTTCTGCAGCTCCCAGGCTCCACGTGAATAGTGCTCCACACCTTTATAAGTTAAATAGTTTGTTTTAGACTCAGTTTTGTTAGGTTGGACATACTTTGTCAAGATTTGGGAGCTTTTCAGCTGTGCATGAGTACATGTTCAGGGGAACAAACTCCCACAAAGTGACTTATTTTGACCCGGAGGTTTGGTTTTGTTTGACCTGGGCTTGCAACAGCAGTATTATTTTAGGTGGGAAAGGGTGCTGATTGGTTGATTTGTGAACATTTGAAAGTTTTGACAATGTTTACCTGACAATATTGCAGGGATAAGACACAAAGTGCAACCTCTTTGGGGATTGGATACCGTTGTGCCACTTTTTATTCTGAATTGTGATACCACTGTAACATATGGGTGTGAGTGTGCATGTGTCCGAGGTGTGTGTGTGTACCGCTGGGCAGGCCGAGGTACTGTCCAATCTCTCTGGGTTCATCTTTTATGGCCACTGGCTTCACACTGTCTTGACTGCGCTCCTATAGAAACACATAAACAACAACAATACTGATGAACACTGCTTTCAAACTGATCGGTTAACATCAACAACAACGCAGCGTGCGGGGTTTCACTGTTGAGACACAGGCCTGATGGATGCTAACCGTGTGTTTCCATGGCGATCCTCTGTGTGGAGGCGCAGGGCTTAATATGAGAGGCGGGCCTTCAAGAGGCTGAGGATCTAACCTTTGAACCACATCAGGCTCCTCCTGTTTCACCAAGATGGCCGAAAGGTCCTGACTGAAGTTCCATTCAAATTCTAAGGGAAACACAAAATACCATAAAATCAAAATTAAATTAACAAAGAAAGTGTGCAGTTTGAGAGATCAAGGTCCCCATACTAGCTTTTTCCGCAGGTTTCAACTGTATCACACACATATGGTGTGATATGGTAGCAAAGCTAGTAAGTGGACCATAAGTTTTAAATGACCACCTACTATTATTTCCAAATTTAGATAGAAACACATAAATGAAAATGGTGAAATAAATTAATTATGAATCAAACCTTAATTCCAGCATAGAAAGCTCATTTCCCTTTTCAAAAAGCAGAATGAAAATTTTCTGAGCAACTAACGTAAACCTTACTACATTTCTCTTCAGGGAGTCTTTGCGGTAGGTCTTCCAATGGGAAGTAACTGGTAGCTTATAAGTCACACTTTCAAAGAGCTTCCCCAAAACATTTGAGCACTTCCTGACAAAGCTGGTTATTATAGACTGCTGGACGATGTCGCTCTGGCAACTGTGGTGCATAATTTGTCTCTACCCTGAAATAAAAGATGGGCTGAACCAGCCACTCGTCTTTAGTATCCTTTTCTGAGACAAGAAGCAGTTGCTGCCTTTAAACACTGTCGAAAATATGGATAATTGAGTGACCCAACAATGAGGTCTGAGTACAATTTCAAAGGAGGTTCACTAAAACACAGTGAGCATCTCACAGGTACTCCACTGTTTAGTCTACTGTGAGCTGCAGGAAGTATTTTTAGGGACATAAGTGCCATTGCAGGGCTGCAGGAGAGTTAGTCACTACCACTCCTGGTATATTTGGTGTCCTAGTGGGCAAGATGATGAAGAGGCTCAGGTCCTCCCTGCCAGCACTGGCCAAGCTCCTGAAATGACCTTCGACAGGTTGTTCATGATGGGGAAAACATTGTCACAATTCCTCGCTCAAATGTTAGGGGCAAATATCATAACATATTTATTAGAAAATAAACAACATTTTAGGGCATCTCTGTCCTGTCAACCTTTTATAACTAATCTTACAGTGGGATGAGGGCAGCCTTGAGGCCCTCCAGGAGTCCAGCAAACAGTGCAGTCACTCTGCATAAAGTTGTACTAACGATAAAATAAGAGCTGCCTTAATAACTATCTTGTTGAGTATTATTCACCAGTGTGCACTGTTTTGGTTCATTAGTTCATTATATTTATTCATGAGTTGATCACAAATCTATTACTCAAAGTGGACGTCAGCTAACGCCAGCACAGTTCAGTAACCTGTTCGAGAACCACACATTTTTCAGTCCATTTTCAGATTTGGTTATTTCCAAGTGTTACTCGGTGCACTGTCCAGCCAAGTTGATTCCTCTTTGTGAGGAGTCTACACCATTTTCCAATATTAACTGACTGGGCATGTCGTTCAGCGTCAGACGATCGCCGTGCTCTTCAGATTACATAACTTGTCGTCTTGTGATGGGAGTCTTGAAGTCGTTGTGGCGTTCACACTACGGGACTGATAGCAGACAGGGGGTCACAAACTACTCAAGCTGACAAAACCATATTTTTTCAAGAAAACATGGGAAATGTGAAACGGGAAATGACGCAAGCCTACACACGAAACAGCTGTTGTTTGTTATTATAAAGAAGGCAATTATAAAGACAAAGAACATGGGTGAAATAATGGATTAGCACACACAGGTAGCAGGGATTGTCTGAGCTACAGAGAGAGCTGGAGGTGAGTAAAAAGTGTTTTGCAGTGAAAGAGTAGCTGCCTGCTCTATCAGCTGCCTGCTCTCATTGGCTGGATGTGGATGTCGAGTCGGCTCCTCCAGACATTTGGCATGCTAGATATCTGGCTGGCGTCTGCAATGTGTCGGGGAGCCATTTTGAAGCATCGTTGAGTAGTTCACACACAATGACTGATTTACCCCTGATCACAGCCCGACGGTCACGTAGCATGAACTAGGCGTTCAACTCTCATCTTTCGAAACGGTGGTTTGAAAAGGAGCATGTGACCAACTTTACAAATGAAGATTAGTTCACTCATCATGTAGAAGTACTGCATGGGAAGTACTTCTACATGTAGGTAGAAGTACAAAAATATCAGATCGGTTTTGAGACGTTTAATTTATGACAGAACACCTTAAGATTACAAACGGGGGAGTCAGAGTTTTCCAGACAGGAAGAGTCTAATGAAAAATGACACTGAGTTGCATTACAGGGACTGTAGTTTTTAGCTTGACCCACACACCAAAATATGGGATAACTCAGCCTCTACTGCATCAATTTTAACCACCCTGGTTTTAATAATCTGTCTCTTGCCAAGTGTCTTTTATACACAACTTTTGTTCAAAATAAGGTTCTGTTTATTTGGACAGCACTTGTCCACACAGAGTTTTTAATGATAGACCTACTGATGAGTCTACCAGAGTTGAAGGTTAACTATGTATGCTTCCAATTAAGGCCCTTTTCAAAGGTGAAGGGAGCCTTATTAGGCAAAAGTCCACCCAACAGTCTGTACGAATATCTTTTTAGCTTTACGTTTAACTTTAAATTGAACAGTTAAACCACGTTCTGGCTGTGACATAACTTTTTAGAGGCAAAGAGTAATAAGGGTAATAAAAATGTGTGTGATGTTTAACTGAGTCAGAATTTTTTTCTTTCATTTTAGAATAAGACATATACACCAGGATACACCCTTTCATGTTTGTCACAACACACACTTACAACCAAAAGTCTCCCATGGTGCATGGAAAGAGAGCAGTAGCTGTTTAACAAGACCAGGGCTGCTTGTGCTGCTGCTGTTACTGCTGTATGTGTGTGTGTGTGTGTTGTGTGTGTGTGTGTGTTTGGAGTGAACGTCATTTTAATCACCTCCTGGTTTCCTAGCAACATTCTGCTGGTAAAATGCTCTGAAGTTTACAAGCTGCGTGTGCTGGGGGGAAGCAGAGGGGGGTGGAGGTCCGTGCCCATCAGAGAGCTGGTAGCTTATCTCGTTTTTCTGTCCATCACTGCAAGCGGGGATCAGCACAGAGAGAGTCCATCCTAAAAACAAATCCCTGTGGCTTCTTTGGCCTGTGGTTCCTTCTTTCGCTGCAAATAACAGGAATACTAAACACTGACCTCAACAGAAAACAACTGTTTGGGGGTTTACCAGAAAAGTCATGAGCCAATGAAGCTATTCTTAGAATCAGCTGTGCTGATTTCAATCCAATTCAGATTTTGGTTTATTTTAACCAAATAGCAACATCAATATGGACAGAAATTAGGACATTTTAAAGTAATTTTGGCAGAGGGTTTCCTGACCTACGTGTTAATTGTGATGTTTGTTACAGCTCAGTTCCTGGATCAGTACACGGGTATAACGTGATTCTGGCACATATTCATTCAGTGATCGTTGGAGTGCAAATGATCCAATTCCAAAGCAGCACATGGTAATGTCATCACAACAACAACACGTCCTCCTAGAGTTAGGTCTGCCATAGAGTAGGGCTGCAACTATCAGTTATATTTTTATTATTGATGTATTTGAAATTTCAGAGAATATATGACAAATACCCATTATAATTTCCTAAGCTTTAGGCATACGTCGTGTTTTGTCTGACCAAAACTCAAATATATTCAGTTTACAATTATATAAAAATCAAGAAAAGTAGCCAATCCTCACATTTGAAAAGCTGTAACTAAGAAAAGTTTGGCATTTTAGCTTGGTAATTGACTTGAGTGAAGAGGCCCCCTGAGTCGAACCTCATTTTGACACTCGAATCCTTGCACTTTTTTTTTTTTTTGCTGTGTCAGTGCACACAGCATGGCAGGCTTTAAACCTGTTCAATCTAGTCTTGTCTCAAAATCAACTGACTACAAAACTAACCTGAATTAAAATACAGTGAGGGAAACATATTTAATGAATGGAACTAAGCTGTAACATGTTAAATTTGCATAAAGTACATTTATCACAGCGTAGCTTGGAAAACACAGCTGTGGCTATTAAATTAATAATGTGCACATCTGATTTAAGTAAGCTAATAAGCTTGACAAAAAAGACATTAGGAGTACCATGTAAATTCTATTTTAAGGTGATCCATCGTTTACCTATTCCCTACATCCTCTCTATAAGTGAGACCCTGAGAAGCCTCTCCTAATGAGGTCGGGTCCTGCTGCTAGCCAGAGCCTTGTTAAGACTCCTGTCCTTGTTAAGCCTCTACCATTTTTAATGAATACCAGAACAAGTCGCCAGTGCATAGGAAGGTTGTCTTGTACATGTTGTGGCTACTCCGGTTGTTTCATCAAAGACAGAATGACATATCTTTTGACAGTGTTGGGTAGACGTTTGATTAAAAAGAAAAACACATTTGATTATTTTTACTGTTGTAAGTTATTGCGGACTGTATTCGTTCTGCCTTTTCTTCTTTTTCCTTCATTTTACCAGAGATGACCTTCATAAATATACTGTAATACTATGACAAAAAGAATTTCCAACCAATTGTACACAATGTAGCTGACAAAGGAGATTTGCTTTGATTTGTATGTTGGCTTCATTAAGGCATAACTGACAAAAGCCTAGTCCTAACATAACTGCAAGGGAAAACTTCTACTGAAGAAGAAAAACTAAAAGCTTCACATATAGTAGCTAGAACAGAATGTTTTCATGTTGCACACAAATGCTATAAGAAATGTAGTATATATGCATACTATGCATTAGGTTTTCTCTTCATACAAGAATCAAACAACAATCAAGATTTGTTACAACAGGATCAAAGTCATCACATCATTTTTAACCTCGGCCAATCACGGGACATTTTCTGAATAATGAAGAGACAGTGAAGTAAAGTGAGATATACGTCCATATAGCCAATAATTCAGATTCAAATGTGTATTTGTAAGATTTTGATGATTACATCTGTTTTAATAAACACAAGAGTTTACAAGAACTAAAGAGGATCAACAGGTCGGCTAGGTGCTCATTGTCTGACTGCATATATTATGTGTTACTTTCGACATACAGAATATGAATCACTAAAAGTATGTTTAAATATCATTTTAGACATATTGTTTGTTGTATTTTTGTAGTATTGTCCAGTGTGGAGTAAGTGTAAAAGATGCTGTGGAAGTAAAACCTGATCCCCTCCCTCACCACTTTATGGAAACTCTTCAGATGCTGTTAATGAAACAAAGTCTGCCTGTGTGGCTAGTAAACCCAGGTAAGAAATCCTGTGATAGAGCAATGGCTAATGACCAAAGGCTCCTCCTGGCAGTCATCACAGGGGGTTAACGGAGGAGAGGTGGTGACTGTGTTTGATCTCAGCGGGACAGCAGGAGTATTAAACCGATAGATGGAGCAGAACAGTAGGAGCTACAGTAAAACACAGCTTCTCTTAGAATAAGAGCAACAAGAACTAAGACCACAGGCTGAGAAAGAGAGAGAGTGGCCTGGATAGCAGACTTCCAGGGGCCACCAAAACCCTAGGTTCACATTGTGATCTGGTGCTTTTGGTAATTTAATTACTTGCATATTTGTTTGGGAATTTTCACCTGCAAAGTGCAATATCAATTAGGCCCTGCACTAAGTGTTGGTTGGCTTCTATAATGCAGTGGTTCTCAAACGGGGGGGGGGGGGTGTAGAGCAACTTCAGGGGGGTCATGGATGTTGAGCGGATCTAAAGTTGCATGAAAAGGATTCATTTGGTAACATAAACAAATGCTAGCAAGGCTGTTTTCTAAACTGAATCTTGTTTATTTCAATCGTCTGGGATGTTAATGAATAAAAATGAAATCAACTTTTGCTGAGTGGGGGGCATGAAACTTTTTGGACTCTGAAGGGGGGCGTGACAGAAAAAGTTTGAGAACCAATGCTATAATGAAGCTGCTATCTACAGTATACTGTGCGCACTGTATTTGATGGTACATTGGACACAACAGGGGCCCAACAGCTATACTTTGCCGCAGGTGGCCCCACAACAGGATAATCTGCCCATGAGTGGATATCTGGGCTTCAGTTTATGTTTATGTTTGTGTCAACTATTGTAGGTATAAAATGTTATGATTCATAAAATATACCATTGATTATTAATTTTTGCTACAGCAAACTACAAACTTAGTCTAATGCTTTAAGGGGGCTCAGCTTCCCCTTGAGACTTCCGTGATTCAAACATTGCAACGTTGGTTTTACTTTAAATCCTGAGGCAGTCACTCTTATCTCTCTTATCTTACAGTTTCCTGTGAAAACATTTAATGACTGGGGTCAAATCAACCTCATTTGACTGTAATTGGTATATGATCAGAGCATCCGCTGCTTACCTTAAATTGCTATCTATGTTGTTGTCCAAAAGAACCAACTATGATCTACAAATTTCTTCATTTGTAACAAATTGGCTGTCTGAAAGGTCAACAACTTCCGACATCCCCAGGTGGTTAATTAACCTGACTCATCAAGACAAACGAGCAGCTGTGGTTCTTTGTGGTGCCTCACTGGATGCCGAGGACATCTTTAAAAAGGCACAAATGGCAGCTCTGCCAGAGTGTTCTTCTCAAGCCTGCACTATGCTTCACTGGAGATTAGGGTTGAGTACCAGTAACTGACATCCTGGTATTTATAGGCAATTCTTGCCAGAACCTACTGCTTTTACTATCTGTGTGCTTTCATATATTGTACATTTAGGGAAACAAAGTTGCCTTCTCCAAATCCCATTAACAGTGTGATGCAGCTATTGTAGCTAAATACTTCCAATACTTCAAGTGCAGCCTTGAAATGCAATTATTTCCATAATACTGGATCAACCTTTCAGTTGCAGCAGTGTTGCAGCAAAATACTTAGATGGCAGCAAACAGTCCAGCTGTGACAAAATTTACAAAAAAATATTTTCAGAACAAACGTGAATACAGCAGAGATGAAAATGAAAACTATGCAGCAAGTATTCAAAAAGTGGCTCAGTCAGACATCCAGTTCTCCATTCACCAAATCCCAGCCCCAGTTTTAGAAATAAAGTCAAAGAACACTCTTAAAACCACAGAAACAACACACCATAATGGCAGCATGCAAACGGATTTTGCATGCAAAAAAATGCAAAAATGCTTTGGTCACTGCCATGTAACCATCTGACATACTAAGAGTAAGTGGTAAGAAGGTATGCTGGGAAACAGAGGATCACACCTACAGTTGGCCAATCTAACAAATATGAAAGAACATTTTTGATGAATTTTGTTTTATGTTCTTTGTTAAGAATCTGGGGAAAAGAGTGATTTCTTCCCAGGAAGTAATAATAATTAAATTACAGGAACTGCTGGAGACTGCAAGGTTATCGACAGAATCAGATAACAATACTACTGAAAACTGAGTCAGTACATATACTATTTCTCTTTAAAACTTGCTATATAGAGTAGAACTTATTTCAAATGTGAAAAAGTAGCAAATATACTATATATATATATATAATGGTCCATTTGTGCAGTGGATACACTGAAGTAGGTTTATAGTCAGGCTTTATGGAGCAATGCAGGTTGTAAAATGCATTTTGGATTAAGCTCAATATAAAATAGGCTGGAATAGATTCAGATGCATAAGGTATGTGTGTCTGTGTGTGTATGTGTGTTTGTGTGTGTTCCATATGTGAGCTTGAGATGACAGTTATATAACAGATGAAGGCAATGAACGAGAAAACTATAAATAAACTATCATGAAATCATAGCTGTCTAAATGTTTTGTTTGATTTGGTAATATATTATGGCGATGGTTAAAGGTTTAATGTGTAATTTAAGTTTTTAACAGTCTGTTTGCTTTGGCAGCAGTGTAAATTTACATTAGACATGTTAGGTTTGGATTGATTGATTGGAGTTACATACACAGAAAACACACACACACACACACACACACATACAAGCAAGTCAGTTGTTTTTTTTTTTTTTTCCCAATAAACTGGATTTAATTGGATTAAGGGAGACAGTGAAGGCGAGAGAGAGAGAGAGAGAGACAGAGAGAGATAACCTGACAGACGAGAGAAAGAGAGTTTCCGCTGGCTGCTGCAGACTCAAAACCATATGCTTGTCATAGCGCTGTGTGAGTCCGTGTGTGTGAGTGTGTATGTGTGTGTTAGGTGGGCAGGGTTTAGCTGGAGGAAAACTGTTCAGACTGGGATCCCGCTGCTCAGACAGCAGGATCCCCGGGACAAACGGAGAACAGACAGACAGAAAGACAGACAAGAGTGAGAAAGACAGGTACAGACAGAGACAGGGGAAGACAGGCAGAGATACAGACAGAGAGGAAGACAGGAGGAGATGATGAGTCACAAAGAGAGAGAAAGACGGGCAAAGCTTGATCTGAAATATCCCGTATTTTTATATCGTAATGCAGCAGACATAAGCCTCTTACCCACAACTTACTTACAACATAATAGATAACAGATAAAACCAATCACACACACAGATTTTATAAAAGTGGATCAAGCCAATCAGGGTGTATACTATTTGGTAGACAGCAGACAGGCTCAGACTGTGTGTTAAATGTTATATCAGACAGAAAACTGAGCCAACCAGATAACAGCGGACAGCCAGTGTGACAAAGGCCCAGACTAAACATCAGCAGCAGAGGTTTGGTTGGCTGTGCAGCATAAACTAAGACAGAAATGTAAAGGCCTTTATGAGTAGGGTGACCTACCAGACTCCTGGTCCATTTTGATTGACAGGGCTGGGCTCTGGGGGGCGGAGTCTTCACTCAGAGAGTAGCTGTGTTCTGCTTGAATATCTGTGAGATTTAAAAGCCCTGTTCATTCATGGAAAATATAACATTGCTGTCTTCATCCATGTGGGGCAAAGTGCTGGCTTTTTGTCATTCAGGCAAGGGTGTCCTGGTATGTTGTTCGTTAAGGTTTAGTTCAGACCGTTCGGACAGAGCCATCATGCTCGCGCAATTTTAACACCTGATACGTGTGCGTTCTCAGACAAATCACATTAGTGATGTATGTATTTTGACTTTAATGCCTTAACTACTGACCATCATGAGTGCATGTAACACTTGACCCTGATCCTCTCACTGTAAGTCAGTCAAACAAGATATCAAGCTGGAACTTGCATAATTGCACATATGTTTTATGGAAAGCATTTTCCCTGGATTGTCAAAATTTCATCCATGCAGTTGATGTAAATGAAAAAAATGTATTATGTTCTAAAACATGAAAGCCGTAATGCTTTTTATCCCTTCCTCCAATCCTTTTGTTGATTGTGATAAGCGGTGCTGCAAGCTGATCCTTCTGACAGCTTCAAACAGACTGAAAGAAGCTAAGAGTGCAATAACTCTGAGCAGGGGTACCACGGCCTGTTCATGCAGCTCTGGAACTTAAGTTTGCGAGTAGTAGCTCAGCCAGTTGTAGCCTGAACCAACAACTTGGTGCCTCGTCCTCACAGACTGACAGGTGAGGGGAAAATGTGTGTGTGTGTTTCCTTCTGGTTTAAAAGGCAGCCGTTTTGGAAGTCACAGCCTTTGGCAAAAGAAACTAGTTCTAACGAGGTGGAATTTGACCTCTCTGTGGAGGACCGAGCCAGAGTTAATGTGGTTGAGAAGTTACAACTTGATACAGTTGGTCTCCGTGCTGAGTTTTGGCTTTCAAAACAAACCAAATAATTGGATAGGGGTCTTTTCTACCCATGCATTGGCTGAAGAGTGGAGCAACTGGCTGCTGGATTGCTGGAGGTTTTCCGAGGAATAAGGAGGTGATCTCAGTGGGACCACTGGGATGCAAAGCCTGGTGGATTTGCATTGGACTGCAGTGTTAGGCGTTTCATATAATCATTCTTACAGTGTTCCCTAGGAGGAGCTGTGAGGTAAGTGGCATGTATACTGTTTAAATGTGCATTTTTCATAATAAAAAGAGTAGCTGACCTGGGCTGCTGTCCATGTCCATGTGTAAAGGTGAATGTCTGTCTGCCAGTAAGGGCCGCTCTAATAGATGATCATCAAAGAAACTGCTGAATAATTCACTGCTGAAGTCGTCCATCTGGTCACCTGAGAAAGGCTGGAAAACATGAAGGGAAACACAGGGACAGAAATTGTTATTTTATTCAGTACAATAATTGTTTTCCATTGTAAGGTCTGTTTTCTGTTTGTGAGTAAACACTCCAAATATTGTCATATGCTGTGGTACCTTTGGGAACAGCTGCTAATGCTTTACAACATCTGTATTGTACAACATACTTTGAACTTCTTTAGATACACTGAAAGATGAAGTTTACTTATGTGGGTAAGAAAATGTCCTACTCTTAAGCTAAAAAAAACATTGGATTATCTGAAAAAAATGCATTGGGCTTTTTGTCTTAGCTCATGAAAAGTAGCGTTTTTGGAGATACAGTGAGAAGATATGAGGCAATATGAAAAGATTCCATGCAACATGTGTTTGATCAGCTGGTCTTTTTCGGTGCCTTTAAGTCCAGGCACTAAAATGTACAAATGTATTCCTATCAGCTATACTTTAAAGTTTCAGTGTGTAAGTTTTAGTGGCATCTAGTAGGGATGTCCAGATCCGATCATGAGATCTGAAATCGGTCCCGATCACGTTGTTTGAGACTCGATCGGAATCGGACGTTACCTCCATCAGGACTCGGATATAAATGTATATATATGTATATATAGATGTGCTTTGCAAACACTGTGGCACTTTTATTTTTGTATTTGTTTACATGCCTGACGGGTATTTTAAGTTGAGGTGCCATTTGTTTTTATCTTAGACTTTTTTTATATTTACTGTTGCACTAAAGTCCAAAAGTAAAAAATTTATGTTATTTATTACTTGATAGTTCAAGCTACCTCACAGAAGTGCTCTGTTTGTTAACAAAGTTGTTGAATGTTAAAATAAGGTGAATTAAAAAATAAGGAACATTCTGGATCTGTTTTTTCGCTCTTCTTTATTGTTTTTTTAAGTATTATAAAAGTATCGGATCGGGACTTGGTATCGGTAGATACTCAAAATGAAACGACTCGGACTCAGACTCAAGGGCAAAAAAAACCTGATCGGGGCATCCCTGGCATCTAGTGCTGAGGGTTGTAAACTGCAACCTATGGCTCACGGGGCATTCACATGCTCCTTGGATGGTCCCAATTTCCAAGTTGTGAAGTCATTCTTCCAACTTCAGTGTGTGTTCATGTGCTCTTAAATTGGATTGTAGAATCAACATGAATGCTACTACAAAGACGTGTTGGAATAGCATTATCAGAGCATATAAACAACACGCAGACATCTATTTCACTCTACATGGACAGCAAACTAACCTTTATAACCATTGCAAATGACACATTTGCAAAATATGTGTATGTGATATGTCATTTTGCACAAATCAAGGATAAGTAATTTTTGCAACCTGGAAACCTTTATTGATTAATCTGGTGATTATTTTCTCAAATACAAAAGAATTACAAGAAAATACAAAACAGTTTCCCAAAGCCCAAGGTGGCCCTTTTCAAATGTCTAGTTTTGTCTCATCAGTTGTCCAATATCTCCCCAAAAATTCAGTTGACAATGATATCAAATAAAGAAGCAAATATTCACACTGGAGAAGTTAGACAAAACAAAAAAGTTGCCATTTCTGCTATGACTCAAGCGACTATCAAAAATAGATGCAGATGAATTTTCTGCCAGCTAAGCGGATAATCGACTAATTGTTTCAGATCTACAACAGAAACCAGACAACTCAGACTGTGTCTCGATGGCATGGAGAGTCAGTCAGTGGGAAACAGAGATGACAGATTCATCCTCAGTCTCAATGAATGAGTCACTGAGCTGAGAGACGATGTTCTGGAAGCCCAGGACATCATGGTGCTCTGATTACACTGGTTTAACACACACACACACACACACACACAATATGAGTCACCCTGGTCCTGACCAAACGTGTACAAAGCAGAGCACACTCTATCTCCATGGGGACATAATGCATTCCCAAGCCCCTTACCATAACGTTAACCATCACACATGCATACATGCCTAAACTTAACTCTACCCCTTGACTTATTGTACCCTGAACCCTAAAACCAAGTCTTAACCCTCAGAAAGCAGCCTCTACCCCTGGGGAACTCTATTCAAGTCCCCATCAGTTAGTGTACATTCAGGTTAAAGTCCCCACCAGGATATAAAAGCATGAAAAATGAAAATCACACACACACACTCAGATGGATTGGTTGGAACCAGTCATATATACAAGTCAGCGATGCTTGGAGGCTTCTCAGACAGACACAGTGACTAAAATAACTTAATTTGATTAAGCAACAAATACAAAAACGTCTTTGCTTGTATCATTCTGGGAAATTAGCTAACGTTTGTCCAAAAAACTGTCACAGCAGATTAAATCAGGCCAGTAGCAACAATAAACGCACCACCTGGATGATAAAGACAGAGTTAACTTTGATAATCTTTAATTTGATATAATATAAAGGAGGAATGAAAGGCTGCATCATAGTGATAAACCAACAAAGAACTCTCACACAACTCTGCAGTTCCCATAAGCTCTAAGGAGCTTTTTGGCCTCTTTCCGCTTATTATTTTGGTTTTCCTTCCCACAAACTCTCATCAAACAACAGGCAGCTCTGAAATACCCTCTGCCTGCTACCTACTTAATTTAGACTTTATTAGGTCTTTGTTTAAGTGCATAACTGTATTATGAGCTGTCAGCAATTTGTGAGCGGTCCTCTTGTCTGTATAAAGCATTTTGAGGATTCAGGATTCCTGAATTAAAGCTGTCAGGTAGTACATCCATTTGGCGTCACTGGTCTTTTCGAATTGTATGTACACATCAAAGCATCAGTGTTTCCAGTCGTCTCCATCACTGCAGCTAAATAAGTTATAGACTACTATACTGGGAATCAGTGTTGTTGTGTAAAGCGTTCTTTAAACGCTGCTCAAACAAGTCAACTTTAAGTAACATTCACAACCTCAGACATGTATTATCTCAGAGTGTGTGTCTGCATTTGTGACTTTGTTAAGGAGGTCAAGCATGTCCGTGGTGAAACACTGGGACACATGCAGCTGTCCAATAAAACACACACACACACACAACACACACACACAGATGGTAGACATACAGATGGTGAGTAAAACACCAGAAGCACATGACAAATTGCTGAGGTTTTGTAAGTCAACTGTGAACTCTGTTGAGTTTTGAATATATCTATAGTGAGCTAGGAGGAAGGTTTGTGATTTGGGGGCATAAAAGACATTTTTCACACCTGACATTTTGATTTGTCATAACAAGAAATGTAACTAAAAACATCAAAGAGATTGCTCAGTTTGTTTTAGGAACTCCAGTAGGTGACAGTGAACCAGCTTGCATAACACCAAGGCCCAGGAACTGGGACACCTAAATATAACACAGCCATTATGAAATTTATTGGTTGTATATTGGTATATATAGAGAGAGTCTGTTGACCTAATACTTAAAGGAATGTACTCTGAAAGAAAATTTCACATGTGAATACCAGGAAATGAGGCATGTGTTTAATCCAGCGTCACTGTTTTTAATTTTATCTTACTGATAACAGCCTCACTCTTCACTCTCCTAACACTGTGTCCCAGCTGTATACTGCTAATGCAAACACAACATTGGACTGTTGCTGCCATGGGCTGGCTTTTATTTTGAAGCACTTACAGGAAACGCAAAGAATGCAGAGGTTAGCGATGACAAGGCTCAGATCACATCTAGAAAACGAGACTTGGTCCTTCTCAGCATTTCTTGGTCGGCAGATCAAAAAGGACTAATGAAAAAAGAAGGATCACTTCAGTGCATGATACTCTTGCTGTTTAACACTAGAAAACATATATGTCGCCAAATCAACATGGAAATATTAAGAATTAGTTAGAATATACAGCAATTTACCCATTAATAAAACATTCGCAATGAAATTAAATGTATTGTATGAAACCCCCTAAAGGATGCTGGACCCTATGGTCACCTGTGATTTATGTCTCTAGATGAAGGGTGACTCTTATTTTAAAATAATCACTTTCGGCCCAAAATAAGCAACCAGATGCAAAGCAACCAGGCGATTTTATAGTCAGTCAAGGAACCTTATCAATATTTGTATTTAAGCAAACTCTCAAGGCTCAGCAGAGCTCACTACAGGATAAAACAATGACAGCTCAATGCTCAACAAGGTGTGTGCTTGCGCTTAGTAATCTTGCCGTCACTTGCTCTTTCACACACAAGTAAACACTCGCTCATTCATAAACAGACGCACCCACATAAAGGAATAGTAATACTTACAGAGCAGCCTTGTTCTCCTGCTGCACCGAATGTTAAATGACCCAGACACTAGCCCTTTAACTCTGCTCCATTAGGGAATATAGGTCGCAATTAAACCAGGCTGGTAAAAAAATAAACAGTGAGAGGTTTCCCATTTGGACAGTTGGGGTGACATTGGTGTAATGCTGGAAGAGGTGCAGCGAGGGAAAAGAAGCAGAGAAAAACCCATAATTGAAACAATTATGATCTAAAATTAGATCTAACTGCATTAGACCAACAGTGTTAGCCTTTATGTTGCTCTCTACCAGCAGTGTTGATATTTTACTGTATATACACTAACTATTGTGGTTCCAGCAGTGGCCCTTTAATTTATATTTAGCTACATATACAACTCTACAGTTTAGTATTTTCCTCCAGTAGTTTCAGTAAAGATCCTTAGTTGGTTTCTTGTTATTCACTTGCTCCCCTTCAAAATACCTGGAGCCTGTAATACGGCTCTTACATTTATTTATTTATTTAGCTGATGCTTTTATCCAAAGTGACTTGCAATTGCTATATATATGTTAGAGGTCGCACGCCTCTGGAGCAACTAGGGGTCAAATGTCTTGCTCAGGGACACAATGGTGTCTCACAGTGGATTTGAACCCGGGTTTCTCTACACCAAATGCATGTGTCTTATCCACTGCACCATCACCACACCTCACCTACTACTAGCACAGCCATGTTTGAGGCTAATCTTTTTCTTATCCATCACCTGGCATGATGTTGATGTACCCATGGCAGTGTTGATGGTTTTCCTACGCCAGACATGTTCAACTATTCTGGCTGATAAGACCTCATGCTTTCAAGACTGGACATGTGCAGACTGTTTCATTCACATCTCACTCCCTCTCCGGTTTACTAAGCCAAAGAGATATCTGTCAATTAGATACAAAACCTGGAGGTGGATTTCAGACTGGACTGAGGGCTCTGAGCAAGCTACAAGGAGATGGATGGATGATAAAGTGTATCTCCCATTTAAACTCTAATAAAGTTTTTATGTCATTACAGTTTGTGTTTTAGGATCTCTCGTAACTCTGTTTTCATAAGTCAAACCATGCGCTGTCACGGCGCAGCCAAAAGTCATCATTACAACGATCGGAAGCTCCCAACATTCCTCATGACTTATAATTAACAAGATCCTCCTCTGCAGTCATTTGTCTGTCACACCACTATGTACAACCTGTGCACTGATGAGCTCTCAAAAATGCATTGTTAACTTTACTGCACCTGGTAAAATCGATTCAAGGATTTAATATGCAAAAAATCGAGGATTGATGGATTGGTTTTTGTAATATTTTTGAGGTATTTTGTTTGCCAGTAGTGAGAGGCGAGAGGGGAAATACCATTCGTCTTTACCCACGGTGGAGTCCCTGAAAGATTGATTTAGTGTATGAAAAGTTAGCAGAAAAGGACTGAAATATAAATGCATTACTGTAGTGCAAAATTATCAGGCAGACTAAAACTTTCAGCCTAATTACATATGCAGATAATACAATATAAGTGTTTCTTAGCAGTGGATTGTTTGGAGTAAAGGCCAACATTAAGTGGACCATTTCCCCTTGTTGAATTCAGTGCTGGCAAATGCTAGTTGATAGTAATTGTTTCATTTTAGAGATAAATACACAGAGGAAGCTGTTACTGTTGTTATTAGGACAGGAAGCTTAATGAGCGCAGAGAGCTCCAGTGTTAGACAGTTGGCGCTGGAACAGCTGCAGTCAGTGTCAATAGAGGTCTGGACCTTTCATTACCTGAACCATCTCTGCTGGGAAAGGACCACATTAGGGAGGAGAGCGGTGTTAAAAAAGCAGTTGACAGTTTTTATAACTTATTTCAGTGGCGGTGTGTCATTAGGAGGGATGGGGCTTAGATGTAAATCCCACAGGGAAAGAGCTGGGAACGACAGACGCGAGGGGTAATTATAAAAGCAGAGCACAACTCTGATATGTCTGTAATTAACATGTGGAGTCTCAACATATCTCTCTCTCCTCTCCTTTCATTTTGATGGCTTTCTGGTTCAAGGAGAAAAAGATCAAATCACCAACGTTGGTCTGCAAGTGAAGTTTGGTGTTATAAGGATTGTCAGAATTAGAGCCAAGCTGTGGCAGTCACTCCCTTTACCCCAGTGTGGTAGTAGTCTGTTGGTAAGAGGAGCCGCCTCCTGCACCTTCATCACAATCATACAGTAACCGAATCACATGCTCACAGACAGAAGAATATTTACTTTCTCTGATAGAGCGATGAAAGACAGCACAGGGATAAACTGTACTGAGACAGGCCCAACATTTTATATCATTATGGCATGAACACTGCAGTGGAAACTATCATAAACTCTTCACAACAACATGGAAAGGAAAAGAAATTAAACTTAATAAACTGTCTCTATCCTGAATTATTATTATTCAAGCAAGAAAAAGAAACCTAATTATGTTAAGAGCAAAAACACTTCTATTTGCAGCAGATGTGTGCTGCCATAAACAAACAGTGATTGTCATAAATTACTGTTACCATAGATGTCCTAGGATTAGCTGGCTTGGAGGTGTTTCGGCCACACCCGGAGACATCTTACACCAGGCTGCAGGAAATGCTCCGTCATGTTAGACAGACATCCTTTATGCATGACATTATTTCATTCTGCCGCATCACTACTGTCTAAGCCACAATTTTTTAACATTTCATAAACAAGCAGGCAATGTAGACAGTGGGTCCAAACTTTGCAGGAATCAGGAGCTTAGTTTCTTAATGAATGCTCATTTCATTTGGAACAGGTTCCAACTAAGAGCTGGTTCTGATACCCAACCTCACTCAAGACTTTTAAATAAGGAACATTTGTTTCCCTTTTTTCAATTACACTTAAAAAACATGCCAAGACAAGGTGTTCTGTATGTTTTAGCATATGTTTAGCTTTGTGCTAATTAGTTTCACTTTCAATGCTGACCGTCAATTGATTCATAAAAGGTCGCCTTATATTCAATCATCTAAAATGTTACAGTAGGAATTGGGAAATTATCAGAGCCAATCTGCAACGATTAGTCCATGAATAACTTTTTTGAGTGACAGAAAATTAAGCTGCTTATACTTTTATTATCGCAGAAAGGCCAAAACCTTGCTAGTTCCAGCTTCTTTTCTGCATCACACATGATTGTAAACTGAATATCTTTTGGTTTTGGACATTTGGTTGGACAAATCAAGACAACTCTGGCTGGAGGCATTTTTCAAAATTGTTTGACATTAAATTGACAAAGTGATTCACTGAGAAAATAATCAGTGAACTAATTCGTCTGACTTGTCACAGTGTGCATTGGAAAATGATCAAAGCTTGTGTTAAGTATTAGGAAAGTTGGCTAAAACATGCTGTAAAAACACTGGTATAATCTTTTATATCTACAAAAATCATCATAGATAAACAGGTGAGTTAACCTCAGTCTACTTGCAGACTTTTTAACTTGTCTTGAATAAGACATTAAAAGTCAATAAAAGACACCATGACTGATTAAAATTTTTTTTTTTTTGCAGCATAAAATGAAACTGCATTTGCAAGAGTCCTGAAAACATCATGTCATTATGCTGTAATCCTGGCTGATAAGAAAATGGCAGTGTTCTCTACTGTATTTGGCTTCATGTGGTGCTGTGTGGCTGCAGTCGGTCGGCTGTCTGTGGCTTCACTTGAACTACGTTTGAGAGTGAGAGAGGACGGAGGAGGGAGCCGAGGTGGTTACTGTGAGTGTGCTGGGGCCGACGTGATCTCAGTTATAGTTCTCAGTAAAACAGAAGAGTATTTTTCCTTCACATGGTCAACCTAACACACACACACAAACTGCTGCATGCCTGCTCGCATTCCAGCTGGAAGCTCAGCGGCCAATCAGCAATGAGCATGCAAATGAGATGGGTGTGTCTTTTTAAAGCTGGAGTGCAGGGTCTGAATGGAGAGTAGAACAGAGAACAAACTAGGCAGCAGAATATAAATGTAGAGAAAAGCATAAAATGTTTAGAGGGAAGAAAGTGTGTTTATCAGTGACAGGATGTGTGGTGCAACTATCCACAGATAATGTTTTCTCTAGATTTGGTGTTTGTGCAAACGCAGTCTAGAAACAGCATACAACTCACAACTTGCACCTACTGCACTGTCCTTGCTTAACCTCCCTTTGTGCATGTCTGTGTGTAACTGTATGTGTTTATCCTGCAGTCCAAATCTGTACTATATATATATAAATGAGGGCAAATGATGATTATTTATTACCATTGATCAACCATTTGATGATTACCATTTTTCTGCTGATTATTTTCTCCATTAGTCGCTAAATTGCTTTTAAAAAAATCTTGCTGCATCACAATTTCACAGTTTCATGTATCTAACACTCCAAACCCCGAACATATTTAACTTACAATGACATAAATTAGATGTGATATTTAATCAAATGTCAATGTAGTGTGTTGCGGTTGCCCTGGCATTTGCCCCTGAATTTGTCCAGCATGACTTTAAACCTAATAAATTCCAGTTCTGGGTCTGTCTTTGATATTTGATCATTCTTTCAAGTTATTTCCAGCAACAACAAAAAGACCATACAATCACTTGTTTAAATGTTTCAACTGTGAGAACTTGCTGCTTTTTGGTATAATGTAAGAGTCAAGTGGTGAGTGTTTTTAAGTTTTTAATGAATCATCAAATAATCTTCAGCAGCCGTACTCATGTCTCCTCCAGACTTAGGAGAGCTGCACACTGAGCTAAACAGTAAGGAGTTCTCAGTAGGTGGTAAATGTTGTTATCCATGCGTGATCCATGATATTATGGTAAAATGGTTCAGTGCACATTGATGCACGCATGCAGCTGGATCACTACCGCAGCCCAACAGTAGTGGCAATTGCCACTGATCGGTTTCAAGGCATGTTCACTTCTAACTGCAGCCACGGCAAGTTCACATGTAACAGGAATTCTTTTGCACAAAAATGGTAATAAAACTGTCTTTGTGTTCTGTGTGTAGGAAAGGTATGTGCATGTTGAGGTTGGAGGTTTTTTAGTTCTAGTTTAACTTTCAGCAGATTCCTTGGAGAGTCTAAATTGTGTGAACGTGTGGGGGTGTTCTTGTTTGTCTCTATGTGTCAGCCCTGTGATGAACTGGCAACCTTTCCAGGGTATACCCTGCCTCTTGCCCAATGTCAACTGGGATTGCATCAAGTGAAGTTTACTAGACTTGTTTAATTATTATTATATACTATAACTATTATATTATATTTTCTTAAATACAGGCATAGGTATTTAATTCTATGAAAACAATTTGCAGCCATTAGTCCTACTGATAATGACTGTCACTTGTTTTCTTCTTAAGCAACCTCCATCAGCTCTGTAATGCCCACCCTAACACAGAGTCTTTCCTCCTGGTTATCACCAGGGCACTCAGTGTACTGGAAGAAGTAAACAAACCACAGAGCAGGAAGTGTGCGAATCACTGTTGTACTGTACCATGGAGAAAATCTTATGAAAAACCAGTGAGTGAGCTGATGTCATTGTGTCCATTCAGAACAGAGCAAAGACTGTTGCCCACACTGGCACTGGCCTTCATTCCCTGGATTTGGTCTAAATAGTCCATTTTAGCCAAAATTGCACTGTGTGAATGGGCAAAAATGCACTCTGCACTCATGTACATGTGTCAACTCCTCTCCCAACATTGAAGCTGCTATAATCCTTTTTATATTAACACTGGATGAAATTACAGTGTGTAATGTGAAAGAGTCATTCGTAGTGATGAGCCAACACAGAGTTTCTTTCAGCTATTTGCAGATTAATATCATCTTTCAGCATGTTTTGGTTTTATGCCCCACAACATTACTTATTTGTTTCACTCTCACAGCTGTCTTTACTGTCATTTCTAGACGCAGTAGGCAGTTTTCAGCAAAAGAGCTGTGATATACCTACGCTAGTTTCCCAGCAACAAACAGCAGATATACAAAGTTAGAAACTAGCTAAAATTGGAGTGTTTTGCAGCCCACTGAGTTGGTGGAGACCAAAACACAGCTAAAAGCAGAGTGCTAATGAATGCTAATGTTACTCTGTATTTGTTAATGTGTAATTAGCTAACTGTTTGAAAACAAGCTCGCCATATCAACCATTGTATGGAGATAAAATATCATTGCCAAACAAAATCAGTTATTGCAGGTTTAATCACATAGTCGCATCATTGTAGATGGAGGTGAAGAGTGGAAGAGAAAAGAAACAAAACTGGCAAATGTGAGTCAAGAGTTCACTGGATTATGGCCCATTTTGGCAGCTACACTAGTTTATTGTATATGATTATGTTGCTAGCCATATAGAAGAAAAATAATGTTAATGTTAATGTTAATACATCATCAGCAGTCAAAAGGTCAAGGTAGATCATGAGCCAGTGTCCAGTGCTGAGACAGAGAGCCACTGAATACCTAATTAACACTTCACCCTTCTGCTCACCACTGCAATAAACACAACATCTGACATAAAGAAAAAGCAGAATTCACAGATTTTTTTTGTGATTGCCTTTTCTGTAGTTCCCAGATTTCATTCAAGTCTGCAGGTTATAGATTAAGGAAAGGCTAAAATACGGGCCCATTTACTGCACTATACATAAGCATGCCTCCCTGCAGTACAGCTAATCAGCCAATCTTTCCCATGTCCTCAGTGGTACAGCCCAGCCTAGTGGCTTCACAGCAAAGTGGACTACTTTATTTAGAACAGAGCGAGGGGGTATAAACCACATGCAGACTGCTTGGCTGACTCACTGACTAGAATAGAGGTCTGCTTTAAAAAACCTGTGCCGTTTAAAAAAAGAAAGGAGGGAATGACACATAGTGGAAAAGGAGACAACAAGTAATAGAGCAGAAATAAAGAAAGAATACTTCTAGCTAACACAGTTTCTGATGTTGTGATGTTTATCGTTCAACTCTCAGAGTGAAACAGTGAAACAGTCCTCAGTCTGTTTTCATTCATTAAGAGTGCTAAGCTCGTTCAAGCGTCGTGTGCACACAGGGCATGGCAGTGTACTTTTGGCATTTTGTGGCTGGAGGTGTGCGGCACACCCGCAGTATGGATGGAAACATTGTGGGAAGAGGAGGAACACATTGTCGCACATTAAGGGCTGGAACCAATCCTCACTTTACAGTTTGATCCAACTACGTTTACCTGCGACAGTACAGTCAACACAGCCAGAACTGGAAATTCGAAACAATAGCTTCACTGCTTTAAATAATGTAACAAATTCCCATCCTTAATTTTGTAAAACAAACATGTGTTTCCTGTCACACTACGTTTGCATCTGCAACCAACTCAGCGATTATTGATAAATAAGCAGAATTCTGCTCTACCACATCCTGTTACTATATTACAACCACAGGTCTTCCTCATCTGATGTGCTGAAATTAAAGACGCAATGTCTCCGGAGCTACTAGAGAGATGCTACATGAAGCTGTCGCGCCCGGTTATCTGTTGTTTTTGGATGAGGATATGGACACAGGGTTGGTGACAACAGGTGGTCTTAAAAAAGGGGCTCAGTGACGTAGAGAGGAGACAAATTTAACAGTCTGAACTTTGTGTGTACCCTGCATCTCTATTATGTAACATTCAATCCCAACCGGAAGAGTTATGTGCACAAAAAAAGTGTGCGTGATTATTTTGCAGCAGGACTGAGCTGGTTTAATTTAAGGTATCCACAGAAGATGGCATAATTGCAATTTGACAGTGCAAAACTGTCTGGGATACACTTTAAATTAATATAGTGGATAGAAATCTGCGAGAGGTAGGCTAACACAAATGGATAACTAGAGTCAAGTAAGACATATAATCAAGTGCATGAGCCCAGTGAGGCCCAGTGAAGCACCTTGTTTTCTCTGATCAAGTCCAAGATATTCAATTTGCTGTCACAGAAGACAACCAGAAAATCTTCACATTTGAGAAACAAGAGGTTTTTTTGCAATTATTGCAAAAAAAATGAAACAATGAATTACTTAACTTAAAATTGTTGCAAATTAATGTTCTGATATTCATAATCAACTTACTCACTAATAGTTTGAGCATTCAGCAAGGCATTCAGTACTTTATGAGCTAATTTGGAGTTCATTAACAAACATGCTATAAGGTTTAATTAAGACAAACATTTAAAGTGTTAATTGAAAACTAATTCAGACCATTTATTTATATTTAGGCTACTGTTCATAGATCAATTAATGGTCTCTTACACAGACACACACACAGAGCTCCACATTAGGCTAATAGTTGGGTGTGTTGAGGACTGCAACACCTGACAGCTAAACACACACACACACACACACACACACACACACACACACACACTCACAACACAGGTTAACCAGTAACTCGCCAGCCCGTGCCGGTGTTCCCAGTCTCATATATTGGTTTATACAATTAAACACACATACGCACGCAGGTTAGGAGCCCCGGATATCAGTCAGGATCTAAAAGTTACACCGCCCTCCTGAGGTCCGGCTCCGGGCGGAACAGACAGGAGAGGTGCGTTTGATTTAAGGAACTTTAAATGCAGACAGCTGATTTCCAGCAGAACAGAAACTCGACTGCACAGTTTAAACTCATAAATATGTACCCTGTGGATTCACACAGGTGACAGAGATGTGAAGCAATGGAAAGACTGATTAAGAGCGAGAACTCACCACATTAGTGAGGAAATCTCCGTCGCTGAGTTCCTCCAGGTCCAACAGGTTGGTCCCACCGGGCGGATAGAGTTTCTCTGCAGTTAAGCTGTCTAAGATAGACTCCATCATGACGGCCTGTGTCTGTCTGCAGCTCCCTGGACGGATGGGCAGAAACTATGTGGACTTATGGTCGTGAACGCTAATCTTAAAATCAACTCATTAAAGAGAAGCTGTTCATCAAACAGCTGCCGCGTGCAGTGTCAGTGTCCAGCAGTTCTTTTGCACCACCTGTATGTTGATCGAGCCGAGTCCAGCTGCTGCTTTTCTTTTAGTGACAGACTTGACAAACGTCGGAAATTCACATCCTTCTGCTGCTGTGCCGGAGACGGTGCTATCCATCCAGCTGTGTGCTTGAAGCTCAGCCTCTCTACTCGCGTGCGTTGTCTCCCCCACGCGCCTAATGAATATTGAGTGAAGCACCGCCCCGTGGCGTCAAATAACAGTGAACGCCCAAAACACAAAATATAAACTCTTATCTTTGCCAGAAAATGTAATGTATAATCAGTGGTGGAAAGTTTATTTACACAAGTAGGTAAGTACAGTTTTGAGGCTACATTTCAGAATCAGAATCAGATTTATTGCCAGGTACATGTTCACACAGGAGGAAGTTTGGTAAATATTGGTGCTTAACAGTACACAAATGGACTACATACAGAAGAAGTATGTGAAATGGAACATTTCCTGGACAGATGTGTACGAAACCTTGTACAAACTGTACATTCATTGTAAAATCACCATGAAGTTGAAATTTGTGGTTTTGAGTGAAAAGTCTCATCAAATTGGTTCGGATTGATTGATGATGCCTAAAATGCAGCACCTCAACCAACAGGAACATGCTGCTTACGCTGTAATAAGCCTACATGTGTGATAATAATCCAGTACTGTAGTATAAATCATAGTATGACACACTGTTTGGGACATACAAGTACATTTACCTTTTATACTAAAAGTAAAATTTTCACTAATTCTCTGAAAACAAATGCTTCTTCTGTACTTTTACATGAGTGAATATTTGAATGCAGGACTATTCCTTCCACCACTGTATATAATTATGGCATAAAAATTTGCCAAAATACAGTATAAGATAAACAAACAACATGAAACATGAAAACTCAGTTTATTATTATGAAATATTTCATCATAGTAGTCTTTAAGGGATGGATTTTAAGAGTTATTGCTTAAAGGCCCTGCACACTTATGACACAAAGGTGATTTCAATCATTCTGGCTTATTTTATGTCCTGTCAGGACTGTTTGTGCGTGTGCAGAATGTCTATGGGGAGGGGCAAGGTACACCCTTATCATTTTTATTAGTACAGCAACCTGAGCAGAGGTCTAGCCAGAGTAAGTGACCTGCAAGCTTGCATAGACCCTTTCAGAGGCCATTTTGCTTAATTTGTTTGATGGACCTTTTTCATGACTTCCTGGGACACATAGGGAACTGAGCTCTCATTAATCTTATCAGTTCCACCTGGTCTTCTCTTGCTATGACAAGTCCAAATGTCAATGAAAAGGTCTAGCAGCAGGCACTGGAGGGGATGTAACATTATACCCTTTAGTTCAGACGGAATCATTGTGAATTGAGTTATTTTAACATTCTGACTTTATTATGGCATGGAAATAAGACAATTAAGATAATTAGACTGTAAAATGTGTTAAATGTAGCGTGAGCAACACAGACCACATTTACTATTAAAAAAGTGATTTGAGAATGTGTGTTTGTGTATGAAAGAGAAACAGGAAAAGACAGGTGAGAGACTGCTCTGACACCCTGATATACTGCCTGCAGCCACAACACACAAACACACTGTGGAAATGAAATAGATCTCTCTCTCTCTCTCTCTTCCGTGGCTGCTCAGGCTCGCCCGTCTCATTCTGCCCCAGATTGTTTCTCCTCTGAGAGACAGCAAGATAGAGAGATTTAAACACACAGCGGTAAGAGAAACGCTGTTCATTGTGTTTCAGGTATCAGAGGTGCGTGTGTGTGTGTACTACAGCTCTGACCTGTTATATAACCTGGGTGGATTTCCATGAAAGAGGTTTGTAAGAAGGACATCTCAAAGTGTGATTTATTAACAGAGTGAAATATCTCAACAACTATTGGGTGGATAGTGAAATTGATTTGATATTGATTTTTATATTCATGGTGCCCAGAGGATGATTTCTAATGAATTCCAATTTTCATCTAACGCTACCATGACGTCAGTGTTTTTATAAGGACTTTAGTGATCCCCTGACTTTTCATGTAAAACCACCATGAGGTTGAAATTTGTGGGTTTGAGGGAAATGTCTCGTCAAATATTGGATTGATTATGATACAATTTTGTACACATGGTCATGTCCCCTTCAGGATGAATTGTAATCCCTTTGGTGATACCTGAATTAGCTCAAAATTAATATTTTGAACTGATGATGGCGCTAAACACCTACCAAACAGCCATAAAGCTGACATTGCCATCAATCTCTGCTCTGTGTGTTTAATGCTACTTAGAAATTGTTGCCATGCTAACCCACTAAACAAAGATTACATAGTAAACTTGAATTTAGTTCAATGCAATTTCATTTATATAACTTGTCATATAGAGCCGGCCTAGACCATACTCTTTTTTTTTTATATCATTTACAGAAACCCAACAATTCCCACCATGAGCAAACACCTGGCAACGCAGGCAAGGAAAAACGTCTTTTTAAGAGGCAGAAATCTCTCTACCGTTATAGACTCACTAGTCTTAATACATTGAATGAGTGAAAGCTGAACTAATATAGTGACATGTGATTACACTTCTCAATTCTATCATCTATCAACTACCAGTTCAACACTTTGTTATTTCAAATCAAGTTATAAAAAGTATGAAGATTGTAAGTGGAGTCCTGCATGGCTCCGTTCTGTGTCCTTCAGCATTTATATTTGATCCAGGACTTGAGTCACATGGCTTGAACTGGGTCCAGACACACACAGTCACACATTAGGACTTTAGATGTGACTAGAAAAAATCTGAAAAAACTTTTGTCTATAATAATATTAATTCATGACTCCAGTTGGATTTAAGCCTTGTGAACTGAATGAACTGGCTATTTGATATTTTCATGGATTTACCCCCTGAGTGTATTGTTCAAATCAAAGTCATTGCAGAGGATGTGGTAGAGGTTAAGAGACAGGATCCCTTTGTCATAAGGACTACAATGATTACCATCAGGTGTTTGTGTGTATGTTTTATGTTACTATTCAAACAATAGTTACTAAGTGTTGTGTAATGATCTCATGTTACTCTACCACCTCTTTCCACCTCACTTCTACTCATTCCATTCCTGGATTTCCTTTTTTTTGCCTTTTCCTTATCACTCATTCCTCCTCTCTCTGCTCCCACCCTGCCTATTCTCTCTTTCTCCTTTCTCCTTCCAGATATCAGTTTACGGACTTGTCCCGCACCAAAGGGCAGGGTGTCTCTGTTTTTCTCTCACACACATTGGTGTTGTATAACAGTGGTGACCTTCCACAGTTACAATACAATAATACTATCCTAAACCTAACTAATCCTAATTCAGACTTAAAGGTGCCCAGTGGAGTGTTTGATCACTAGGGGCACTGTGGAGCAATGTTTTGAACTCTAATTAGCACAAGTACAGGATTTGAGCAACTTTGACAAGGGCCAAATTGTGATGGCTCGACAACTGCGTAAGAGCACCACCAAGACTGTCTGCAGTGGTCAGTATCTATCAAAAGTAGTCCGCGGAAGGAAAAGGGGCAAACAGGGTCGTGGCCAACCAAGGCTCATTGATGCATGTGGGGTGCGAAGGCTGGCCAGTGTTGTCTGATCCAATAGACGAGCTAAGTCAAAGTGTTCATGAAGTTAACGCTGGTTCTGATAGAAATTTGTCAGAGCACAGTTCATGCAAGATGGAGTCCCTGTCTTGATGGGTCGAGGCTGTTCTGGCAGCACAAGGGAGGCCTACATTATGACCAACAGGTGGTCATAATGTGAACGTAACTTTTGACTTTTCAGCAGACATGGAGTAACATTAGCATTCATTTAGACTTGTCCCGTGGGCACCTTACAAATGTAAGACAAATATTCACTCTCCTTTTAGCTCTGTTTTAGACTCCACTAACTCCTGAGGCAAATAATTGGCTCTTTAGATGTCAAAAGCTCTACTATTGTCCCCAGCTAGTTGCTAACTTTGTCTGTCTGTCGTTTGGTGCTCGGCAGTCAGCATACAATGGGTTTATAAGAGCTTTTTTTTTTTACTGAAAACAGCTGCCTGCTGGAAATGAGACAACAAAACACTCCATGAAGCTGAGGGGAACTGCAGTTTTTTTAATGGATTTAAATTTCAACCATTGTTAATACAAAAATATTGACAGTTGCAGCTGTAATGAGGAGCTTCAAGGAGCACAACTTCTCTGACTACAAAGTAAGTGCACAATTGATGATTGCTAATCCCTAAACTCTGTTTTTGACGAGTATTACATTGCTGAATAGTGAATACAGTCATTATTTTGTATTCATGTTCAGCATGAAATCAACTCGAATTTCAAGCTGCAGTGTAGTGAATGGAAACAAACGGCTGCCTGTAAGGCAGGAGAAACCTAATTCAAAACTGGCACTGATCAGCAGATAAAGAAAGAAACAGCAGACAACTGTTATGGAAAATTAGTGTCCAACTCCTCCTGGACACAATACACAATCCAGGATGCAAACAGAGACAGAGAACATTCATACGTGTAATATTAAGGTAAATAACAGTTAACCTTACTTTGTCTATAAACTGGCAATTCCAGATAAGATATCAGTCAGGATTAGCTCAATGCATTTGATTGATGTATTTGTTTAAAATAAATCATATAACCATTTAAGCTTTAATTTTCTGCCTGTTTGAATGCAATCCAGCTCTGTGATTGGTTGCTCATCTGTTGATGCAGGTTGTGAGAGGCAGCCCTCTGATTGGCTGTTGGTGTCATGATGCAGGTATGACTCATCTTCTATTCTCAGCCAAAGAAATGACTTGGGGTTTTGACCTTCCGTCTCCTTGGTGACCGGTGTGGTGTCGTCACACCGTCCGCATATTCGTCGTCGTCGTCCTCTCCCATCTGTCTCAAATCCACTCAGGTTTGTTGGCATCATAAATAACATCCGAGCATTGAGGTGAGGAACACTGTTTATGTGTGAGTAAATAATAGGCACACTCTCCACCACACTGTCACAATTACAATTAGTCCTCTCATATTCTCTCTTCATCACGCCCTGTTCTGACCCTGTTAAGAAGCTTGAGGGTATTCAATGCAGAACACACTCATGTTGGTGAATATAAATTCACAGTTTGATATTAATGACTTCTATTTCCAAGCAGTCTGTTCACATTAACGGTCAGGGCCGGCACAAGACTTTATGATGCTCAAAACAGGGACCCCCTCAACCACCACCATCCAACTAATCGCCTCACCTGAAATAAACTAGTGCCATTAGGATTGAGGTGTATGGAGAAATAGCACCATAGAAAAGCATATAAAGAATACCAAATTATACAGTTTTACAAAATAATCTTAATTCTTGCTACTTAACACTTTTTACCGCATTGTAGGTGTTCAACTAGTGAGAGGACCTTGAGTCAAGATTATTTTGTCAAATTGCTATTTAAGATCAAGAATAAGCGTCCATACTCAAAAGTGATTAACAGTTTTACTGATAATTCATGTGTAATGCAACTATCCACTATATTAAAAACTAGAGAAATTACCTGACAACAACAACATATGTTAATGTTCATGTGACATGAGACCTATACGAGATGTAAGAATTATGACTACCGTCGATATTTACCTAACCTTTACCAAGTTATTTTTAAGCCTAAACCTAACCATAACCATTACAGCGCCAGATCGGAAAACTGTTTGTCGACACCTGTGGCGATCCTTGGTAACAGCCGGTGTGTTTTAATACAGGTTCAATAATTCTGCTCATAATGACATGTATCAAGCGCACAGGCCAGCAAAACACACCTTCTGCATCAGAAATACAATACAAGAAGGGAAACTCATGCCTCTGTTTAAAGTGTAGCAAAAGTGGTAGCTGGGTGTAGTACTCGTAAATGGTCATGGCGGTGGACAGAGAGGTGGAGAGTAAGCAAACTGTCAGTTTCCTCATAATGTCTTTACGAGTAGCTGGAGATAAAGCAGTGTGTATAAACAGTGTAGTCGAGCTCTGTGTGGCTGCGACTGAGCGGCTCTTCTTTCCTTTTTCTGCTCCTTACAAACGATGCCAGAGAAACCCATTGTCCTTCCCCGTTATAGCCTGTCTTATTTTCTGAGTTGCTTTTTCCTGTCTCACTTTTTTCAGATGTCTCTCGCTGATCATAAAGTTCAGAAGTTCAGAGTGAGCAATGAGGAGAGAGAGATACATGGAAAGAAACACAGAGACTGAGTCAAATAACGCCAAGACTGTAATCAAAGCCAGACTCATTCCTTACACACTGTTACATCATCTTTACACACTCCTACAACGAGAGCAAGTCAAACTATTTTACTCGCAGGGTGATGGACTTATAAAAACTAACTTTGAAGCTGACAGCCTAGTTAAAAGTATGGGGACAATCGAACATGACAGCCATGTGTGATTCTTAATCATTTTATTCCAAAACCATGGGCGTTAATCTGCGGCTGTAAAAGCCTCCACTTTTCTGGGAGGGCTTTCCACATGATTTTGGATCTCAGCATGTTGGGCGGCTCTGTGCAGGCCAGCCAACTTCTTCCATACCAAACTGGACAGAGGTGTAATATACCTTTGGCCAAATGGTGTATTTGACATCCAGTGGGACTAGTGTTGAGTCTCCATTAAATTAAATGACTGTACCGCCCTCTACTGGAGAATGGAACACATAACAAACTAGGACATAAACTCCTGCAGAGGGCTCTCAGTTCATACAATGATGTATATGACTTAAACAGACTATTGCTTTTGCTGTAGTGGTATTACTGTGCACATGCTGACGTGTACAGTAAATATATAAGATGCAGCTGTCAAAGGGATGAAATGAGCTGATGTGATAGCCCATTATTGAAGCTCACCCAACTCAAATACATACATTATATCTCCTGCTATTATTGCATTCATCCGGATCCAACCTCTTTTCCAGATTACCTCAGGCTGAGCTGGAGTTGTGCAGTAAAACTGCAAATTTTGGTTGTGTCACACCTATGTGCTCTTGTTCCCAGAGCTTGTAAGTTCAAACATTTTTTTTAATATACAGAGATTTGCAAAGTTTTGATAATTTTTGTGACTTTTCCTGCTTTGTGAATACTTAGGCCTCAACAGCCATCAATCCAGGAAGACAGAAGTTGTAGGCTTAAGCTGGAAAACCAAATCAGTGCTGCATGAAACTGGTCCACACTTCAAAAGGTTTCATCCATACACAGGCTTACTGAGTGAAACGAGGATTCAAAATGCCTTTATGTTTCAAATACCAGGGAATACTAAAGTGCTGATATTGTAAAATCAGTCCGGAAGTAAAATTTATGAGAACAAACAACACACACCATTTCCTGAAATGTCCCACTGTAAAAACTGGTGATTTGTTTGTTTCCTGCTGTCACCACTGCATGGTCTTGGATCGGGTCAGCTTCCTGGTCAGAGCGTGGCGAACAGTCAGCATGTAGGAGCGACGGTCAGGGAGAGGGCGCTGCTGATCCAACACCATCCTGTCAGACACAAAGGAACAAAACATCACCACCAACTGCCAATCAAACAACACGCGCAACAGCTGTCCCAGATTTAACTGTTTTTTGTTTTTGCAGATATAGTAAATCAACATAGTTTACAGTTTTATACGAACAGCAAATTAAACAAAACAGTAAAATGTCTTCCTGAAGATTTGTTTTGCTTGTTCTCCAAGATCTTTCTGGAGCTGCCTCATCATCTTCCTCAATTTCTTGTATTTTATTCCACTTGTGAAAAGCTTCTTCATTACCTTTGCACATTGCATTGTGGGAGAACACTGTCCATCAACAGCATACAATACATTATTTGCAAAGTGTGTGAAGTAAGTGTGAAGCTCCAACACAGCTGAAACACACCTGATGAGCTGAAACACAGCTGCTTCCACAGCTGAAACAGCTTCTGCCACAGACAGCTCCCTGAAACCACACCTACACACACACACACACACACACACACACACACACACACACACACACACACACACACACACACACACACACACACACTATGTGGCAAAATACTTTTACAATTGAAACTTTATATACATTTTATCTGTTATTCCAGGCAAAAGACAATTAAATGCATATTAAGTCCATAATGTTGCCAAGATATATATAAGAGAAAGATATTTGGTAGCAATATAAACAGACACATCTCAAATTTCATATTCAAAATGAACAAAATAAACAGGAGGAAGAAAAAACACACACACAAACCTTAAATCCTTGGCCAGTCTCTGCCCTTCCTCTGTTGTCACCTCCCTGCCAATTTCCAAGTCTGCCTTATTGGCTACCAGCACTGTAGGAACAACTGACGCCAGCCCACACACCCACACACACGCAGTGACATAAAGGGACAATAAATCGGTAGTATGATACTATGGTATGCAAAGTTGGGACTTTGTGTCGTTACCTACTGAGCACAGAATGCCCTGCCAAATATGGCATGTATGTCTGCTTCATCTGTGCGTGTGTAAAGGTGACAATAGACAGATGTCAGACGGAGTTAGAACAGAGACTCACTGGACTTTAAGAGCAAACACAGTGAACGCACTGAGATCACACTGCTGGTTTAGCAGTTCAGCAGCTGGTATGTTAGTTATTTATACAGAGCATTGCACAAATACATACAGTACTTATTGATGTTGCTGACATTATATTTTCTGTAAAAAGACAATGGAGGATAGGAGAGCTCAAATACGTTTACTGACCTCTGATGTTTTCACACATGCATCCTTTACATTAAAGCTGTAAAATAACTGACATTAAAGCCTCGCTGTGTAGGACTTGCCTTTAACCTTTAACAGTGAGGACTCCTAGTGGTAAGTGGTCCTGACTCGCTATCTGTCAAGGTCAGAGGAATCTTTCAACAGACCCTCAGATGATGAGGAAGTTAGTTCCCTACCCACACTCTGTTTGGTTTGGTCGATGAGCTGCTTGAGTCGAGGGACCTCCAGGAAGCTGAGGCGTTGTGTGACGGAGTAAAGCAGCAGGAAACCGTCTGCCCAGCGAATGGAAGACTCCAGAGAAGCCGCAGAGCTCTCCTGGAGGAGACCATGTCATCAAAACCACATTAGTCTGACACTTTGGAAAATATGCATCTTCACTTACTTGCAGAGAATTTGTTTTGTTTTGTTTTTATAGGGTGAGTCAAACTTTGGTTTTAAAAATAGGTTAGTTAGTTAAAATGATTTGTTTAAAATTGAAGATTGCTCTGATTTTGGCAAAATAAACAAACTTTCATTGACAGTAGTATTTTTTTTTTGCAAAAATAGATAAATAGCTGACAGTGGTCAAGTGTAACTGTAATGTAAGAACATTTCTCAAGTACTGTACTTAAGGACATTTTGAGGTACTCGTACTTTACCTGGGTATTTCCATTTTAATTCTAAATAGCAAATATTGTACAGTTGCAGATTCTGATTATTATTAATACATAATATATCAGTCAGCTAAGAATTTATAATGATTTGTAATGGATTAAGCTCCCCTAGGCTATACAAAGTAGCTGTAATAAGCTTCACCATACCAGCTGCAACATTAATGACACTCATTAATGCATCACTAATTATAATCCAGTGATACATTATTCTGAAACGGACCATTCTGCATGATGCTACAGAGTACTTTTACTTTAAACAGTGTATTTTGATGCTTATACTCATGCTACTTTTACATAATTAAGGTTTTGGTGAATGCAGGACTTCTACTTGCCAAATTTTACCTTACAAGCTGTATCCAGAATCTCCAGATCAACAGCTTCCTGGTCCACCACCCGGCTGCATCTATAGGTCACCTCTGTAATAAAACACATTCATTTATTTTATACTGCTGGTGAATTATGCAGGTAAGTAATGCAAGGTCCAATTACTTTATGTCCATGTCAATGATCCTTGTTGTAATAAATATTTACCCTTTTTGTGGTCGTATTCACCAATGAAGCGCTTGGTCATGAAACGAACACACAGTGCTGGGGACACAAAAACAGACACCAGAGAGTGAACTGCCAGACACACAACAGACGCTAACTAACTAATAATTCCCTCACATGCTGTGCATTCACACGCATGAAGTTTGATTTACACATTATTGCATCTGATCTGCAGCCTATTGTATGTTCATCACAATCACTTTGAAAATTATCCTCTTAGTCATTCGTTTAAACAAATGCAGAAGTGCTTTCTGTGTGTTTGTGTGGAAGGAGCCCAGATGGGTTCATGTTTGTTTAACGTCTGTGTCTGGTGTTCGAGGGCTCACTATAATTCCTTTTGGCAGGACCCATTAAAAGGTTATTTAAGCTTGTTCGAGCTGTTTCTAACTTTTACAGCTGAAAAATGGTCACGCTCTCATCCATTTTCAAGAATTAAAACTTGTTGTCTACCTCTGATACACCCGAATCTCACATATTTTTTTAACTGTGGACCTCTTTAGAAACCAGTGCAATTTCTCAAATATAATTGTTTTTATGGGGCGGCTGTGGCTCAGGAGGTAGAGCGGGTTGGCCGTTAATCGGAAGGTTGCCGGTTCAATTCCCGGCTCCCCCAGGCTGCATGTCGAAGTGTCCTTGGGCAAGACACTGAACCCCAAATTGCCTCTGGCGGCTGTTCCGCCAGTGTATGAATGTGTGTGACTGTCAGTTTCTGTTTGAGCACTTAGGCTCAGTGTATGGATGTGAGTGAAAGGTAAATGCAGATGTAGTGTAAAAGCGCTTTGAGTGGTCGAAAAGACTGGAAAGGCGCTATACAAGTACGGAGCATTTACATTTACATTTATGTGAACATCACAAATTAAATTCTAATCACCTCTGCTGTAAACTGACTCTTTAAACCATTAAAAGAGACACGGTAGGCTTAACCTCTGTAGGACTTGCAGGACTTACTGCTTTAAGTGTCTGTTAGTGCAGGTGTATTGAACAAAAATATATTCACCACATTTAAATTTGGTTTTAATAGTCTGTGCAATACAATAGTAATCTGCAGCGTATAATAATAACGGCTTTGCGGTTTAAACAATGTTAGAGGTCCTGTTTTTAGCTTATGTGTTCATTCTTTCTATGTTTTGTTTTCTTGTATTATTATTTATTAGTAGCACAAAAGACAAATAAAATATATAAAAATACAATGTAAGGATTGTGCAGGAGAGGTAAGAAACCCCCAAGGGCTTATAGTATAACCTCCCCTCTGCATTTTCAGTTTATATTATACAAAATTAACATAGAAAAATGATGACAATAATGCTAAACAGTATGCTAGAAAAACAACTTCCAGCAGACTGCTCTTATTAAAGATCAAAATGAGAGTCTATAATAAAACATCCATGTCCCATGCATGAAAAGTGTAAGAAGTCCATTTCCCAACAAAGCAATTTCTCATACTTTGGTTTCCCGCCATGAAAATATCTGACAAAAGACATGTGGAGCAGTTTGACCTTAAAACTTAGCTGTGTGTCACGGCGCACTTCAATGCTCAGGAAGACGGGTCAACTTTAGACCTGTGTAAGATTTCCATATTTAGCAAAACCTCTTGGACCATGACCAGAATTGAACCCTAAACTTAACCTGCTTGAACTAGATTTCTTTCATGTGATAAACATGAGACATGCTGTCTCTTGTTTCTCCACCTGTTTGTGTACCTGTGTGTTTCTGCCTGTTTCTCTGTGCATTAACGTTTCTGTCTGTAGTCTGTAAACTACCTGTTTTTCCAGTGTTCTGAGCTCCCAGAATGAGGAGTTTAACAGGAACCATTTTCCTGTTGGTTGCACTGTTAGTCAACTGTCTGTCCTGCTGTCTGTCGCTGCATGAAAACCCTACAGAAAAGAACAGAGTCAATTTTGCATCACAACACAGAACAGTAAAAGTACAACTACAAAACTACATGCAGCCTCGCTAAACAAAGGAGGAGCAACACAATCTTATGTAACACCACATTTAAATGTATCTGGAGCAGTCCATTAGGAACAAACTAAGTGGTATTAGTACACTATAGTACTGTATAGATAATACTGACCTTTGAGTAGAAACAAATTCCAGATATGGAGGAGTAAAATAATGAACTCACTGTGCTCAGTGTCAGACAGTGAGCAGACAGGGAGAGAAGAGATGGGACTGTCTTCTTTCTTTTCCTGTGTGTATGTGAGCCTCTCTGCTTCTGTTTGGTTATAGGAACTCTCTCTCTCTCACACTCTCTCTCTTAGGGAACAGTATATGACAAGAGCCATTTGTCTGGAGCAACTGTGTCCAACTCCAGACACCAGTGTCCCTCTCTGATCCATACAAAACACTCTTTTAAGTGACTTTCAATTGTTCCCCAAAGGGTTGAAGTCCTTCGGAGTTCAAAGGACTCATTCTGCATTTTGGGAAACACGCCTATTTGCTTTATTGCCGAGAGTCAGATTACAAGATCGATTGTATTATGTCCATTGAATATGAAGGGAGAGCCAGCAGCCGTTAGCTTAGCCTTTAAGATTGGTACGGAGAAAACGTCTAGTCTGGCTCTGTCCAAAGAATGTGCGTAGCGGCTTCCTTCAGAATCCACTCATGGTAACAAGACCCCAGGAAGTCACTGCACACGGCTGAGAAATAGTCCCGCACTAAACAGTGAATTGTTGTTTGTATGCTTGAGTTTTAGATTTGATTAAATGAACAAGATATAACCTACTTATTAATTAGCTTTAGAGGTGTTTGTACATGGATGTTGTTTAGCTGTTTTCAGGCTAAGCAAACGTCTGATTACTGTAGCTATGTAATAAACAGTGCGGTTTCAATCTTCTCATCTAACTCTCAAGAAATCAAATGAACATATTTCCCAAATTGTGAAGCTAAAACTTAACGTACAGTTTATGTGAATGACGAGGATCAATCCAACTGATGGATGAAACTTGGGAAATGTTCTGTAAAGCTTTTCCTTCAAACAACAAGAGCTTTACAACAAACACAAGCCCGGGCAAGGCAGGTCTCATTGTTTTTACTCATTTCATTGGGTGGCCTTGACCTGACCTCTGGATTCTGCAAAATACTGGTTTCTCTCAGGCCTGCATGACAGCAGGCCTGTGCAGAGTGCCAGACTTAACGATATTTCATGGGGAGTATTTGGCAAATGCTGCCTGGAAAGTTCAAAACGCTGACATTTTAATGTTTGAGGTATAACAGTTTGTTTACGCTGAGACTTTTCTGTTGAAGGGGCAGAATTTAGATGTCCCAACTATAAGATACATTAAAGAGTTATAGTGCACTGCAAAGATACTACTACTGTGACAACTTTAATATGGAGTACAGCTTTGATGATCATGTTGGTGCAAGGCTCCTCAAGAAAAATCATTTGAGACATTTCTAGCAGTAATCACAAATCTGCATGTAGTTGTCAAAGTTGGTTCTTAATTCACATCAGCGCAGTGAAGGAGATGATATTCAACCAAATATCGAATAAAGGAAAACCACTCAAACTGGTGTAAAGACATTTTAAAGATTTTATTCATATTTTATATGTTTTTCAGTTCTATTCAACAAAGATCGTTCTCAGGCGTGGAAACGATTTAACTGTATACAACAAGCACCAAGGACAGCTTTAAATTAAGGAGCGACGCCGAGTTCGTTCAGAAAAATGTGAGCCGCTTCAGCAGAGGACAGAGAGTTTATTGTACTGTATGCGGTGTTCAGCAAACTGACGGCTCATCAACAGCAGCAGCTCCTTCTGTCACGGCTTTGACGCATTTAGCCATCGTCTGGGAGGCCCTGCTGATAGAGTCTGAACACAGAAAGGCAGGAGGTATAAGGAGCCTGTTTTACATTTTAATATTGTTACTTTTGCCCGTATAGCCCACATTAAAAAACGCACACTTACCTGTCATGTAGAAGTCCTTTACTGTAAGTTGAGGTGGTACCAGAGGAGCCGCTATGAGGTCCTGGTTCACAGCCTGCGAAGAACAAAGTGAGGAAACACAGAGAAAGATTCAAACTCCAACGCCAACATATTTATCAAACTATCTACAAAAAGGACCATAACTGTAGAAAACTGGCTTGGATTTGGATTTTAACTTTTAATGTAAAAGCAATAAAGCTAACAGATTGATGTGTTGTCATCTCATCTTATGTTTCACTGACAGCAAAGATCCTTAGGATGATACTTCAAATAAACATGATAAAGAAATTAAATGAGGCATTAAAGTCTGCACAGCTATGAATTCTGATGGACGCTTCTGCATGTGTATGTGTGTTTGTACCTTGGCGAGTTCATTAGCCTGTTTGAAGTAGTTTGCCTCCTCTACATCGTCATAACGGACCAGATTAGGAGAGACTTCAGCTAGTCTGGCTCGGACCTCTTCCAGAGAGTCGTAGGGCAGCGTCACTCCAGCCAGCTGCAAAACACACAAAGATGTTACTTTTAACTGACCGCGCTTTTGGTCAAATTAAAAGTTGAACGGGAACATCAGCACGTGCTACATGAGCGACTTCCTGCCTACTTCAGATACGGCCCTGATGATCCTCCAGTCCTCTCTGGCCATTCCTGGAGCGGTGACAGCCACCCGGGTGTGTTGGCTCCTGCCTTCGGTGTTGACATAGGTACCGTTTTTCTCTGTGTATGCAGCACCAGGTAGGATGATGTCTGCCATTGGTGCTCCCACGTCACCATGGTGACCTGGATGGGGTGGATAATTGTTTAATATATTTTTTTTACTTACTCTCTTTTAGTTAGCATACAGTGTGTTGCGTGTATGTGTGTGTACCCTGGTAGATGATGAGGCTGTCTTTAGGCAGGTCAGCTCTGGTGATGCAGCCGGCATCAGCTCCCAGCAGGAACAGGACTTTGGGTGGATTGTTCCTGATGGCGTCCACACCAGCCTTGTAACCCAGGTCTAATGCAGCCACCTGACTGGCCACTCTACACACACACACGCAAAATATGAGCAGGAAGCATCTACTTTACCTCCACTCTGCAGAAAACGTCAATCAATTTTTCGTGACAGCTTCAAGAGTCCACACTCACGAGCATTGCCAAGTTGTACCTGTGCAGGACGTTGAGGACCTTCCACCCCTCTTCCACTCCGCTGCTGGTTCTTGCATTCTGAGCGATGGTGGAGACGGCGCTCAAAATGGCGGCTCCGTCTTCTCTCTGCAGAGCGCTGCTGCCCACAACCACTACCGGACGCTTAGCAGCTGACAGCACCTGGAGCCAGGGAAAGAAAAAGAATAAAAAAAATTAAAAGAAAAAAGAAAATCAAGCAAATGTTGCCAGAAATTTTCTCTGCCAAAATAGAAAGGTCAAATCAGTTCATAAATCAGCGAAGTTCAGCCTGCATGCCCATTACCTGACAGAAGGGGTGTGTGCCGTTAGCCAGCTCCTTCAGTATTGAAGTCTCCTCTCCCAGATGGTCGTATGTGTAACTGAGATCAACATTGTGACCCACCATGGCAACACGCAGCTCATTATGGAGCCAACTGACAGAGGAAGAGGAGGAAAGAGAAAGAGGCAAGTTACATAGACAGTTACAAACTCAACTCAAAATTAAAACACACAGCAGCACATGTAAAAAGTAGTGTGTTTTATGAAGGTATCCAACCGCTACAACCCATCATCAGACACTGTTTTGTTATTTGTCATTATTCACATCATTTAACAATAAAGGAAGAGTTGATATTTTGTTAAATAACCTTATTTGCTTTGAGAAGAGTTAGATGATGAAGATTAATAATCATTTATCTCTGGTAAGTCTGTAGCTAGAGGCAGGAGCTAGTTAGTTTAGCTTAGCACAGAGACTGGAAACAGGGGGAAACAGCTAGCCTGGCTTTGTCCAGCCGTTCAGCACATCGAAAATTCATTAATTAATATGTATCTTTTGGTTCCTCACAATAACAAAAATAACAAAATTCAAAGCTGCTGGTAGTTGGATCTTTTTTTTCCTTTTTGGAACTAAACTTACTGTATTCAGTCTTCTGTCAAAAATGTAAATTGTTTGCTTTAAAGTAGCATAGAGAAAAGGCAGAGAAGTCTCCAGAAGCAGAAATTAAATAATAAACGGAAAGTTAAATGTATGAGTGTACCTCTTGCGGATTCTGGCGTTGAAGAGCGGGGCTTCGTAGCGAGGGTTGGTTCCTACCAGCAGCAGCAGGTCACAGTCCTCGATGCCGGCGATGCGAGAGTTCAACAGATAGTTTGAGCGCAAGTCAGTGCTGCAAACAGAGGGGGAGGAATACAGAACAACATAGTGTCAGCTGATAAAGCTGGGGGACACGCTGCATTGTTTAAACCGTCACAGCAACAGACACACACAGTCTCACCCTGCCCCCGCCATAGGGAAGAGCTCCTCAGTGCAGAGGTTTTCTGAGTCGAGTCTGTTGAGGAGGTCTTTGAGGGAAACCAGAGCTTCAGCGTCGGCCATCCCTCCTGCGATGACGGCTACCTCACTGCCCTGGACGCTCTGCAGCTACACACACACACACACACACACACACACGCAGTAAGTATTTATCAACATCAACATACAATAACAATAGATGGTAAAAAAAACACACACACTTACTGCTCCAGCAACACGAGTGAGAGCATCCTCCCAGGTGGTCGGGATCAGCTGACCTGAATCATCCTTCACCATTGGTTGGGTCAACCGCTGCCTCTTCAGACCATCATATGCAAACCTGAGGACACACATTTTTGTTCTCTTTAGTCAGGGCACATATCAACATGTGTATATTTCTTTAAACAGATTAAATTAAATCTGGTGTGTAAAACAAGCTCATGTCTGGAGAGACAGATTTCCCACTTCTTTGATTTGGCACCGCGTTTCTGATCAGCTCTGTTTGTACTTTACCTGGTCTTGTCAGAGATCCATTCCTCGTTGACGTCTTCATTCAACCTGGGTATCACCCTCATCACCTCACCGCCTCTTGTGCTCACCGTGATGTTACTGCCCACAGCATCCAACACATCTATCGACTCGGTTTTCCTGCAAAGACAGCAGAAGATGAAGCTAAAGAAACATCATCATCAGACACTAAAATGAACATACTAACTAATCGAAATGCTTTAAACTGCTGAAAAAAATTGCTTCAGGCATTTCAAAAAAGCTAATATCTTTAAATATAAGACACTGTCTGCTCTGACTTTTTGCTTGAATGAGGTATCAAAGCACTTCCTACCTGGTCTCCCATGGTCGTGCAGTGAAAGCGTAGGGTTTGGATGTGAGCGCTCCCACAGGACAGACATCAATAACGTTGCCTGACAGCTCCGACATAAACATCTTCTCCACGTATGTGCCAATCTGCAGGTTGTTTCCTCTTCCTGTTGTTCCCAGGTCTTCAACACCGGCTATCTCACTGGCAAAACTACAAAGAAATGCATGAATACGTGGTTAGAGGATCTCATTTCAGACTTCACCACACAAAATTACATTAGCAGATTATCTCATTATTGCTGATGGTAATAAATACTAATGTTTATGACACACTTACCGGACACAGCGTGTGCACTGGATGCAGCGGGTCATGATGGTTTTGATGAGCGGCCCAATGTTTTTGTCCTCCACCGCCCTCTTTTCTTCTGAGAAACGACTGCGGTCTGAACCAAACTGCATGGACTGATCCTGGGAACACAGCAGGCAGAGAGTTAACAACATAAAAACTGTTTGCTGGATGCATTTTCCAATTTTGTTTAACTGACCCTTGAACCTCCATACTAGTTGTTTGGTTACCTGCAGGTCACACTCTCCTCCCTGATCACAGATGGGACAGTCCAGTGGGTGGTTGGCCAAAAGGAACTCCATCACTCCCTCTCTGATGACACACACACAAACAATCACGTATTTAAAAAGCCTGTTTAAGACATTTAACTGTTTAACTTTAATGACATTTTAAAAGTTTGCTTGAGGTTTGACTCATATTTGAATTTTTAAATTCATACCTGGCTTTGCGCGTCTTCTCTGAGTTGGTGAGGATGTTCCACCCCTTCATGACGGGCATGGCACAGGCTGCTACTGGCTGAGGAGGACACAGCACACACACATCAATTAGATTTTGCAAGCATTCACATAAATTTCTATGCAAAAGGTCTCTAGTCTAACCTGAGTGTTATTTTGTTCAATTAAATGCACTTTCAGTCTGCTACTAAAGTGATCTGCCTACAGACAATCAGATGTTACCTTTGGAGCTTTCTCAATCTCCACAAGACACATTCGACAGTTTCCCGCCACTGAGAGACGCTCATGGTAACAGAACCTGGGGATCTGGATTCCCGCCTTCTCACAGGCCTGATGGGAAAAGAAAACATCAACCGAAGTTTAGATCATTTGACATCAGGAAGGGGAGGACATTAAATCACACACATCTACAAAACCAGTTAAGGATGGGACAATTAAGTTTTAAGAATTATATAAACATTGTGTTGTCATTGTGTTGTGTTCTGCAGTCCGTGCATGACACAAGAGTTAAAGTTAACCCTTAAAACGCAGCAGTAAGCTTTTACTTTTAGAGTGGAGATCAAAGTTAAATCTGTTTTCCTAAGAACAAAGACATTATTAATTTGGCTGTTTGTATGACAGATAAAGTCAAACTGTTATTAGAATATTTGTCAGAAATTAAAAATGCTGGATTTTCACTGATTATCAATCAAGACAAGATGAGGTGGGAAATTCTAAAACGATAAAATAAGAGACTGCAAAATTCAATGCAAAATACAAAACAAGCTCAGATCCATAATTTTTCATTTTGTCCACATTAATGGACTAAGTGATTGTCACAACAACACAATTACTATAAAATAGCATACAGAAAAACAATCTGATGTTTCTTACCTGCAGCACAGTAGTGCCAGGCTCCACCTCCAATGGTTTCCCATCCACAAACACTTCCACCATGTTGCTGGCAGCACGCACTGGAGTACGCACTGAGAGTGGATACACAAAAGGTCAAATTTACTGAAATTAAACTTCACTACAAAAATCTAAAAATACATAACATATTGGGACTGAAAATGTTCTTATTACTTTAAAAAAATGTACTTAGTTGTTAGTTACCTTTACCTTGACACACACACACACACACACATCTTACCAGTGTTGGAGGAAGCCAGGCTGCCCTTGGCGGCCCCGGCAAGAGCTCGGCCGACGTTTGGCAGTCGCAACATGACGCTGTGAGAGGAACACAGAGACAATATATGAGCTAACCTTATTCTGATGTTGTGAATAATTAACTATTTATATTCTTGCAGATTTGTGTTCTGTTGATCAACTAAAATTAACAATATAGTTCAGCTCTTCCCACAATTACTAAAAGGTGTTCAAAAGGATACAATGCTCTTAAAAAGTTTGTACATCTCTTGCAGTTTACGCACATTTGTTTAGCAACAAAATTATTTTAATAATGTGCTTTCTGTTTCAACAACTTAGACAAGAACTATGCAAAATAAAGTACAGGCTTTGTTTCCTTAGTGCTAATAATTGTGTCACTAACAATTATACAATCAAAATAATCTTTTGCTGCTCAGATTTTATGCAATGCATAGCTGAAGGTTTTGAACTTTAATATTTACTGTTAACAAGTTGCATCAGTTCTGCTTTTCAGCCAAAAGCCTGATAATAGATGCAATCAAGTTTTAATATTTAAAGGTTGATGTTATCAGTTTTCAGTCAAAATTAATAACTTAATAACTTCAGGTTACATTACTGGAGAGCCTCACCAGTGAGTACAGAGTTTAATCAACATCTTTCACTCAAATGGTATTTAATGCAGGGCCGTTGTACTGGATTAAATACATTTTCACAAATCTATCTAATAAACTCGCACCGCAGTGATTATGTATCTATCACCAGAGCTAATGCTAGCTTGCGGAATAGCTGTCACTGTCAACAATAACAAGTATAGTCACTCTACTAAAAAGCTAAAGTTTCACTGAGGCAATGCACAATCAACAAAAGCAGACTTTTTCAGAAACATAAGGACAAAACAAAAGGTTAAGCACGATAAAATACAGTTTACAACTAACAGTAGCAATGAGGAGTCAAGCTAGCAGCGTTAGCTAAGAGAACTACTCAAGGACACGGGCACTGCGATGTTGTAAGGTGGTTTGTGAAGGTAATAAGGTCAAACACTTAATTTTTCTCTGGTCTGGCAATTAAATATCATGTATATATAAACGTTCATATGTGCATTATGAGTTTGTGGTTCTTACCTTTCGCTATTTGGCCTTCTTGACCAGAACAGCGGTGATCTGAGTTAAACTACCAATAAAATTGCTAGCTAGTTAGCGGAAATAGGATGGAGTTCTACTTCCGTTTGAGATGAGGTCCCACATTTCACAATAAAAGTAACGTATCCAGAAGGTGACCATGTGGGTGTTTTTTTTCCTCAATAAGTATCCATATCATTATTTATTAATCTCTCAAAAGTATTTATTAAGCCCAATTATATTAATATTATATACTAAACTCATTAATACAAGCTGAGCTTCTTTCTTGCAATTACTGCATGTTGAAACAGATGAAGCTATGGAGTTTTAATGTTTAACTTTCATGAAAATATTTTATTCTTGTTTTAGTGAGTCGTTTCTAACTTTCTCTTTTACCTGTTGTTTCGGTCACTGTATAGATACAGGTTGAAAGGAATTGTTAGATTGTGCAATAAAATTGCGGGCTTAAATCTGAATGTCCTCTTCCAACTGCAAAAAGTCAGAATAAGGAAGAAGGTCCAGTCAGTCCTCACTGACCCTATTCACCCCTTGTTCATGCTGAGTTCATATTGGTTGTGGACAGGGGCGTTAGACTGGGTTGAAAGGGGACTGAGTATGTAGGGCAGTCACGTCAGAAGGGCCCACATAGATACTAGAGTGAATAGCCATGGATGGTAGGAGGGGCCCATTGAGAATGCCTATGTACAGGGTCCAGAATTTCGTGCAACGCCCCTGGTCATAGATATAACTTACCAAGGTGGAGGAACAATAGATCAACACATTAGTCCCTGCTGATATTAGTCTGCTGATTACTGCTGTGTAAAATATTGTAATGATGTAATAATGATTTATCTTACCTTAGTAGTGGCACCTATAAAATTGATGTGTTAACCTAACCAAATCTGCCTTGTTAACAGGGCGTTTTCTCCCAGGAGGAAATTTCAACAAATCTCATTTTCATTTATTTTTTCTCTGCTTATCAGAGAAAAAACTGTAGTGTTTCTATTCAAATAATCATAACCAATACAGCCTAACCGCGGTAAATAAGTTGTAAATTGTAGCCTATATCATTTGCTAATTAAAATTAGCTCGTTATGAAAGTAACAACCTTTCAGAATCAGAATCAGGTTTATTTCCAGGTACACTTTCACATGCCAGGAGTTTGTCTTGGTATATATAGGTGCTTAACAATACACACTAGCATAACTATAAAAACGTAACTATGGGGAAAGTAAAAAGATCAGAAATATTTGTTTGTTTTTCATTTCTTTCTTTTAAACGTTAGTTGTGTTTTACAGTTTACTTCCACCTCTGACTGCTTTTCTGTAACCGGAAGTAGCTACGTGTTCATTTTCGCGACATTTCCGGAAGCGACACTAAAAACAGCTACAGAAACGAGCCAGAGTTGGTGCTTTCTCCTGTGAAGGAGTACAGCAAAAACAGGTGAATATTGTTCAGAGTGAAGACGTTTAGTTGTTTAGTTCAAACGAAATTGCCACCTAAGTGTTTACACCAAGTAAACACAAACAAGACTAATCAGGCCTTCTCTTCTTGTTCAGGTAGTTAGCCGCAAGCTAACAGGGTCTGCTAGCAGCAAACACAGCGTCCACTTACAAGGAAATTAAACATATCAGTGTTTGTTGGCGATAAAACTGCTGTTGCGTAGTCTGATAACTTTGTAACTGCTTTATGTAGGAATACATTAGTTTAATTTTGAGGTTTTTGTGTAACTTCGTCAATTATGTAGCATTACTAGTAGCATCCCCTGTTTCTGTGTTGTCATATAAGCAGTTTGCGAACAATGTTTCAGACTGATCAGTGACAGCATGCTATAGGATAGATAGTTCAGATACAGTACTGTATTGTAACTTATAACTACACCACAGGACTGTTTTGGCGTGATAGCAACCTCTCTATCTGTTAGCAGGACAGGTTAAGTAGAAGTATTATGCCTTTATGTTATATATGTATGTATGTATGTATGTATGTATGTATATATATATGCACAAGCACCAGAAGCTTAACATAATATAAATGTCCCAGCACATTAATGTAGCTCAAATACATTATACATAACACATCAGGGAAAGTTTTTAAAAGTATGGGAACATATTGTTGTGTCTGTCCTGGTTGATATAAATACTATTTTCTGTGGTTTTGTATTTGTCACTGCAAAGATTAGGTTGCTGTTCATCTAAGAGTACAAGAAGAGTGACAGAATATAAGAAAGATAACTAATATTCAAATCTAATAATAAAAATAGGAAGTTTAGGAAAAGTATGGAATTTTGAATATTTAAATTGTGCAGGAACTCTGCTTTGCTTGAAATTTGTTTGAATGCATTTAGACAGGAACTTGCAATGATCGCAAAACACGCAGCAAGAAGAAAGAAGGCTAAATCAGCCTGTTTCCCTCCTTGACTGCAACAATAAGATGAGATAGATAAGAGTGTTTTTTTAAAATATGCAAATGAATTGATAAAAACAAGTGTACATGTCATTTCAAAGACAAAGAAGTCTATGTCCACCATCATCTGTAGTCCTGAAGCATTACTCTAAGATCATACACAGACTAAATTTCAAAATGAGAACAATGCATCAGGTGCTAATATTGATCATTTCTGAGCCCAAAATATTACATTATATGATGTCATTTTTTGGTTTGTTTTTCAACCTGTTTTTCTTGTCCTCCATCTTCCATTCTTTCCTCGCTTGTCCTTACCTCCCTCTTCATGTTTCTCTTCTAATCTGATGTTCAGCACCATGTTGCCGACCACCTCGCCGCATAGCAATGGTGCCCTCGGCCCTAGGGATGCTGCACGTCATACGGCAGGCGCCAAACGCTACAAGTACCTACGACGACTGCTCCATTTCAAACACATGGACTTTGATTTTGCTGTGTGGCAGATGTTGTACTTGTTTACATCGCCACAGAGAGTCTACCGCAACTTCCAGTACAGGAAACAGACCAAGGATCAGTGGGCCAGGGACGACCCTGCTTTCCTAGTCCTGCTCAGCATCTGGCTGTGTGGTAGGTCATCGGACTGTGCCAGTTAACACTCTTTGGTTGAGTCTTGATGATAGTTTGTTTTCCCTTCTCTCTTTTGGGGTGGCACTTCTTGCCTTCTTTGCCTGTTTGATTAAATTTATACAAACACTGGTGCAGTCTGGTTTGGTAGCGTTAATCTGACTGCTGCTAGTCGGATCCTGATGTTTTCACTGTAATGACTGAACACTCCTATTCCTCTGCAGTGTCAACAATAGGCTTTGGTCTGGTGCTGGATATGGGAGTCCTGGAGACTTTGAAGCTGCTGCTGTGGGTGGTTATTGTTGACTGTATAGGAGTCGGCCTGCTCATATCAACCCTTATGTGGTGAGTAGCTTTACCTAATTTATTATGTGAATAATATGGGAGTAATGAAGAATTTTTTTCTCTAGTTACTGTCATTGAGGCATGTTTTTGTGTTGTTTTTTCTTTTACTTGAATTGTCTTTACATCCAATGTCAAAACTGAAGATGGAGGCTTTACTGTATGTGAAAGATTATTTGTTTTGTCTGTTCCAGGTTTATAACCAATAAGTACCTGCTGAAACATCCCAGCAAAAGCTTTGATGTGGAGTGGGGCTATGCATTTGATGTTCACCTCAATGCTTTCTACCCGCTTCTAGTCATTCTGCATTTCCTGCAGCTCTTCTTCATCAACCGTGAGTAGCAACTCAGTGTGGGTCTGAAATTCAGTTGTCGGTAGCACTTTATAATAACTACACACTATGAACCATTAGTTAAGTATTAGTAAATACAGAATTCATCATTTATAAAGCATTATTCATAGATTAATACACATTAGTAAGTCATTCATAACCACAGTTATGTTTTATTCTTTGTTATCTACACACTATGAAGCAGTTGTTAAGCATTAGTAAATTTTTAATTCATCATTTATAAACCATTGTTCTTACGTTAATACACATTAGTAAGTCATTTATAAACATAGTTACACTTGTGTAGTCTTTATGAATAAGATCACCTATAATGTTCTTAATAATTGTATTCACATACTCATATATATATTAGTTTCACTATTTATAAATGAAGTTTTATTTTAATTACAAACCAGTTGTTAATGGTTCATAAGATCATTTGGAAAGTGTAAGAATTATTACATAACTGCCTGTTTTTTTATACCTTCCCGAGGAAGAATATTAACAATCTCAGCATAACTTGTAAATCTGCTAGTGGCAAAACTCAACTCACTGTTACAGGCCTGGCACTGTATCCTTGAGCCAGATCATCCATAACCAGCAGCATAAATCATCAATGATGTGTTTAATGATTGTATTTTATACTTAATTAAATAATTATAATTAATAATAATTAGGTTAGGGTTAGGGTTAGGGTTAGGTAAGAGAAGAACACAGACTGGAAGAAGTAGAACACAGGAGAACAATATAAATAATGGAACTATTAGTAATATATATATATATATATATATATATATATATATATATATATATATATATATATATATATGGCGCCAATAGATCATTTACTGCTTCATAGTGTGTAGATTACAAAGAATAAAACATTTATAACTGTGTTTATGAATGACTTACTAATGTGTATTAATGCATGAATAATGCTTTATAAATGATGAATTCTGTATTTACTAATACTTAACTAATGCTTTATAGTGTGTAGTTATTATAAAGTGCTACCCAATTGTCCAATTCAGATGGTCTTTAGTACAGTTAAATGTGCATTTTATGTGTTAAATACATTCCAACAATCAATAATTTATAAAAGTTAAGGTTGATCATTTCAGAGATAACTGGTAATCAAATTAAATTATACTAATGTACATAAAGTTTTATTTGCATGCATTTTTTTGTAAGACACAATGGAAACAAAAACTGATTAACAATTGTAAAGAAAACTTTCATTTGGACAGTCAGTTGTATGCACAGAAAAACAAGTTCTGTAACTTTAGTGGCTTTACACACCAAAGACTGTGTCCTACTACAACTGAATTGTATCAGTCACACCGTGATGAACCAACACAGACAGTGTCTAATGATATTTCTTAGCTTATGGACGTGTTTCACTTTGCTTCAATGTTATTATTTTCCCTCCTGTGGATAATTCAACCTTCCAGATATCAGTGTATTGTTAAATGGATCATCAACTTTAAACTGTTATGGACATGTCACTGCAGATTTGATCTGTATGGTTGATGAAAGGTTATTGAGAAGATTTAATGAAACATTACAACCTGATTAAAAATACAGCTAAAATTTAACTAAATCATACAAACAGATGATGATGATTATAACAAACTAATAATCAGATGTGACTAACAGTTTGTTTTATGTGTTTCAGATGTTGTGGTAATAAACTCAGACTGGTTCGTGGGATACTTTATTGGGAACACCTTGTGGCTGATCGCCATCGGTTATTATCTCTACATCACGTTCTTAGGGTACAACGGTAAGTCCCATTCATATTTAAGATTAGATTTTCACTAAACGTGTCAATACTGCAGTGAGGAGACAGTTTCTGATTACCATGTCAGTGTAACAGGATTTGAGATCATGTAAGACTAATGATACAATGTTGACACTACACTGATTACCAGAACTGATTCTAAGGAGATATTTACATTTTCAAAATGTGTGCACAAATCTTTTCAGAGCGGAAATGATCTGTTGTTTAACCATTTAGTAGATAGACAGAAAATGTATCACCAATATTTTGATATTCAGTCGTTTCAGTCATTATTCAAACAAAAAACATTAAACATTTGCAGGCTCCAGCTTCTCTGTTGTGTGAGTTTTCTAGTTTTCTTATGTGATAGTAAATTAAACATTTTGGAGTTTTAATTGGAGAAACCAGGCTGTTTGAAGACTTGGGTTTCAGGAAATTGTGCTGGTCATTTTACAGATGGAACAATTCAAAGATGAATTGAGAAAGTAATTGGCAGATTAATTGATAATCATAATAATTGGTCTAAAAATTGGTCTTATTTCAAAATAAATCAGGTTAAATAAAAGTTTCAGAAGTTTCTGTAACCTGAAAACAATTAACCAGGGGGGAAACCATCAATACTTCTCGTCTTGTGTTCTGCACACAGCTCTGCCCTTCCTGAAGAACACAGTGGTGCTGCTCTACCCCTTCGCTCTGCTCGTTGTCATCTACGTCCTCTCCGTCTCTCTGGGCTGGAACTTCACTCAGGCCCTCTGCTGGTTTTACAAGTACAGAGTCCAGTAGAACCAGTTTGTCTCTGAGCTCGGACAGTTGGCTGAAGGCAGACTCACAATCTGTTCTCAACTCACATCTAGGTGACAACAAATCCACTTCCAGCTTCTGTCAGTCAACACCTGGTTGAGAAGGACTCGGCCTCTGGTTGACTCTCAGTAAACTGGGACAGCTGTGTTGATTGACGCTGAGCTGGATGACTGTCGCTTGACTGTCAATTAACTCTATTGATTTTATTTTTATTTTTTTTTTGGCTCTTTTGTTGAGCTGGAGCTCCAAAGTCAGTGAACAGCGATGTGTTTGGACTAGTTGCAGAAACGAAGACAGATGAAATACAGCTTTTATTGTATGATTTGTAAATAGTATTTTGGCAGGTTGTAATATATATATCGATGATTGTTTCTGAAGAGGAAACATTTGCTTTGTTTCTGAGTTTCCTTTAAAAAAAGACTAATCCTGCTTATTGAACATGAAAAAAGGAAAGTGGACAAACATGGGATGCAGACATTTTTTTCCTTTTCTTTTTTTCTTAAAGTGTACATTCCAAAGCACTTTCAATAAAAGGTTTTATTAAGTTAAGTTGCCTCAGTTTTAAATGAGATCCATACTTCCAATTGCAATTCTGGAAAATGTTTTAATAGTAGTCCTCTTTGGGATTGTGTAGTAACATACCAACATCTCACGGTGGCACTGTTGCAGTAATGTTTTTGGTGAAGTGAAGCTTCTGAAGCTGAATAAAAGTGATGGGTAATACGTATTGTTTTATTAGCCAGTATTAGTAGTAAGCATTTTTTGTGGCGTAGAAATTTTATTAATGTTATTAGAGTTACAGTGTGATTCATTTTTGTACTTATATAACATTTTCCTAGGACCTTTCTTGGTAAGAACTATGTAATTTCATTATTGGGAAAAGAGACAAATAGTTAAAAGCTGCTGCTTTACGTTTTATGAAACAATGGAATTATATTATAGTAACAAAGGTACATTTTATCAGTAGTTATTGATCTCCAGAGGAATGCACAATAGCTCACAATATGTGTTATAATAAAGTGACAGGCAGCAACAAGCACTGAGTCAAAGGATAAAATCAAGGTCCAAAAAAGTCTTTTTTTGTCAATAAGAAAAGTTCAGATTTGGGCGATGAGGAGGAAGATTAGACAACATGCTCCAAATGGGAAACAATGTCACTAATGTTTTAAAAAATCTTACATAAAATTTAATATTTCCAGAGTCTACTAATAAAGAGATTTACAAAAAAAATGTAATTAATCAATACTAAGTAAGTAAGTCAGTCTGACAAAAAGTGCATTTCGTTGTGTCCATCACGGGATCAGGAAACAGCTGGATAGTTTTCTCCTGGTGGATATTTAGACGTTACTGATGGTTTTAACGTCTGCAATGTTTTCCAGAGAAGCATCCAATCTTCCACAGAATGGTGAGTGATATTGCACAAACAACAGCTGTTGACAAAAATGCAAATATGGTCACTGTAACACGGCAAATACTATTACATACATACATACTGCAAGCTATTCTATTCCTCATGTAAAGAAACACTGTTTAATGCAAAGTAGTGCACCAGTACAGTGAACTACAGCTTCTGAAATCACCATCGAGTTCAGGTACTTGACCTCTAGTAGTGTTTAGCCACACACGGATCATTTAGGGTTAATTTTTTATCTCACTGGACTGACAAATATTTATACAAAAGTAAGAAGTAATAGAGGTCATGCTATTTCAGCGCATCCATCAACATTTTCCATCAACGTCATTGTGTTTCTTCTGCAGCAGCTCCATGTAGTCCACCACCATCAGGCCTTATTTGTGGGTCTCCTCCAACTCCACTGTCACTGTTACCTGGAGGAGGAAGACAGTACTTAGTTGCACTTGTTCCGGATCCTTAGGTTGTATCTCCTGGCTGTGGTTTCCTAAAAAATAACAACAAAAGGGATCATAACTCATGAAGGTCATAAAGGCAGTTGAAGACACTGTCTGACCTGTTCATGAAAAGACAGAAATAGTTAGTCATTAAGCATCATCTGTAAACATCAATTTTGTTTCCCATGTTTCATTATGCCATTTCTACAACCCAACTAACCCTAGCAAATGTTTTTGTATTGTTATTGCAAGTTCACAATGAAATTTAAGTGAAAAGGCAAAGTCTGTTCTCATAGCTTTGTCAAAATGTTGCTAACACATGTGCAAGAGACAATTTTCTTGCAAAACTGAGTGTGAGAAAATCTCCAACTTTTGTGTTTTGCATGTGACATTTTATTGAGACCAGACAGGAGCTTTGTGCATTTCTGTGGTTATCCTAAGGAAATGAAGAAGAGCCTGTGAAACACATGGCGGACATCACCATGAAAGCAGTTGCTGTAACAATTGAAATTCTCCAAAAGTATTTGCTATAGTGTGAAAGTCTGGCTGAAAGGTTTTGGAGACATTATTGGAATTTGTTTTTTATTTTTATGCATTGATTTACAACCCAAATGAAGGGATTTACAATTGTGATGTGGGTAATGTCTTCAAGTTTGGTAGATGATGGGATGATGGGAAAATGTCTGGTAAAGCAATATACTGAAGGTGCATACTTTGCCTCGAATAAATGTGTTGAGGGTTGTCTGGGAATGTTATTGCATAATGGCTCGTACTTCACAGTCTCTTGTCTTGTCTTGTCTGCAGTGGCTGTGCAATCTGTTAAAATATTTCTTAACATGATACACTACATTCTATATCCCAATAAAGCACACACTTCGTGTGCGATTTCTCTCATATATGCTCTCATATATGTGTTGTACCTATTAAGTCTGACACTAACTACCTCCCTCACCTCTAGAGACAGTTGCTTGTCTAAGGTTAGGTGTTCAATAATGACAGAAAATTACTCAACAAATCACAAAATGACAAAAACATTACTAATGTTCCAGTTTTCTTTTTTGTTTATTTTGGTGAACCAAATGCATGCCTTCATCTTGTTACATTCTACTTCAGTGAATTCATGAACATTTGCTTGAACTTCTCCAAGTCAATTTTCTTCATGATGAAGGCCTTGTGCTTCTTCTTCAGCAGCTCTATGTAGTCCAGCACCATCATGCCTCGGGTGTTGGTCCCCTCCAATTCCACTGTCACTGCAACCTGGAGGAGGACCACAACAAGGTAACTGGATAATGCATTGAACTAAAATGTTTTTTTACTTTAAACAAATAAAAGCAGTTGATGCTCACCTCCTCACTCTCTGTTATTAATGCATCGTCGATGGCGGCAGCCATGGCGTAGGTGTCACAGGAATTGAATCCTTGCCCTGCTGTGATCTCCTTTTGATAGTCTGCTGACTGAGCTTTCTGCAGAAACAATACATCATGAAGAGACATTTAGACATGTTGTTACAGATCACATGTCACAGAAAGCAGACAAGCAGGGCCAAGGCACAACAATTTGGGATTTGGGGGCCCTATCAGAAAATCATTCATGTTATGATGCATCCATTATGTAATTTTTTCATATTTGCACCTTCAATTTTCTGTGTATTTTTAAATCATTTGAGGTTATAATAATGATTTAATTTATTAATTATATTTACTGGCTCATTTTGGAGCACGGTCACAAAAAGCCTTGCCCTGGTAAAGACATAACAGTGTTGTTCAGTAGTAGGAAAACATGCTAGTGGACCAATTTGTAAAACATGCAGTATGACACACCCTTGTAATTGGAAAAACATTTTCTTGACTAATGAAAGAAAACATTTTTAGATTTGATTGTGAGTATAATCTGTGTTTTGTAATTCAGTGTTGTTCTGATGATAAATGGCAAATGACATATAAAAATGCACTTAGATGGTTACAAATATATATGAACACATGTTATTATCTCGAAAGTGGTGTGCACATCCACAAATGATAGTGCAATAAAATTGAGAGGTACCATGTCATCATAATCTGCACACTTTTACCTTCATGGAGAGGGATGTGATCTTTTTCATGAAGGCAGCCTTCTCAGTGTTTTGGGACAGCCAGTGGTCACAGAAAGACTGACAAAGTAAAACAGAGAGTGGTCACTGTGCAAATAAAGTCTCTGTTTATTTCCTAATCAAAATTTTTTTTTTAAAAAGGGGTGAAATCAGTTTGATGACTGTACTCCCTAGAATTACTGGGTAAGTTTAGGTGAAGCATGGTGCTGCATCTTTGAAAGTTTGGCTCATTAGACTGACATTAAATTTTTTTTATCTGAATCCGGATGGATTGCTTATGATTTGGGGAGCATTTTGGATTTATAGATTTAACATCATCACCTCAAGAACTAAAGATCTCCTGCTGAATAGTGGACTTGTATTGTAGGATGTCCCACACAATTTTGCAAATGTTTATCAAGTGTTTGCCTTGACTAATGAAAATCCAGGAAGTCTGTTCTTTAAACATAAATTAGACTTTGTTACGAAAACAAACAAATTGTTAAGAAAACAATCCTCAAGTTATGTTTTCCAGCCTCACCCATGGCAGGCTGTTCCTGCAGCTGAACTCCCAAGGGGCGATGTAGGTGGGACAGGTGTAGCGGTCCAGCACAATGTAGGCAGCCTCAGGGTCAGCCACAAAGTTAAACTCTCCACACGCCGTGGTGTTACCCCTGGCTACACACACAAAGTCCTAATTCTCAATCATGTGAACATAGAGATGGAAATTGAAAAGATATCTGGGTGAGAAAATTTAGAACATATTTTGAAATGAATTACAGGAAACGTACATTCAGTGTTTCCTCCCATGATGTAGAGCGCCTTCAGCTTCTTTGGAAAGGAAGGGTCCAGTTGTACTGCGACAGCCAGGTTAGTGAGGGGGGCCGTAGCAACCAGACGCACCTGCACACAGAGAATAGGAAAAAGATATTTTCTTAAACATAGTGATATGGAATAATTTAGGAAGCACTATTAATCGAAAATGACCACAAGGTGACCCCACAATCCCCTCTGAGCCATCCTCCACGTATGAACTTGTCTAAGCCATCTCATGGCAAACCAAAGGCCATGGGGATGTGCAGAAATCTACAGAAAAAGCTTGAAACATTTTGTCAATCAACATCTTACTATAAGCAAAGGTGTCCAACATGAACACACTTTATATAATATAATAATATAAGTTAAAACAGTTATTTTTACCTTAGTGATTTTGGTATTTGTGCTTTTGTTTGTTTGCTATTCTCACTGCTTGTCGTGTGCCAGGCTCAATTGGAACACAGAAGACAACAAATCAAAATATGATGACAGTTTGTGGGTTGTTTGCTTATGGGGTCAGTCCTCTGTCAATTAAGTCAGACCAAATCCTGACTACACAGTCCTGATAAAGCAGAGTTTTTGACTGTTAAACTCTTAATAAATAATGTCTGAGGATATTTTTGATTTGTTATGAATCAATAATTGCATGATTGAAAGTCGTTTGTCTCACCTCCCCAGGGTGTTGATTAACAATCTTGATCATGGCCTGCACAGCTTTTTTCTTCTGCAGCAGCTCCAACCCTGGAGCGTCTGGATCTGGAACATCGCCCAGCCCGTCCTTCCCGTGATAATCTCCAGCGTGGCGTTTAGGGGCAAGAAGGGGCTCTGAACAGCCACGATACACTGGGATCTGTCAAGTATGATACATATGCTTGAGTCAACTAGTTCCAGCTGTTAACAATTACCCCCTCCAACCCACTAAATCCAACCACACTTCTGTTGTTTGTAGTTACCTAAAGGGGTCAATCAAAAGTCAAATATTCCACAAATAAAATCTCACACAAACTTACATCCAGCCTGTTGCAGACTTTCAGGACACGCAGTGTGTTCTTGAGGACGTTCTCCAATGGTGTGTTGCCGAAGCAGCAGGTGATGCCCAGAACTTCCACATCGGGGGCCGCGAGGGCCACCATGATGGCCTGAGCATCATCCACCCCTGTGTCCAAGTCAATGATGATCTTCTTCTTCATCCTATATTCAACAAAAAAGATTCCCAGGTGACGCCTAAAGGAAGAATTATCTTTTGAATACTGCACAGGTCTCCTTCTCGTTCTACTAATCAATATTTTTATATTGACAATGGACCGAAAGATTACATCTAAAATGAAAGGCGATAGTTATCACAGCACTCTGCAGTTCATCCCAGCTCTGTGTCTTTCAGATAACTTTTTTGGTTTTATGGCCCACAACTTTCAGTCTGATTATGCTCATCATTCTAGTAGGCTGCAGAGAGCTGTTTTCAGTGAAAAGGCTCTGATAAACCCATTGTACTTGTACCTGGCCAGCACCAATCTGCAGACGGACAACATTAGTGACCAGCTGTTGTAAATGCTGGAACACTCAGGAGTTTCTGCATTCAGTTTATGTGCAGCACATATCTGGGACATCCTCCAAGAAAAACAGACGTCTGCACCAACAGATTGTTATAAGGTCTACCACTCACTGCCCTTTATCTTAAGAATAACAGTAAGAATTTGTGGGACTGTTCATATATGTCTTGCACTTTATTTGTTTATTCTGTTTAATTCAATGTTCTTCCTTTATGTATCTTTTTTCTTTTATATCTTGCCAACCCATTTTTACATCTTATGTAAAACATTTTGAATTGCCTAAAAGATGCTATAGCTTATCTCTCTCTGTCCACACAACATGAGGCTGTAATAATTGCCACACTAGTAGATGTGGCATGGGCCAAGGAAATAAAAAGTTTTTTTCTCAGCAATTAAACATTTCAAGTATGTTGACATTGTGGATAAAAATGTCATTTACATGAAAATAAAGTAAACTCAGTACCTAACTCCGCCACAAAGTCAAATGTCCATGGTTTAAAACAGTGAAAATAGCCTCACCTGGTGAACGGATCTCGACTGTTGTCTTCTGTTGTTTGCACTGAGAGAAGAGCAGCAGCTGCTGACCCAAGAGCAGCTTTTAAAGAGGCACACAGAGGAGTTGCTCAAACAACAGGCAAACATCCAACTGGGTGGGTTTCAGCAGAAATGTACTTTTTTTTATAAATTGCCGTTGATCTTGGCAGTGATTGTTTGCTTCCAAAGAAAGTGGATAAACTCTCAGTGGTAGTTATGGATGCCTCTAGGGCTGCTGGTAATTGACAACAGACTGTTTACTGCTTTAAATGAACAACAACAATTTGGGCCATGTTGTCGTAGGTCTTGAAAGCACCATCTTTTTTCATGGAAAGTTATTCCATTTAATGATAATTACATATAAAGCTAAATGTCACTGACTATAGGATGACAAGAATGGTCGACAGTGTCACAAAATTTGTTCTGCTGCTGGTGTGGAGCTACACAGTGCAGTGTATCCACTATCTTGTAGAAAACGTCTCCATTAAATATTTCTTTAAAGGTTTAAGACGTGCAGATTGATTTTTCTTTTGAAGAAATGTAGTCCAGATGAAGTCCAGCATCTTCCGCAAGTCTACTTACAGTCAGATTTAGAGGACTAACTGTCTGCACAACTTATGCTTAGACACAAACGATTCAGTATTCAACCCATGGGAACAGTTTGTTCTCTACCCCTTTCTCTGACTCCCCAAACCTACATCCTCAAGCTCTCCACCTAACCCACTTGCCTATATCTGCATGTTAGCTCATTCTTGGACAGTAAATCGTTGAACTGTACGTTATCTGCCTGTTCTATCTGTGTTTGGGTCTATTCTCAATGCCTTGGAAAGCCTTGACACACTGAACATGAAAAACATCTGTAAACCATCAGATTTTTGTTTTTTAATGCAACATTAGAATAAGTGTAAGCCTTGATGTTACTGCAGGGGGTGGGGGGTGTTCTGGTTTTCTGGTATGTGTCTAGCTTCTTCCACACCAAACTGGGAAAAACGTTTTGTAATGAACCTCACTTTGTGTAGTTATGGAAATCAATGACAGAAGTTAACACACATTTTTGCTGTTTGCCATTCCCATTTATTTTAATCAAATGCACGCAATCATCTTGTTACAGTATATTTCTAATTCAGTGAATTCATGAACATTTGCATTAATTTCTCCAAGTCTACTTTCTTCATGATGACGGCCTTGTGCTTCTTCTTCAGCAGCTCCATGTAGTCCAGCACCATCATGCCTCGGGTATAGGTCCCCGCCAACTCCACTGTCACTGCAACCTGGAGGAGGACCACAACAAGGTAACTGGATAATGCATTGAACTAAAATGTTAAAGGTACAATGTGTAATTCCTGGCCGGATGCTCCAAACAAATAGGAGGCAGCCACATAAATACAGCGTACCAACACGTTTCGCCAAATAACCATCGTTAGATGTTATTGGTCTAAAAGAAATTCTGCATCAAACCGCATCTCTGTACTCGCCAAGAGAAGTGGAAACCTATGGGGGTAAATTGGTGCCATTATTATATACAATAATTATGACATCAATTTACCCTCATAGTATGCCACACCAATATTTACTCTTGTTTTGCTTCTTTTTATATTGGTTCTTTTCCTTATTTGGATTCTAGCTGGGAGCGGGTAGTTGGGGTGGTTATAAAAGTCAGCTTCAGCCATCTATGTGTTTATGTGATACTAACCGGGGGCTGTAAGTTACCTTCAAAGTGACTGGCAAGTCCTCGGAGCAGTTCAACTTCTTCATTCTTTCATGTTGGACTGAGAACAGACTGCACGCTACAGTGACTCACTATCGCATCTCGAGGCACAAGTAGTATTACAAGACAGGACTGTCTAGCTGACTAGCTGATTAGCAAGCTAACTTCAGTGGATATCTCAACAACACAATGCATAGATGTTAGACCTGTTACGTCTTCACATTCTTTGATCATGTTAATTCATGTTTTGAATGCTATAAACTAATTCTGGCCAAATCTTACACATTGCACCTTTAAAGACATACTGTAACAGCAGTTGATGCTCACCTCCTCACTCTCTGTTATGAATGTGTCGTCGATGGCAGCAGCCATGGCGTAGGTGTCACAGGAATTGAACCCTTGTCCTGTTGTGATCTCCTTTTGATAGTCTGTAGACCGAGCTCTCTGCAGAAACAATACATCATGAAGAGGCACTTACGTTTGACTCAAGATCATTGGGCACTGAAGAGGAGGACCAAGGCACAAGAAGACTGAGCAGCTGCCAGAGTCCCCAAACTTCATCTATAGGTTTTGCTGTTCTTTATTGTCAAAAGCATTTAAAATTACATTACAGCACTGAACTTTGTCAACAATGTCGGCATAAAAACACTTTGAGTTCTGTGGGTGCAATGCAGTGGTGTAGTCTAGTTTTTTCTAGTGAGTATAATGTGATTTTTCCCTCCCAGCCTCATACTCCCCCGTCCCAGCGTGACCTCCCATAAGCGCCACTACTCTCACTAATAGTATGCATGTACGTGTAATAAAAAGTATGCTGAAGGACTGCTTAGGCTATGTGTTATCAACTATGAAAAGACTTTAACGTCCAATGACAGTTACTTGTGTTCAGATGTGGTGGGGACGTGTTTAGGGCTCAGATTAGAGTTGTGACAAAACACTTAGCATACGAGATGTGACAATCCAGAATATTGGGGTTATGAGATCAAGACTAGAAGATATTTTAATAGTATTTTAAAAATATTCATTGATGAGTACACAATTGGGAGGTCCGGGGGTCCTCCAGAAGATTTTGAGCATTAAATATAATTCCCTGTATTCTGGAGACATTTTCTGCACCAATTTATGGTGAAAATGTCTCATGTTTAGTGTTAATCACCATCTAACTCAGCTACATTTAGCCTTAGATGTTATATGAATCTGGCTTTATCATCTGGCAATTTTCAATGTACATTTCACAGTGCAAGTTGCAACTGTTATTAACAGTAATGGAAAACTGAGGCTTTTCAGTAGCAGTAATAACAATGAACACAGGCCCATGTGCAGTTCTATGACTAAAAATATTAGCACTGAGGACACCAAAAGTGGTCCTCATCCTCTCAAGCTCACTTATCTTCCAAAAACCATAGTCAAATGTAAGCTATGTAGGCTACTTTATCAGCTTAAATGCATGAGCAAGCATCCAGGAACTGCTACTACTGTACACACACACACACACACACACACAACACACACACACACACCCACACATATCCCGCCAGGCCCACCGTAAGCGGGGGGGGGGGGTCAAAGGGTACAGATGACCCCGGCCCGAGGCCTAGGGGGGGCCCAAGCAAAGGTCTATGGTTAACCCTTAAATGGGATCAAGTTAGACACTTTACTTACTGTCTTTCATAAATAACTAAACTTTTCAGATGCATTTACATGATAAATAAATGTATTATCATCATGAAAACATATTTCAAACCCACCCCCGCTGTTATTGTAAAAATGGTACGGTCGAAACATTTGTCCATTTAGATGTGCAGGACCCGCAAATGTAAAGCAAGTCGCTTTAAGGGAACACTGCAGGCTGACCCACAAAAGAGCAGCCAAAACAATCAGAGAAGAATAAAATCATAGGGAATCAATGGCCAAATCTCTGGCCAAAAAATGTGTTCAGAAGCACCCTATGTCTGACAGGTGAAGGTGAGGAGCTAACAGGCAGACTAGCAAAACTTTACCTTGCATAACCTTTAAATAATGTAGCCTAACACCAGAGCTGCAACCCTCTGGCGTTGAGCGTTAGACTCACGCAGTTGAGAATGTTCACATGCTCTCTCGCCACACGTCGATTTTCTCACGCAGTGAAAAACAATAACTGAAAACAAGGAGTTGGGGTTAGTGAACTCCTCCCAGCTTATGTGATGCTATCTCGTGCTGTGAGTCGCGGTAAGTAACTGAAAGAGTTTTGCAAAGTAGGCCTAACATCCTAAAATCTCCAGGCCTAAAATCTGAGGGGCAGACCTGCTCTGTTTGGGACTGTGGGCTGCACTTTAACTGATGTGCTGAAGTGAACATTTCTGTGGAGTTGTGGTGATATTTCTGTCTGACCAAAAGTGTAGTTTAGTAGGCCTAAGTTTAGTTTATTCACCTCCTCCTCCTATCCAGTCCCAAACGGTTCTGTGTCTGCAGACGGTCTGCAGGGGCCAAATCAGCAGAGCAACATCGCAGGCTTATACACAGCACAATATAGGGCAGGTAGACTTTTTTAAAATGTTATAACTTCTCATAAATGATGACATTATTCTCTTAATATTATCACTTTTTTTGGACCTGTCAGAGAACACAGATATGTGGGAGAGATTCTGAATGTGCCGAAAGTTTTGAACATTGAACTGCTGAAACACACAAGTGCAGGAGTTTCCTCCATTCAATGGAAAGAAATTGCAAATAAATTGTACATTCTTATGGGCTGGGTTGTACAATCCACTAACCCAGGTTGTTTAGGTTGCAGAAAAAGCCCATTCAATGGAGCGCCTCCGTAGGCAGTGTTGGCGTCTCAAAACACTACGGCGCGTGCGCAAAGAGAAAACATGCCAGGTTGCAGAGATTGCACACACGGACCCATTTAATGCTGTGCACTGAGGTATAAAAAAGGATTAGCGCGGGTTTGCGGTGGCTAGCTGTCTGCTACCTGTGTTAAGTAGAGGTAAGTGCTAATTTTCTGCTGACGTTTTGCCGACACATGGGATAAACCAATGCGAGCTAGCTAGCTAGCATTTCAGTAACACTTTCTTGGCTTTTTAAAGGCAATAAGCTAACGTTAGATTCAGAAATGAAATAGCCCAAACTTCATTTAAAAGCCACAAGGTATCATGCCAACAGGAAACCCAGAGATGACAAAGAAAGAGTTATTATTTTGTTATTATATTGAATTAATCTATACTCAAGCTGCTAGAAATCCAAAGACCATTTTTAATTGATTACTAATCTATAAAAGGTTGAATTTTCATGGCTCAGTTACAAGTTGCATGTTTCTGCCCCTCACTCCCCACCCTGAGCTTTTCACTTTAGTCATAAGCAATATTCCTTTTTATTAAAAACATCTAATTACTATTATTGACAACACGCTTATTTACACAATTCTTGATGATGTTCTAACTACTTTTAACTCCCCTGAAATAACTGCAAGTTAAAATTGCAGGATTAGGATTTTTAATGGGATTTAAAATTTATTCCATTACTATTTTCCATCTTCTACTTTTATATATATATGTATGTATGTATGTATGTATAATATGTGTGTAATAGATATATATATATGTAGTGTGTATATATATATATATATATATATATATATATATATATATATATATATATATATATATATATATATATATATATATATATATGTATGTATATGTACTAACAGTTTGGACTGGGAGTAAGTTATACTAATAGATCGACTATTACAATGGTATCAGTGAATCTCTACCCCCATAGACCCATATTACTTTAAGTCAGTAGAACAGTAGACATTGTTATTTTACTTATAGAAAATTGATTGGAGGTTTAAACATTTTACAAGAATATCTACTATTCTATCATGTTTACATAAACATGTGGTAAATAGCAAATGTTGTGTTATACAACAAGAACTACTCTTAAATGGGTTCTCTGATTAGAAGGGATGTTACTCATATATTTTCAAGGGTCAAATTAGCTTATTGTTCTGGGTCCCGTAATTCTTGCCTGTGGCTATATTAAAGCATTGGTTTTACCGTTAAGTACACAGACAATTTTTATATATCTATATATTTACGTTTGTGGATGTTATGAGCAATGTCAGAATTTCAGGGGCATTTAATATCATAGTTGTATAATAAGATGAACAATTCCCTTAGTGGGAAAGACAATAAAGTGGGTCATATAGAAACTAATTCAACTGAAAACAATGCCTGTTATCTATGTCAGAATACAACAGGATCAGTTTGACCTTAATCATTTTCATCATCATCATTAGTAATGATCCAAATCTTGACCCACATGACCCTCATAATTCTGTCATACCCCTAAAACTTCCTGAAGAACATGAATTATTTCAATAAAACTAAAAATACCACACATAAAAGGCATGTTGCAGTATGGTCTAGAACATCCTACTAGACTGAAGACCTTTAGCCTATACCACAGAATGACTTAATCGGAAGCCTCTTTTGACAGATACAGTAGCTTTATACTAAGGAATACAATAGGCTTGTCCATCACCATTTAAAATATGGGCATAAAGACATAATCCTTTTACTATATTTGATTTCAATTTTCTCCAAGCAATAAAAATGTGATATTAGCTGAGTTAAAAGCAGACATACTTGAGAAGAATAAAAGCAGGTTTATTATAAAAAACATTTACCTGAAAAGTAGAGTTAATAATCATCACTTTACCTGATTGCCAATACATGCAAAAATTGGTGGCTCTTTTTTAATGTGGATTGCTATGGCAAGATAAACAAAAATGACACCAAGCCATGAAGTTCATCCAGACTGAACACTGCACTTTCATTTTTTTTTAGTAGTAGGATGTGTAGTGTGAAAGCGTGTGAATGGATTAGTCAGATGTTCCCTTTACTTGTGAAGAACTACTAACTATTTCATTTGTCTGTGGTCACAGATGCCTCAAATCCCCCAAGACAAACTTGCCATCCTCTTGTCATTTTATGACAAGGGGATGACATCTAAAAGATCTTCCCTTGTGGGATCTGCTGCAGTGGCCTCAGGACTCCCAGAGGAAACTGTAAAGGTAACAGTGGATGTAGATGGTGTATTGGGGAATAGCGTTTTGTGTGTATTGTGCATTGGTATGTGGGAACTGTTGGGGACACATTAAGAGATTTTCATATAACCATAAACTTTACTTTTTCAACTTAGAATTGGGTGTCAAACAGGACACGCAACCCAAGGCAGAGACCTAGATGTGGGTCCAGAGAGCTCTCGGGTTACAACCTGTACTGCAGAGAGCACCTGAAGAATTTTAGTCTGCACAGGAGGTGCAAACGTAGCAAAAGGTCTCCGTTTTAATTTAAAAATGCAGTAGTGTGGACGGGGGCCTCAGAGTAAATTTATCTGTATAGAGAAAATTCTACTAAGCCACTTTTATAAAACATGGAAAAAATAACATTTTACCTAATTTGGTAATAAAGCTACTGGTGTGGGATTTTGTATGCCTAACAGCCCATCTATTTTGTAGACTTCACCTTAAGCTCTACTACCAAAAAAGGCTATTAACCCACACCTAAATGGCCATGGCAATCCTTATTAGGCTCTATATAGGCTGGCATTTGTACAGCAACCAGCATTTCTGAAAATAATGAATAAAATAGCATGAACATAATTGTCATTGCGTTTTTGGACAGTTGGCCTGGGGTGGGGTTTATCGTTTTCTGCGGCACAAGTATCTATAGTAATGACAACCGCCAGAATGGCAATAGGCCAATTTTTTAAATATATTTAATGCCTTTCTATAGCACATATAATATAAATTTAGGTATAATGTAAATTAGCAACAACAGGCATAAATGGAGGCTGGCAAAAGGTGCCTAGGTACGTATCGAAAGTGCACAAACTTGCATTAGGGGAATACATATGCTATCTCGGCTGCAGTCTGAAAGGAAGCAGTGTGATGCAAAATCACGACAATCAGCATTAAGGGGTTAAACCCGCATTAACCCTTTTTTGTTTAATATGTCATTTTTTTCACATTTGGGACACTCATTGGGTTTTGCAATGTGCTTTATGTTATGAATAAAGTTGAGTTGGGTGTATAACTCGTGTATGCTTTTCCAAGTTTTTCTTAGGGAAAGAACAACACCATAGAAAGTGATGGATAGCATGATGCTTGTTTCTGTTATTTAGGGGACATTAAAGAAGCTGGAGCTGCTTGGGCTGTCATGGATGAGAAGGAGTATAGAGAGAGGGCAAGAGCAGGAAGAGTAGGTGGAGACAGTGAGGACAGCAAGCTGCTGAGGAGAAAGAGGCTGCTCCAGCAACTGAAAAACCAGGTCATATGTAAAAGGGAATGCAGAAAGTGCTTGGGCCACCTTGGGCCTACATGTGTCTCCTGTCAGCTATTGATATTAGCAAACACTGAAACAAGAAATGAATGTGACAGTGTCGGATCCCATAGACAGGAAGGATGTTTGTACAATAATTTTACTTTGTTGACTGTGGGAATGGTTAAGATAAGGGTAAGGATAGGGGAAAATTATGATGAATTCCAGCTTAGAACACCAACAATAAACTTGGGACCATTTAACATAGAATATTTTATGTTGTTGAGGTCACACTCCTACACTCCCCGACAGTTGCAGCAATAATCCACCCAAGTTCATGATATACAATTATTTTGCTGCTGTTGGTGACAACAGGTGACATTAGACAACAAATGACATGCTGTCACAGTCCCTCTTGTGTATTATTGTTCAATTATACACTACAATGGATTCATAATAACTTGGTATACACAAGTAATGTGATCATAACTGCACATGTATTAATGTATGGAATTACTTTTATTGTATTTGGGAATCCAAAAAGGATGTTAAGCCTACCTTTTAATTTTAATTTATAAATAGCCTGTGTAAGATCATTTAGGAAGATCATTTTGAAATGTAGTCTTTCAGTGAAGAAGTTCTAGTTGCATACTGATCCCCTCTACCCAATTTTCTCAACTTCTCTTGGAGGCATGACTTTGACTATACAGATTATTTGTGCAGAACTTGTCACCAGAACACCTTTTTATACATTATTTCCCTGGAGAGGGAGTATGGCAAGCTGATTTAACAACATATTAGTAAAATTTGACTAGAACAAATCTAGAATTAACATTACAGAACATTGTAATAAGAGCTTTAATTAGTCAAATTTACATTGCAGATATTAGTATTTAATCTCAAGTCTAGCTAATAGATAAACGGCTTGACATAGAGGGAGAGCTTTTCTGAAATTTAAATCTAAGTTGCATCTGTGAAGTGACTATTAGGCAAAACTGCAATGGTCCAAAATGGGAAAACCTGACAATTTTAGCTTCAGCATACACAGAAAGCTGAGTAGATATTGTATACATTTCTTGAAACAATCTAAGCTGCCGTCTTCAGCAGTTTATTGAACAATTTGGGGGGGGTAACACTTTTCAATCTAAAGGAAGCGGCCTCACTTGTTCATCACAAAATGTATAGAGAAACAGACATTAATTTTTCAGTTCCAAAAAGTAAAACCTCTCTAAAGTGTAATGTATGTTAAAATAAACGCGGAGACTGATGCATCATCAGCTCTGTCCAGCAAACAGACACTTGTAATTGATAAATGCTTAAAAACATGACAGACTTTAAAGATACAACAATAGGACAGACATAATGGATCAGTGTGGCTTTGGACAAAAAAATCTCGTCTGTGGCTGAAAATGGTACCACCTTCAAAGTGCTGTGTAATGATAACATTGCGTGAATGTCACATAATTTAAGTAAGTTTGTCATTATTGATCTACACTGTAATTACTGGTATATATCACAAGTCTGTAACAAAAGGTAATTTTTCATTTGTGTGTGAATAGGTGGTGATGCTTGAGAAGGAGGGGGTGCAGGTGGGGGTAATGGTTTATGAGCCATCAACTAAAACCAATGAAATGATGTGCACCAAAGATGTAGATGCTTTCATGCAAAGCAGCATGATTGGTTTTTCCCAGCTTTTTGAAGGTAATGTTATTCTTACACACTTTTGTACTGACAAACTCACAGTATGTTCATGCACTCTTTACTGCAAAGTGTAATCTTTTCATTTCTTACAAGGAGGACAGAAGAACACAAAGGTCAGCCACCAGGATCTCCTGAAAAAGGTCCAGGATCTATTTAATAGAAAATATGGTATGTTTGAATATGTCATTAGTAGTTAGGAATTTCACCAAAATATATATCTAGTATCATTCCTAATCCACTTAATACAAACACAACTGTATTTTGTTCATGTGAACTGTTTAATTAAAAAGCTTAAAGGCTTGCTTGATGTACAATACTCTCAGATGTTAGTTTATGTGTTGTGGCATGAACTCAGTAATGTGTAGAAAGTTAGTGAGGACCTGTATTTTTCAAAGGTTACATTATAAGAAGACTAATAAGAATAGAAAGATTTTTTTAACCCTTGCTCTGTTTCCTACTTGCTATCAGACTGGCACACAGACAGCATTCATATTGACTGCTAATTGTATTTGGCCTGTATAGAGAGTATGCTGCGGACGTCATAGAACGCAGTTAGATACTGAGTGGCAGAAAGACGAGCAGCAGTGTCAGCTTGAATCAGCTAAAACACAAACAACTAAAATGGGGAAGAGCTGAATCACTGGTTCTTTGGTAAGCAGTAAGGATCACTGTCGAGTCTGACTGCCTTTAATTTGAGCAAATAATCAGTTATTTTACTCTCTGTTTGCTAAACGCAGCAATGGTGACAGATGTTTTGCCACTCAGTCCAGCGTGTTCCGGGTGGGGAAGTGACATCAATGCATACCCTCTTACTCTTAGTGTTACATTATGCAAGCACAGGAGATAGCCTACCATAGAAATATTAGAAAATAGATAGATGTCATTGGAAAAGAGCGGGTTGCCTGTTAATTGAAAGATCAGCGGTTCAATTCCCGGCTCCTCCAGGCTGCATGTCGAAGTCTCCTTGGGCAAGATACTGAACCCCGAATTGCCCCTGGTGGCTGTTCCACCAGTGTATGTGAATGGTGAATGGCATGTAGTGTAAAAGCACTTTGAGTGGCTGCAAAGACTAGAAAGGCACTATACAAATACGGAGCGTTTACAATTTCTGTGAAGATTCTCAGTTATCCAGGTCATAGTTATCCAAAGAAGGTTAAAGTCAAAGTCAGTTAGAACTGAAGAAGTGTCTTGGATGAGGGACGAAACGTCTTCTAGTATCTTCATCCAAGTCCAGTTGCCCTTGACTTTCACACTCCCGTTCTTTGGATAATGCTTACATTGTTTTCTTTTGTTGGTGCATCAAGCAATTACACGCTAAAGGGATAAACATAGCTGATCAAATATCATTTGACATTTAGTTATTGCCATATTACCAATAGCTCAATTTACACAGTTATATTTTAAAAATAATAGAAAATTTGTTTTGTTGTTTTTAGATGAGGCAGGGGGAAGAGGGCGCTTCCCATATAAATCGGCGTCAGATCGAGGAAAGATGATCTCAGTTATCGGCCTCCCTGTGCCCTTCAAAAAGCCGTCAGCATATGGCACCAAACAGCTGATGGCTATCCTTGACTACAGAGACAGATTCACTATACAAATCGGTATTTATTGGTATAATAAAATCAGTGTAGACTGTTAATATATACCGAGATGACAATATTTTTTCTCTCCTTTTGCCTGTTCTAGAACATGCCAGTGCTGGTTGGAGAAGAAAGTCAGGTAGCTATACTAACTATAAATGTTGCAAAACAGAGATTTTGTGCATTCACCAACTCTGCAGGTTTAATAGAAATTAAGCTGTTAATGTGGACATTGAGTTGGTAAATGTGAGATTTAGCATTGTGGGGGGAAAAGCTGCCAAAGCCACACCCAAGGCATATCGCCTGTAGAATCGAAGCACATTTAGTTTTGATGAGTAGTAGAGCTGCTACAAAACATTGCCTTAACATCGCTTGAGATCTCAAATGTCACTTTTTGGGGTTGATATCCTTTGTCTGGCATGTTTTTCATTAGTTCAGGCCATGATTTCACTGATTGTTTGAACCCGTCTTTATTCATTGTGGAGTTTGTGAATGTTCACATTTAACAGTGCATTGTTCCTACATTTACCAGGTCCAGTGTGTAATATTTAGGATGATCTGTTGACAGAAAAGAAACATAACATCCATAACTACTATTTTTGGGGTGTATAAAGACCTTACATGATGAACCCTTAGGTTTTTATTACCTTAGAATGAGACATTTATATCTACAAATGAACAAACTGCTCAACATAGATAGAGTGTTTCATCACTACGTTGAATATGTACAGTAAGAAGAAGTACATTTACATTTATCTGACGCTTTTATCCAAAGCAACTTACAATTGATATATATGTCAGAGGTTGCACGCCTCTGGAGCAACTAGGGAAATTTGGACAAATGGCGGACGACACTTGACAAGGACACAGGACAAGCACAAATAAAAGTATTTATTATTTTTCTGTGATATGCATCCGCATCCAAAAATAACTAAAATAGCCATTTTCTAATTGTTTAGCATACTCAAACACACATACAGTGCTGCAGTAGTAAATCCGTTTCATTCAGAAATGTTTAAGGTTCATGTCAAATTTTTAAATGAAATTCATGTAGGTTTCTAGCTGTTGATTTCTCTCCGACGAGATTAAATAATTATAATTTATGTAATCTATATTTTGGAATATGTCAAATTGGGTTTTCAATCAATAACGTCAATACTGTTTAAATAATTACAAAAGATTTTGGCCTAGAATAGATCCATTTTTACAATGACCATCATATTGACATGGATGAGATAAAGGGATGCTTGCAATCAGTGATTCTCATTTGCTAACTTGTGCACACTAATGTAAGCATGTAGTATATGTATGTGCAAGAAATCTGGGCTGAACATGATCTCCGTGTAAAAGCTGGGTCCAACGTTACTGTTAAACACTTGGGAGGTTGGTCAGGACTGTGATTTTTGAATAACATTGTTACTGTCTTGCCGGTGTCTTTTTGTTTTAGAGATCACAGGACATAGTACAGGAGGCCATGAGGGAAATACATGAGCCTCTACAACCTGCACAGGTCAGTTATTCACTTTTTCTTTTCATTAATTCCTCATTCCTAAAATATTTCAGATCAAAGTAAGTAAGTAAGCTGGTACTAAAGGAAATAAATCTTGTAATATTCACAAAACTTAAGCCTGCAGGATTTCTGATAAAATACATTTGTATTTACAGGAGCTGGTTCCCCACACCACCACCATCAACACTGAAACATGGAAGAGATTATTTGTTATTTGAAGATATCTCTTAAACAATAATAAGAACAATAGTTCAATAAGTGTTCAATATGACTTTTTGTATGAGGACTTGCAATGCAGAACAATACAGTGTATGTGCTCAAATGTACATCAAATGTAAGGGAGCTTTCTTCTTTAGAAGTTATGCAGGCAGGTTTAGTGAGTATTTCCTTCTATTCATAACATTTTTTCATCCCAAAAAATGTTTGGGTGGGGAAATGGCTCATTGTTAGATTTGATCATGTAGCCTATTCCCTTTTCTTCATTAGTAGTCAGGTTAACACCAGCCACATGTTTATCATAACATGGTCAGAGCATTTTCAGCAGCACTGATTCGAGAGTAGTCTAATATTGCAGTAGAAGTAGCAAATTGCCAGGTTGGGAACATGTGTTAGGAATATTTCCCCCATATAATTCTGTTCAGCTGTTTCAATAGCCTTGCTTATTATATTGTTTTATGAATAGCTTGTATTTATGTTTTTTGTAATTACATTTGAAGAACTTCAGATGCTGTGCACAGTTTCTATTAAACACAAATTGGACAAATAACAATTGAACTTGTGGGCAGTATGACATTGATATCCCATATCCCACAGTCCTATCAAAACTTGATTATATTGTGTCAGTGTGTATGTCGCAGCATCAGTATGTAAGTGACTAATAAACATAATCTATTAACATGTCTATTTTGGAAAGCATTCTTTCTTAGAGCAGTTTTTCACACCGGCCTTACACGTTTCAGCTGTGTGTGTGTGTGTATATATATATATATATATATATACACACACACTGTATGTATGAATGAATGCATGTATGTGCTTTACAATACACACATCTGTTAATGACTTATTACACATAATAGAAGCTAGCTATATGTTGAAAATGACATTGACTAATTGCATCTCTTGTCCAAATGTTTTCTTTGTTCTACATTGAGAGAGTCTTTGCTCAAGGTTGTACTGAAGAGCTAAGGGTCTTGGTAATACAACACTGTAGTGGAAGGAAATCAGATTGCCAACGAGTCGGCTTGCGGTGTCACAGAGGGCTACATCCTACCATGGGAGAGACTTGAAGATAGTATGATATTTATGAACTGCTAGTTTAGCTTGTTCTTTTAGTCCATGTCCATAGTATAGCAGTAGTACATTGGCTTTACAAATGGTGCACTGCATCAGCATTGATCATTACTGTAACATGTGCGTAATAACCATATACCGGTATGTATTATTGTTTAATTTGCCTAAAATTTTCAGATTCAAAACAGAATTAACACCCTATGGCGATCAGATTTTGACTATATGTGACCTCTGTGGGATTCAGAGTGTTGGTAGCTTAGTGCTCTAAAAAACATAGCCACAAAGGACCACTGCAATGGTTACAGTATGTATTACGATACATAAATAATATTGCTATTATTTTTTACCTTGGATTAGAAAAACCTTTGTCGCAATACTGTAAAACACAGTAAGTTTTTTTTTACAGTATTCACAGATTTCTTAATTGTTCACAACTTGATTACATATAGTATAGATATTATGGAAATGATTGATTCTGTTAATGTGGGGTAATGTAAGTGTTTTTCCTAATGCGTAATCTGTGTTTTTCAGTACTGTAGCATACTATTTCAGCACTTCTAAGGCAATTTATCTTGCATGCTATGTTATTGGATTTAGTTGTGATTACAATGACTAAATTGTAATCACATTGTAAAAGATATTATATGTTGTGTTTTGGTGATTAAACCACATTACTTTTCACAAGAAACTCAAATGTTGTGTGGTGAGAGATGTTTGCAATCACAATGAATGCACAATGGCAATTTTTGAATGAAGGACTGGCTATTTTGTAACAGTTATATAGTAGCCTACCTTACAAAGCCCGAAAGCTGAAGTTTACCATAGTTATTTCAACTTGGATTAATGTTTTTGAAAAAACAAACAAAAAACGGTTACATTCTTTTGATCGGTAGACCCCCATAGACTATATAGGTCAGGAGTCACTTCTTTTCCCCCCATTTCTCAAGAACCAAGGGGTTCACTGGTTCCACAAATTAATTAATTGATTGAATTGTGGAAAATCTAACCAATCAATACTGTCAAAAGTTTAAACATCTATATTTGAATGCATGATCTAAGTAGCTTCTAACCAGAACTATGTCAACAGGGTGACCCAGTGGGGTTTAGGAGGTTTTATACAGTCAGTCTACTTCTATAAAAACCAGACTGGCAAAATGTGTAGCCACACCAGGCCAGTAAAATGGACAGGCGACTAATTGGGACTAGGCTTTTTAAGTTTTACGGTAGTTACTCACTTTGCTTTTTTTGCACTTTTGCAGAGTAATGGAGGAGAGCATCTGAGAGTAGATCTGTGCGATGAGATGGGGTCATCTCTTTCGTGATTTTGCCAAATCTTCGTAGGTAGGACCACAAGCGCTCGCTCTGCTCCCCATCGGCAAGTCCTGTTCCCTTGTGGAATCGTGTGTTGAACTGGAACTGTAAAGAGGAAACACAAAACATTAACTTTAATATGACGTAAGAAGTTGTTGTCTAGTTCCTAGATACTGCTCATTGATAAGATAATGCCCGTTCTTGGCTGGGTGATGCAAAGATTACATTCCACAATGATTATTGTTGTTATGTCCCATAATAGCAGTATCAAGGAGATTATGGATTCACACTGTCCAAGGCCGCCATCACTGTGGCAGATCCTGTGTGTGTGTGTGTGTATATATACACACACACACACACATATATTTGTTCCACGCCGTCAGAGCAGGGGCGTCCCTCTCTGACTTCAAAAAGCTCTTGAAAACTCATCTATTCCGAGAAGACTTAATCTTATAACACCTCTAACATGCACTTCCTGTGCTCTTCTTCTATCCCTTAACAATTATCTTGTTCTGATTACACTTTTTGTTAACTCTTACTTCCTTCCCTAGCTATTTACCCCATTGATGTGATATGTACTATGAGCTCTTACTAGTACTTATTGCTGTTCTTACTAGTATGTATTGTCAGGTGTAGATCTGTATTTTATGCTCTGTTGATGCTTGTATTTTGGTCCTCAAATGTAAGTCGCTTTGGATAAAAGCGTCTGCCAGATGAGTAAATGTAAATGTTCCATACCTGACATGCAAGATTGTGCCCATAGGAATGGAAAACTGGGACAACAAAGTCCTTGTTGTTCATCAGGTCAGGATAGTGACGCTGAAGAGATGACAGAAAAAACAAGCAATTATAATATTTTAATTAATAACATAGTTTTTCTACAAAATCTGTATAGACTCTACATTTACAAACTGTTCCTTTCATTCAATTTCCAAGTTCTAGATAGATAGATAGATGGATAGACAGGGTGAATCTTTCACAGTTGGTCTGCAATAATAACTTACATGGTTAAATGTATATTGTTACCTGTAGGTGGGGTTTGAGTTTGCATGCGATGTCGTACATTAATACAATTTTCAGGCTGCGCTCATCCTGCTCTCTACTAAATTCCTTCAGCAACAGCACAGCATTTGACAGACTAAAGAAAAAAAGCAAAAATAAAATTATACTCACTATAATAAATCACATATTTACCACTACTTCTTCAAAAATCAAATACCTTTCTCCATATTTCAAGTTTAAAAACTTGACTGGGTGCTCATGCCTGCAGGTGAGCCCAAACACCCCAGTTTCATCCAGTTTTTTATACTTTGCTTTGGACCGAATTGCATTCCCAGCACGGAATCCAGGACATCCCTTGAGGAAAACAAGACAGATGCAACCGACACAATCCTTTTAATATTAAGTATATTTTGTATTGATTTGACATGAGTAATGCAGCAGATAGATTTCTTAAAGTTGTCACATTTTTAATATGGTATGAGTGAGTAAAAATGTAGTCCCACCTCTGGTTGTGTGTTTCCATGTTCAACAAAACTGTCCACTTCACTCTGTTTGAGGAAAAATCTATCCTCGTGTTTTGGAGGCTCAAAACTCTCCCCTGATGACTTTTTGCGTGGAAGTCCAAAGAGAGCATCAGCAGCCACACAGAGGGTTCCGTTTTCCTAATAATGTACAAGCAATGAGAAAATGCAACCCCTTTACACGTGACATTAAAATGCATTTCAGATTGCAATCGGATAGTGTTTGACCTCATGAAAGTACAGGTGTTATGCATTAAGGACAGATTCTGATCAGATCGGACAAACCACCTCCAGAGGTGGTCAGCGGGCACAGAGAAGGTTAAGTAGGTTATCAATTAGTCTGTAGTTGTTTTCGATAAATGAGAGGAGGATGTGTTGTTAAGTTCTTTGGACATCCGGTCCCTCCTGGACAGAGGGACCGGATCTCAATGGTAATATTCATATCATATTAAAACCAGGAGTAAATGTAATCAGGTTAAAATCCTATGTAAACACAATGTGCCACACATAATAATGCCAAGTGTAAAGGGGGCCATATATGCACATAAAATGTTAATGACAACACACATCCACACACAACAAATACTACCTTTGGACACATGGGACAGCTGCTTCCATCAGCCAGTCCAGGTGCCAAAATTGAGCAGGTTCTCTGCTCAAACTGCCAGTGCCTGAACTCTTCATAGCATTCCTTTACCAAAATGCTATAAAGATCAAGCGGCTAAAATGCAACAAAACATATGAATTAGAATATTAATAGGACACAAGTAATGTAAGCCCTGATAATGTTGTAAAAAAAGGCATTCCATATTCGTAACACAACATCTACCTGATTTGAAGGAAATGCTTCTTGAATTGCTGAAATTATTCCCCTCATGGAGACCCCACACTCCAGTTGTAGAAGTGAAATCATTCTCATCAGACTCAAAGAGATGGCTGACTGTGGGCGTCTAGGTGAACCTGGCCACAACCCCAAACGGACGAGAGTAGCATGTTCTGACTCACACATGCAAAATGTGCACAGAACAACATGCATTCTCGCTGCAACAAAAAATTATTTTACAAATTATCTATCCAACAAATATACGAATAAAAACATTGCTCACACTGTTGAAGTCAACAATTTTCATTCAGAAAAACAATTAGGTATTAAATGGAATATAAAATCCAACCGATTAGAGCGTATTCTCTATAAAAATACTTGAAAAAAAGTTGGCAACCTACTCCACAGTCAAACAAAAGCATATGTGTTTGCTTTGAGGTGTCATTTTGTGTAGTGCTTTACACACAGTGGCCCAATTACTTAACATGTGTTTTGTGGCTAACTAAGGATGAGATGGATATCCAGTATTAAGTGCAACATGTATTATGTATTATGCAGAACAGAGACTCTTGACACAGAGGCATAGAGAGGTGTCCCTAATCAGGGCTTGAGCCACTGCCCTTCTGCGTTCATTGGCTAGTCTAGTCAAATATGTTTAAGTCTAGTCAAAGGAAATTGGGTAATTTTTCAAATCCAACAGCACTACCCAAATACCTCAGTGCATGCGCTACAGATGCTCCTATTTCATTGAGACCATGCACAACATCATTGATGAGTATGAAATAGGACTAGGGGTACAAAATTCTGACAGTACTGTTTTATGCTGGGTTTTAAATTGTATGTAAACATTTGGAGATTTACACAACAGGTAGATCAGAAACGTTTTTTTAGAACACACATTCTCATTACTTTGAATATGTTATGCCATAGAATCCCAAAACATAGTGGTATACCTTTGTGATCAAAAACATTCAGCTGTCTTTTGTAAGACGTCATGCAGGTATGTCCATCATGCCTTTTCCATTCCCACCTGAAGCCATTTGGCACTCTCTTTACATATGCGTTACCCTATAGTAAATATGCCAACAAAGATTACATGTTAATATTTATGTGCTTAAAAATAAAGTCATTGCTTGTATAAGTAAAATGCATTAAATAAAAAATATTAGATTCTACTGATTATAACATAGGTGGAAAAGTGTAAAATACTTACATCCCACACTTCCATTTCATGAATAAGGTTGTATTTACTGTGTTCTCTAATTGTACATGAGGAGCACAGAACAGCCTGACTGTCACAATCACCGCATTTCCAGATCTCCAAGTCTTTTAAAACACTCTGGCATATGTAGCAGCATGGATTTATGGGTGGGCAGAAGGACTCCACGGCTGGCACATGCAGGCTAGCACGGATTTCTATCCATGCCTGCACATCCTCAAGCTTTCGACGCTTAGAAGGTGGCAAGCCAGCTCCATCCTCCACTTCCGTTTCTGGAGGTCTTTCAGCCACTGATGATTGTGCTGCTCCATCTTCCCTTGAATGGGGAAATGCCATGCTTTCCTCTCCAGAGCTGGAAGGAGACTGGAGGATATTGTGCCTCCTTACTGTGCTCCCTTGTCCAGCCACAAAACTTTTCCATTTAAGAAATATCTTTTTTCTTACTTTAACCATCTCTCTGCAACACATAACATTAGAAATAGAAAATTATTTGTTATACGTAATTGAGAGAGAAAGCAAGTGAGAGACCTTGTGTGAATGGGATAAGTAAAGAACTTATTTCTATTTGCAGCCCATAAGTCGTATTTTTATATAAGAATATATAATCATTAAGTTGAATAAAATCATCAAGAATTGTGTAAATAAGCGTGTTGTCAATAATAGTAATTAGATGTTTTTAATAAAAAGGAATATTGCTTATGACTAAAGTGAAAAGCTCAGGGTGGGGAGTGAGGGGCAGAAACATGCAACTTGTAACTGAGCCATGAAAATTCAACCTTTTATAGATTAGTAATCAATAATTAAAAATGGTCTTTGGATTTCTAGCAGCTTGAGTATAGATTAATTCAATATAATAACAAAATAATAACTCTTTCTTTGTCATCTCTGGGTTTCCTGTTGGCATGATGCCTTGTGGCTTTTAAATGAAGTTTGGGCTATTTCATTTCTGAATCTAACGTTAGCTTATTGCCTTTAAAAAGCCAAGAAAGTGTTACTGAAATGCTAGCTAGCTAGCTCGCATTGGTTTATCCCATGTGTCGGCAAAACGTCAGCAGAAAATTAGCACTTACCTCTACTTAACACAGGTAGCAGACAGCTAGCCACCGCAAACCCGCGCTAATCCTTTTTATACCTCAGTGCACAGCATTAAATGGGTCCGTGTGTGCAATCTCTGCAACCTGGCATGTTTTCTCTTTGCGCACGCGCCGTAGTGTTTTGAGACGCCAACACTGCCTACGGAGGCGCTCCATTGAATGGGCTTTTTCTGCAACCTAAACAACCTGGGTTAGTGGATTGTACAACCCAGCCCATAAGAATGTACAATTTATTTGCAATTTCTTTCCATTGAATGGAGGATTCACAGTAGATCGGGTGGTTTCTAACTGAATTAAAACTATTTCATATCACTGAGGTGAGTAAAGACCTATTTAAAGAGGTTACTTCCCCAAACAAAGACATGATAAAATATTTGTATATACATTTAATGTGTATTCAAATAGCCTATGAATATATTAATTTGATAACTTCTGTGTGTGCAGCATGAAGGGACTACAAACCTTTGTTTCATTATACAGCAACCATGTGTGGTATAATGACAAATAAACAATCTTGTACAAGTTAAGACGGTGGCTTGTAAAAGGTTTGGGGATCATAAAACACATTTTAGGGGAATTATTTTTTTTACCCTGCAACAAACTGTGTCTTCTGTTACTATACTGTACTTTTATATTTTCACTTATGACTTTTCTTGTGATACATTATAGTGCAGTTGTTGCTGGCATATTTTGGGGTGGTGGCCGAGGAGGTATTCTGCTCAGAGCCCTATAAGGGCTTGTAAACATATTTGAAATGCGAAATAATCATAAGAAGAAGATAATTAGAGTGCAAACACTTATTTAGTTGAGTTGAAGATGTATTGTAAGAAGATAGTAAAAAACCCTTCTAAGAACTTGCATAGCCTAGTTATCTAGTTGTTCTTCTTATAAGGACGTGTCATTATATGTGTAGTGAACAACCATTATTTTATGCCAAAAGGAAGAGCCCAGCATCTCTCTCTTTGTCTCTCCCTAAGAGAAGCGGGTGAGTTATCCCTCAAGCAGACAGGCTGACTCCAAGCTGAAACACCCTAAAAGAGGTTGGAGTGAAAGGTCTGCCACATCAAAAAGGCCTTATTTCCACTCTGAGTGCTGGTTGTAAGTAAAAACTAAGCCAAAAGGCCCCATCCACACTACTCCTTTTTAGTTTACAAATGGAGAATTAAAACGAATGCGATATCTGTCCACACTAGTGTTTAAGCTGCGTATCAGAGTTGATCCTCTTCTACATTAAAATGACTGAAAACACACATCTAGTGCCTGTTCAGGTACACTGGCCATGCACGTGCTGGTGTAGACATGAAGCAGACGGTCTGTTCCATAGTTTGGCGAAAGGCGATGTGTCATAACTGATAAAAAATTCAATTAAGAAAGGATAGCCTCAAGCTCCTCAGACATCTTCTCTAGTAATTCCCGCATTCAAGAGTCCTGCCCGGAATCTCAGAGACTCAAAGTTTTCTTACAGCAAGTTACTTATTCACGACGGCCCGTGAACCTTCTGTGAATTTACCTTTTGTTTTGTTTGTTAAAGTTATCAGACCGTTTAAGTCACACAACTTTTAATTCAGAAACAACTAAATTTCGTTTAAAGCTTTTATTTTGGATTGAATTAACGTTAACCACTCCTCCCAACGACATCGAAGTAGGAGGCCTGCCACGTGACACCGAGGACATCAACCAACGAACTGAGCCAGGACTAATGGACCGCTGCAAGAATTTCAAGCAACCACTGGCCAAACAAAGGACTCCGGGCGTGCCAAGCCACTAAGGGCCATGAACGCAATGAACTGAGCCAGCTGATCGCGAGCCTTTGACATTTTGTGGCCAAGTTTATGTTCATATTGCATATGATGATAACTAAGATGATAACTAACTTGGATTGCACATTGCATCCATTCATCTCTTATTCCTTCAGTCATATAACCTTTCCACAATAGCCAAAAACTAAATTCACATTGAACCCTATTACTCTCATTTATTGCATCCTGGTTGTTTAATCATTGTTTATTTCTTTGATATATTTAACCCCACTTTGTATTCACTTAAATCATAGATCTTCACGTAATCACAGGAATGTGTGTTTGTGTACTGTTGTGTAGCTCCTGGATTCACCCCTTCATTTGAGACTGACTGAGTGATTTCCACAATATAACCATTTCCCTCCCCATATGATAATAATCTGCACACTCTTACCGTCATCGATAGGGATGTAATCTTTTTCATAAAGGCAGCCTTCTCAGTGTTTTGGGCCAGCCACTGGTCACAGAAGGACTGAAGGAGATAAACAAAGAGTGTTCACTGTGTAAATAAATTCTCTCTATTATATTGTTAATATTATATTGAAGGGTACATGAAGGGTCTGTCTTCAAATTGTTGTTCAGACTCACCCACGGCAGGCTGTTCCTGCAGCTGAACTCCCAGGTGGCGATGTAGGTGGGACAGGTGTAGCGGTCCAACACAATGTAGGCAGCCTCAGGGTCAGCCACAAAGTTAAACTCTCCACACACCGTGGTGTTACCCCTGGCTACACACACACAGACACACACATCATTGTCTGTAATGTAACTGCAGAGATAGAAATCACAGAAGAAGAATTTAAGATGCAGATTGAATATATATTTGAAATTTGTCACAACCTGGCATAACAGTAAGTGACAAAAGCGGGAAACCACACAGTCTGAAAATAATAATAGATATTTTAATAAGTAAGTTAAGGAAAATATTCAATTGTAGGTGTCTGTCAGATCAGTATGTATGCAGTGTATGTGTGAGTGGATTGTATGTTGTAGAACACAAGAACCAAACAAAACAGAATCAGTCGGCAAGCCAAGAGAAGAGAGAGTCAAATCATCAAACAGGCTGCTTTATAGCCACCTGAGCCCCGTCTGCTGAGGTGTGTTGCATCTCATACCAGGTATCTACTCCACCCACCAATTACCTGGATTAAACTGACAAAACACAGCAAGATGCAAAGAACAAGGGAGGGCCCAAACCTGGGGCCATCACAAACTGAACAGCAGATAACTACATTCAATGTTTCCTCCCATGATGTGGAGCGCCTTCAGCTTCTTAGGGAGGGAGGGATCCAGTTGCACTGCGACAGCCAGGTTAGTCAGAGGGGCCATGGCCACCAGAGTCACCTGCAGACAGCAAGAGCAAATAACATACATTTAATCTTGCATCAATTTCTTATATTCCTTTTTTGTGACATGAGTAGAGGATAACAAAAGATGACACAAGTCAAAGGTTGTGATCTGAAGGTTGGTTAGAGTACCCTCTGCAACCTTTCCTTTATTCAGTGAAATATCGCCACATCATCTCAATGGATTAACAAATAGATTTTGTAAGTTACTCACAGTTCCCAGAGGATGTTTTGTAATAACTTTGGTGATGCACTGACTTTACATCTAATGCCACCATCAGGTCAAATGTTTTATTTGTCCTCCAGTCCAGTTTATGACCAAATTCCTGCACACCCAAAGACATTCTGCATGTCGAAGTGCCCTTGAGCAGGATACTTAACCACAAAATGCTCTGTAATATGTGTATATATAGCTTTGCATGAACCATCAGTGTATTAATGTGAGTGAATGTGTGAATGTAACACAGTGGTTGAAAAGTGCTAAGTACAGTCCATTTACATGATCCTGATGGTTAAAACTTCTAGATAGAAAAGGTCACATTAATCAGACCCCTGGCTTCCTACCCGTACTCCCTGAGAGAGAGACCTGTTATGGCAAATGCAGTGTATATTATTTAATGTAAATTAATATTTCCTTTAATGAAAAAAAATTACAAGTAAAACTCTTGGTTTTACCTCCCCAGGGTTCTCTTTTACAATCTTGATCAAGGCCTCCACAGCTTTTTTCTTCTGCAGCAGCTCCAGGCCTGGAGCGTCTGGATCCGGGACCTCGCCCAGTCCATCCTTCCCATGATAATCTCCAGCATTTTGTTCATGGGCGAGCAGGGGCTTTGAGCAGCCACGATACACTGGGATCTGTCGAGTATATGTTTGCTTTAGTTTCAATTTTAGTTGACATGGGCACCGAAGTTACGGTCAGCCAAAAACTTACGTCCAGCCTGTTGCAGACCTTCAGGACACGCAGTGTATTTTTGAGGACGTTCTCCAGGGGTGTGTTGCCGTGGCAGCAAGTGATCCCCAAAATCTCTACATTGGGGGCCGTGAGAGCCACCATGATGGCTTGAGCATCATCCACCCCTGTGTCCAAGTCAACAATCAACTTCTTCTTCATCCTACATTCAGCAAAAAAGATTTATGCTTGGCTCAAGATGAATAATCAACTTCTTCATCCTTAAAAGAAAAAGTTCACACCTGAAAGATGTAGTTTCTAACAACACATACTTTACAAAGACTTGAGTTGTGTGAGTCTTCAAGTAGGAGTTTTCAATAATCAATAAAGTCTGCAGATGTTCATTTTAACGTAAAATGTTCTAATTAATAAAATTACAGTAAAGTATACTGTAAAGAAATATTCACCTGGTGGACTGCTCCTGAAAGATGTTTACTGTTTGCTCTGAGAGTGAAGAGGTGGCAACTGACTTCCCAAACCTGAAGAGCCGCCTTTTAAATGCCAAAAACATACATACAGGTTACATACAGCAGGCCAACCCCAGCCTGAGGGGTGTTCGTGCAGGTGTACCAAAGAAACATCTAAACGCCTGTCCACTCCCTTTTAAATAGAATAATTAACCGCCAGTGGTATGTTTTATTTGGTAAGACTGGGAAAATTATCAGTCACTTTATATTTCCATATTTTACATATGATGATGATTCAAATTTAACACAGCCTTGAACTCGAATCAGAATAATAATCACACATTGTCACAAAGAGTTTGTTCTGCTACTGGAGTGAATATATCCACTATTCTGAAACATCTTCATTCAGAACTTTTATGAATGAAGAGGGTTTTTAAAGGCTCCTGAAACACATCGTATTTGTTATGTGAAATAATGTAATTTGGCAACAATAGATGCAAAATCCACATTTTGTTTAGTGACCTAGCAACACTTCTGCTACATGACCTTGTAAGTTCTTCTGTGGAGTCTGAATCTGTGCCTGTTCAAACCTGCTTCAGTACAAGAGGCATTTACAGCCTGGATAGGTAGTAATTCTACAGTAAAATTACACTTAATACCAATGTGAAAAGACATCACAGCTGAAATATAGTGAGAAACTTCTGCAGGCTGATACTGATGCATACTGGTCCACTGCCACTCCCCTTGTTAATAATGAACAAATCAACTACTGGCTATTCCCACATAGTGATTTCTATGTGGGTATAGCCCACATTAATCATGTTCCTTTATTCCTACTTTGACATAACTGAAATTAAAGCAGAACTCCGGGCAATTTTTAAGTTAATCTTGATCGTTATACCTTTGTGAGTACTGTCTATAGGAAAAAAAACGAACCGGATTGGTGCTTGCAAAACGGACTTTTAAAACACAAGATGTTATTTGCAAAGGGGTTATTATTAAAAATATGTCCATATTCTCATATATCAAGAAGTGACTTTTTTTGGCCTCAAGATAAAAGTCCATAGCTTCTTGTACACCCTCATGTGGAATGTTAGTTTAGAGGCTTTCCATGTCGGGAAGGACTTGTCAGGCAAAGAGATGTCTGTCACCAATTTTAGAACCCACTAACAAAGTTCATGCAGGTTAAAAGGTTAAAATGACCAATGGGGAGTAAGTAAATTAAAAAAAATTGCCTCCTGCTCTTAATCTACACTCGCCACATTTATTAAACTACGGGAAAAAGATATTGAAGCAGCGGTCAAATCAACTAATAGGTTGAAGAGTTACAACATTAGTTTACCTTTAGTTTACGAAAAGCCATGAGTGAACTAAGGGATGATTCAAAAATTGTCATAAAACCAGCTGATAAAGGAGGAGCTGTTGTGTTACAAAATACAAAGGACTATGAGTCTGAGGCCTTGAGACAGCTGAGTAACCATACATAGAAGAAAGAGAAGACATTTTGAATGATGCGGTAAATAAGGTGAATTACCCAAGAATCTGTATGATTTATTGAAAATTTAATATCCTCTCACTGCTGTTTTCTATTAATTAAAAGTTGTTAACAGTCGTGCCTAAAAGGAATTTCTTACCTGAACCTTTAAGTCAATTTGTGGACTATTGCATAAAAGACATTTTAAAACCATGCTGAGAATGTAAAGGAATGTCTTTTCCAACACCAAACCAGTAATCAATATGTTCTTGTAACTTGCTGCAAGATTGTGCAAGTCTGTTTTTTCCCATTATGTCCAAGCTTGTCATTGCAGGTGCAAGAACAGAAACCTGCAATCAAACTCACGGCAAATATTTGCATAAATATTTACTAATGACACAAATGGAAAAAAACAACAACACAGAAAATGCAGAACCTCCTTGTATTTAATTGTAAAAATAGTAAAAAGACTAAAAAGAGAACAGTATAAACTTTATTACGCTATTATACATTGTCGTAGTTTCAACACAGTATATTTCTTTAGAAAAAAATACAAATATATTATTACATCTTTTTAGCATCCATAAACAGATCCCCTTCAAATTCAACCTAAATTCTATGCTCCGCGTTTTAAACCAGAGTCCATTCGATTAACAGAGAACTTGCTCTGTCTTCATTCCCCAGAGTCCTCTTCATCTTGTGAGGCAGGTTTTGGCTTAGCCAGGTTTGCCCTGACTCGAGCCTGGTCCACAGCATCCAGGAGGTTCTTGGAGTCCAGTGCCAGAGTGTGAGCGGCTGTCAACATCTGCCGCTGACATTCCTCCTTCAGTGACGTTATGTAGTTCTGCTGGGCCAGTCGCATCTTACTGATCAGCTCCCCTAAGTCCTTGTTCAGTAGTTTCTTAGTGCCCTCAATCTGAGTCAGGGAGGGGAAAGACATTTGGTCAACTTTTACTAAGAGTTGGAAAAATGATGAAATCTCAAGAGTGACTTAATAAATATAGTTATGCTATACATACTCTTACCTTCTGTTTTCTGTGGTTTTGTAATCTTTAATTATATAAAATGCCAGCAACAATAATTTAACCGTCCTAGGATACAGTGTTAGAAAGAAAAGCTCTCAAATGTTACCATGTGGCTGTTTTTCAGTGTCCTGATCTAATGCACAGTCTAATAATCACTCTACATCTAGTCTACTGACTGCATGGACACTGTCACAAAACAATGAGGACAGACAATGGTTGATGCAAAGAGCAATGAGGTGAGGCCTACCTCTGTTGTGACAGAGCTGTGCAGAGAGGGCAGGATCTCATCAACACTTTGAATGAGGCTACGGAGAGTGATGCCCACTGTCTGAAAGAGGGGTGAGGGAGAGATTTGAAAAATGTAGGTAAGTGGGATGAAAAAATGTGATGATTTCTTTATATCAGTCATAACTAGGGATGTCCCGATCAGGTTTTTTTTGCCTTTGAGTCCGAGTCATTTGATTGAGTCCCAATCCGATACTTCTATAATACTTAAAAAACAGATCCAGGATGTTCCTTATTTTTTATTTAATTCGCCTTATTTTAACATTCAACAACTCTGTTAACAAACAGAGCACTTCTGTGAGGTAGCTTGAACAACCAAGTAATAAATTCTTCATTTTGGACTTTAGTGTAACAGTAAATAAAAATATGAGAATATATATACATTTATATCCAAGTCCTGATCGGAAGGTAACGTCCGATTCCGATCAAGTCTGAAACAATGTGATCGGGCCCGATTTCCGATCTTGTGATCGGATCTGGACATCCCCAGTCATAACCATATCTTAGTTTACTGTGTAAAAGATTTCTTCCAGCCAGAAGTTTGATCTTTACACAACAAAATGCAATGAGCAAGATGCAGTTAAATGTACAAAAAGGATTCACGCTCCCCAGAGGATGAACTACTTTGGCCTGTCCATGAGGTCTTGATCCATCCTCCATATTTCATATTCCAGCTTCAAGCAGAACAGATGTGAAAAGATGATTGCATCACTGTTTGTGGAAACACACAACATCATGATGGACCTACTTTGACGGCGTTGGGATACTCAGAGGCGGGCAGTGTGCTGACATCATTCTTCAGCTGGACCACCTGTTTCACCATCGCCATGACGCCAATGTAAACCTGATCACCTGATCGGTCCAGCTCAGCTGTGGGGCGAGGCTACAACACAAAACATCATTTTTTAATGGCCGAATTCAACAAAATGCTCAATTTCAACACTAAAATTGTTGCCTGTACAAAACATTTAAACTTTTCCATTTACAGCTTTGATAGTTCTTTTCTTAAGAAAGTATATATTTGAACCAAATATACAGTAGAGGTTTTTCTTTTACCTGTGTGATGGGAGGCATTGGGGGCTTCTCTGGAGCACCTAGCAGAGACAGATTAAACCTGCATATCTGCACCTTTTTTTTTACCCACACATTTTCTCCACACACACATGACATTCTGTACACTTCTAACATAAACACAATATGATTTTACATATACTGCACACAAAATATGGTGAAAATACATTTTTTATGTATTTCAATAATATAAAAAGTTTACATTTGTTTATTTGTCTTGGAATATTTGACTACTGTTGCTCTTTTGTACGTAAAACACATTGTACATGCTGTAATTCATATTTGGAAACCATTTTTCCTGGGTATTTCCATCTAGTGGTTTACTTTTATGCATAGCCTATGTTCTTTCCTATACTGAACTGCTGCGATGCTCCAAAATCAGATATCAAATTTTGCAGCTTAAAGTGAAAGAGGTTAGAAATAGTACATCTTTGTTTACGAAAGCTGCCAGTTGAAATGAAGCCTCTTAATCTGGACTCACCATTTCCTGGCCTTTTTTCAGGAGGCTGTAAACAAAAAAGAAAAAGAGGATGTGAAATTTTCAATTTAATAATAGGTTTAAGTTTCAAGCTTCAGCTGGGGTCAGATGTCAGGTCATCTGTCATCTAACTGAGTGAATCAGCAGTGTCTCAGTTAGACAGAACATCTCCAGATTGTTCACCATCATGCAACCCTAGGCCCATATAACACTGCACAGAAGATTACATTCCTGGACACCTTTCATGACATTCTCACTAATGTTCAGAGACCAGAGCAGACCTGATACGTCATCATATGGGACAATGTCAGTTTCCATAGGGCTGCTTTGGTCCGCAACTGGTTTCCATATCACCCACTCTTCACTGTACTCAACCTCTCCCCATACTCTCCATTCTTGAATCCAATTGAAGAGTTCTTTTCTGCCTGGCACTGGAAGGTCTATGACCATCATCCCCATCAACGCATAGCCCTTTTACAGGCAATGGAGGAGGCATGTGGGGATATTGACCAGGCATCATGTCAGGCCTGGATACAGCATGCCAGAAGATATTTTCCCCGGTGCCTTGGACTAGAGGACATTGCATGTGATGTAGACGAAATTTTGTGGCCAGACTCAGAGAGACAACACGATGTGGACTGATTTGTTTTTTTGTTTTTTCAGTGAAATTACTATTTTGTGTTTTGACTTGGAAAAAAACACTTGTGTTTGTTTTGATGTGTGTAAACAAACACCACTACTTGAAATTTGGACAAACGTACGACCTTAAACTGACATAGCCTACCTTGTGCATGGAGAAAGCAAAAGCCAGATGTGTTTTTTATTCATACCATAAGTGTGTAGTTGGCGCATTGTGTGCTTATTAATGTGATGGCTTGTGTTAACTGTTTGATACAAAAATACCATTTTTACAAAGGTTTGAAGTGTTAAGCAAGGTTTATCAGTTTTTGCAAGAGAATTACAATGTTTTGCTGATTTGGTGAAGGGTTTTCTTATTTGTGTGTAGAGTTTTGCAAAAATAGCCAATAGTTACAAAAAATGTGCTTAAGCCATCAGAAAAAAACTGTAACAGGTATGTCTCTGCCCCCTAGTGGTCAAAACATGCTTAACTTTAATATACCTCTAAAATTCAAGTACCCCTTTCTGCAGTGTACAATTGCTTGATGTGGGTAATATCATGCATGTGAAACCATTTTTACCAACAATACTGTGAGTGGTAAACAATATATAGTGTAACTGTTGCCATTGTATTGTTAACATAATGTGTACAATTTGTTTACTTTTTTACATAAAACCAGTGTTTTAAAGTTGCATTTGCTATTTACACATTATTTAACTATCACTATTATTTTGAAGTCTAAGCTCAAAGTTTGTTTGGGCTGCTCTCGCATGAGTAAAACTCATAAGCAACACCAGCAATAAAGAAGCAGGCATGGACATTTTATGTGCTCAGGTGAAAAGTTTTATGCTAGTTACAACAGACTGCATTAATGCATTAAGCATTTAAAATGTTTATAAGGAAACTAAATACTTGTAGGCTATACTTAGTGTGCAGCCATTTAGGTGTTTTGTTTTGTCTGTATTTTTCTTTGGTAAAATGTTATTCCACAAGCTGTGGTGCTATTGTTTATGTTAACCCAACCTGCTCTCTATAGTTCCTCCTCAGTAGTGTGGGTTTTGTTTTCACACACTGTCCTTCAAAGAATTTATTCATAGACATATATATATATATATATAATGTGTAAACTGTACAAGAATATTTTCTTTTTAAACTTATTTAGTGTTGCACACAAGACACAAGGAACTTTCCCTGTGATCTTTAATTACACCACTGGAGCTCATTCCTAGGTTATTGCTAACAGTTGGTCAGATTAATTATGCTAACGTCTATGCGATAGTTGGTCGTCTAAAAATACACCATTGCACTGGTCTAACATGAATATTATTAAGTAAGTAATAAGTAAATTATGCATAATGACAGTCTTGCTTGCTTCCATGGCCTGACTTTATATAATATTTCTGTAAAGTAGGTATTTGATTAAGATCTTCAAAGATTTAACTTCATTCATCATCAACCTCATGTGGACCAAAAGAAAAAAAACATCCAAGAAAGCCTGTGGGACTTTCTCACTGTGGACGGAGTCAAAAGTTTGACTTAAATTGGCATAAGAGGAAATTAAAAGCAAGATAATGTACCTTGGGGTGTGTATCCACTCGCCCAACAGGATCCTACAGAAAAACAGAAGCACACTTCAGTGAATATAGCGATGATCAATGGCTGTGTTTGCATTATGTAAGTGAGGTGGTGACTTTAGTAAGATATGACCTGGAAACACTGAGATGTCATCACATTTAGTCAGTCACATCAGGTGCTTGCCAGAGACACATCACTCTGCCTCTTCCAGTGTTTCGTCACACTCACGCCACAAACTACTTCCTGTGTTTCCTTTGCTGAGCAGGCCAAAACGTGCTCTATTACATGTGTGTGTGTGTATGTGTGTGTGTATGTGTGTGTGTGTGTGTGTCTCTCACCAGTTGTTTCTCTTCTTGCTCCAACCACTGTTTATCTATCAGCATCTCTCTTCTTTGCCGTTGTAAAGTGTTCTCCACTTGCGCTCTCTCTTTCTCCCACGCCGGCCTGCTATCCCTGTCTGTTCCCTACACACACACACACACACACACACACACACACACACACACACATTTTCACACTGATACAGTCAAGACTTGTATAACTTTAGTTTACCCGTATAACATATTGGTTTGTATGATGTATTTGAATTTTTAAATAATTCTAGGAACGTATTTTGCATATCAAAGAAGATTTTCACCCTCAAGTCTGAACTCAAATGAGTTCAGTCAGTTTATTTCCACATATTGTTGCTAAGTCATCAAGTTTTAAAGACCTGAACAGCAGTTGGCATTGCAGAACGTGACTCAATAACTTCTTACGTTTTGATGTAATTCGGGAGGTTCAGTCATTGTATGTGTTTTCTGCCACCATTTTCAAAATATAACTTTACGTATTATATGTGGTTTAGAAACAAACTAATTTGCATCTTTAGGGGGAACAGAAAGTCACAGCAGGGGAATGCAACAGCTCAGTTAAATCTAACTTTTACACTGTGTGTGTGCATGTGTGTGTGTGTGTGTGTGTGTGTGTGTGTGTGTGTGTGTGTGTGTGTGTGTGTGTGTGTGTGTGTGTGTATGTGTGTGTACGTGTGAGGACACCTGTAGGCACATGCCCCGAGGAAGGCTGTTGCCTTGTGTTCTGGATGGCTGGTGAGAAAAAGAAAGAGAGCGCATGTCATTTTTTAAAAGGGCTATCAACACAACCTCTCCTGCTAATCTGCCCACTTTAGAAAACTAACACATATTTTAAAATGGTAATGTGTAAATGAAACAAGAAAAAGGCAGCACAAGTACACAAAAAACTAAAATGAATCACTGAGGCAATATGTTGACCTAAGAGAGAAGTAGTAGTTTCACATTTACTTTAATACAGTTTTCTTAAAACCAGCATCTATACTGGCCCTCTATACAAGTACCTTGGGTGGAGGGTCTGCGTGGATAGGGTCAAATATTGCTGGCATGCAGGACCGTGCTCTTTCCCGCCTCACATCCACCTCCTGCTCCAACTCCATCCTGTGGATCTCACTATCAAACACAAACGCAGACATCGGTTGTTGAGTGTACTGTCCTAGTCTCAAATGTACAACACTCATAGTTCCTAAAATGATTTTATCTTGATTGACTTGATCTTGATTTTATGTGTGTTCTTAAAGGTGAACTTGACGTCAGTAAAAACATATTTAATTGAATCTTTTGTCAGCCTACTGGGGGTATCTCACTACTGCAACACATTATTGGTTTATTTTATTATTATTATTATTACAACCCAGGTTTTGGGTATATTAGCCTTATTTTTGTCAGTGTCAGTTGTTTCACCTGAAAGATTTGAACCTCTGAAAGAATTATTCAGGAACTAGAAACCGTTATATCACTGGAAACAATAGTTTCACTATGAAAACATTTTATTGACTTTCAGAACTCACATATACCTCATATGTAAGTTCTTTCAGGGATTGAAAGACAAGAAAGAAAACAGGAAAGGTACAAGTAAGTAAAGTTTTAGGTCTAGCAGTAATACAGGAGAAGCAATGCGCGTGTGTTGTGTGAGTGTGTACCTCAGAGAGCAGACGAGCTGGCTGAAGCTGGGCCGGTTATGCGGCTCATAGGCCCAGCAGTTGGTGAGCACGGAATAGACGGTGGGCGGGCAGCGCGGTGGCATAGGGAGACGAACTCCTGACTCTAGCTGGTTGATCACCTGGCCGTTCTCCAACCAGAAGAAAGGCTGCTGGGCCATTGAGAAGATCTCCCAAACGCACACACCTGTTTGAACACACACAATCCTGCTCCACTTAGTTACTGGTGCTTATAACTCTTAGCAAGAGAACAGCGTGACCAAGGTTCTGTTCTGGCCTAGAGTGAATCTTTATGGAAAGGAAAGATGCTGCAGTTTCCCAGAAAAAGGATAGGAATGTTATAGTCAGTCCAAAAAATATGTAATACAGGAAGGGAAAGGTTTAGTTTACAGATGTTTTCATGCCTTTATAAGGAAATACCAGGGAATAAGGAAAATAGCAGGTTGGTAGCCAAAACTGTGGCACAGTTAAAGTTAAGTCAATGACTGTGTTTGTAGTTTCTCAAATTTCATACTTCTAATAATTGAATTACCTTTGATAATCTGAATATCACTTCTGGGGTTTGGGATATTCTTTCACCCATATTCCTGATAGATTGAATTGTTAATGGTTGTCACATTTGATGCTTTGTAAACTATCTTCATTTTCATACCTCTGTAAATAAATGATTGTATTTAACTTTTAATCAGCCTAATCTGATGTTATTTTTGATCTTGTACTCTATGAGGAAAGAAAAAGCCACAACACACATTTCACTGTAATGCAATCCATCACAGCCTACATGTCATAAATTATGATCAAGTTAAGTCAACTCCTAACCTGGTCTCATTTAAAAAGGAAACAAGTTACACACTTGCTTAACACTTATGGTATGAAGTCACATGAATGGCATTATATAGGCAGACACATTTCTATTTCTGGTTGAGGACTTGTTTATTTCTATGCTCACACACATGAGAAAAGACACAATAGGACATCCATGTGCATGCAGACAAGTGTATTTCTCACCAAACATCCAGACATCACTCGATGTGGTGAAGCGCCTGAAGTTGATGGACTCAGGTGCCATCCATTTGATCGGTAATCGACTAACTGATGCTGCGCACAAACATATGTAATACAAAAAGAAATATAATCAGAGAATTAGACAAAAATGCAGATCTTGTATCTTCACATCTACAAAGATGCATTAATGTGAATGCATGCTGGAGATAAACAAAAAACAAAAGGAACTTTAACTGTTTTAAACGGTAAGAAGTGAGGAAGTGTGTGTGTGTGTGTGTGTGTGTGTGTACCTTTATAATACTCTTGTTCGTCAATGTAGCGAGACAAACCAAAATCACCAAGCTTGACGCAATCAGGAGACGCCACCAGTACATTTCTTACCGCTATGTCTCTGCAGCACACAGACAGAACAGAAACCAGACAGAAAGTAAACCCAATGTAAACAGCATTATATCCATACATACCACTAAAATCCCATTGTAATTAATTGGATTCACACCTGAATCAAACATCTATATACATCTAAAATTACTAATTCAGTAGTCACTGGACATTTGTAGTGACATGTCCCTGCCTTGTGTGTAATATTTCTCTATGAAATCAAAGTAAACCAACAAATGTTAACATCTACAGGCCAAATGTGTTCTTGTTAGCTCATTATCTTGTCTCCTGTTTTTAGGTTCTCTCTCAGGAAAAGTGCCACAAATACTCAAGCCTCCCTTTACCTGTGCACCATATTGAGTCCCTCCAGGTAAGCCAAGGCTTTGCAGATTTGTAGACAGTATAGGATTAAGGTTGCAGTGGTCAGGATTTCCTGCTCCTCTACGAGATAGCTGCCCAGCTGTCATGGAAACAAAGGCATCTACTTTTTCACAAGCCACAGTGCAGTTGGCATTTATATAACTTATGTTATGGGACTTAAACCCGCCAGTTTCAACAAAATTTCATCGGAAAGCAAAAAATCTTAAAATTAACCTTCTGTTGATGTGAATTGAGACAGATTTACCAAATGGATACAATAGATCATCATCTAGGTAATGAGTAGCAACTTTTGTTTTTCACGGTCAGCCATTCAGACATACACATGCAAATACACAAAACACACACACACACACACACACACACACCTCTCCATGTTGATAGAGCTCCATGACAATCCAAACAGGATCAACCTCAATGACTCCGATTAGACGCACAATGTGGGGATGATCCAAATGTTTCATCAAGTCTGCAACAGACAGAGCAGTGACCCTGGGATCAATAAAATGTCACATTATATCATTTATAATTTGTTAATATTAAAGAAAGAAAATGAGGGAATAAGCCTCAGTTGACTGAAGACAGACAGACACACAGGAACCATGGGGGAGGGTTGGGACGCAGACAGGAGAACGAAATGCATTACTGTGTATGGTTTGTCTCTCTTATCTGGACAGCTTTCAGTTTGACTTTATGGGAAAATAACTATCAAAAATGTAATCTAACCGCTGTGTCACCTGTTTGTCATTAAGAAACGGTGTTGCTCATAGTGACAAAGCCACAGAATATTACTCTTATTTGTTCTTTTAGGTTATTGCTTGATTAAGACATCATTTAAAAATGCATTTGGTGTGTTACAGGTACACTCAAGAGCCAATGGGTGACAATCACCTAGTAACAATGTTGCCAAGAATACGTAAGCAGGGACACAGCAGAGATACACAAACCACCTCCTCTGCAGTACCACAATTAAAAAACTCTCGGACACAGGTCTTGAAACGAGATGCTAAGGCTGTGAGTAGTAGTAGTGATTAGTAGTAGTGAGAAACCTTTCTCCAGAGCTAGCCTACTGGTAACCAAAACCAAGACCAGACAAAGTGGAGCAATATCCTCGCTGCAACAAACACATCTCTATTTTACAAAAAATGCAAGCCTATTATAAGCAGCAAAGTCAATCTACTGATGCTGGAAAGTTTTTCAGTGGGTGCAAGCAGCCAGGTGGCACTCCTTTGTATATTCTTATGAAAATGTCTATTGATGAAATAGAACAAAATCAAATTGTAGAGTGTTACTTTCTTTTTCTTTTTGCCATACTTTGTAACCGTTTCATAAAAGTAATAGCTCACTTCAGGCCGTGACACATGATTATTATATCACAGTTAAGGGGGCTGTAGGAATCATGGCAACCCTTAACAGAGATAAAGTAAGTAGAATTACTTGATATCTTTCTAAACCTACACTCTGACAGGCTCCCCCTGATGCTTCTGCAGCATCCAGTCTGAGCTTTTTCACAAGGCCACATAAAAGACACAGGAAGCCGACTACAGCAATCTTCTGACTGATGAAACATGCAAAACCCTGAAATGTTCCAAACTCAGATGCGCCACTCTTCTGTCATCACATTTTATTTTGAAATTGCTTCTTTCTATTCAGAATTTACAGTAAATTAAAACATTGATCAGTGATCAGTCATGTTTTCAGGTGGAAACAAATTCTACCACTAAAAATGATTTTACTAATCAGGGAAAGAGTTTAAACTTCCTGTTCCTGTCATGCTTTGCAGTTGCATCACAAATCCCCACACAAACCCAGAAACCTGAATGTAAGACTGAAATGTGCATGGGTAAGTGTTTTGATAGGAAGTAATCTCTGTAACAGGCACATACTCACCAGCTTCACTTAGAAACTTCTCTTTTACATCAGCTGAACAATCCTTACATGTTTTAATGGCCACACAGATCCTCTCGCCTGTCTACAAACACCCACACACACACCACACACACAAACACACACATACATTACTTTCACAATGAATTTTTTTTGACAGATTCAGCGTTAAGTTTGCTATCTACCAAACTTACGAAACCAAGCACGGGTATGATTTTATCACATTACAGCAAAGAGGATCAATAGGCTTTATTTTGATCCTTAGTGTGGTGTTTGGTGAGTGAACTGTGACTCACTGGGCTTTTATAAACTCCCTCGTGAACTTCTCCAAAGAATCCCTCACCCAGGATTCGACCCACAACAACGTCGTTTCTGGAAATACTGTGCTTCTCTGAACACACAAACATTCACAAAGAGAGGGAAAGTTGAGGAAAAATTCTCCTCTAAACTGGACACAAATCTTTTTATAACAGATGAACATTTTAAATGTAACTTTCTAAGCGAAGCAATCTGTAAAGAGCCAGATAAAATTTGTTAATGTGCCATTCAAAAAACATCACTTTAATATTACCTCTACTCATTTTGACATTACTGCATTCAGGAACTATTAGGCATTACATAGTGTGAGCAAAATATAGTAAACAAAGAAGTACTCCTTAAGTACTTTAACCACCAAATACTAATGTACTTTGAGAATGACATGCCTCCCCCTTTGCCTGCTGTCTGTTGCTAGTAGTTTCAAAGTTGTCTTTTCACATAGATTTTTCTTTAACAAGTGTTTTGGTTGAAACTAAAACCTTCTGGGCACCACTGACAGAACTTACAGCTGGTTTACAGTATAAGTAAAAATCACAGATTGCCTGGTTTTGGGCACTGATAGCAACAAATTGCTAGAGGATATTGCAGTAAATTTTCTATGAAGCACTACTCACCACTGAAGTCAGCTGCAGCCTCTGGAATCTCAGCATAAATATCCGAACCTGAATTTAAGGAAATGTTGAAATTAGAGGTGTTTGCTTTGAATTTTTTGTCTGTCCACAGCCACAAACAAACAGAAGGAGCAGAGCAGGTTCAAAGATAAAAATTAAATGTTGAATGAAAGGGAACCAGAATTTCCAAATCGGTCATTAAACTCACTCAGACCTCTATCAGGACCACTGGAACCCACACTGGAAGAGAGATAGAGACAGTTTTGTCTTAAATTTATCTTTCAAAGCAATCAATAACATTTCAAAAACAAATCAGCCTGTTTGGCAGATGGGTGGGGGGATTACCACCCCAGTGGAAAACAAAAGTCTAAGTGTGTCACCCTTAATGAAACCTTCCAATATGATTCATCACACTCACCGTTTTGGGATGTCAGGCAGTTTCAGTCTTGTGTCTCTCCCTAAAATAAAAACAGGTGTTCGGTTGAGTCGTCAGTCCAACATGATTTATCGCAATGGTTTGGATAATGACAGGAACATTACAGGGTTTTATACCTGGTAGCATTTTGGTTCCTATCAGTTATGATAATGTTTCACCCGGTGTGATATGTGAATAACAACATAACAATAGTTCTGTTGTGTGAGCAACACAACTGTTTTAAACAAAGGCACCAGTTTAATAATATCATTCAAACCACATATTTGAAGTGATAACAAAAGTGAATAAAACTGAAGTCATGTGAATTTGGTGAGCAATGTCATCACAATTCAAGGAAAATGAGAACGGAAAATAGAAACGTAAATCTCAGGATGTAAAAATAGTAATGGTGAGGTCTGCGTAGGCAATGATAAAGCTGCTAGATAACTTTAGATTTAGATTGTTAAATAGTTTCAATACATGTTGACTCATCAAGTGGAGCATTTTCATAAAAGGTTGATTTATTCAAGTGTACCTTTGCTGGACTTGATAATGAGCAAGCTCTCAGCGCTGCCTTCCAGCCGGCAGTAGCCGTCAATCAGGTCGGCCATGTTCTCTGCCACAGCCAGAGAGGGGGTGTTCACTGACAGCGACTGGAGGGTGGAAGAAACAAGACATTCAGTCTTTGTAAAACTGCTTTAACAAAGCTTTTTTTTACCTAAAAAAACTTTGCCACTCAGAGGCCAGAGTACATTTGCTATGTGTATGGGCATGAGGTGAAAACAGCAAACCTGTGAACAGATTTTAAGAAAAGAAACTACTCCACAAGCGAGATGATGGTGAACTGTTCCTTTAGGAAGTTTAGAGTTACCTGTGTGGCTCCCTCTATGTGCACAGTAAGCAAAGCCCGACTGTCACTCTCTGCAGAGCAGGAGATACTGCGCACCTGAGAGAACGTGGCCAAACACACGGGCTGAAGACAAAAGAGACAAAGATGTGACAAATCAGGATGATGTGACAATTTATTTATTTATTTATTATATATTGTATATGCTGTCAAAATCTTTGTTTTCCTCATGTTCCAAGTATTGAATGTAGTGTATTTATGTTTGTGGAGTATTTTAATAGCTTGTATACTTCATGTGATTATTAATCGTGTAATTTGTGTTTTCATTCACATGTGCACAAAATTATCTTTGCTTATCTTGCCATCCTTTATGTTGTGTGATTATTACAAGTAGCTGTGAGTAAATGACACAATTTTACCACAGGAAGCATTTAACAAAAGCTGCGAGAAAGTATGAGTGTGAACTTACTGTGGAGTTTTCCGTTTGCTGACTGATGCCTTCAGGGCCGATGACAAGGTCTATCGTGAGGCTCCAACCATGCTATGGACACAGGATAACAAACAACAACATTTAGCTTGAAATGTGACAAGACACATAACATATTTTTCACTTGTGCACACATCAAACTCTCAAAGGCTCACCACTAGCTGGCAGGCGAAGCTCTCCTGTGTGTAGCTGTAGCACTGAGCCAGAGTGGTGAAGAACCTGGTCATGCACTGCTCCTGGTTCAGAGTGGCATAGCCCTGAAACGTCTGCTGGATCAGCCGACGTAACTGCTTAGACTGACACATTGCATGCAGACAAACGTCAGTCACTTCAAATTAACACTTTATAAATTCATTGCATTATTTAACTTCAACATGACACTAAGTACAGGTTTAGGCAGAGAAAAGCACATTCATACAAGGCAAATGACTGTTTAGTAGCTGTTTCTACCTTCATGCTGTTAATCAGCTCTCTAGGAAAGAACAAGTCCAACCCCACATCCTTCCTAAGGAAAGGAAAGTCAGACCACCATCAGAAAACAAACGCACCTTTTCAAAAGCATACGCAGTCAGATATGCAATCTCCACAAAGAAACACAGCCAGGATTCATACTAGGACCTACTCTAATAGTTCAAAGTTGGACTTCTTCTCCAGTCCGTGTGGATTCATGTCTTTGTAGAATCTCCTGTAAACACAATAAAGGACATTTTATAAACGTATGAACCAGCAGCCTTTCATTTTCATGAAAAATATGCTTCCAATACTTGTCCTGTTTTGGCATATAGACAATTTCTTGCTTGAGGCTGTAGTTGTGCATTACCTTATTTCCAGGCATCCGAGCTGTAGAGCCATCCCGTCACTGACTTTTGAGGCATACTCCTGCATATAGTCACTTCGTACCTGTGAAGACACACACACACACACACACACACACACACACACATTTTTAAACAAATCTTAATCCTCTAAAAATCCTTGGTGAAGAGAGAGAGATAGTAAAATATCCTCATTCCCAAGATCTAAAACTCAAAATAATTTGCAAGGGTAAGCATACACAAACAAACAAACACACACATTTATTACTGACCTGCTGGTAAAAGTAGAGCATGGTGGTTCTGTCATCTTTGAATTTCTCCATGAAGTCTAATGGGATGTATCTGATCCTCAGGTCATATCTGGACAAATGTCACAGTTAGCTTTGTCAAGTCATGCACTTTTTCTTTAGTGGATATTATGTCACAAGAACAGCTTCATTTCAGCAACAAAACAATTTGTCCATTACAAGAGCTCTTCCTCAACTACATACTAAACTGTTCCCCAATTACATACTAAATGAAACAATACTAATTCTAACAGGCTTTAGTGTTTTGTGTTTTACACTGTAAAAATAACAAAACTAGTATTAATAAAAAGCATTGACTTGTGGTTTTATTGAGTGCTGTTGCCTTCACATTAATTGAATTACCTGGGACACATCTAAAACACACATGCCACATATGTAGCAGACAAAGACTGCAGTACTGACCTCCACTCAGCCTCTAGGTGCTGCTGCTCGTAGCGCTGGGTGAGTTCAGACACAGTCAGGTCTGGGTGCAGCCAGTGTATCACGGAGGACTTGAGGTGTTTGAGGAGGAGGCCATAGCAGAGCCTATGTTTTATGTCTGGACCCACACAGCCACTGGACAGCACCATATCGATGATAGCCTGGGATAGACGTTATCATACTGTCATGTCTCTGGGATTTTCAAAACGTGAATGTGTTACTGTACAAGCAGCTGATGATTCAGTGTGCAATAACATAAAACTGTATAACACAGTGGAGTGCATCGCAGCTGAGCACCTGGAAACACAGTAAATTCTAGTAGAGCACAGTGGAATGTAGTTAAACAAAGCTCCATCCAGACAAGTTCAGGGAAATGCAGTAAAATACAGTTTGGTAAAGAATAGTGAAGTACAGACAAGTTCAATAAAGTAGAGTACCATACCGTGTAGAACAGACAACATTATAAAAGGAAGTACAGAAGTATTGTACAGATTAAAATGGAGATTATAGCAGAGCCATGGAGTGGACCAATATTAGGCACATTTGCATAATAGAGAGCAGTACAGCGATGGCATACAGTATAGGACAGTAGAGAACAGTAGAGTACAGTACAGTGAAGTACATTCAATTAGAGTATAAAAGAGTACAAAACAGTAAATAACAGACTGTAGAGGAGCACACTACAGTGTGGCAAGTGGCTGAGAAAAGAATAGTAGAGTCAAGCAAAGTAGAGGACATCACAGCGTATTATAGTAGAGTAATAAACAGTAAAGTGGAGTACAGTAAAGTGCACTAATGGATAAAAGGGTACAAAACTGCAGTGGTAGTGTAAAGCAGCTTAGAGCATAGCGCAGTTAAGAAGAGGACGGTATGGTAGAGTGCAGTAAAGTGGAGACCATATGGTGTAGTATTGTAAAGTAGAGTAAAGAGAAAAGTATAGTAGAGGACAGCAAAGTGTAGAATGGCAGAGAAAAAGCAGTAAAGTGGATTACAGTACAGTACACAGTAAAGGATAGTAGAGTACAATACTGTGGTAGTGGAGTACAGTTATATATAGCTTCGTTCAGTTAAGTAGAGGTCAGTGTAGTAGAGTACAGTACAATGGAGAACAGTATAGTGTATTACCGTAGGGTACATTATATTACGACAAAGTAAAGAGGCAAGTATTTGTAGAGTCAAGCCAAGTAGAGGACAACAAAGTGTAGTATGGCAGAGAAAAAACAATAAAGTGGAGTACAGTAAAGGATAATAGAGTACAAAACTGTAAAGAGCAGCAGTAGAGTACAGTAGTGTAAAGAATGATTAAGTTCAGTAGAGGACAGTATAGTAGAGTACAGAACAATGGAGAACAGTATGGTACAATGCTTTAAAGTAGAATAAAGTACATTATAGTACAGTAAAGTAAAGAGGACAGTATACATAATAAAGGGCAGCAAAGTAGAGGAGAGTATAGTAGAATACAGTACAGTGGAGAACAGCATGGCATTGTGCTGTGAAGTACAATAAAGTAATATACATTAAAGTACATTAAAGAGAAAAGTATAGTAGAAACTGCAAAGAAGAGTAAAGTACATTCTAGTACAGTAAAGTACAAAGTAGACTACAGTAAAGTTTACCCTGATATTCCACCCCTCCTCACAGCGGACCAATTTGAAGTTCTTGCCGAGGTTGGAGCTGTTGCTGAGGAAACACACTTTGATGATCTTCACCGGGAAGACGTTTTCCCTGGCCACAGTTGATGTGGGAGACAATTCTGAGGAATCTGACTGGCTGGTGGGAGACATGCTCCTCCAGGACAGGGTGCTGGTGTCTCCCGACATCACAAACACTCAACACACACACACACGCATACACCAAGACACACACAACGTGTATGCTACTGCATAGTGTTCTTCCTTCTCTCTCATGCACACGCAGCCACATAAAACACAGACATGAAGAGATACATCTAAGCTGGAGACAGACAGGAGTTGGACAGAACAAACAACAAGTACATGAGCTGTTGGATTCGAAGAACATTCAGATCTCAGTAGATGATTCAACTTCTGCTGCAAATTCTCTGTACTCACCACCACCTGCAAGCTCCACGTCCCAGCACGAGAAATGTATTATCAGAGTTTAAAACTGAAGACAACAGACTGCATTACTTTGGAAAGTGCAGATTTGATCGTCTTTGGCAGGTTAACAGAGCAGACTTATTCGATGTTGTGCCCCGAAGAAGCATTGGTAAATGAAAGAGGAAACGCTGCTTACGGGCAAATAAGGAAGTTGAAATGCAACTAACAGACAGACTGAGAGGGCTGATGAAATTGTCTCGTCACCCCCCTGGCTCAGTGACACCAAACCACCAAACTCACACCCACTATACAAAACAGGCATGGCCTACATTATACTAAGGTGCTTTCTTCCAAAAGGTTTGATGAGAAAAAGAACAGAACAGGTTTTTTAAGCACACCAGCTTGGCTCTTGGGATGCAAATGTTGGCAGGTCTCTCCAACATTTGGTCAAAACTGAAATATCTCAACAACTGTTGCATGGACTGCCATGTTAATACAACAGGGTGCATCATACTGACTTCTTCTGTAGTGCCACCATGAGGTTGACGGTTTTGCTTTTGAGTAAAATATCTCAACAACGATTGGATTTTTTGCTGTGACATGTGGTACAGATATCAAAGTCCCTCCCTGGATGAACTGTAGTACTTTATTGGTGATCCCTGCCTTTACTTTGTGTTCACTGCTAAGTAGGAATTGTTAGCATGCTAACACACTAAACAAAGATGGTGTACCTAAACATCAGCATGTTAGTATTTTGAGCATGTTAGCATGCTGTTAACATTAAGCGTAAGGCGCTGCTATACATAAATACAGCCTTACAGAGCAGATAACGTGCCAGTATATTCTTGTTTTTGAAATTCTCAGTTTTAGATCAAACTTTCTCTTATTCATATATGCTTACTTGAGCATTTTCTGTTTTGTTTACATTTTTCTGCAGCTCTCAGGTTAGCGGATGGCACTAAATGGGTGAGTTTAAGGAAATAAACAGAGGAAATGTAATTTTAGAGCCATTTTGGGGCATAACGTATGAAATGTGCATTGTTAACATTATGTACAATAATTCTTCATTGCTCATTTTGAATTTTTTTGCACTTTTCCTTGTTAATTATTCTGTATGTTTTTTGTATTTTGTGTATTAGCATTACTGTATTATTTTGTATACTTGTACAATTTTTGATTTCTTTTCATTTTAGATTTATATTTCTGTATTTATGTTTCTGTGCACTGTTAAGCACCAATATATGCCAAGACAAATTCATTGTATGTGAAAATATACCTGATTAACTAGAATAAACCTAATTGTGTGGCTTACTTACACATTATTCTATTTTAAAAATAAAAGCAACTTTCTCTAAGATGAAAGCATTCATGCAAAGCTGCAGCAGGGCAGTGTAAACCTGTTCATGTAGCGAGGCGTCGTCTGCGGTGACCATGGTGCTGCTGATGGAAAGTTCTTTGATCCCCTGGTTTCAGATTCAGCATCAGTGGTTTTGTTCTGCCTCTGTTGACTCTAAAGCAGAGTTAGTGGGCTCTCTTTGAGTGTGTGTGGGGTTTTGGGTCACGTAGGTATATAGATTTTTAAAAAAGTGACAGCAGTAACCACTGTCAGGAAAAGTGTGACCAATGTCATTTGCAGGAAACAGAGGTTTCTTTCTACTTCGTAAAACACACTATCAGTCAGCTTGATACATTTTCTGTCTACTTGCATGGTGAGACTATAATGCTACTACATATTTGGAAGATTCTTCAGATATACTACTTGGTGTTGTAACTCGCCTGTATGTCAAATGCATTCTAACAGCGTATTTTGGTACATGGATACAATTTAGGATAATGTGTCTGGCTGAATTTGTCTTTGGGCCAGTAGTTTTGAGACCTGCTGGGCTTTGACCTTGAGCAGCCAAACTATATTTGAACATGACATTTCAAAATGTCATCCACAATTTCAATGTCAGTTGTTCAGCTTGTGGAGAAAGGGACTCTTGACTCTTGTCAAGTCTTTATTATTGATATCCATTACAACAAGTTGACCTTGTACTTCTCAGCCAGGAGTGTCCCGATTGCTGCAGACTTCTGTGTGAGATAACAGGCTGATTGTGTTTGCTTTTTTTCAGCTCTGGCCTTTTCTGACATGGGCAAGCCATTTCTTAACTCTCCAACATTGGGTGGAAATGATTCATCATAGTTACATAATTACATGCAATCATAATTATACTGTGATGTGAGGCTTTTTACAGTTCTGCAAGTATCTGATAAGACATGGACCCAGGAGAGAGGAGAGACACTATTGTGGCTCAGGAGCAGCGTTTGGGGTAGTTACTTAAAAAAGGTAATGGATTACCCATTACTAGTTACTTTTTTTAAAGTAATGCCTTACTTTACTAGATTACTCCCTGCTGAAGTTACACTACTAGTTACATTTCTTATGGATTACTGAGTAGCATTACCTGTGATCTACATTTGGTTTATTTTTCTTCTCCTGTTATGCGGATAGTCAAGAACCAGTACGCACGTAACGCCATGAATTTGTTATTAGTAACTGTAATGTGATTACTGAAGTTATCAACAGTAATGCCTTACATTACTGCTTTACAGACAAAAATAGGCTAATCTGATTACAGTAACGCGTTACTTTCTACCCTCAACACTGCTCAGGAGGTAGAGTGGGTCATCCAGTAATCAGAAGGTCCTCCAGTAGACTACGTTCAGACTGCAGGCATTAATGCTCTATTCTGATTTTTTCCCCAGATCTGATTTTTTTTTTTGTTTGACAGTTCACATTATAGTTTAAATGCGGCCCATATCAGACTCCAGTGTGAACTGTCCGGGGCCTGAAAGTGACCCGCATGCGCAGAAGAATAACACGATGTCACACGCAGCAGCATGCTGTTGCAGGCTACAGAAGTAAACAACGAGCAACATAGCTCCGGTTAACTCGCGGGAGACTCCCGTTTTTCATTGTCCTCTCACGGGTCATATTTTCCTGAATTATGACAAGTGTTCACAACTTTCTGTTCGTTTCATTACTGTTTCTGACGCTGTACAACGCATCTGCCCCACAACTCTCTCTCTCTCTCTCTCTCTCTCTCTCTCTCTCTCTCTCTCTCTCCCACAGTTTCCGCTCGGACAAGTACAATTCACGTAACTCAGAAGAGAGCTCGCGGTCCGGTGTATTTTAGGTATAGGCTAAGAAAGGAAAATTGTGAGCAGATGATAGCGAGGTAGAGAAGGAAGAGAGCCAAATGTTTAATAAAGGGTTTTTGCTCCGTCTGCAGCAGAACAGCTGCTCTAGAGTGACGTCAAAGTCGCATCAAATGCGACCTGAGTGTCCAGGCTGAGGTCGCATTTAAAAAAATCCGATCTATATCGGATTTGGACCACCTATGGAAGTGGCCCAATTCCGAACTGGAAAAGATCGATTCCATGTGACTTGGCCTGTTCACACTGTCATAAAAAGTTCAGATCTGAGTCACATATGGGCAAAAAAATCCGATTTGGGTCATTGGGCTGCAGTCTGAACGTAGCAATTGGCCTGCAGTCTGACCTAAGTGTGTCCTTAGCAAGATGCTGAACCCCATCGGAGTGTGTGTTTTAAAAGTTAGTTCCTTTGTGATGAGCATTTGGCACCTTGCCTGACAGCCGCTGTCACATATCACAGATCATGCAGGCCTGCTGTCTCTGTGTTACTGAAATACCGCACACATTAAAGTGATATGAAGCTTAATCTGAATACTTAGTGTGACATCCTTTTTCACACCCACGACCCAACCCAGAACTGAAGGCACAGATGATGAAGCTCTCTTTTTCCTTAACAGGTCCGTAAACTGGCCAATGCAGCACACACTACTTGCTATATCTTTTTTATTTATTGTCGTGCACCAAAATACCGAAGCAAATTCTTTGAATGTGTAAACCTACTTGTTTTTTAAAGCTGATTCTGATTCTGAAAATGGGATGCAGAGCTAGTTTGCAAAAGGCAAAACTCCAAGTTTCCTGTTTTCATGAACGCTCAGACACCCAATGCATGATGGGCATTACTGGCAGATTTTGTGTGTGTGTGTGTGTGTGTGTGTGTGTGTGTGCGTGCGTGCGTGCGTGCGTGCAGCATAGAACCAATAATGTAAGAGCTGCATTAGTTACCATCCATGAAATCAATTAAAAGCAGTGTTCTGCTGCAGTGTTGCACATTGTGTGTAGATGATGGTACCTTTTACCTTTTGTTATTGTGTGATCAGCTGTCATGTTGGGTTGGGTCCATGTAGGCTACTGCAGAATCTGAGCATTAATGTTAATGAAAATGTGTTGTAAACTATATCGTATGCACACAACAAACCAATTCCAAACTTTTAATTTTGGGCATTTAGTATGTGACAAGAGTAAATAGTATTTTCAGTTTTGCGTGTAGGTATCAGGCTAACAAAATGCCAATAATTTATGGGCGTTTAAAGTGACAATATAATGACATTGTCATACATAAATCACTGTGCTTTGTATTCACTTCATTAAGGGTTTTTTATTCATTCACATTAGAATTGTATTGTAGGTTTAGTGAAATGTTACAGGATATCTTTCTGGCATAGGGTACACTGTATGTATACCGGTATTTTAACAAACCATAAACCAGACTGTCCAACAGATGGCGCACCCTGCTTGTCCCAGCTGATGATAAAAGGCTTCCAGTCATTGAATTAATAGTGCCATGCCCCTGCAGTCACAGGAAAAAATCAACGTAACGCGTAAGTTACGGTTTATTGAATAAATCAGTGCATTAGCACATTTTAGGCCCACTGCTGACTTTTTATGAATAGTGATGGTGCCACTCTTCAAGCCACAACCATCACATATTTCTGTTTTGCTTCTTTCTACAACAACAAGTCAATCACAACTTATAAATAATGTAAATGTAAATAATATTGAGAGTAAATGTAATCAAAATATTGTGTTATATAAATATGCGGCATGGCACACTTTATCTGTGCAGGAAATAGAGAGGAACTTGGATGTAGAAATAGCCTACATTTAATTTACAGCCATTTGGGAATTTAACCGTCTATTTCAATCAGCCTTTATCAGATGAGATCCGTAGTCTGTCTGCGGTGTGGGGTTTAATTATGTGGCTGTTTTAGTCATCAATGGGACGGTCCTGCAACTGCTGCTGTCGAAGTCAACGAAAATAATGAGGGGTAAAACGGAAGTTTGCCGCATTTGCCTTCAAAGCAAAAGAACAAAAGGACTGACAAAAAATACAAGTGCAAAAGTTCTGAAAAAATAAGTCTGAAGAAAAGATCATTCATTCGGTTAAATTTGCATTGAAATACAGTTAAACTGTCTGGTTTAAGTAATGGACCATCCTCTGTTAACAATGTGGAGCTTTGGGAGCCCAATGAATGAAAAGGAAACAGACATTTCCATTTACTGATTCCTCATTATTTTTCTTTTTAAATTTCTGAATAAATAATTCTCCAAATCCATCCCATTTGCTTTTTAGACACGTTTGTAAGTGCAATAATTATATGTGAGTTATTGTTATTTTATACTGATTTACTGTCCTTAAATTAGAATTTGAAAAGTTGTAGCCATACTGAAAAACAAACTGACTGACTGCCATGATGATCTCACTACGTTCGATTATATGTTCATAGCTAAAAAATGCTCTACATCACTTAAAACATTGTGACTGACACTAGTAAAACAACGAATGCACAACATGGCACCATGAATGATATAAGATTAATTTTACAATCATTTTGTACAGCATGTCTTTATTGTAGCCTATTGTACACAATCAGACTGCAACTATTTGTTTGAATTAAATGTCTGTAATTTTAATGTGGTTCATTGGCATGGTCCAAGCACAAAGTGTGTAAAAAGGATGGTCAACAGTGACCATTTGCATTCCTCATTATTTTTCCATAAGCAAACAAGCTCTACTTTTAAGTTACTTTTATTTTGAAAACTGTCAAAGGAAGTGGTGTCCTGCAGTGTATCTCTTGACTCTGGTGCTGTGTGCTGCAGTTGTGCACACAAGCAAAGGTGATGCCAGCATCCGCTCAGAGAGTGGTGGGGAGAGGGAGCAGTACGGGACAATACGAAGCTGTTAGAGGAAGGAACCACGTTTATTTCCCATTTCCACTCTGTATTTTCACCACAGCCTGTGTGGTCCACGCAGTGCGCGCTGACAGTAATGTTCAAACAAGGCGGGGCTGACCCTCCTGTCTCATTTTGGACGGACCACAAGTAGGATAGCGCAGACACCGAGGAGTGCTGCTGCTGCTCGTTGTTTTAGGATATAAGAGACATGAATTCGACCGAACAAACGGTAACCTGGCTCATAACGCTGGGGGTCCTGGAATCTCCCAAGAAAAGCATCTCGGATCCAGAGGCTTTCCTCCAGTCGTCTCTGCAGGATGGAACGGTGTTGTGCAGGCTGCTGGAGCGACTCAGACCCGGGACGGTGGACAAAGTAAGTGCACGGAGAGATAGAGGACTATGGAAGAAAAAAAACCCTCATTATTAAACATAGGCCTAGCCTATGTCTTATAAAAAAACATGAAAACAACATACTTACATAATGAATAAAATGTTATGAACATCCCCCTTTAGGGCTCCTGAAGTTCTAGAGTAGGCTAGTATTTACAAATCTCAGCCTTAAAGAAAATCCCTATCATCACGCATTATCCATGATAAAATATTCAGAGATTTGTTATCACTTTGAAATTAAACTGTTTTTTTCTGTTCTGAAGTCAAAGTGCGTGAACACTTTTTTAGACACTAAACACTGACTTATTGTAATATTACTTATAGACCTACCTCCACTTAAAGGAGGTATGATTAGGCTACTTATTTAACAGGTTGCAGCTAATGGAGATTTGTTTAAATTACTGTTATTCTCACCTTTATGTGATCTTTTCTTTTTTTCCTTTATTTTCAGGATAAACTTATTGTTTTAAGTTACATATTTTTTATTTATATTATTTCAATTTTTTCAAGGGCACAAAATAAAAAATGTGGACAACATGTGACATATTATATTTTTTATAAATTAAATTATTAAAAAAATATTGCTGTAATACTAATAACGTTAATAGAAATACTGTAATGCAAATACAGGCTACACACACACACACACACACACACACACACACTCAATGGACTAATGAACTAGGGCCTTTATGAACCTGTCAACGTCATATCCTCCTTTGGCTTATCCAACTTCCCTGGAGATTGCAGAGCTTCTCCATCAAAGTAGCCTGTTAGCTGAGTGAGGCAATGTTTTTTTCAAAATAAAGGCATAGAAACTCTATGGATTACCCGCTCTCCCCTAGAATTTATTGGACCTCCAAAAGGAAATGCTACTCTACTTTTATGACAGCATCAGACTTCATGTAACATAAGCTTTGTAAGTGACTTTCTTCCTAATGCAAGTAGAGCAGATAGACCTAAGTTGGGTGACTGACAGGTGAGGAAGACATTATTCAAAACTTAAATAATCCTTGAACTAACTGGGAAAATAAAGATACACTAATCTACCACAACTATGTATCTAATTGTTAACTGCAATAAGAGAATGGCAAGTGTAACTTGTACCGAAAACACACAATCACAGCGTCTCTCAATTAATGCTTTAGTTTGAAAGTTTGAACCGGAAGTGTGACTTATTAGCTAGCTTGATGCTGATAAGCAGCAAGTGGCAAGTGCACCAGCAACGCCTGGGGAAAAAAGGTTGTTTTCATGCGAAAACACCTTAAACACCTTCATTAACAGTTTGCTAAATAGTTCGTGTCAGTATTTGAAGCTAATTTAGCTACTTTTTGTGTGTAGTTCTCCCAGGAACCGAGGAGCGACAGCGAGTGTCAGAGGAACATTACAGAGTATATTAAAGGCTGCGGGGCTTTCGGTGTGGAGGTGAGTTAATGTATGAATTATTTATTTATTCATGCACTTACACAGTATGAAGCCTAGCAAACAGATTGCCCCCACACAAACACATATACATCTTTTAAAGCACCTTTTAAAACTCATGTGTCCTGCTGTTTATCAGGACGTGTTTATCCTGTTGTTGTTTAGCCGTTACTCCTGTGAACGGCAGTAGTTAGCAAGAGGGTCATTTATATAACAGCAACCTAATATTTTCAGATATTACTTTATAATGAGAGCTTTAAATACAGTTAGTCTGTGTTTAGTTTATACTTAATCAAATGTTGGTTTCTTAGCCATTCAAACTTCTAAACACATTCTTAAAGTGATAAATACAGTAAAGTGGCTTCCACTAAGTGATTCACAAGACAAATACACACTAATGTAAACCAGTGCTAATATCTTCTGTTTCGTCACTACTTTTTTATAAATCACCCTATATAAAGTTGTAACTAATAACTGGCTTTATTAATAGCAAGTAAATCATGTACTGATTTTTCATGGATCAGTAACAAGCCACTGATTAAGAACAACTTTTGGGTTGCCAGGTTGTGTAAAATTATTTTGGCAGGTGTTCTTTATATTTGGTAATTATGCAGATATAATCCATTAAAAAATACTCATGGCTTTCTCACTTTCGATTTAAGCTGTCAGATCTAAATATTAGTGCATCATTAATTAAAGGGTTTTAATCCTCAATCAGTAAGATGTTTTTAAACCTGCAGGGCTTCATTTGTTATCGCTGCATGAGTTATTGTTCATAATAGATATATTATATTGGGTATATTGTCTTTGTGTTTAGGATAACTGTAGTCCAGACAGCTGATGTGGTTCCCCTTTGAAAGGAGAGATATGATACAGATACATTTTTATTTGTGACTAGATCAATATTGTCTGTGCGAATCCTTTTACTGAAAGTGATTCTGATGAGACATTTGGATCAGATTCCACATGCATGAATGTGATCAGGTGATGGTAATAAGCATACATGTTGTAATTGGTGATGATGATTATATGAAGCAGAGTTCTTTTTTCAGAGGCTTCTCTACTCTGAGAAGAAATCTCTGTGGGAAGCAATCAATAGTTTTGCAGATATATTTGGCACACAACCTATATATAACAAATATAAAGCTGGAAATATTTGTTTGACTGTTGGCATGTTTATCTAAAATACATCTGTATTGTTATCAGACTTTAAAAACATGTATTAGGGTGTGTACATGTGCCTTTATGTTTGCACAACAGTGGGTCATATCCTGCCGCACAGTGTGTGTGTGTGTGTGTGTGTGTGTGTGTTGTGTGTGTAGAGAGGCCTAGAGAGTAGTGTGGTACAAAGTGACACTACACTTACACACACATACACACACACACACTGTTGATCTTAGCCATGGAAAAACCATTGAATCATAATGGAGAAGAGCAGATTATGCAACACAGGAGTCCTGGGCAGTAGACACATAACAAGGTTTTGCTCCAGACATGAAAAATTATTATAACGTTCCTAAAAGCCCAGACAGTAATGAGGGGGGTGGCTTTTGGTGAAGGAGCAAAGCAAAGCGTATGAAAAGATGAATTGGAGTAGAGGAGAATTGTGGGCTGATGTAATGCAACACACCAGGCAGCCAGCAGATTTTCCAATCAAGATGATTAGAGGCATGTCAGCCATGTTGCTGGAAGCCAAGGCCTCCATTACCAGCAGCCTGACTGACATCAGCGTAGTAATTCTCCCAGACACTCATAGGACAAGCAGAGGAAGAGCCAGGCTGTCTGTCCAATGGCAGAGGATTACACAGTGGACAACAAGTACTAGTATAACTGTGCATGAGTTTTGACTCCATAATGAACCAGGGGTACAAAATGAATCAAGATACAAATCGCGATCATAAATTTAGCTTCTGCCGTTATTTAAGCTTAATCGGATTGTATATTGATTCTGTGCATTTAAAGTCAATGCCTTCGCTGCAGCACTAAATCAAACGCTCCATATTATTAGTAAGTTGTTTGACCAATCACAGGCATTTGTTTTAAGCATGCTGCTCAACATTAGACCTGGCACTTTTTAACCGCAGCAGCAGATAGAAAGTATTGTATTGTATCTTGGCCCATTGCCAGTGGGAGAGGTGAAAGTGTGTATTAACTGTTGGGTTCACACTGCTCCGACTACTAATCAGCCTGCGTATATAAATCAGACCAAGTGTATTTTTAAAAGGAGGATGACATTGAAGAACTGAGTAGTTTTACAATTAGATTGGTGAAATCCAATGTGTAAACTATGTCTGGCTGCTCTCATCGTGTTAATTTGAGATCGTTTTAAATTCTGTTTTTATAGTCCCAAATAAGGATGTTTAAAAACCGTGACGTGAGTCTGTGTGGTCCTGGAGACACCTACTGCACTAAAGCGATTTGAGTATTTTGCCAGGTGTTTATAGGTCTGTCTGTCTCTCTGTCTGTCTGTGGACAGATTTAGTCAAGGTGATTGTGTCACACCCGTGAGAGATGTAGTCATGAAACTTTACAGATGTGTAATTGAGATCAAAATAAAGGCCAAGTTTGAAGATGAGAGTGGACGCTGAAACACATACACACTTATGCCTCTGGCCCACATTTATTTTAACCCCTTGATGCTGATTGCCGCAAATTCGCATCACACGTCTTCCTTTCAGACTTGCAAGCCAAGATAGTGCAGGAATTCCCCCAATGCCTGTTGGTGCATATTCGATACGTACCTAGGAACCTTTTGCAAGCCCTGGTTTCTCGTTTATGCCTGTTGTCGCTAATTTGCATCGTACCTACATCATACCTGAATTTATATATTTTCTATGTTCTAAAGACAAATTAACAATCTTCACTTAATTTAACATCAGCTTGAAATCAAATGAAAACACAAATTATTTTTATTTATTTTTTTATTGTAAAAAAATTCAGGCGTTAAGGGGTTAAGTTGCTTAGTTACCTTTGCCAAGATGGCTAGATTCAGACCTACAGAAATGAAACTGCCATAACCATATTCAATGATGTACAGTCCTTGTTGCAAACCAGGGACTATTTCAGCAAAACACATATATATATCAAAAGTAACACAGGTTAAAAGTAGAGGACGGTTAGGCATATTGAATAAATCTGGCACTGTTCACCTGTTTTGCCTAAGTCCTCTTATGTGGCGGTTGCACCATACACACTGATTTGTCATCACGGCTTGTGTGATCCCATCGTAAGATGGTCTCTGGTTCAGCTTTGACTTTCTCGCCCAGATTGCTCCACCTTCACGCCTTGGGAATGTAGAAGTCAGGCCGTGTGTGGTATACACAAGATTAGGGGCCTTAGGGGTATGTTGATTATGGCTGTGTGTGTGAGTGACAGAGAGATTACAAGGGGGAGCTCAGACTCTGAGTAATCCTGCTCCAGACTGCAGTTGGAGCAGGGATGTAAACCCCCGCTAAACTCAGCATTTCTTCCTTTTAAGGCTGGCGTATGCTTTCAAAATGTAAATTTGTAATGAGGTACTGATCCAAGCTGTGCTAGTGATAGTGTATGTAAAGGAACAAAACCTCAATATAAAAAAATAGGATTTTTTCTTGAATGCATTCAGTAAACTGTATTGTTACAGTGTGTTCGTGTCAGTATTTGAAGCTAATGTTTTCGGTACAAGTTACACTTGCCAAACTACTGTTGTCATAGGTCCTTTTTTTATTTGCAACCACATCTCTGTGTGAGATACATGCATGGAAATGTCAGGAAGACAGCATCCTTGTGTCCTAGTTAATGTCATGCTCTATACATTTATTATGAATGTGTGTACATGTTTTTTCTTTTCTCTTCTGACTCAAACTCATCTATGCTTTATTGCTGTTCTAAAATGTATTTCATATTCTTTATTGTGTTTTCTCTCCTTTAGTCTTTTGAGGTCAATGACCTCCTGCAGGGACTGAACTTCTCCAAAGTCCTAAACTCCTTGGTTGCTCTTAACAAAGCTACCGAAGGTAAGATTAATGTGTTTATATTAGGGCTGCAACAATTATTTTCTCGATTAACAGATTAGTTGTTTGGTCCAGAAAATGGTGAGACATGTCAGTCAGTGTTTCCCGAAGCCTCAGATGTCTTGTTTTCTCCACAACCCAAAGATATTCTGTTAATTGTCATAGAGGAGGAGAGAACGCAGAAAATATTCACATTTAAGAAGCTGAACTCAGAGAACTTTTTTTTCCTCAATTACTCAAACCGATTACTTGATTATCAAAAAAAGTTGGCGATGAATTTATTAGTTGACAACTAATCGATTAATCATTGCTAGGTTTATATTCATGTGCATGTCTGTATTTGTAATCACGAGCACAGTTTTCATGTTTGCTGTCTTTTCTTTTTTTTTATCATGTTTGTATTAGTGAAATAAGTTTATGTTTTTGTTCATATTACGTTATACTTTATCATTTTATTTTAATAAATGCTCTTTAGGTTTATTGTTAGCATTATTATCACTATCTTACTATGGTTTAGAATGAAGTATGTGAAGTATGAGTATTAATTTAATCACTGTGTGCAGATTTAGGTGTTTCTGGGGACAGTGTGTGTGTGCCGCACACCTCAACCTTGAGGATCAAGTCATTTGACTCTCTGAACACTCACAGTCGCTCCTCTAAACTGCTGCAGCCTCAGTACCGCAGCCTGGTGAGTTACCATGAAGGTTTACAAAACTGATATTCGTCTGTAATGAAAACTCACGTTTATCCACCCACTCGCTCTGACCACGACTAGTAAGTAAAGTGCTGTCTTCCCTGTCTTTCCCTTTCTCAGGACATGTCAGAGGGCAGTGGGTGTGGCCACATGCTGGTCAAGGCGCGCTTTCCCTTCCAGCAGACCAATGAGGACGAGCTCTCTTTCTCCAAGGGCGACATCATCAGCGTGAGCCGGCAGGAAGAGGGGGGCTGGTGGGAAGGCTCGATCAACGGCAGGTCTGGGTGGTTCCCCAGTAACTATGTACGGGAGCTGAAAGGAAGCGGTGGGTGCAGCTCTTATTGCTTCAAATGTTGTGCACCATTAGGTTCCTTACCGTTGTTTTGGTCACAGTCGATGGTTTGTTTACCTTTCCTGCAATACCCATGTTAACATCTGTAACTTGTACTAATTTAAGATAAGAACTATTACTATTATATTGCAGTTCTAATTTGAATGGCAGTAAAATAAACGTTGACTTTTTTTGTGTTAAACATAAAGCACATAGGACTGTGTAACAAAGGTTATAGTAGACCCAAGTGTTAAAGATTTTCTCAAAGCTGTAAATCATTATCAGTAAAAACAAACTTCCTGCAGGTTTGTTTTTACTGATAATGATTTTCTACCTGCTGCTATGTTGTGTGTAGCTTTTGTTTTGATTCATTAGGTCAGAAAATCCTCAGGTTTAAGGATTTCTTAACTTCATTTAAGGATTGAAGGAATTAAATCCAGAGACTTTGAGTTTATATTAAGGAGTATGGATATACTGAGAGAAGATAAAGGCATATTAAGCTTATTTAATAGGTGTGTGTCCACTTCTGGGTTTGTTTCACCTAAATCAACAAGAATCTATATATCTAAAGCTTTTAAATCATTTGTGTCACAACAGTTTATTCACAAATATTCACAATTCTGGATAATTGCTGCGTTTATAATTGGTGTAAAGATTTTTATTTTCACATTTTATGATGAATGAGAACAACACAGAAAATCTGGATTAATTTGCATTTTGACCTCAAACTGAACACTTCAGAGTTCTTGAGGCTGTTACCTGCTGCCTCCTGTGCTTGTAAGAGCCATTAACGTCATGTCTTGTTTGATTGTGTTGGTTGGTTGTGTTGCTTTCTGAGGAGAGAAGGTAGGAACGAAGGAAGGAAGCTTGGCAACCACACAAAGACAGGAAGTTCCAGAGCTGCTGTATAGAAAAGAACTTCCTGACTTACAGCAGAAAACAAGGCCTATGATAACGGTGCACAGAGGAAAGGCAGGAGATTCATATGGCCAGTGGGAGTTGTATTATGTGAGATAGCAGGATTGCACCGGAGGGAAACTGAACAATGATTGTGGTGGTTGTCAAGTAAAAAGTGGTGAATTTGAAGCTGCATGTGACTGTTATCTTGTTTTACTGGCATAAATAATATTTATTGAAACTTAGCTTTGGTCTGAAGAAGACTCCTAACACATGAATAGCAAAGACCAAGATTAGGATTAAAAGAAAAAGAAAAAAACACAAAGAATACCTCAATATATGTTTCATAGCATCCTGATTATAGCAGATTCAACTTCAAGCAGCCCTTACTTTCAGATAGGTCTATAAAGAACATTAAGCTACCCATTGTCTAGAAAATGCTTGTTAGTCTTCTGACTTTACATTGCAATTTCTCCAAAGGACAATAGTAAAGTGAAGGGTAAGACCGCATGCGGTAATGTTGGCCATACAATGCTGAAAAAACAATAACCAGGACAGGGAAATGACATGACAATGTGGAGTCAGTAAATTAAAGCATTCAGTCATTGGCTGTCCCACATTTTGTAGAATGTATGGTCACAACGTTGCCCTGCAGTTAGGGAATGTGGGAGACAGTTTTTCCTGGAAATTTTATTGAATGGCGGTGACAGTTTGGCCACAAAGAGAGTTGTAATTTTTCTAGTAAGACACACCAATGCCAATTATGTGAAGGTAATCACAGATAGACTGACAATGTATTTTTAATTTTATACTTCTTTTGTAGCAGACAGTGGAAGAGATTTAAATAGCTTTAATGTGGTTTTGCACAATATCTTTCTCATTTAGCAATGTTTGTTGCTGACCACCCAGTTACTTTTGTTTCCAAGCCAAACAGAAACCTTTGTTACTGATAGAGAAGCAAAACATATACTACTTTGACATTTTCCTCACTTTAAGTGTATTGTACGCATCAAATCGCTGAATTGTTCTCTCCCTCTTTCTTGCTTAATAGATAAGACATCAGACAAGCAAAAGTCTGGGACACTGAAAAGCCCCCCCAAAGGTTTTGACACCACTATCATCAGTAAGACCTACTACAATGTGGTAAGCACACAGTGGGCACAGATACATATAACAATTCGACCCAGAAATGGATCTATCTCTGCTCGTATAGCTTTAAGGTTAGACTAATGGGGTGATGTGTGTGTGTGCTTTTTTGGACTGTTACAATCAATTATGTTTTATCCACACATCCAATTAATGATGGTGTGACTGTGTCTTTGTGTGTGTATAAGCTTTTGTGGAGGCTGCATGGCACCCCTACGTGTTTCGTCTGTGTGTGAGTGCGAGTGCAGCAGATGTAATGTAGGTTATTTCTTCCATTCCAGTGATTTCTGGGGCAGCCTTACCTCGGGGTTGGCTTCTGCCAGTGTGTGTGTGTGTGTGTGTGTGTGTGATTTTTAATAATGCAACAAGCTGCCACAGTCTCTCTACACTGTCCATCTTTGGTTTCGGGTACCTGAGTCTCTCTTTCTCACACACTCACTCACTCTGCCTGAAGTCAAAGCTGTTCCCAGACAGGAATGCAATACAAAAGAAAAGTTTTAATAAAAAGGTTTTTATTTTTCTTCTAATGGAGAATCCCAAAAAGCTTTACAACAGAAGCTTATATAAATAGAAGATGCAGGCTTTGGGCTTTTTTCAAGTTTAAATATACCAACATTTTCAACCTTATTGTTCTTGCCAGTGCTTGAACTTGCATCTGCTCCGTGTCCTCTTACACATCAATTTTTAATGAAAAATAAATACATAAAAATATAATATAGATAAATACTCTTTACTACCCCCAGACCCAAGGGGAGTCATAGCAACATGTGTTATTAAATGCAGCAATTCATTATTAGAAACATTATTCCTGAAAGGTTTCGGATGTTGTGGACAGATTAGCCAATTATCCTGTGGGGTCAGACCTGTGGAGAGCTACTCCAGTCTGTTTTACAGCTCCAGTTGGGCCAGATATCTTTCTCCATTAGCTTAATGCAAAATCCATCTCACACTAAAAAGCGAACAGTCACTTTGATTTAGCAGAATGTCGTGTTTGGGTCTCGTCTTACTTCCGGAAATGTATCCAGAATGATGCAGATGGAGTAAAGAAAACTGATTGTTGTCACATGAATGAAAGACAATGGCCCTCATTTATCAAAAGTGCGTACACCAAATTTCCAGCGTACACCTGGCGTACTCCCAAAACCACGGTGACTTTGACATTTATCAATATGGACGTTGGCGTACGGCACGCTCAAATCCTACGCCAGCTCAGGAGGTGGTGTACATGTACGCAAGTTTTGAGTTAGAGCCGAAATGCGCAGAAATCATTTCCTAACAGCACAAAACGCACTGACAAACTAAAATACATGATATATTATGACCCACTGTAACAGAAACAGCGTTTGAAACATTAATTTTTGTGTTTATATTTGAGCAGCAGCCTACTGAGCAGTCAGAACATGCTTTGATTTGTATTTGGACTATTTTATCGTAGCTTTTGGTGCCTTTTATTTGGGTTTGCTTTTAATAAAATGTGGACCTTCAAATGAAAAGACTACAAGCAAAAATGTTAAAACAACGAAGAGCATGGCGGATGGCTTGAAGCACTGAGACTGGCTGCGAAATGGACACAGCCCACGGCCTTTAGGTGAGGCGGGCACAGACATGTCAGCACAAAGCCCCGCATTTATTATAAGACAAACTTTATATTATGACCGCTAGCTGAGCACCGACACCCAGCTAAAGACCCAGCGTCCCCAGACTCTGGCATGCTGATCTCTGTTCATGTGTGAGTCCTGGGTCAGTCGCGTAAAGCCCATTCCGAGGTGATGGAGCAGCTTTTGATCAGAGCAACATTCTTTCATTTGGAGCTTATTTGGGACATTGATGGGCATTTTAGTGCTAAATCTGTCTCTTGGAGCACCACAAATAGCCAATTTATAATTCTAGGAACAGACAAAAACTTCTAGTTTGTGGAGCAGCTCTACAAACAGGTGGTACAGGCGTGGTGCAGCTCATCATTGTGTTTGGACAACGTTTCACTCTGAACATAAGCGATCCGTGTCCGATGCGTAATAGTCCCAGGACAGCACAGAGCACTGTTTCCCAAAGCTGCAAAACATTATGAAGCCTTGCTTTGCACGCTGGGGGACACCGCCCGTATCTGTCCGTTATGTCCTCCGTTCATCAAATTGAGCGGCTCAGCGAGAGGCTCTCGGCCCGTGCCCTGCTCCTCGGGATGGCGCACCCTCCTCTGGGGCTGACAGCGCACTGGTCCGCTCCAGCGAGGTTGACAGCCAGCGGTGGTCCCCTGACTCCAGCACTGGCTCTCCGGCTGGACCTGAACTGTTTATGGCTCATCTGACTGCTCGTGTCCAGTTTTAAGCGAGTTGAACATTTTGTTAAAAATGTGTCCAGTTTAAATCATCGAATAAAAAATTATTAAATTGTTTCCAAATGAAAAACCTCGTAATATTAAAATGCACAATATTTTTTGAACATTTATGCGGGGAGGGGCTCTAGTAGTGAAACTAAACATTTAATCTTTATTTAAATCTGTCAAAACAACATAATATTTTGTTTCTGAAGTTTTAACTTGTGGACTTCCTGCTCCAAACCATGTATTTCTTGTCAGTATTCCGTCAGTCCTTGCCGTAAAGTCCTGGGTGCAGCCTCCTGAAGCTTGAATAATTGGGGCGTTTCATTCAAATTATACACGTTTTCAGCCGCCGCATTTATCAACACCAGGTGAGTGCGTACACCTGGATTTCAAAGATGCGCTACAGCTTCATAAATCAGGCTGAGACCAGTGTAAGCATAATCTTACACACAAAAATACGCCCGTTTCTACGCAAGAATGATAAATGAGGGCCAATGTGCGTGCTTTGATGAGGGTAATACTGATGACCAAGTTAATGTCAAACACATTCAGCCAAGTCTTACATTTGAATTATGTATTTCAACTGTGATGGGTTCTTTTATCAGCTGCAGTGATTTATTGACTCTTGTTGTTTTCTGTTTCACCCTTCAAAACAATGAACAATGTTTTTTTATTGTTGTCTGTTAATCCAGCTGTTATTTTCTTGACAAACAGTTTAATCAGTTGGTCTGTTAAATGCCTGCTACAGTTCTTCAAATGTCATGTGATGCCTTTAAATGTCTTCTTTTGTCCGACAAACAGTACAAAATCCAAAGATATTGAGTTCGCCATTATATAAAACAAGTTAAAAAGTGACTCAAACAATTATTAATTATCAAAATAGTCGATGTTTATGTTAACTATCCTTGGCATTCTCAGTGTTGAGCCTTACTGGTGTACAAAAATAATTTTGGAATAAATCTTACGAAGTAATATGAGTATATTAATTGTACTTTCATCTGTAAGTTATGGGAATGGGAATTTTTATGGGCAACATCATTCAGTACTGCCATTTTAAAACTGCTCTCATATCTTTTCCCATTACTTATTCTTTGAATCACTCACTGCAATAAATATAAATGTGTGTGTATGTGTATGTGTGGGTCATGTCAGGTCCTACAAAACATCCTGGAAGCAGAGAGTGAATATTCGAGGGAGCTACAGAGTCTCCTGGGCTCATACCTGCGATCACTTCACCCCACAGACAGGTGGAGTTATTTTTACACTTTCTATTGTTTTATTCAGCAGAGTCAGATTTTAGTGGTAGAGGTGCACACGTCTAGCAATATCTAATGCAATACCAGTATATACATGCTGGATGTTATTTACAGTATCAAATTTTACATACAGTTTATTACAAAATGCATTGCACATGAATTACTATCCTGTACTATATTGGAGATTGGCAGGTATATTGATTGATTTATTGAAAACGTGTGATCCATTTTGATTGGATTACATACAAACATGAATTGATATAATTCAGAGTGTATCTGTTTTATCTTTGTCAACCATTAGAAATCAATCTGATCAGAAGAATGTTTACATTAATGTACAAACATATATGTACCGTATTGATAACGGTTAGCGCCAAGAACTGTATTTAATCATAAATATCTGCTCTCCTCTGTCTTGCAGACTCAGCAGTGTTGACATCAGTCACATTCAGGGGAATCTGGAGGAGATCTCAATCTTCCAGCAGATGTTGGTTCAGTCCTTAGAGGAGCATACAAAGTCAGTGCACTGATCTCACACAGGGTTATAAATGCATTGTTAAAAAGGCTTTTTGGTAATGCAATGTTGTATTAATCGGTCGGTTGAAAATAAATGAATGAAAATGAATCAACATCTTTTTTGTTCAAAATTGTCTGTGGTTCAAACTTTTGAAATGTGTGCGTTTGCAGCTTTTCTTAGTTTGGTCAGAGAAAAGCACTATATGACACTAATGTAATATCTTTGGGGTTTGGGTCAGACAAAACAAGAGATTTGAAAATGTGTCCTTGTGTTTTTCACCATTTTCTGACATCTTACAGAGCAAATAATTAATCACTTAGTTTAAATATTATTAATAATAATAAAAAGTTGGCAGTTATTAAAGCAACAGCGACATCTAGTGGTAGACTGAGCAAAGGTTATTCAGTAGGTGTGGATAATGATTGTATGTTAGTCACTAAATGATCAGTTTTTGAACGAAGCCTTGATATGGATGTTAAATTAAAAAAATAAAGATTTTATTTTTATTTGCTTTACTAGATTTTTCCTCTGCACATTAATTATAGACATTTTGAGTTCCTGAGGACTAGCTGATGCCTCATAATTGTCATTCAATCAAATCTTTATCCTTATGTGTGATTAAATGTGGCCGTCTAATGTGTCATTTGTGCGTATAGACTTCCAGAGAACCAGCAGAGGATCGGCGGGTTCTTCCTGAATCTGATGCCCCAAATAAAGATAATCTATGTGGCCTACTGCTCCAACCACCCGTCTGCTGTCAACGTACTCACACAGCACAGGTACAGTTAGAGAAATACTATGTTTGCAGGCGTGTGCATGTATTTAAACCACAAAATCAAATATTCTGCTCAAAAGAGATAACTTGTGTGTTTGTTCCAAAAGTATGTGAATATAGTTGTTTGTGCATCACAGTGAGGAACTGGGGCAGTACATGGAGTCAAAAGGGGCGTCGGCACCAGGGATCCTGACTCTGACCACTAGTCTGAGTAAACCCTTCACTAGACTGGAGAGATACCCAACACTGCTGAAAGAACTGGACAGACACATAGAGGTTAGCTTCAATCAATCTGTTTCTCTGCATGGTTATCCAAATAAACCAATAAGTAATGCTTTTTTGTTTTTGACCTGTACAGATAAATATAAAAATAAATTGCATTGTGTTTCCAAGTTTTTTTTTCTTTGTCTTTGTCTTAGGACCAACATCCTGACAGAGCTGATCTCAACACTTGCATAATCACCTTTAAAAACTTTGCAGTAAGAAACAAATATAAATGTGTTTATTCTTATAACAAATAAAACAAGAACTTTTCCCGGTAACTGTTAGTTGTGACTTTCTTTGCTGTTTTCCTGAAGGATTACTCAAAGTACATAACAGAAGACAGTGGTAATGATTCAAACATATCTCTTTTGTGCATTTTTATGTCTTTGAATGTTTCTGTTTATTTGTTTTGTGTGTGTTCAGACTCACTGTCAGGAGGTGAGGAAGAAGAAGGACCTGGAGTTGCAGATTTTGACAGAGCCAATCAGAAACTGGGAGGGGGATGACATCAGAACCCTCGGCCCTGTTCTCCACATGTCCCAGGCCACAATCCACACGCAGAACTGCCAGGTACTCATCAGAGCCTCCAAACAATTTAAACTACGCCCTGAGACCATCCTTCTCTACAGAACAGCTTTGTTGTGGTTGATTGATCTGACCTGGCAAAAGAAGAGTAGAGTTTTCATTTACTAGAGGAGAGTTGAGACAAACAATTGCCACTAAGCTCGAGTGACATCAAAAGAGTACGTAAAAGGTGCTATGTTTGTTTTTCAGGAGTCAAATGAACGCTACCTCGTCCTCTTTCCCCACACTCTGCTCGTGCTGTCTGCCAGCATGAGAATGAGTGGATTCATTTATCAGGTATATTTATACTACATGAGATTAAACTTTAAATCATCACTTCTGTATATGTATATGCATCATTTACACTCAGTATAGGTAGCAAACAAATGTGCAAATGTTTGTCTCTTTAGGGGAGGATGCCACTGTCAGGAATGCTCATCTCCAGAATAGAAGACGGAGACAACCTGAAGAATGCTTTTGAAATATCCGGTCAGCCCTTTGTCTCATTTAGCTGGTAGACCTTTCTAATTTGGATTGAGCTCATTTATAGAATATGACTGTTGAAGACAATCATATTCTTTTTAACCTGAACGGTTAAAAAGGGAAATTTGCTATTCACAGGCAGGTGAATACCAAATAAGACTTTGTTTCCACTGTGTTTACTTTTGTAGTCCTTTATAATGTAATATGTATATAGTGTTTATTCTAAGGGTGTGTCCGCAGTCAAAGACACGTCTCTCTGCAAGTCAGTTCCCTTTCTGTGTGTGTTGGTCAAAGGCATTGTAAGATAGTCAATGTGCCCTTTTTCTTTTTGACCACATGGAATAACTGTGTGTTTGTCTGTACATTTCTACATTTGGTTTTGTGTGTGTGTGTTGTGGTGCAGGTGGCCAGTGTGAGCGGATGCAGGTGGCATGTAACAGTCAGCTCGACCTACAGGATTGGCTGGACCTTCTCACCAAACACACACACTCACACAAGCCTCAGTCCGTCTGTCACACGGTAAGTCTCCAGGTTTTTCCAAAGAGTAAGTCAATTAAGCATTTAGTCAGTTGATCCTCATCCTCAATACTGCCGTCATACATCTCTCCTCTCTTTCCTTTCTTCTTCTCCACTGCTCTTCTCCCAGTTGCCCTCTCACCCCGTCACTCCCTCCAGACACTCAGAGTCTCGTGGAGGGAGCATTGGAAACACCTACCACACCCTTCCCCATCCCTCTTCATTTGAGACAGCCCACAACAGCAGCCCAATGTGGGGACCCCTGGAGCCACCGAGTACCCCCAAACCCTGGAGTCTGAGCTGCCTACGCCCCGCGCCTCCACTCCGGCCTTCAGCTGCTCTCTGCCAGAAAGAGGTGCTAAACATGATAAAATGAGTCAACACCATATTTATACTTTACAGAAGACTATATATTTTGCTCAGAGTTGTCTTTAAGAAGGTAGGGGGCAATATTTTTTTTTTTCCCCAAATTCAGTCACTTGATCTTAAAAAGTTATTTTAAATTGGAATTGGAGCTACATTTCATAAAAATGCCTATTTTTGCGTCTCTGGTTGTAGGATCTGAGTAAGAGTCCTAAGAACATGAAGAAGCTGCTGCCTAAGAGGAAGCCAGAGAGGAAACCTTCAGAGGAGGACTTCACGGTCAGAAAAAGTAAGTATGAAACTCACAGCAATTACATAAATCAATGGACTAGCAAAAATAATAAAATAATAATACAATAAGATTTAATGAAACTTGTAAGAATAATGTATATGGACTTCAACTACAGCTACAGGCAGCTGTTCTGCAATGCTGCAAAGAACTGTACATCTCCAACATGGCTGTCAGAGGGTGTGTTGCTGAAAGTCCACTGTTTGCGGTACTTAAGGAGACTTGAATGCTTTCTTTTCTCCATATTTCTCCACTATCTCCCCTGTCCTTTGGCCCATTGTCATTGTCTCTCAGGTACAGCAGCTCTGGAGGAGGATGCTCAGATACTGAAAGTGATTGAGGCCTACTGTACCAGCGCCAAGACACGACAGACTCTGAACTCCAGTGAGTGTACTGCACATACCCATCAGCACACCGACATATGACAATATGGACAAATGTACTGGGACATCATTGTCCCAATACTTTTGGGTGGGGACATGGTGTGGTTTGTGTTAAGGGAATTGTTACTGCTATAGCACCCAATTTTAGACAGTAGTTCTTCCAGCAGTTTGTGTTTGGCCTTTTCCTGTTTTAATATGACAATACCCCCGTGCACAAGGCTAGCTCAGTGTGGAAGAACTTGACTGACCCGCACAAAGCCCTGACCTCAACCCTATCGAACAACTTTGGGATGAACTAGAACGGATATCGCGAGCCAGGCCCTCTGTTCCAACATCAGTGTCTGACCTCTTTTGGATGAATACGAAACAGTTCACACAGACAAACCAAAAATCTTGTAGAAAACCTTCCCAGAAGAGTGGAAGCTGTTAGAGCTGCAAAGGGGGACCAACTCCATAGTAATGCCTTTGGATTTAGAACGGTATGTCATAAGAAGTAATGTGTAGGTGTCCCAGTACTTTTGTCCATATAGTGTAGTGCTCCCACACAGCCAGCTGTCTTATTGCTAACCACTGTCAGTTCTCTGCTGTTAGCTCTAACACTGTTTTCTCTCTCCTCTCTTTTCATGTCTTCCCTGCGTCCCTCTGCTTTCCTCATCCTCCAAACATTGTTTTTAAAACAATACTTCATCCTTGTTACTTCATACTTCATCGTGTTTGGTTTCATCACCATCCTCCTCCTTTTATTCTGAATGCTGTCTTACTCTTGTTTCTTTAAATTGGACACGATTTATCCCACACAAACTTCCCGTTTTCCTTTTACTTCTGGTTGCATTTGGTTCAAATCTCATATTTTAAATTACTGTCCACAACCACAATATGATTTGTCCCAAACCCTCCTCCTTTCTCCAATATGGTTTGTACTCCTCCCTTCATCCCTCCAACATCCGCATTTGTTTTTTTTTAAACCCCATCTGTTGCGGGTGACTTTATGGTACAGCCTGGCAAGGGACTGACCTCATGCACAACCACGTGCTTGCCGACACCAGCCTCACCGTCGCTGGTTGCCCCAGCAACCTGCCTTGTTCTGACCAGTCAGAGGACTCGGATTATGACAGTATCTGGACCTCCTATAGTTACAGGACCGCCTCATTTTCTCGTAAGATATCGGTGTCGCAAGCCACTGACATGCTAGCAAACTAGCTAGCTTACAACTAGGAATAGACATATATATCTATATATCATCCCAAACCTTTAACCTGCTTATATTTTACTTAGAATTTGTCTTTGTGTATGAGCCTGTGTGCTTTCCCATGAGTATACACTAGCTTCAGTAAGCATGGAGGAACAGTCCTCAGTTACAGTTTCTTGTTTCAGGCATTCAGATGAATCCGCCAGTGTGAAAGTGACATTTTATGTCAGTCAAAGTGATATCATCTGGTGTTTCCTTACTTGTAGTTTTTAAGGCACCGTATCCTAGTGTCCAAGTAAAATGTGTGTTTGTATGCATGCATACGTGTTTGTGCATCGTGAAGGGTAAAGAACTTAACACTGTTGGTACTGTTCATTTAGGCTCGAGCAGGAAGGACGTACACATGTTGTTCCCAGAGGAGGAGAAGATTATAGTGGAAGAGACCAGGAGCAACGGACAAACTGTAGTGGAGGAGAGGTGAGAGAGGAGAACTGAAGGTGTGTCTTTTGTGTATGCTGTACAGTATACTGAATGTGTACTAACACAGATAAGAAAAGCTTCTGCAGCATCAAAATGCAAGATACTAATACAAAAATAGAAAACACAACAAAACCAGTCACAGCACACAGTAAGTAGTAACACCCTAAATATAAAATGAAAACCTACAGTGTAGGTACTCACAGCATGTATGCAGGGGATGGATATTAGTTTTGTATTTTTAAATATTTATTTATTTACCAGGTACAATGCACATTAATCAACATTTCAGTTAACACATCAATGTAAATGTGCTTCAGTTAGCTAATGAGCTAATTTTCATCCGTAGTCCCTGAGCAGGTTATAAAAAAATGCTGCCTAATTTCATCAATACAATGCTGCAACACATACTACAAAATATTTGATATGAATTTGATATAAGCTAAACAAAATAAAAATGTAGTAAAAAAAAAAAAAAACATATGTGAACACATTTCACACAAGTTATGTGAATATGTGTTGATGGTGTCAGTCCGGTGTATATCACTGTATCAGGCTGCAGTAGTGTATGTTGAAGTAAAACAGCTGTTCTGCTCCTGCAGGAGTCTGGTGGACACTGTGTACAGTCTGAAAGATGAGGTCCAGGAACTCAAACAGGTGAGTCTGCAGTTTTCTGAAGTATTGCTAACCAGGGCTTCTCTTTATCATCAGTTTTCTGCCCAAATGTCCCACTTCTTGGGTCCAGTAAGCCACAATGTGGCCAAATACATCTCTGACAAATACATCTCATCACCATCCCTAATTAATAATGGATCTGCATTATTAATTAGGGATGGTGTTTCATTTAGTCCAAACAAAAAATATCTCATATTATCCTTCTACTCTTCCACTTGTTTTTCTCTCTATCTCTTGATCTTCTCCAGGACAACAAGAGGATGAAGAGGACGCTGGAGGAGGAACAGCGAGCGAGGAAAGAGCTGGAGCGGATTGTCAGGAGAGTTCTGAAAAACATGAACGACCCAACCTGGGACGAGACCAACCTCTGAGATCAATATGCATCTGATCATCATGGACAAGACCATCCTCTGACTTTTAAATGACCAAATCATGAACAAGTGTGGACCAAGAGAAAATGCCTGCCAGCCATCAACAAAGCCATCCCAACTGACCGTAAAGCTGTGAAGCCAAATTAGCTGGTATGATGACATGACTTCCTCCTGTCAAGCTCCTTTACACTTTCAAACAGCCTTGTTTGGAGTGCTGACAAACAAATCACATTTCCCTTATTTACTTGCGTGATTATCTTTTATTGCGCTTTGTGTTCATTTGCATCAAGTATAAAATGTAACTGCTGAAAGGACAGTATTTTATTCACTTGCCCGGCGCACGAATAACAACGCAGCGTGGGTTTAGATATTTCAGAGATGTTAGAGCAGTATGTGAATGAAATTCCTCATTGAAACCTGAAATACATTTTTTTTCATTAGCAGCTATTTTGTTTCAATTTCAAATGTTAAATTTTATTATTATGAAAGACAGCTTTAAAATTCTACTTTCTGATCTGTTAATGATTCACAATCCAAGTATCTATACAGTTGGTTTATTTGTTAAATTAAATACAAAGTGTAATAGGTCACTCAGTCACTGCATTTTAAACTAAACCTAAATTTACCAGCACTTATAAGTGACCTGTGTGTTTTTCAGGATGAGATGGAAGTTCTCAGTGTGGTGTAAAAATTACTGCAGCTATGTCGAAAACATCTAGCTTAACATTTTGCTGTAGACCACCATGTTTTATGGATCTACCGAAGTGCTTTATGGGATATGTACATTTCTGGCCAGTGATTATTTTTAGGAATATAATCATTTTTGTGCTTCAGTAATTTTTTTTTAACCCAGAAGGAAAACTGAGACATGGACAAAATCTGAGAAACTACTGTAACTGTATCTACTTCTGCATGCAAATGATTGTTTGGAGGCTAAAACTAAAGATAAACTGACTTTTGACAATCTGCAAACAGAAGCCTAGAAGATAGTATGTGACCTTTTCAAATCGTAAACATCTCAAAAATCTGTATTTATTGGAAAATTGTCTTGTTATTAAAGGGAAGCTGAAGGGCGATTTTCTCAGGAATTAACGTGACCATCAGGGAGTTTCAGCTTTCAGCTCCAGATTAGCTTCTATTATTTTATTTCATTTCTTTAAAAAGCTATAGGAAACTTGGTGTAGGATCATGTTACTTTCAAATGTGATGTACTGTGCAAAGCATTTGAAAATACAAAATTAGATACAAATAAAATCAAGAACACGGTGGTACCTCAAACAAATGCACCACAATAAATCCATGTGACTTAGGCTGCTATGGCTATATGCAAATAAGGCAGCACAGAAATCTCATGGGCATACACTGGATGTTTGAGCCAAATGAGGTTTTAAAGACAGGAACTGAAAACAATGCAGAGCAGCAAGTTCATCCCAACTAGAAACCAAATTCTGCTAAACACTGATGGAGTATGGACACACTGCACATGTGGAATGAGCTTATACATCATTTCCACCAGAAGAGAACAACCCCATAAATGACAAAACAAGGACTGTTATCCACCGTATGTATTTGAAATATGTAGAGAGAGAGGCCAATAAGTTGTTTAATCATTACACGTGTCTGCCCACAGCAACAGAAAATTTGTGTAGATAAACAGTGTTGCTGCCAAGTCACAATTCATTTGGTAGAAGCGTGTTTTGCAGAACTAAAACAATTCTAACAATTCCTGCACTGCCTCATGGACTAAATCCAGCTTACCAGCTAATTTGATATCCTGTTCTTCTGAAATTCACACTGCCCAAAAATATAATTTTCATTTGTAAAAAAGCTCCTTAGCAGTTTCATGTTGAAAAATCAGGCTAAATGTACATATGTCACCTGTAATAGTCCTTTATAGTATAGATCAACGTGTTTAACTTGTTAAAAACCTTGTGGACCTACTGTCACCACTTTCTGCTCTAGCTTTCAATATTATGATCGTCAGACGGAGAAACAAGTGTTTAAGGCATAATACAATATATATGCATACAGTAATATAAAAGTAATAAAAACTCCTAATGTAACAGCCCAGAATGGAGGAACAACAAGGTAAAAACATAATGTGATCATATAACAACATGGTCACTAAACAGCATTTTGTGTTAATATTACATTTTTAATGCAATATGCATGGTCATCACACTGTCAGAAGCAGGCAGAGGAAGTGATTGCAGGTCTTTAGAAACCAGTTGATTAAACACTTTGAAATGACTGAACAATTAAACTGAACTGATACTGAGACATTGGTTTGCAAATGAAAAGAGCGCATGGCTGTTCAATTTTACTTTGTCTTAACTTGCTGCCCTGTCTTTTTCAAGACCAAAGTCCAAGCAATACAAACACTGGGAAATGTTTTTTTTTTATGATTTTTACAATGTCAATATGCAACCTACTGTAGAATGATTTCTTATTTTTATATTTGTGATTGTGGTTTTAGTCTTATGAACTAGCTTTGATTTGTAACACTATTTGTTTTCTACTTGACCTGGTTGATCAAACTAAAGATTTGTACAGAACAGCAGCATATTTCTCATAAACATGAGGAGACGTGCCATGGGAAGAAGAATAACCTTTGTTAAAGTTATTAAAAACGTCACCTACAAGTGAAATAATACTGATCAAAAACCACACTCATGTAAGCCATGTAACACAGTATGCCAATTACTGATTCTAATTTATGTATTTAACTGAAAGTGACTAAATGTGATGTGTGTTACAATGTTATGGTGATGAAGTTGATAATAGTAGTTACTATGACGCAAATCGTCCCCCCTCTATTTATTGCACCCATTTGTCTGAATAAAATGTTGAATCAAAAACTTATGTCTGTATATTTACATCTCTCTGCAGATAAAAAGCGATGTAGGAATGACATTCAGTCATACATGAAAAGGAATAGTTGTACATACCACTCTTTATTGTTTCTCACACAAACAGATCACAGGCAGCTAGCTACATGTTCATAATTATTATTTTCAAAAATATACAAAAGAACAAAAACAATCACGTGTAGATGAGCGGAAATGCAGGTTTAAGTAGAGGTACCTCCAGGTCTGAAAAGTCAAGCCGGAAGTGCTTTAAACCTGCATTCTGTCTAATGACCAATAGGGGGCGACTCCACTGGTTAACACCTACAGTCTATGGTTAACACCAGTAACACAACGCACAAAGTATACACTTTCCTCATGAGATTATGATCTCAATCGCTCGTTTCAAGTCTTCTTCAGTAGAGCATGATGTTGCTGATGACTCTACTGGACTGAGTAAATTTGACCAGCACCTTTTAAGTTATACAGTCTATGATTTGTATGGTTGTTTTAATAAAAATGCATTGTGATACTTATAGTTCACCGTGTAGGGTGTCACTACATTCAGCACTACAAAATGGCGACTGGACTATATAGTTGAAGGAGTTTGTTGTGTACGTAGAACTGCTAGCAATACATTACAATACCATTTCCTGACATTACTACCAACACAACAATCTCTCTCCAGTTCTTACTCAAGTTTCCACCGGCATTTACCTAAAACATATCGCCTCTCGCGAGATTTCAAAGCGAGAATTGTTCTTTAGCAAGACTTCTGTTACCTGTTAAAGTAAAGTCTTGTAACAAGTCTGAGCCTGTCGGTGGCAAAAGAAGTACTTTTTGTGGACGCAATTTTGACGACCAAAATTGCCCTGAAAGAATACATTGTAGTCGGTTCGCGTCGACACCTGTCCTGCGTACCGGTGAGTAACGTTACCTGCCCACTTCAATCACTGAAGCTAGCTAACTTCCGCTGGAAAACTACTGGTTGTTTTATACAGTCTATAGTTGTTTCATTTAAATTATGTTAACTTTCTATTATTTGTCTTGCGGTCAGAGTGACAGGCTTCACTTCAGAGTTTCTTTTCCAGTAACGAGTCCGTTTACAGTAATGTTTAACCAAGTATACAACATACGAGGCCTTCTTCTTATTATTTTATAGTTTTATGGCGTTTGGCATCCATAAATGTTGCATTACCGCCATTTGCTGGATTGAACAGTTTCCCAAAATGATACACTCTTTCCAGTGTGCTTGTAGTTTTCCTTGGCAACCAGCAGATGGCGTACTACCACATAGATTTGTGCTCAGCGGCTTGTGCTGCCATAAATTTAGGTTTTAAGCTCAAAGTCAGCTGTGTATAAAACATCTCTGGCTTTAGGTTTAATAGGCGGTCGCTTCAGTTTTCATAATTTAGTAAGCTATAATAAGTCTTTGATGGGTTGCAAACATTGGATTTTAACGAAAAAGGTATTCATTTGATTTTGAAGACTTGTTATATAGTTATATTATATTCCCTGGCTACAGGCCATGTTGTTCTTTTCCTTGGAACGGCAGCGATTTGCTGTACAAAGCATTTTAAAAGAAACCTTAATTAATCACTGATTTAATGCACCACCCAGTGAGTACACTAAGTGACCCAAATCAAACATGCGCATGATGTGCATGCTGGGTCTGGCTAAAACAGTAAATGTTGTTAAGCTCACGCTGGGTCCCCCAGCGGTGACTTCTACATTTGCTCAGAAAATTTTACCTTGAAGCCTTTCTGTTGTTTGTGACTACTATTAACACACTCCTGCACACTCTTTTAGCTCCAGATGTTTAAATTTGAGGAGTACAAGGAACAGAGAGTCTGAGTGGACTGGTTATAGTTTGTATTGTGAATGGTCGAGCAGAGTTGAACCTGTTGACTGCCTTCGTGATGCTTTATTCTGCTGTTAAAGTAAAGGTTATTCAATTTCGGTAGTGTACAATACTGCTTGTTTCAATGGCCGCGGTGCCAGTAGTTCACAGAGGATGGTGGTTGTATATTCACAAGTGATAATAAGCTGTACGCACAGGCTGCAAATGTCCATAGTCATGTATTATATTGTTGTTTGGACGTTAAGGCTCTGTGGTGTGGTACTTATACATTGAAATGTTTGTGCATTTTATTTTGTTCTCTATCAAAACATCATCAATCATCATCATATAGCCTGACCCCATTCCCTCCTTTTAAAAAATGCTACACAGTAACGTTTACTCAGGGTTAGGACTGAACGATTAATCGCATTTGCAATATTATCGCGATGTGACGAAACAAGATTTTCTAATTGACAAGGCTGCAATTACACTCTGGTTACATGACACCCAAGAGTAAAGCAGTCTGCAGACAAAGCATCAACTTCACACGTTATTCTGTACCTTGACTTGTTTTTGTAAAATGAAGCTTGAGCTTAAGCTTGACAGAAGCTGACACTACAGAAACTTTGGTGTCACACAGGGAATGAAAGTAGTACCTGCCACCGCGGGTAACGTGATGGTGGTGGTGGTGGTGATGGGTGAAATGGTCGGGCCATCCGCTGCTTTGACGAACAGGAAAAATGCACAACAGAAAGACGCGTGTAGTAGCCTAAGGTAAGGGTATTGTGGCGATCGGTGCCTGTATCACACAGCAACACACAACACACAGCAACCAGTCAGCTCAGAAAATATCTGTGAATCGGTGTTTCAAAGTAAACTCACAAGTCCGAAAGAGGCTCAGTCCTGAGTTACAGCCTGGTTACTGTCAGTGCATCGCTTACCAGCATCGCAGGCTGAGGAGGAACTCCGGTGTTGTTGCTCATAATAATAATAATTCATGCATCACAAAATTTCATCATAACACAGGCCTGACTCACTAGAAAGAACAATATTGTGTAATATTGTGTTGGTCATACCATACACTGATTTACTGCTTGTCTGTTTTGAATAATACAGGAGATAAAGAGCTTAAAAATTAATCGCATATTAAATGCAATCGCAATATTGGTTAAAAAAACAATATTGGTTAAAAAGAAATCGCAACATTATTTCCAAAATCTTTCAGCCCTGCTCAGGGTACATTTGAACTTTTTAGTACATCTTTTACCTGAGTAAAGTGTCTTTAAAGTAACAGTACTAGGCCTACTACTTGAGTAAAATATACTCTTTCCATCCCTGCAGATTACGTCATTTTTTCCAGGGAATTTTAAGAAAATTATAAACCAACAGAAATGTTACTATTTTTTTGTTTCAAAGTACTCTCCGTGCTGCGTGGAATACATTTCAGAGAATTAGTGAACACTGGTGGAAAACTGAGTCAAAACTAAAATCTCTAGGGGAATAATTATTCACTGGTTTAAAATGGCCTGTACTCAGAAAAAAATCAAATACAACCAAATCTACATCAGGTAAAATGTTGCTATTGTATTTTACATAATGAAAGATTAGCGACAGGTTGGATTTGTTTTGAATGTGTTTCCTCAAAACCTGCCACTGTGTCTATTTAAAAAAGAAAATGGGGCTTATAGCTGTGTTTTCAGGGCCCCTGAACTTTCTAGCTACACCCCTGCAATCAAAAAAAATTGCAGAGATTTATAACAAGATGAGAAGCTTTGGACTGATGTAATTAAAAGTCAGCTCTTTCTTGGTTCATTTGCTTTTTATGAAAACCCGCAGGCTCACTCCTCAATTTCAGTCTTTTTTCTCTTGCTCCCTTCTTCCTCCCCCACTTTCTTCTTTGTCTCTGTTCTTGCACCCTGACTCCTTTCATTTTCCTTCCTTGCTGCTCTTCTTCTTCCTTCCCCAGCTACACTATTTGCTTTGTATGACAAAATGCACTGTACACACACGTGCAGCTGTGGCTGTGTGCTGCTCTCTGTGCACACAGATGATATTTTGCTCCTTGATGACAACAATCTCATGCTGCAGCCTTGAGCTCCTCGGAACAATACAAGTCGTGAACAGAGTGTGAAAAAAGAAATCTGCCAGGCATCAGTCATACTGCGGTAATGACTCTGTGTGTGTGTGTGGGTCTCTTATATATGTGTGGTTCATGTTGTGATCCAAATGTCTCGATATACAAGACTAGATGAGCAGGAGACGTGGCTGTTTGGACTCATTTGCCGACATTGCAGTGCAGCTGAGAGTGATGCTTGTTCAAGGAAGTTCAGTGTTTGTCTGTAATTGGCCATTTGTGCCATTGCAGAATTTTGCTCATTACAGTGTGTGCATGACAACTTAAAAAAATCCAAATGCCTTGGACATTCCCACGGCTGTATTTGCCTGTTTTATGTTTGGTGAGAGGTTAAAGGTGCTATGGGTAGCAAGTTTAAACGTCCACAGACCTTTGTCAGGTTAACTGTGATAGTTTTGAAGAAATAAGACCATGGATAGAGTTGGTAGGTTATATGTCACACTACATTTGTTGTTTCTCAAGACTTCATTTCCCATAAACCCTTTTTGGAAAGAGGCTGCAATGGCTTATCCAGCCACCTGCTCTTTGTTATGTTTACCTTTATTGATGAAAATAATGTTGAAGTGATTTTTTCCCCTGTTAATCTTTCTTTGGTGCCATAAAGCAACCCTTCAGATGGTATGTCTGACCAGTGGCATACAATATAAAATGAAACATAAGTGTGGCAGGTTACATGGTGATGGTAGCAAACATTAAAAATACAAACATTAAGTTGTAATTATCAGTTTTATGGGGGTACATGTTGCTCCTTTACAGTCAGTACATATCATTACATTTACATTACATTTACTCATTTGGCAGATGCTATTATCCAAAGTGACTTACATTTGAGGAACAACTTACAAGTATCAACAGAGCATCAAATATAGATCTACAACTGACAATACATACTAGTAAGAGTGGCAGTAAATACTAGTAAGAGCTCATAGTACATATCACATCAATTGGTAAATACCTAGGGAAGGAAGTAAGAGTTAACAGAAAGTGCAATCAGAACAAAAAGTGCAGTCAATACAAGATAATTGTAGGGATAGAAGAAGAAGAGCACAGGAAGTGCATGTTAGAGGTTAGTTAGAGGTGTTATAAGAGGAAGTGTTCTCGGAAGAGATGAGTTTTCAAGAGCTTCTTGAAGTTAGAGAGGGACGCCCCTGCTCTGATATCATCTGTAAGTCTATATTTACAGTCTTGTCAGTATGAGTTTGAAAGATGCTGCAGTGTTGAAATTAAAAAGATAGGGTTGCAAATAAAATTACATAAAGTCAGAAAAAAATATTGTAAGTTAGTATAACTGCCAGCCTACAGCACAATATTGTTAGCTTTTGTAACAATTTGAGGTTTTAATTAAGCCATATAGTTTTTTCTTCTGTGCTGCACCCATAACCACACCCCACAATGATATCACAGTGTACTGAAATACCCTGGAGTGCACACCTCTGCTGCAGAGAGATAAACCACATGTGTTCAGCAAAAAAAAGATTTTCAGGGTGTGTTAAGTTACTATGTATAAACACTAAAATTGCTACTTGTACTCTGCAGCATTAATTTACTCTTGCCTTTGACATTTTTACACATGACTTTGACTAATCACACAGTTGATGCACTAAGACTCTGTGGGAGTAGTTATGATGGAGTGTTTGAAGAGGGATCAAATTCAGCTTAGGGCTTCATGGGTCCCCTGCTGCCAGATGGAAAATCAAACCAAATAGAATACAGTAAAATCCCGCTTCACCTCAGGAAGACAATTAAGCAGTTTGGCGTGCTCAACTTGTGTTTGTCATTTTGAACAGAGTGTTTATTGTCTTTTAGTAAAAATATATATACTTAAATGTAACTACAGCTTGCCACCAACTCCCGAAAATGTAATTTTCTGTTTTTGTTGAGAGTGAACGGCTTCTTCATGTGTTGAATTTTCTTCTTAAGTTCCCAGGTCCTCACAGTCATTTCTGTCAGAGAGGGGATTTTATTTCACTGCAAACATCAAAGGCACTTTGAGCATAAAAGTCGTTCCCCTTCCCTTCTCTCAGTAAAACGGCTGTTTTGGGTTTAGGTTTATAAATTGGCTCATTTGCAGGCCCATGCCAGAGAAAGGATGCAGTGTTTTAAAAGCCTTTCAAGATGCCTGAACGCTCTGAAGGATTTGATGATCCGTGCTAGATTGATTTTTCAGTCTTTTTTCAAACGTTTTCTATAATTCACTAACATTTTAATTATTTTTCCCGGTAAAATGAAGACACGCGAATAGTATTTTACTTGTGCGTTGTAGAGTGATAAAGTCAATTTATTGCTTTTTCGTTGTGGTTTTGTTTGTTCAATCGGTTCGAAATGTCACTGACACTGTTATTACGGTCCAAAGACCTCGCGTGCACGTTAGTAGGGTAATTAAACTGTCCACTGATAAGGTTTCACGCGCGTGTCTGTTTAATGTTGTGAGTTTGAGCAGCTAATGTGGATTCAGCACTATGGACAGCGCCAGCTCGCTCTCCTGAGACCACTGCAGCATTTTTAAGCTCCTGTTTCAATGTACATTAAATAGGCTACACCAAGCAGCACTTAATTTAACAAAATGTCATCTCTAATAATCGAATAAATTGTTTGATGATCCTTTAACAATGCGGAGGAAATAAGCACTTATAAAGGATGAGACTTCAATTCAGATCAGATGCTAATTCTTTGACCAAAATATGTAAGAAAAAATGACTACAACACCCCTCTGTTACAAAGTAGTCATGCAACAGGTGTGCACATTTGACGATAGAAAAGGTGACATCTAACTGGCAGATTTTCGGACGGAGTTTGATGACGCCTATCTGTTGCAAAAAAGTGCGCGCTCGTAAAACTGCAGTAAAGAAAGCCAAATATGAAGGTCTCTACCCAAAATAGTGACGCCATCTCGTCGTCGCCACCTCCCAAAATGTTGCCGGTTATACGGTTCATATCCAGTCAGTCCAGATACTGAAGGTGTGGGAACCACGTGTCTAACTGCAAACAGCTCCTGTTAGTAGGGCTGCACGGGAAAACCGGAGATAACCTTTTCCTTCAGAACAAAAGTCGAGGGTAAACCAGACTATGCCTGGGCAATAGCACAGCTCGCTTAAACAAAATTAGGTTAATTAGGTTTACTACACCACTGTGGATATAGCCTAGTTCTATATGAACAGTTTTAATATTAAATTACCCCACATTTCTTTTTTTAATATGTCATTGCTATATGGCCAATTTAACAAAATGCAACGATAAGAATGCTCTTAAATGAAAAAATGGTAAAATGTAGGAAGAGAACACACAAGAAAATAAAAAGAACATAGCCTATTGTAAGAAAATCCTGTTCTGTATGGGGAAAATGCCTATTCTCCTGCAGGCTGTATGAAAGTGTGCTCAATTAAAAAGATGATGGTTCGGTATTTTATTTTGAAGTCACCAACCGGAACAGGTGTTTTGTTTAATTGCTCCCACTTCGGTGTTGGTTGGGTATAGATAGTCAGTGCACCTCCTGGCGCCCCACCGGCCGTCGGTCGCCTCGAGCGCTGCTGAAGAAGAAACTGAAGCACCAGAGGAGCGCGAAAAAGACCACGAGCCGGACCCGGACTTCTTGTCCTACTTCTTCTCCACCTAGTTTCTGGAGTAGTGGAGGGAGCAGAGTCATAGTCCAGCAGCTTCTTTTCATCAGCAAGGTGAGGAAGAGGAGGGAGAGGAGAGGAAGAGGAGACAGACAGACAGCGGCAGCAGCAGCCTTATCTTGGCGCATTGGTGCTTATGGATTATTGAGAAGTGGAGGCCGAAACGCGGATCAAATATTCATGAAGACTTTTTAAAGAGAAAAACACTGAGTGGGATAGTGTAGAGACTCCCTGCATTGATTCACCTGTCCGGTCCAGCGCTGCGTGCGCTCTTACTGACCAGAGACCAGAGAACCAGCGCTGCTGCTGGAAAAAGGCTTCTGCATCTAGCGTGTGTGTGAATGTGTGTGTGTGTGAGAGAGAGAGAGAGAGAGAGTGAGTGTGTGTGTTTGGAAAGGAGCCCCCCTGCTGCAGTACTTGCCTGCTGTATGGGTACGATGCCACCGACTTGCTGACGGACACCCGGTATCCGCACCCTTCCCCTCCTCCCCTCCCGGACGGACGGACGCACCGACCCCTGCGAACCCCACTAATATGCAATGGTTTTTTGTGCAGAAGCCGACAGCTGCCGCGTACCGCCGACTTCACGCTAGCGCCGCCGCATGCCTGTCCGCCGCTGCCGCTCCTCTCCCCGCGCCGCGCGGCAGACGACGCCATTTGAAGAGGAGCGCTTGGGGGCTTTTCACGCCGCGGCGGCCGGGTGGCAGCAGCAGCGACCGATCCTCCGCCGCTGAGGACCACCGGCCGCTGGGGCAGCCGGAGGCGGAGACCGCGGAGGAAAGCGCCGCAGCGGTTTCTCTTTTCCTGCCGCACGGGGACGACGTCGACGCGGAATACGTGCGGTTTCTGGTCTCTGGGCTTGTGGAGGAACCGGGCGAGAAACCGGGCGACGAGCCGGGCTTCCTGCTCTTATTCTTGTCTATGGTGCAGATTGGGGGGGCGAAGCACCGCCGAACTGAGCCCAACAGCTGGCCGGCTCTGCTGGCATGCAAACAGGGGGGCGGATCAGCCCCCATGCGGTGGGTGAATTTTAGGCTGCCGCATCCGGAGCGCCTCTCGTCCCCCACCTCCTCTTCTTCCTCCTCCCCCGTCTCGGCCAAATCCATGCGGTTTATTTGGAACAACATTTTCAGCAAAGGATCGCATATGCTGCAGTGTCTTTGTGGCAGGAGCCTCAAGAAAAACAAGAACCCAACTGGTGAGTTTGTTGTTGGTCTTTCGTGTGTGTGTGTGTGTTTGTGTACGTGCGTGTGTGGGGGTGATGGGGAAACACTTTATTGCGTGTCTGTGCGTGCGCGCAGGAGTGTGTGTGTGTGTGCGCGCGTATTCCCACCCGATACTGCACTGTTCGACTGCTTGCTCGTGTTTCTCTGCAATCGCAGTTGTGCAGCAAGTGAGTGCACTACAAGGAGGGGAGGGCGAATGATGATGGGGGGGTGGGTGTGTGTGTGTGGGGGGGTAACTTATTAGCACAGAAACTGACTACAGTGACAGTGCCTGCGAAAAAAACTGCGTGAGCGCTGTGTATGGCAGAGATGCTGCCGAAAATCAAGTCTAATGCAGCATGCAGACCCGTGCAGGCTCCAGTAACCTGCATGATTAAACAGCACATGAACTTATTTAGACTTCCACTGTAGATATTCAGTGCATTCTCTGAGAGTCTGTGTGTTTATCTTATCGCTGCGGACATTTCAGTCAGACTGTGTGAACGCAAACATCTGTACTCATGAGATTGAAGACTGAACTAATGCTGTGCTCAGCAGAGCTCAGGGCTCCTTGAAGGACCAACTTTAAGGGGTCCTACATTGTTCATAGCAACTTTTCTATTCAGGTGAGCTGTTAATTATGTCCAATATCATGCTTGGTACACTCACAGGAAACACGTCCACCTCCTAAAGTTGGATTGGTGTACATAGGATTCAAAGATCAGGAAAGGAAGACCCGTCTGTCACATGGTCCTGACTGTGCTCATCAACAGGATGCAGGGAGGATATATCGTGAAATTCAGTTTAATTCACCTTGCAGGTCTCTTGATTCACGCTTGAGTCACGCTCTCGAGCGAGCACAGGGCATATTTAGATTTGCTAAAAGCTCGGGCCAAATAAAATAGTTTGCTTTGTTTTCCACCAGATTTTTCATCCTCTCTGGGTGAGAGCAGGGCATAGATTGATACTGGCATTGCAACAGGAAGTGAACATTGTTGACATTATTGGCTTATTGACATTGCATCAGAGAGTTGGCCTCTGTATAATCAACACAGTGTTTGGAGCGAAGCAGCAGGCCCCGTAAGGCAACGATCTTCAGATATTATTTTTTCATGAACAAAGATTGGCCAAACTAACCATCAATACCTTTCGTTATCTCTGAGCTGGGAATTATACGAGGCTATCTGAGTGTGATTGTTAATGTATTTTACAGGAAGCCTCACATTCACAAAAACAGTTATATTCACATTAAAAAAAGTATTTTTTGTAGTATGTATTTGTATGCCTGGTCCATAAATTGATTGATCTATCAACAGAAAATAATTTGTTGACAATCATTTCTTTAAGTGAGGTAGAGCCTTATTTCCTACAAGGTAGATTTTATTTATCTTACTACATAGGGTTGTATAATGAGATGAAGGTTGTAGTTCCCTTTATGCTACAAATGAGCAAACATTCTATTCAAAAATTAGAAACTTATTTACAGAAATTAATGTATTTTACATGCTGGAGTGCTGAAGATGACTTAAGAAATGCTCTGGAGTTTGCTGCTGCCATTGTAATTTTAAAACTTTAAAACTTTGTCATTGCTGTTTTTAAATTTGGACTTAATGATCAATCAGCCAAGTAAAAAATGACAGTATATAACTATACTTGCAGCCCTAATTTGAAGTCAGCTGTGCAGTGTACAGCATACACTGATCAATTCCTGACTTTAATCTCAACCAAAATAATCTATACTAATTTACTCTAACCTTTACAAACAGCTGACACGTGGAATTTGTATTTATGATTATGTAAAAAACACATACACACACACAGTCCCAGTACGTTTTGTAGTGTTTGACATGATTCGTTTAACTTTTTTGTTGTTGTATGAACTTGAAGGAGAACAGACTGGTCAGTGGTCAGTCTGCAGCTGGTTGTGATTCTGTGTGTTGTTGCTCAGGAGCACCTCACTAGACCTTGATTGAAGGAACAGTACATCTTGGCCAAATGGCCAGTAGAAAGTGGCCCATTTAAAAGCAAGCTGTGCTGTTAGTGTGCTATTTTTCTTCTCTGCTCTTTTTTTGAACTTTGACCCAACCAAGCTAGATTTTGTTTTGCAGCCATAACATGTGCATGGTGTCTCTGTGACGTTAGCCCAAGGTTTCCAAAGCAACATTGCTTTTGGAAACAATTTTTAGAGCCCAAAAAAAGAACATATTTGGGCAAAGGATAGGAGGCCTGGCTGGTACTGAGCAAGGACAAGCGAGTGACAACAACCAATCACCTGCTAATCACGCAAACACACCCAAAATTTTAGTAACCATTCTTAAAGTTAATGTTCTTTCAACTCCTCCCACGCTGCACTCTATGATGCATTAACAAGCATATTTACAGTCTTCACCAGCATATTAGAAATGTTTCATTCTGTGGGCACTTGAACGTATCCCAAAGTCCTTTGATGCATTACTCTATACATTAACATCACTATGCGGTGGCACATAGAGTAAATGTTTTACTAACCACGGACAAGTGAAAACATTCAGCATTGAAAGGGAAAAAACACTGAGTGGATACTCATGTTGTGATGAGGTCAAAGACATTAATGCTGTGTCTTCTCTTTGTCCCTGAATGCTGAAGAGCCAGTTGTTTGAGTGATTACAAAGCACTGTCCCTCGGGTTGGAGCTGATGTGCAGAAAAGACAAATGCATAAGCATGGTGTATGTCAGCTTTACAACTCTGTACTCACGGTGATAAGAGCCAAATTGCACCCACACTTGCAGGGGACTGTAGTTCATGGCAGATAAATAAAAAAAGACTACCAGCCTCATAGAAACAGATGCATAAGTGGTGTAGTGTAAGTTGTAAATATCTCAGCACTTCAAAGCATTAGGTCTAATCTGTGATATTTTCCTCATCACTGGCTGATATAACCATGAGTCAACATATAAGTAGTTTATGAAAGGCTCGTAGGTCTTTCCTGAGAAATATATTTGTACTTTATCAACAAACATTGAGAAAAAAGGCAAGTATGGCTGCCGTGTGTGATCGACAAGTATTCTCTGGGAAAACACCGGAGCAGTAAGTCTATAGCACCGCAGATAAACCACTAATCTTGCAGATTAAAGGTGAAAACAACAAAACCAAATCAATATTGATGCATTGGCACAGGTAAAAGGACTAATTTGTTACACAGAAGTGAACAGTTCTTACTGCAACATTTTCCCAGCTTCCTTTCACTGCCTGCCAACACACCGCTGCCTGCAAAAAGTGTGACATGACTGGTTGTGGGGTTTTTATATCCTCTGGGCTCTGTGTTTCTGCTTTAATTCCTTTTTATATTGTGCTCCTCTTTGCTCATTTGATGAATTGGCTTGAAGGTAGACTTGCTGGATTTGAGGGAGCGTGTGCTCTCCTGATGCAGAAGCTGGTGTGTTAGCAGCACTGAGCATAACCTCCTAACTCATAGTTACCCTGCAGTTTCAAACTCCCTCTTTGAGTGTGGGATGTCATTAAATGTAAAGACTTCAGTATACTGATGCCTGCTGTTTCATGTCCTTTTGGGGTAAAACTAGATTATTTATAATGTTACTGCAAAATATCATCGAACATACGACACATTTATATGTAGTAGGGTATTTCTGTAACGTGGGTCCCAGTGTACTGAGCGTTGAAACAATTTGTCACTTGAGTTTGAAAGTTCATTCTTGATCTAGGAAACTGCACAATACAATAATCTGAACTCAAGGTCTACTAACTAGCTTTCGTCTGGGGCTTTCGGTCACATCTCATTTCCTTCACAAGCGGATGGTTGGTTTAGGGGTCATCAATTTAAATTTCTGTAATTTGATATAATAACTGAGGCAACATCTGCTGACGAGGAGCAAGAGTTGTGGGTGAGAGCCTCGAAAAAGCTAATAAATATAGACCTTAAGTTAATGTTTTTTTGTGAAATTAGTTGATGGATTCATTTGTTGAACCAATGAAAGTTAGTTTGGGACAGTTTTGCTATTCCATTGAAAGGTATTATTCATTACTGTACATTTATTTGACATGGCCATTGAAGTCATTATGACATGGTGTGTGTGTGACTGAGACTCGCCCAGTCTCGTTTTTTATGTAATGCCAACCGCATTGATGTTGTGTAAATACTGTAGATCAATAGCTAATTGCAAACAGGAGTTCAGAAACTTGCTTTCTGCATATATTGGTGATTAGCTACTATTCACAAACAGTGGGAACAGAAAGAACAGTGGCCGTACACTGTTGAATAGCTTTGAGATAAAATGAGTGAGTTCCCACAGCATCCTGCTGCTGGGCTCAAAGATTTATAGCAGCCAGCACCATTTAGCTGTCACTTTCTCTTTTAATTAAAGAAAATGCATGAACTCCTTCCGTTGGCGTTTTAGTGTGTAGATGTGTTTATGCGTAATACACACAGCGATTGCTGGTGAAATATGGACCTGCCGAAGATGGAGAGGAGACGGAGTTTTGCTGACTCAGCATTTGTTGGCATTTTTGCTCTGAATTGCACCATTTAATGAAGGTCAGGAAATACAGCTTTGTTCAATGAGTATGGAAATGTGTGTGAGTGCACACTTGCACATGTGAGTGAAAGTTCCATAATAAATTGAATGGTCTTCATATTCCTTGCCATGAACTTGCTGGTCAAGGGGGAAAATCAGAGGTGATCAAAATCATCAGTATTCAAATGAAACCTAATGGCAATCTATGTGAGTAGTTTCAAATAATTTCAGATAGGAAATTTAGGATGCTATTCTCATGTTATTCAGAGTTACAATCACCAAGATTTTATCTCCTGCTTGATTTGTGGAGGCCTGTGGTTGACAGCAAATATGCCTTGCCAGAAACGTAACAGAAACTGGTTTGTTTGTCACAGCGCAGTCAAAAGAAATTGGGGGCTGAGAAGAATTATCATGTCATGTTGTTTTAAAAAATATATCTAACTAAATATTTCTAGAGCAGCAACAGTAAAGTTTACAACAGCAAAGTCACTAAATAAAGTCAGTATGTTACTGGAAATCTAAAATGTCAATAAGCTAAATCATATTCCTGACATCAAAATACTAAGTGACATCAGTCCTTCCTCCTCTCCTCTGTCCTCCTGCTGCTGTGATTCACTGCCTGCAGGTAATGCTACTGCTGGTAGAGAGAGAGAGGCGTGTCTGGTTTGTCTCAGCCAGCAGCTAAGTTTGCAAGAATTAGCCAAATTTTAAGATTTGCGGCAATCTGCGCTAAACAGTCAGACTACAGAAAGATGGGTTTTGTTTTAGCTTGTTTGTTATAATTTGCTATTAGCCGAAATAGCACACTGTGTTTGTGTAAAACACAGCAGCAGATTAAAGTATCACTTTCTACATGTTTACATTTTTATGCTTAGTTGAACAGGTGTATTGATAAAGTAAAGGTGTTTTTTACTCACGTGTGGTGGAGGAGGCTGCAGTGTGATATTAAATACTTCCATCTTTAGCCCCAGGACGTGTTTAGTAACGAGTTTTGGTGATCATTGCTAAATAAAATTTAGGCATTTCAGGCAGTGTTTTGCTCTGTGCTTATATCACGATGACAATGAAAATAAAAAAAATATGATTAATCAGTCAGCATTAATTATGTTGAACAAATTTTAAAACTTTAATGATATCCACAGACTGATTAAGCTTAAATTCAACCTTGACATAACAAAACTTGTCTGTAAGTCTGTGTTCAGGTCCCACTGCTATGGAGAGTTATATATTAGAATCAGCTGAAGCTGTGTGAATGGAGTTCCAGTGTTGTAAATGGGACTCCCCTCCTTGTTAAAAGGAATAAGGCACAATATACTCAATGTCTTGTGTCCCACTTGGCGTGACCCAGATAGAGACTTTCACCCTTTATAGCACACGTGGGCATGCACGCACATACACACGCCTGCTCACCTTCTCTGGAGAGTTGCCATTAAGGCTTCATACTTTATATTTTATTCACACGGTGGAGTATAGCAGTGGGGTTTGGATCAACAGCATCTGCCTCTGTAAACGAAAGGCCACCTCACACACAGGCTCACATTTGACTTATAATACACATACACATTTATATTCAAAGTATTTTTAAATTTTATTTTGTCACCTTCACAATGTATAAATGTATCAAGTTGGATCATTCGTGTCATATTTTCCTCAGGCTTGCGACAAACAGTTGCGTGCTCTTACATTGTCCAAATGTGATGAGTTGACAAAATAGTGACAGACATAGTGATGCCTGTCCTCTAAGGTCACATGGAGGGTTTTGGCGCAGTACTCTAGTATGCTGCCTGTATGTGTGTGTGTGTGTGAGAGAGAGAGTGAACTCATTAGCTCATGGCCTCATTGTCCAAACACACTGAGTCTGCAGAAAGACTTTCTGACTTTGGCGGTCGGATCTGCTTTCGTCCAAACTCTCACGTACGTCATACTTCACACATACACACAATCACAGGCAACTAATCACACCCGTCACAAGCACATACAGTGCACTCACCAGGTCATTTATATAATCAGAGCAGAACAAACCAAACTCAACTTTGCAGTAGGGCTGCTCAATTATGGCAAAAATCCTAATCATGATTATTTTGATCAATCTTGAGATTATTTAACAAACAAAATGATGCATTTGTTGAACTTTAATTCTTTTTAATTATTATATGCATTATCCCAAATAGCCCATGATACAAGAAATAGAACTTTAATTCTTTTTAATTATTATATGCATTATCCCAAATAGCCTATGATACAAGAAATAATACTCCGACATTATTAACTTTAAACAGCATCTTAGAGTGTAAGACAATGACAGCATGCTGTCATCACACTGTCACTTGACAGCATTTCAGCATGGTATTTCTTATGCAATATTCATAGCGACACATTCGTATGGCTTCTGATGATGTCTTTACACACTTTAGTACAGTTTAGATTACTGTGCCGTTAAAGCAGCTATAATCAATATATTTAAAATAATGGTTGTGTGTGAAGTGTTGTCCATAGTGGCAAATGCAAAGAGAATTATCTCCCGACTCTTCCCTTCTGTGGAGCTTTATAGTGTCTTTCAGCTCATTGGTAGGGTTAGAGTTTTCTGGCCTGTAACTTTATTTTACTTTTGATTTACTCTCACCTCTATCACAGCATACAACCAACTGAAACCCAGGTCTTTTGGTGCGCCCTGGGAGTCTAATCCAGTATTGGCTAAATGTATGTAACAACCAAGCTGTGTTGTAAAAGAACACATGTTGTCGAAGGTGCTGTATCATGTGAAAGACTATTTCTTCTGTAGTAGGTCAAGTGAAAACAATGAGGTCTGTGGACTATCCAGGGCAACTGGGACATTGTTTAAGACACATAAGTTGCTTTTACTGTTTAGATTTATGTATTTTTCAATGCCGTTAGCATATTGTATGTGTGGGTGAAGTGACTCTTCAACAGCACAAATCTGCTCGCTGACTTTTCTATTCAACACAAGGTGGTTTATAAAACCTGATAAACCTGAATACAACTGGACACAGATGTTCTCTGCTACAAAGGTTTAGACACTAGACCCTGAAACTGCCATCTAGCACACACTGTTGCATTCCTGCTTTGAGAGGACCCTGTTGAGGTCGAGGTAAATGAGCGCAGTTATTGCAGGGTGTCAAAGAAAGAAACAAACCTTATGAGATGACTGTGCTGTTGATTACAGTGTGACTCTGTTCAGTAGTGAACACTATAATTTTCAAAATGAAACCATGAGCAAAAGAGGAAAGGTGACTGAGGGTGTGTGTGTGTGTGTGTGGACAGCTCTCACTCCAGGTTTCTGTCAAGAGGGAGTGAGTGCTGAGTGTTATTTTTCCAAATGCACTTAAAACGCAGCAGGGCATCAAAGGCTCCACTAAGAAGTGTTTTCACAGACTGAATGATAAGAAGCAGAGAAACACTTGACAACAACTCCGTCTCGCTCTCTGACTCGATGCATAAAAAGTGTTTAATTGGGCTGGTTATACCGGATATACATAGTCACTGTTTTGTACTATTAAAGCATAAAGCCGGTGATATTATACACAGATGTCAGCATGCAAGCTCAATAGCTGTCATCCATAAGCGTGAAAGTTAATTCTTTCCATGGAAACAGAATTTTGACAAAACAGTCCCAACTCAAGGTCACATTTTTTCCTTGGGCTTTCAGCCATAGTTAAGTAGTTAAGAAATCAGGATGAATACTGTGGCATAGTACAGAGACGTTACTTAAAGCTGTGCCACACTTCTAAAGTGCTGCTTTTGGCTGGAAACTGAGTATTTAGTTAATGCTGGAGAGGCAGTCTAGATGCTTTCCAACATTTCAGGCCTCTGTGGGGGCCATACCGTCACTTCCAGCACTCCTTTTTCTTTAAGCTGAAGATAATTCTTAATGACTTTCACTGTATGTTTGGAGTCATTGTCATGCTGCAGAATAAAGTTGGGGCCATTCAGATGCCTCCCTGATGGCACTGCATGATGGATCTGCCTGTGCTTCTCAGCATTGAGGAGACCATTCATACTGACCAAATACCCAACTCCTTTTGCAGGAATGGTTTTGTTAATTCATAGTTATAATCTTTTGACATATATAATTGCTCTTTTTAGCTTGCATCTTTTACAACTTCAAGTACAAGTGACCTTGAAAGTCGGCCTGTATGTTGGCTCACAAAAACAGATAATCATTCAAAAGTAAAAATAACTGTAACGTAAGCATTGATAGCTAAGTGTGCTTACATCACTGATGAGTTCTCACTCTTTAGCTTTCTCTTGGCACCTCTTCTCTTTATCTCTGTTCTCCACTTCCCTCCTCCTCTTTGTTCTACCTCTCCCTCACACACACTTGAGCTGACTTTTAGTCTTCCCTTGTCTGTGTTAACCTTTTACTCAATGACAGGCCTGGATGACATAATCGCCGTATCTGTCCCACTCACTTTCATGTATGTGTGTTGGTGTGTGTGTGTGTTGGGGTGAAATGAGTTTTCGTAGGAGACCATGGGCTGGTGTTTACCATTTATTTTTTGCTTGTGTGTGTGTATGTGTGTGTGTGTGTGTGTTAGCCATGGACTTTGAGTTTATACTGAAGGTAGCAGAGAGAAGAATAAAGGCTGCTTTGGGCAGAGCTGAAGCAGGTAAGATGCTCTTTACACTAACAATAGCTGTGTGAATCTATCCTGTGAGAGGAGACTAGAGAGAGATGGTTACTTTAGCTGTTAAGAGAGTGAAAAACTACACAATAAGACTTACGGCGATGTCATTCATGCGGTCATCCAAATTTACAGTTTGAGCTGTTGTTGTATATTACTTATTTACACTTTATTTGGCTTCATCATGAGTTAAACTCACCAATTTTATATTTTTACAACTTTTTAAATGTTTGCTTAAAATTAATTTGACTGTTTGTTAGAAACATAACTAATGGGAATTTAAATCAACCCTTTTTTGGTAGTTTAAAATCACTTTCTGTTTGAGTTTCTGTTAGGTTAAAATAATATGCTCCTATGTATATGTCTCCTTTTGAGAACTTGAAATGAGGCCAAAAACTACTCTGAGATATTACTTTGGGCCAAATAATGCATCATGAAAGAGTGAATACAAGCTTCATATGAGCTCATCAACTTCATGTGTCTGTTAGAAGAAGTGTTCTTTCAACTAGACAAAAGAGGCTCAAAAGTCCAAAAATACCACAGATGTGACTAATGTTTGGGACGGGCTAAAATGATCCCATATCAATATAATCTAATCCAGTTCAGACAAGATTTCGGGTGCTGCAACATGGGTGAATTTGGGTGAAACACGCTTACAATACACACAGATGCATGCCTTTGTAGTAGTAGTTGATAAGTCAGGCGTCACAGTCTTGCCTGTCTGTATTATAAAACTTTGTGTGTGTGTGAAAGGCCAGCAGCTGCTTGTGCTCCTTCCTAAGTCACATGACTGAATTGTCTTTTCATATACAGTATGTGCCAGTCAGTAGTTTAGATGTAACTCTTAATCCACTAAATCCTCTACTTTAAACTGCTGCACTTGTTGAGTATTGTTGGTTGATCGTTTTAAGGTAGAGTCATGTCACACACAAATAAACTCTATGATGGCAAACACCCCCATGAATGCAAATAGTGTCCCACATGGGTTACCGTAGGTGATTCTTCACTGGGCAAGCAAGCTGGTTTAATCAGAAAAGAGCAGAATTGGCAGAAATATGTAGTGTGCAGTAAAGCAAGTTGACCAACGCGTACCACTAATTCAAGAGAAGATTTAAATAGCCAAAATGGTCAAATGGAAACAGTTGGGGTGAGTTGTTGGTGGACTGATTGGTAAAACGGCACCATCTTCTGTAAATCCTGCTGAATTTTAATGATTAAGCTGTTATTTTTATTTTTCTTATTCTCAACACATTGTTGAGACCAAAATCAACACTACATTAGTCAGTATGTTGATACTGTGACACACCTCCCACTGTCTTGGAGGTTGTCTCCGTTCCAGCAGCTCTCATCAATGCTGTGACACCTTTTGCACTGCAACACCTTCACATTGGTTGGCTTTAGGTCAATAAATTATACTTGTTTTAAGTAAACTATCTTGCGTGGACTCCTACTTCTTTATCACATTCCCTGAGCCAGTTTGTGACAATGCAGGTCAACTTACCCTATCTTGTCTGTGGCTCTTTGACCCAAGCTTATTTCTTCCAACTTAACAGCTCTTCACGAATATACTTTTTTAAATGGTACGGAATTTCTGAAAACAGCTGGGCAGGAGAGTGAATGTGGGACTGAGTCAAAGTAAACTACAGTGGCTGTGTTCATGGTGCCAAAGGAACATGTCCCCCAGTGCAACAGTGTGGCTCATTGATATGTTTTGAAAGTTTATTTTTAGTGGAAGTCTATGGTGCAGAGGAATAAACTGTATTCTAACTATATTGGCTACACAGGTAATTCTTGTCTGCAGGTTCAGCTCATTGTTTTGATCTTAGAATATCACCAGCCTTATTCTTAAATCCAGTTAGTGAATTTGGGTACTTTCTGGCAGTTTTTGTTGCTGTAACGATGGGCACTTCATTATTGATAGCCTTTGCCTTATATTGTACTATCCAGTTTGGTAGGAATTGCACATGGAACAAATAACTTTATTTGGCACGTTAATAATGACACTTTGCACATGGGTAGCAATATTTTGCACTTTATTAGCACATTAGCACATTTCGTATGAAGTATTTATCGACACAATTTATTCAATATGGACAGTGTACTTGTTGAGATTGTCTTCTGGCAGGTTAAGTACTCTGTACATTTACCAAAGCAATTTCATTGACATGACTCAAAGGCAAATCCTTTAAAAAAGCAATAATTTAAATACACTAATATATAACAATAACTTGGAGCATAAGACAAGGTGAAATGAAAATCTAAGTCTTCACCTCTGATAAAAATGCTTTTTATATTGTGTTTTGATGTTTATATACTAGCAATTAATCCTCTCCGATAAACTCACTCATGTGAAACGAGAAGATTGGGATCAATTTCATGCCTTTTTATCCAATTTTAAATGAATTGCAATGCATGTTAACACTATGACATCCAAAATCCATTAGCCTGTTCTCTCCCTATAAGGACACAGTCATAAAATGGTTTTAGAATCAGTATTTTGAATGCACAGGATGGGTGTGGTGTATTAATGTCTGTATCCCCTCTCAAATCACCCTCGTACAAACGTGTTGCTCTCAGACCTGTATTGTGGCACAGATCCTCTAATATGTCATTCTGCTGAACTCTTCATGTTGCCGCTGAGCAGGATTACTGTACACACACACACACACACACACACACACACACACAGACAAATGCACATATTGTATACAAGGCTACATTAAGGCAGTAATGTAGGTAAGAAATATTTTTGTTGTATATGTTGATTACTGAATTAATTAGGGTTTTAAGTTTCTTTTGTTTTTTACACAGCAGAGCCACAACAATGCAAAGAGCCTTTTCTAAAATTCCACCACCTGCTCAGTTATTCTCCTCCTCTATCTAACTTTTCTCTGCCGAGAGGTGTGAAGAATAACACACACACAGTAGCCAAAATTAGGCCATTATTTTACTCTGACAATAGCTGACTGGAACTGTTGGCAAGAAAAATAAGCTTAAGTTCTCACCCAGCATGCACACGACTGTGGGTGGCACTGAAAAAACATTTGCCTTTGTTAAGTCTTGAATGCTTAACAAAGTTTTATCTCTTGTCACATTATCCACCTACGCTCCCTGTTCCCGTTATTCAAAACTAATTTAGTGTCTTAGTCAGCCGCACAAACAGGGGCATTTGAAAGCACTCTAAAAACTGCTGGTTAAGAAAAATAATGCATCCAACAACCCAAGCACTAATCTTTTTTTGGATATTGCCACTGGTTTTCATGCTGTAACTAGCGAAACAAAACATTTAAAATGTATGTTAAAACTGTTATGTGTATAGAAATCAACCGGATTTAAGAATTTTTAAAATTATATCCATATGTTGTGAAAGCATCGCCAACACAATCAAACAGTCACCCGCCCTAGACATGACTGACTCATTGCTGAGAGGCCAGCAGGTTACACTGACATAAACATAGTGAATAAAATCACTGTCATCACTCATTAAAGGGCCAGTGCCCTGAGACGGACTGTTGGCAGAGAAGCGGAGTGGTCGGCTGGGAATTGTGGTCTAGCTGAGATTGGAAGAGGGCAGCTTTCTGGAAACCATTTAATTTGACTGGCTGTGAGTGCTTACTGACCCAGACCACTGAAATACACATACATACACAACCACAGAGAGAGAGACAATGAAGAAGTACTGACAGATGTATGGTCCGGTCTAAACTGTATATATAGGACCAAGGGTGTTTGTTGGGTCTCAACATTGGTGACGAAAATTATATCATTACTACAAAGTCTGCTGCGACATAGTAACAAGGGAGAGATGCTGACTGAGATTACTGAGCCTCATGCAGGGGAAAAATTAGCCTAAACTACTTACCCCCTGATGATCTGAATAAATTAGTAGATTTGATCTGATTAATGGCAGGATATGACCATCCCAACTAAATTCTACACCCTTGTACAGTACTATACAGTACTATCCTTCTCCAGCAATGCACTGCACTACCGTACTGCTCTGTACAATAATGCCACAATGCCACACCTCAGCAGTATCTACAGGAGGAATGTAATAAGAAGGGGAACCACTGGGGTAGACTGAGTAAGGTCATGGGGCAGCTTCTGTATCCTGGAAGGCCCAGGTGAACTAGATGACCTGACAACCCATCCTCCTAACCTTTACCACGACGCCCCATGAGATCCTGTGGGTGGGATGGTCAGTTTATATTCACATTACAAGGTGTTCAACTACAAGATCTCGATCTTTAATACAAGCTTGACAGGTGAATTGGGAAGTCAGGTTAATGTGGGTGATAGATTGGAAACCCGTCCTGCGTGAACCCCATTCAGGCTGGACTATAGGCTTAAGGCCCCTGCAACCCTGAACAGTATTGAGACATCTACCTGACACAAACCTCTTTTAACCTTGTGAATAAAGACTTTTGTCTCTCAGAAGCAAATACAGAAGTAGCGTGATGTTGTAGTCTCGCACAACCACCTGACATCCTGTTTACTTATAGTCAAAAGAGTGTTTTTTTTCAATTTCCATTCATTTCCTAACTGTAATGAACTATTTTCTGTGCCTAAACATACCATATCCCAGATTAGAAAAAGGAAAAATGTATGTTTTCATGATAAACAATCATTTGTTATAGTGGGCACTAACAAACAGAAAATGCTTGTGTGTTGATGTAGCAAACAACTTATTTTGTCATTTAGGTCGATCGGAATGAATCGATCAGTCACAACAGTAATGCATTCAGGGAAACTCAGCAAATAGCTTTTGATAAGTTAAAGTCCAGATAAAATAGACTAAATTAGTATAGACATTTTAATGGAAAATTATTTAATGCATGGACTTTGGACCATGAACCTTTTCCGTATGTTAGGATTTAGTGAATGGAATTCCTGATCAGCATGGTTGTTTTTATTATAATTCAACAAATTAAAGTAGAGATGCGCCAATTACAATTTTCCTGGCTAATTGCATCTGACCTACTTTGGCCAATTCCAATCTTTGTTCTTTCATACACAAACATTTTTGCAACTTTTCTTTAATGGAAAACTCTTTCTTTATTAGGATTTCCACTAGCACCAGAATAACCATTGGCAACTCTTCCTGGGGTCCATTCAGTTGTATGTTCATAATAAACATTATTAATGAATAGTAAACGTACTCCACTTATTAAAGTTATTTAATGAACTTTTACATTGTCTCCAAAACTGCACCAAGTTACAGGGCCACCTCTCTCTCACTCAAAAATGTCTCGAAATAAAAATTTCATGTAGCTTATTTCTTATCTCACCATTTTAATTCTTCTTAGTTTTCCACCTTATTTTAGTGTTTACTCACAAACTACTTTAATCTGCTCTGCTTGCTTTTCCCTTCAGACACACACCTACACCTGTCTCTCTCTCTTCCTGTATCTGGCTGCTCTTGACTTTATTCCTCAGCAGTGTGTTTTTTAAAGTCGCCCACAGTTGCATTTTTGGATTTCCTCACCCGCGATTCCATTTTCACAGCAGCAGGTGAGCCGCGTGTGGAGGAGGCTTGTTATTAATGACATACAGTAGATGATGACCGTGGCACTAGTCGGTGTGTTCACCTGGCCTGTGCTTGTAAAATATCCTCTGTGTCTTCTAATGTAGTACCAGTTACGTCTCTTCCTCTCTGCCAAGTTTATGATGACGACTATTAATATACCCCGGGGCGATCTCCCATGTAAAGTATGTGAGACTGATCGGCACCAGTCATGGCTGATTAAGCTGAAAACCATCCAGCAGATTGATTGTTGTATCTCAAAATGAAAGAGATCTACATGGTGGCTTGGTTGTTCTTTGTGTTTTAGCAGATGGACACTAGTCGTTAATTGAAATACTGTGATGGCACGCGCTTTCCAACTACTGATTGGATCTAGTTGAAAGCTGCAGTCTCATAGAAGTCAGCTATCAAATCCAGTCATGGTGTGTAGGTTAAAAAGAGGAGACCTGTTTGGATAACAGAGAGGGGATGAAGTGGTATCATGGCAGTCTGCTTCACTGACTGCACTACATGGTCTATTCAAAGAGAGTTAGAGAGAATGAGAAAGCATGAAATAACATGTGCTTCTGATCAGTTTCTTAAGATGATTAATACATGTTTTCTTTTTAGTTCTTACGTTTGAATTTGTGCATTTTCCTTATGTTATTTAGATTCCCTCAATAAGTTTGTTTACCCCCTTTTTCTACAGTTTCTCAACCCTTTGCCGTCTAGTTCTCATGTTTTCCTATAAGACTGTTAATTAAACACTCACAAACTCCCTTTGATATAATGTGATAAAAATGAGGAAAAAAGAAAACTTAACTACAGTGCAACAAATGGAGATTGTGACTGCCTGTACAGTAGAGTTGTTAACTACATTTTCACATTATATAAACATCATTTTAAGCCCTCCTCCAGCTCCATCCAGCTTTGACTTTTAGCACCTCCTTAATTCCAACTCTTGCTTGAAGGATTTCTCCTTTCAGCCTCTGAAGTTATCTCTACCCCATCCCCACACTTCCACCCTCTCCCTCTTCTCCCCTGCCTCTTGTCTCCCTCTGTAGTTATGACTTTTTGGGGAAAGATCTGGAGCGATTATGTAACCGCCCTGACGCAGAACTCTTCCATTTCCATCTGTTATCATCTTGCATGGCAAATTGTCAGTGATGACTACACCTGCTCTTGGAGCTGCTTGTGACCCCTGAACTCTCTGGGAAAATCCAAAAATGGAGGAAAATGCATCAAAACGTCATCATATTTAAATACTGCTTTATACAATTACATCAAATTCACTGAACCATATATCCTAAATTTATGTATGTACTCAATATATATCCCTGGATAACAGTAAAGGATTATCATTTACCATAATCTTAAATAATAATGTAATTATATTGTTTTTTAAATGTGAGTTTATTTTCCTGTAAAATGCAATAAGTGGCTGCCATAATGGATAAAGATAAGTTAGACACATCCAGTACAGTCTATTCTTTTTTACAGTTGGTCTCTCTGGGGAAAAAAGGCTTGACTAACACGAATTGACTTTCATCGTTATTACTTCACACTTCAAAGAACCAACAACACCAGAAATATTAGAACAGCTCTTCCATGGGATATCCCCTTTAAAATGTCCCTGAAGCTTAAAACAGGAAGTTTTAAAAGGAGAGATCAATAGGTAATATGTTATATAGGTGTTTAGAGGACCACGGTTCATCAAGCACTCCATTAGTGACATCCAAGTCCTGCTGTTAAGAGTCTGAGGTACTTCACCTTAGGGTCAAGACCGATGTGGCGTTGCTTGATATGCAGACAGAAGATCTCTTAATCCACAGATAGTGTTTTATATATTCCAAATAAAATTAGACTTTAAATATATAGTATGTTATCTGTGACATCAATTTGGATCATCACTGAATTTAGAAGTTAAACACATTTAATAATACTAGAGGTAAATTTGGATTTATCTCTGCTGCTTTGTTTGCATGCTGGTCACAAAAACAACTTGACCAAAGATTTTGACAAAAGTTGAGAAAATGACACACATCTCCACTCTGTTCTTGAATTTTCAAAATGATTCCAGTTGACTCAAGTCAAAAATTGTCCATTTGCCTCCAATGAGAGTCCAGAAACCCAATAACACCCAAGGCTGTCTACAAAACCGCAGATTTTTTAGATAATTTACCGAAACAAATGTTTCAGGGAGTAAAACAAGCCACTTGTTTCATTCCATGCAGTCAATATGGCAAAGTGAGGGAAGTAGAATGAAGCTAAATCTTAACTTAACTTAAGTCCTAGGTCAAATGACTCACAAAGTAAAATGGCGTTTTGTCTGAGTCAGTGGTCTTTCCACATGAATAGCAGCGTGAGACTTAGTTCAACACGACTGTCAACACAATCTGGTTGTGTTTGTGTCTGTGGGTCTGTCTCTGCTGTTATAACCTGTTCTCCTGCATCGTTTTTTGCCGCAAGCATGAAATTTGTGATGAGAGAGGAACACGTATAACAGAGAGAAAGAGGGGAGGAGCTTTCAAGACTGTAGTGACAGCAGACAGAGATGGAGGAAAAGAGAAAGGGGGTGTGAATGAATAATTTAGTCCCTCCATTCCCTCCCTCTTCCTTCCCGCAGAGTTGGTGATGTTACAAAGGTAGATGAGGAGAGGAAAGGAGAGGAAACAAAGAGGAGAAGAGAGGAGAGAAAGAAAGGAGATGAGGCAAGAGTAAAGGAGACAATATAAGATATACCTTTATTTATTAATGTGAAGAGAGGACAGGAAACACAAAAGAGATTCAAGGAAAGGAGAGGGAGTCAAGGGGAGATGAGAGGAGTTTGTTTTGTATGGTAATATATGCATGTGTTGTATGCATTGTGTGTGTTTGTGTTTGTGAGAGAGACAAACCAGTCTACTCTAGAAAGAAAGTCAGCGACGCAGTACGATGAATGTAATTGATGCCAGATGTGCGTGTGTTATCCTCTCAGCATTCAGCAGGTGTTGTCTCTCTCCGTTCGGAGACCCACCTGCGTCACTAATCACTGGTTACCTTGGTAACAGTGGACTTCCCCGTGTCGGTGCTTCTGCGAGTGTGAGTGTGTGTGAGTGCGTGGGCTGGTGTCTGAGCGTAAACTATGACTCATCCTGCTCATTTCAGAATGGCTATCCTCACACTCCTGTCTGGGGAACACCCACCCACATCTGTTGAATCCCTGCCTGTCTCTCTTCCCCCTCTCTCATATCTCTCCATCATCCCCTCTTTGCTAACTCTTGTCTCTTCTGCTGCCCAGACTTACAGACATTTATGGCTGTTGGATTCAGTGGAACTTCATACATAAGTGCAATGTTTATCTGTTGCTTTCTGTTTGTCTTCTGTTTGTTCAGAGCCAGAGAGGAACACATTCATTAGCACGAGCTGCCACAGTCCCTATGACCTAACATAAGAGAAGAGCCCCACCTACAGAGGTGTTGTTTGATTGACAAGTAATCCCTGAGCAGTGCTATAAATCTAGCTTTTATGGATAAAATGGAGAGAATGAATGAAGCTTAACTAATGTGAGCAATCTGACAAGGTGAATATTCCATTTTAAATGAATTGTTCAGCACTTTGGGAAGTATAAATATATTAACTTTATTTATGAGAGTGAGAAGAGGAGATACCACTCTGTCTGTCTGTGAAATGCAGAGATGGAATCAGGATGTGGTTATCCTAGCTTTGCATAAAGACTGAAAGCAGGGGGAAACAGTTGCCCTGGCTCTGTCCAAAGTTGAGAAATATGTTTGTGGTTTTTTTAATCTTTACAAAGATGACAGTTAGTGAATTTAGTGGGAGTTATTTGCTGCAGCTAGTTCTAGACAAACAGCAGAGATCCATCCGCCCAACAGTTTGGTGCAGCGTCTCGATTTATAACACTGGTTGCCAGATGAGCTTAGGTTTTAGTATAGGTCTCTATACAGCTTTACACACAGAGATTGATGTTAATCCTCTCAGTAAGAAAGTGAACAACTAATTTCACACTAATATGTATAGTTGAACATCTCATTCTAAAAACATGGGTATTAATCTGCTGCTATAACAACTCCTCTCTGCTATCTGCTGTAACATCCCCACTCCTCTGGGAAGGCTTTCACCAGGTTTTGGAACCTGACTCCTGGGATTTGCCCCCATTCAGCCACAAGAGCATCAGCGAAGTTAATAAGACCTGGCTCGCCGTCGACTTTCCCATTTATCCTAAAGGTGTTGGATGGGGTTATGATCAGGACAGGACACGTTAGTTCTGTAAAACGAAACTAATGTCGCCTCGGGGACAGCACGATGGCAGCTGAACAAAAAGCAGCTGGTGTTCTGCCGGTGGACCACAGACAAGGTAACAGGAACAGCAACTTTAGCATTTAACTGAAATCATGACTGATTGTTGAGTTGAAGGCTAGCCAAAGTAAGACGCAGTCCTCAGCTGAAAATGTCCACACATGCGTTTGTTGTTCTCCTTTTTTGGGCCGTGAGTTGTAACCTCACAGTCATGACTTAACTGGGTGTCGGGGAGCTGCACCTTTTAACAAACCTGCAGCTCTCTCTGTAGCTCAGACAGTCCCTGCTACCTGCGTATACTAATCCATCCTTTCACCCATATTCTTTGTCTTTATCATTGCCATCTTTATAATAACAACAGCTGTTTCTTGTGCAGGATCGCTCATTTGAATCGTTGAAATGATCTATCGAAGCTTTGAATAGTAAAATCATTGTTAGCTGCAGCCCTAGTTAAAAACAGAAAAGTTCCTTCCCCAATCTGCTGACCCAAAACAGACTCACAGTATTTGGACCGTAGAGAGCACTTTTCAAAAAACAACATCCTTACTTCACACAAGGCAACAAACTCACAATATTATGAGCGAATTAGTTAAAACTTGTAGGTTAATAAAAGTCACGCCTGCCTCCATCCAGTACCCCGTCTGGTCTCAAACACAGTTCCTGTAATTTACTGAATATGTATGAGCCTCCTGGTGAACGCACAGAAACAAGGATCAAAACCAAACAGTCATCATTATCCTCCCACACCCAACATGTTCAGTACTTCTCTCAAGGTATTTGAGCAGTTTTGGTGCCACATACTGTATAAAACTCCTTTTTTCTATGTTGGCGTGGGCTGCACTAATCTCTTGGTGTTTGAGAACAAATGCCTTAAAATGTCAAAGAAAGTCTTGCTTTTCACCATCACGATGTTGCTGTTTTCAGTGGGTTCATTGGGTTTATTCAGTAACAAAACATACTCAGTGACCACTCCCCCTTGCCCTTTTTGCGCAGAAATGGTGCATTGTTTAAAACTTTTAACCAGGATGTCTGTTTCCTAATGGGACACTTACACGCTTCAGTTTTAGCCTGATGTCACACCAAAGGTGCACTTGAGCAGCCTGAGTGCTGCACTGCTATAAACAGAACCCTTAAACCTGCACACGAGCAACATGCTCCTTTTTTCATTTCCGTTCCTTATGATTTCATTAGTCTTAAGGCTTGACCAGTAATAAGGGTTCTTAATAATCATTGTGATCAGTAAACGTCATGGCAACCTACTTTGATTAGTATTAGACTTAGATGTGCATACATTCTGCCTGAGGTTGGCAGTAGAGGGAAATTTATTGAATGATCAACAAAAAGTGTCATCTTCTGAACTGTCCACAATAGTTTTTTTTACAAACCTGGACAGAAATTAATCTATCTATCCATCTACACACAGCCAGTTAGCCCCAGTTTGACTTCTACTGCTTTGCTCTCCTTTTTTATTTCTGGTTCTCCCACCACTTCTATAGTAATGCACGGGCGTGCATCTGGTCTCTTTTTCCAAGGCACACTAATATGCTCTCATCCTTGTTGCAGCTGCTCCCTATACTGAAATATTGCTGGCGGTTTGATCGTAATAAAAGCTGATTTCCACATGATGGTGGCTCACGCACAGAGTAGCTCAGTGCCAGCCCAGCAGCCACCAGAGGCCCCCAAATGATCATTACAATTATTAGGAAGTATTATTACCATCACAATTGTTAATTTTCAATAGCTCAAACCAGTCACTGTGAAAATATTTATTCAAGCTGAATAAAAATAATAAGGAATAAGCATTCCAAGACAATAATTATGAACTTTTGACTGAGCTTTTATAACCTGCTTAATAAATGTAAAATATTGGCCATTGATTCTTGTTGTTTGTATAAATATATCGTTTGCTGTGATAATGATGCGTGTGTGGTGCCTGTAGAGGGCGCTGCTGCCTCTGAAAAAACACAGAGGAGTTGTGTAGACACACAGGCATGCTGAACAGCTTCAAATACAATAGAAGAAATAGTGTGTGAGTGTGTGTGTCTGTGTGTGCTCTGTCAAGAGAGAGCCTAGGATGGCAATGAAATTGTTTTCTTTTTTATTAATGCACATATTCCTGTTGTGTGTGTGTGTGTGTGTGTGTGTCCTCTTGCAAACTCTGAATGATGAAGCAGAAAGGTTTTAGATGGGTAGATGTGTTTTTTTATGGAGATGGAGTCTGCAATAAGTGGTTGAAAGGATGGGGTGCAAAGATTTTTTTCTTTTGAAGTTTAAGAGCTGTGTCCCACCTTCCACCAGTGTTATAAAAAGCAGCAGAAGAGATGAATTTTAATGTAAATGTAGCTTTGATTTATTCATAACTCCTTCTCTTGGACTGACCTGGATTAAACAGCATACACACCCGCCTCAAACACACACACAAGTACACACACATCTTTTCTTGTTCTCTTTTTTCTTGCTGTCTGGGAGAGAGACAGGCAAAGGCGAATCAGTGGCTCTGTCTGTATTTAAATAGTAGCGTGTCAGCAGCATCAAAGACAAAAGAAGGAAAAGGCCCGGGATCCTGTCAAAGACTCTGGGTTTACCTGCTGAAATGGGACAAGAGATGAAGATCCAGGATGGCAGATTGCTGCTGTTGCAGTGTCTATATGAGTCTTTAAGTAAGACCAAGCAAAGTATATCAAGAAGAAGAAAAACATAATGGCACTGACATATTTTCACTTCTCAAAGACTGAAATCTGATGATAAGCTCTTGTATAAGTTCTGCATTCAGAGCTCCATTTGGTACCAGTCTCGTCTCTACAGGGTCCCACACTGCTACTGGTCATTATGTACCACACACCGTGAGCTGCCACAGTGTTATTGATGTACTGCCACTATTAATACTGTAATCAGTGAACTCCTGCTGTTGGGGCTGATTCTCTCAGACATGCTCTGGTGCCACCTAGTGGGCATGAGCGGAGAAATACATCAGATTTCAGTGATACCTTGGATAAATATTCATATATATTATAAATATTCATGTAGAATAATCAATTCACATATATATATATATATATATATATATATATATATGTGTGTGTGTGTGTGTGTGTGTGTGTGTATACCAGGCTGGTCTGAGTGTTTTTGAAACTGCTGATCTGCTTAAATTTTCACGTACAACCATCTCTAGGGTTTACAGAGAATGGTCTGAAAAAGAGACCACATCCAGTGAGCAGCAGTTGTGTGGACGAAAATGCCTTGTTGATGTCAGAGGTCAGAGGAGAATGGGCAGACTGGTTTGAGATGACAGAACAGCTACTTTTACCTATATAACCACTCGTTACCACCAAGGTATGCAGGACACCATCTCTGAACTGAACGCACATCAAATCGAGCATTATAGCAGACGTGCTACAGCAGCAGTAGACTTCACCTGGTGCCACTGGTGCGCTCCTGTCAGCTCACCAAAATTGGACAATAGAAGATTGGAAAAATGTTGCCTGGTCTGATGAGTCTTGATTTCAGCTGTGACATTCAGATAGTAGAGTCAGAATTTGGCGTAAAACAAAATGAAAGCATGGATCCATCCTGCCTTGTGTCAACGGTTCAGACACACTTTGGGCCCCTAAGTACCAATTGAGAATTGTTCAAACACGACAGCCTACCTGAGCATTATTGCTGACCATGTCCATCCCTTTATGACCACAGTGTACCCATCTTCTTATGACTACTTCCAGCAGGATAATGCACCATGTCACAAATCTCAAATCATCTCAAACTGTTTTCTTGAACATGACAATGAGTTCACTTAAGGCAGTTCTGAAGGCAAAAGAGGGTCCAACCCAGTACTTGCGGGTGTACCAAATAAAGTGGCCAGTGAGTGTGTGTGTGTGAGTGTGAGTGTGTGTGTGTGTGTGAGTAGCACAGGCACGCATATACAGACAAGGAGTGAGGCAAGGAGTGAGGCGGTGTCAGAGAGAGGCTTCGCTGTCCATGGTGCTGAAATGTTTCAGTTCATGCGCTCTAACCTGCCTCTGACGTCATGAAGCCTCAAAGCGACATCTGATTATTTTTTAATTGCATATGCTTCACTTGCTGCCCTCAAGTCCTTTTGGATCCACACAACATAAGACAAAAGCACTGAAGAATGAATAGGACTTTCATTCATTCAGAAATAAAAATACCTAATATTGATAAAATATAGTAAATGGAGGCAACTAATACTACTAGAACCAATAACAGATTTGTTTTAAATGTTATTTTATTGTGAGATAATTACTTTTATTGTAAGCCTTTTTTAATGTAGCCACGCTTCAGCCTTGAACTATGATCACCCAGACTGACGAAAATCATAACAGTAATGGGACTGAAATACTTTACCCCCTTGGGGAAATGATTGCAATCAGCATATTGAATGACAATCAACCTATTAGACAGTGAAATATCTTTTATGCAAAGCTGACATGACAGTCATCAAAGACGGTAGGGTGAATCCTTAAAGAATCTATGAATATCCAAAGCTAATTTAATGGAATTATGGTCAGACATATTTTGATCTACCCCAAAGCATTGGACAATGTTTTATTTTAAATATATTGTTTCTGGGTCTGTATATCTGGAGGGAATTTCTTTTCCCAGCTGATGAATTGTGTCATTCCCTTCAAAAACCTGCACGGCCCAACTCTGCTGTCCATTATTCTTTGTAAGGACAGATAGATTGGAAAAGCTTTTGTGATTTTCTTTGATATCAGTTTTCCCAGAAGAGAGGAACATTTAATTTCAGTTCTCTTTGTGTCCAACTGGGTCCCAGCCCAGCTCTTTATTCTGGAGAGATGGCTGACCTACATGCTGCACTGGAAAGACAAAATCATGCTGGCTTGTGAAATTTAGGCAAAACTTTAATCAGAACATAACCTTGCAAAATAATATTACTCTTTTTATGTAATGCTATATGATAAAGTCTTAATTATCTGAGCACAACATTTTAAACTGATTGTTAGAAATAGTGGCTCAGTGCAGTGCTGCACTTCAACCTTCCCCACACACTGTTACGGAGGAAATGTGAGTGATTCAGTAGTTCCTGTAGTATACTCTTACATCTGGAAAACCTGTTTGAAAGCACGTGTCCAGTAGACAAACCAGACATGTGAGGCAGGCAGCCCTCCAGTTTATCAGCCTGTCAATCTAGCCCACCTCTTGCATTTTTAAACCATTCATTCAGACAGCCTGTCATGAGCTGAATGCAGAGAGAATGTGTGGGATGTGGTAATGAGGGGAGCAGGTTTCATTGTCTGCATCACCTGCCTTAACATACTTATGTCCGTCCAAAAACTGAAATTAGTATGACCGGGATGAAAAATGTTCAACAATTCATATGCTCTGTGTCTACAAAGGGTGAAGTAATAATGTATAAGGCCGGGCTGTTGCCAGAATTTTAAAATTGCCATGAGTCCATGAAAACAACTGCATATCCATAGATTATGGATTTTTAAAGGAGTGAAATGAGTTGATGTAATTTTAAGAAGAGGTAATTTGTGGAAAAACCATGTCACATACAAATTGTAATTCAAAGCAAAGTATTTAATGTGTTTAAATGCAATTCTTAAGTCTTAAAAATATCAGAATTATCCTATATGTAAAATTGAAACCCTCCCAATTCTTCGTAAAAGAGATGAGGCGACTTCATTGTTCTCAATGCTACGGTCGTGAAGACTCGAGACAAATATCATTGAAAGAAACTTAAAGCTGGGGTAGTTGGAGAAACTAGCAAGAGACAGCTAGATTTTGAGAAAAAAAACCCACCCCCCTGCTCTCCAAAGCCACTCCACATTTCCATGAGGAGTGACTGCACTGGCAGGCAGGTAGGCCAGTGCTACAGTCCTGACAGCCACTGACACAGGATTATTTTCATTTCTGTGTCAGATCATTTGAAGAAATATGACAACAGCTTTAATTCCTATAACATTATAGGGTGGGTTCACAAAAAGTGGGCCACTTTTTAGCAAGGCACCATTATAACAAATATTCACCACAAACCCTTCATTTGTCTGTACATGTAGGTTAGTAATATGGATGTAGAGCTCTGGAAACGTGAAACGTTGTAGGTAGCTGTAGAGTGTTACAGGGCAGTAACGGTCTTGAACATTAATGAATTGACATGTAGGAATATTGCACAAATGCTGAATTGAGCACGTTTATAAAAAGTGTTCCACTTTACCTGAAAGCGTTGTCCCAGTTTACCTCACACCTGTTTGACCGTGGCCGAGTTCAGGAAGAAAACTAGAGATGACCTTGTGCATTGAAGTGTGATCAAAGACAACACGGCGTTGTTAAAATGAAGGATTGTAATAGCTGACCAACTTATATTTGCTTATTGAGGCAAGAGTTTGTTCCATTCAGTCAAATGGCAAAGGAAGCTCGTTAAGTCTCCAGTGTTCTATCGTTCTATACGTTCCGCTCTAGAACCCCGCTCGAGCACCTGCCACCGGTTCCACCCGGTGACGTCGTCCCCAAACCCCCCACACACCTCTTCACTGGGCAGTAACGAGAGTGACAGGTTGTTTCCGAGAGCGCGTGTGTGACTGCTCGCTCGGCGCGTGGCTCCAGCAACGGTACGGTTCCAGGGAGCGCTCGCGCTTTCGATTCCGTCAAACCACCCAGAACGACAGTTACAGGGACATCCGGTTACTTCTTTCAAAATAGTAATAACTAATAAGTTATACAAGCTTTGAAACATATTTCAAAGTAATATTCCCCGCAGCTTGTACCCGGAATTTTAAAGATTAAAGTTAAAAAGAACCGATCACTTTATAAAAGAGGACTAAAGGAATCACACTAAAACGTCATTAATAACATAATATTAAACTGATAGGCTACTGCAGGAAAAAGTTTGTCATGCAAAGCAAATATAAATCATATAGGCTAGGCCTAGGCCTAAATAATGTGGCTAATACGACTTTAAAGAAAAGGCAGGCCTGTTAACAGAATGGTTTCGTGTGTCCTATAACTGTTTGGCCTAGTTGTGTTTTTATTAGGAGAAAATATGGATGTAAAAAAATTCGATTAGATGAAAATTGACCACTTGATGGCAGCAACAAGTAGCAAACTGACAGAAGAATAAAATAATTTTAAAAAGCTATGAATAAGAATAGGCTGCAACAAATTATTGTGTTGTAAAAGGTTATATTTTATTGTCTGAAAAGTGAGTCATAACTGTTTATAAGCCATTTGAGAAACATAACTCCTAAAAGGCTTTCACTTTGAAAACCAAACCGTCCTGTTTCCGGTGATGCTCTAACTCTCGCTAGTTTTATGCAGCTGGAGCGGCTCGCGGCTGCACGGGCGCCCCGCGCTTCAGTCAGCGGAATACAAACGGACGCTTTCGGAGGAGAGAGCAGATATTGCTTTCTGAGGCATAATTTTCCTCTTCGGGGGGTTTGTGTTTGTGTCGCCTGTTGACCATGGGAACACAAACTGACACTCGGGGTCCGGTCAAATCGGTTGGAGGAGCCGTTCAGTGACAGCTGCTGTTATCTGACTGACAGACCGGTGAAACGTGACGGACAGGTAAACGTTTCAAATCAATGGCCTGGGGAATAATGCCAAAAGAAAATATGCTGTAACGTGAAGTGGTGTGTTTATTTTGGACTTTACCGCGTTGTGGCTGAAGTATGGGGCCGTGATAGCCGGTAAAGCGGAGACTGGGGGTTTGTGTCTGGGTTTGTCTGCGCTCCGTCCCCTCCGGTGGACACAACTGAAGAGACTGGAGACACGGACGGAGACGGGGCTGTTTTTGTTCCGGCGGAGACATGGCTGCGGCCATCGCCAGCGGTTTGATCCGGCAGAAGCGACAGGCGAGGGAGCAACACGCCCACCGACCGACAACTCACCGGCGGCGGAAGAGCCCCGGTAAGAAGCAGGGGCTGTGCAACGGGAACCTGGTCGACATCTTCTCCAAAGTCCGGATATTTGGCTTGAAGAAGAGGAGGCTACGGAGGCAAGGTGTGGAGGGGGAAATGGGGGGCAGACAACAGTGCATGCACACAGACAATCACACGCACTCAAATGTATTGATATGCATATGCGCGCGCTTCCACACAGAAATACACATGCACTCGTGTACACTTTTTACGCGCGGCCGCATTCGGAACCACCTTCACACACGCACGCTCTGGCTGGTGCACTCATGTACGCTCGCGCACGCCCATACAGACACACAGACACACACACACACACACACACACACCCCAATCATGCAGAAACAGACTGACAGACTCGCCCCTCTCTCTCCCTCTCTCCCCCCCCCCCCCTCTCTCCTCTGTGGTGTCTTTCTCTCACACACACAATCTCACATAGACACACACACACACACATACACACTGTCATGTCTTGTAGTGCCCTATGGTTCAGTAGTTTCCAGGTACATCCATTATTGAAGCCACAGATTAGTCTGTCTGGTCTTTCTCTCTCTCTCTCTCTCTCTGTCTGTGCATCTCTACCTCGCTCTCTCATTTTCAGCTCATAATTCACAAAGCCCCATCACGTTGATCGTAATCAGAAGAATGTCAGGAACAAAACTAACACTCTGCCTCTTATTTTGAAATTACACTTTGCTCCACTTAATTTGGATTTTTCTCTTAGAAACAGGTTTTTGCTCAAAAAGTAAAAAATCCCACCATTGAGATTTCAAATCCCACTCAAATCTAAATCAACATCATTGTTAAATCAGGGGACAGATTCTTGCACAGAGAAGAGATAAGATACAGAAGTAAATGCAGATTAATGAGAATGTTGTGATTATGTGCTATGATAAGCGTTCAATAGCAGAGGCGACAAGTGCTGTTGTAATCAATTGATTGTGTGAGAAACCAGCAGGTGTTGGTGTATGCAGGGATGGATGGAGGGAGGAGAGAAGGAGCCAGGAAATAAGAGGAGGAGAGGAGGAAGGGATAGAGGAGAGGAGAGCGTGAGGACTCATGTTAATAAGAATGGGGTTTCACCAGTTTGGTCTGAGTGTGTGGGATCTGAGAGTCGGGCTCCAGATCATGGTGGGAGTTTGATCTCATTTTCTCTTCATCTCCCTCCTCCTTCTCATCTCCTTTTTTCCCTTTTCTTGCCTTCCTTTCTCCTCTCAGTCATGTCTTAGCTTCAGTTCCTCTGATTTTTCTTAATTTTTCCCCGTGCCGCCTTTTGTACATTTTACGTACTTTTCCTCCCTTTTTGTCCTTCCACCCTTCAGCAGCCGCCTCTCCTCACAATTTCTCCTCCTTTCTCTTCCATTTTTGTCCCTTTTCTGCCTACTATATTTTTATCCTTTCTTCCAGCGTCATTTTACCTTACCTCCCTTGTTCCATTCTCTCCTTCTTTACTTTAGGAGGAACAGATTCCCTTCCTCTTTCCCCTTCCCTTCTTCTTTCTTTTTTGCCATGTCCTCTCCCGTGTTACCCTTAAGTTCCTCTGCATTTGTATTCCTCCCTTCTCTTCCTTCTTTTACCTTTGTCACCCATCACCCATCCCTTACCTTGTTCTCCTGCTGCTCCTTACCTTTACTCCCCTTTGGCCCTTCATCCTACCACCCTTCTTATATCATCACATTCTCCCTCCCTAGCTTAGATCTTTTCGTCCACCCTTTCTGCCTCATTCCCTTATTTCCTTTTAGGGAAGAACAGGCGAAAACAGTCTCCTCCTCTCCTCATGTGTTACTACTTCAGTTCCTCTGCATTTTTATTAATTCCTTCTCTTCCCCTTTCCCCTTTTTGACACATTTCTCCTTTACCTCCTTCACACTCTCTTTCTCTTCCACTCTCCTCTCCCCTTTCCATCTTTTCTGATTTGTCTTCTTACCTTCCGTTTTGCCTCACGTATCACCTTCAGCTCCTCTGCATTTTTCTCCTTCCACTTCCCTTTTTATCACCTTTCTCCCCTACCTCTTTTCTTCCCCTCTTCATCTCTTTATTCTACCTCCTATCCTCGTCTCCATCCTAATCTCCCCTCCCTACCTTTAGATCTTTTCATCCTTTCTTCCAGCTTCAAATTTCTTTTCTACAGCCTCCTCTGCTCTCATCTCTCCTTCACTTACCTTCCTTTTTTCTTATTGTCTCCTCTCCTCATGCCTTACCTTCAGTTCCTCTGCAGTTTTGTTCCTCCTTTCTCTTCCCCTTTTTTCCCCCTTTTTGTCACCTTTTGTCTCCCTTACCACCTCTCTCCTCGTCCTCCTTAATTTGACCACACTCCTCTTCTCCACCCACTCCTCCTCACATACCTTAGATCTTTTCATTCCTCCTTCCAGCTTCATTTTAGTTATTTTCCTCCCTCTTTTTCCTCCCTCCCTTCTCCTCCTTTGCCTCCTTCCGTCTTTCCCTCCACTGTGAGAGCTGCTGGTGAAAGCTTGGCAACATTCACAATCTCTGTGCTGTGTGTGTGTGTGTGTGTGTGTGAGAGAGAGATTTGCCAACATCCCTACTGTCTTCCAGAGGTTTTGTGAAGGAGAGACAGACAGGCAGACCCGACTGCAGCCTCCATTACTCCATCTAAGATGTGGTTCAATACAGCTAAAATTTGCATTTCTTTATCAGCTAGAGTTAGACTGACATGGAGCCATTTTTTATTAAAAATGTGATATCAGTCCACCTTCTCGTATGACGGAGGCTCTGTCTTGTCCACAGCTAGTCCCAGTATGTTGTTATTATTAGTAATTAGACGTCTGAGCAGAGAACTCATGGCACTGATGTGGGAGGATTTTACTCAATCCTGCAGTGAAGTCAGCCACATTTAAGAGCTGCTAACCCACCTAAAATGACTTCATCAGTCTGACTTCGAGTGTTTGAGTGGAGGATTTGATTGTGGCATGATGGGCAGGATTTCCCCACCAAATTAAAAGATGATCACGGTCATAAAATATTGGCTTTTGGTAGCTTCAATCAAAAAATAAATCATGTGGCCTCCAAAGCTCCCACCGGCTGAGTCACACCACCAGCCAGGAAAGGTATTCTGATATTACAAGCTGCCACTGAAAAGCACCTGCTGTAATATATCCATATCAGACAGGTTTTTAAGCCAACAGAAAGCCAGGCTGGAAGGTACACGCTCCTCTGCGCCTCCAGGTCTAATTCAGTAACATTTAAAATACAAAACAATTAACCCGTGACAGATGAAAAACAGAAGACACGACACATTCTCGAAAAAGATAAGAGGCAATAAATGACATTTCCAGCAGCTTCCTCTGGTTGTGTTTCACGCAAACAAGGACAGAGGCTGTATTTGAAACCACCTACTACACTAGCAGTACTTAATGATTTGGCCTTAATGTGGCATGTAGTATGCAAACAGCAGCAACATCTGCAGTATGCGACAAATACCAGGAAAAATCTCCAGGATGCATCGGACCAGTCCACCTTGTGTACTTTGTCCCGAAATGCATAACAGTGGAATGGACACAGCACCTGGCCTTTTTAAAAAATGTAATCTTTATTTAATGAGGCAGTCTCACAAACAGGTCACTGATGAAATGGTGAACAGCAACATACCTGCGTCCGTGGTGGACAAGGAGAAATATAACTGTTCTGTCCCTGATAACAAAAAATTAAACTCTACGTTAGATTTAAATTACGTAACCCCAGTATGTTTTACATCCCAATCCCCAAAGATGATTTAAAAAGAAAAGCAGGTACTCTACCTGTGTAATGCAATATTGTTGGAATTAGGTTCAGATCACATGGTTGAGGTGTCTCTGGGGTCGTATCTTTATGTGACGTGACAAGGAGCATGAGATGCTCTGAAGAGGCAGCTGAACCACAGAGCTCTTGATTTGCTGATTTCTTGACATTGTGTCCCCGATCTCACCTGTGGTCATGAACTCTGCGTAGTGACCGAGAGGATGAGATTATGTATGCGGCAGGATTCACTGCCGAGATGAGGAGTTTAGTGATGCAGGAGGATCCAAAAGGGGAATTGCTGCTCCTCATGTTGAGATGAGCTCGTTGCACAGTTTCAGGCAACTGGTAAGGATACCCCAGTGGAACTTTGATTAAATAAAACACAGCCTAAAATGGAGAAAATTGTGATTTTAAACCAGTAAATATTTGATCTAAGACGTAAAAATCTGGACCAACGTTTACCCAGGAAATGTATTAGGGAAAATGTCTCCCAGCTGGTCTCAGATCACCTTGAGATCCCCCAGGAGGAACGAGGGGAAGATGCTAAATAAAAAGGCTGCTCTGCTGCCACGTTGCCATGTGATCCTGAAACCGGCTTGAAAATGGATGCATGAAGAATCTCTGTTAGTAAAATGGGTTCCACAGATCAGGAAACCAATCATCATTTCTCACATTAAAGCCAGTAATAGTGCTTAAAGTTGTTCAATGCGCCGTAGCTGTGTGTTTAACAGTGTCACCTCTGTTTGTTTGTATGTTATCTCTGTGGTGGACTGGACATCCGTACATGCCGTTCCCTTTGTCTTTCAATCAGTGCGTAATGATAAACAGGAATGGATAATCAGACGATAACATAGGAGCTTCCCTCAGAATTCTATTCTTGTCAAGGCTGGAAAAGCCTCTGAAAAAGTATCCTGATGATACAGGTTGAAAGAAGAGCCAACAATGAAATGTGGTTTTATTATTAGAGTAGATACATGATCAAACAAACTGCGTCATTGCTGCTATATATGAGGTGAAGGACATGTACATAGCCGAAGCAGATCTAAATGGTTTAACAGTGTATTTTTAAAAGACATGCCCTTTTCAGCACCCTAAGTGTTTCTCTAATCACTAATCACTTTAATGTAAATGAGGATGAAATGGTTGCATTCAGCTGCTGCTTGTAAATTCCTCACTTGGGTGCTGTTGTTTGGTGTGTCTGTAAAAGGAAAGAGAGAGAAGGTCGAAAATGCATCGCTTGTAAGAGACACCCATGTTGATATTTTATACCGTATTAAACACTGTATTTAGACTCAGACTGGGGCGAATTAACAGTCAATATGACATGTCACATCCGCATGGCCTCTTGACAGGCTGACTGATTGAATCAGTTCACATTGTGGTGGAGATATAGCTGCATGTGTGTGTGTGTGTGTGTGTGTGTGTGTGTGTGGATGGGGGAATACCTTTCCACTGGAACAGTCTGGAATCACGAGACCGTTGTCGTGGCAACGCGAGGACGGGAATTTCCCTAGTAACAGATAGGATGTGTGGAAATGCTGGGAAGAGTGGGAATATCACCTTGAGGACTTGAGGGAATGTTACTGTGGCAGCGGTTGGGCACGTCAGATTGGAAAATGAGTTAATGGAAAACTGGATGTGAGATCGGATCAATAGACACATAAATAGATAATGAGCTGATGCTGAGTAGATGCAGCAGGACACTCCCCTGTGGAGAGTTACTGATCGTTTTTTTATCCATTACAGCAGGGTGTTATGCAAACACCAACAATAACTCCATTTGAGACTGTAATTGTACTCATAATAGGTCTGAATGATGTGATCAAAAATCTATATCATGATGAATTACATCAAATAACATAGATTTAATAATAACACTTTTGTTAAATGTTCCAATGCATTATATTTCCTTTTAATATGTTTGCTAAAAGCTAATGTGTGTCCGAATTCATTATAGTTTGACCTGTTTAAGATTCTGGACTAGACTGTGAGTTGCTTGGTTGTTTATTTATTTATATATTTTTAATAAGTTATTCTCAATTTAATTATATTATCCAGTTCAATTCATTACTGTGATAATTCAGGATGTAAATAAAAAATGGTGTTTCTTATTGTAAATGATTTAATTTCTTATTTAAAATTAGTCTACAAGCGTTATGAATAAGTTACTCTGAATAGAAGTCACAGTACAAAATGGGATTTTGAACTCAGTCACTCAGAGAGTGCATGGTGACCATGAAGGAAAAGTCTGATAAATAAACCTGATGTTGTACAGTGACCTTAACTTCCAAATGTTGGCCTCTGGAAAAAAATTATTGGTTAGTTGCGGTGGGTTAGAGTTGGATATTGATTCTATGATACTTGTGCCAATGCGATAGACAGAGTTTCTGTATCTATATCAAAATACACTTTCCCCCATATGTTACCTTGAGAAGTATAAATGTTTTTCTACAAACCCGTCATAAAAAATTAATTGTGTGGCCTTGAAAATTCCCACCGGCTGAGTCACAACACCATCCAGGAAAGGTATTCTGAGATTATAAGCCTCCGTTGAAATGCACCTGCTGTAATATATCCATATCACACAGGGTTTGAACCCAAAAGAAACACTGATGCATAGATTGAAAGGTACACTCTCCTTTGAACCTTTAGATCTAATTCAGTAACATTTAAAATACTATAATACGTTTAAAATGAGCTTTTATAAATTAGAAAACAACACATATGAAATACAGAAAACACGACATGTTCTACAAAATGACAATAAATGACTTTTCCAGCAGCTTCCTCTGGTCGTGCGTCACACAAACAAGAACACAGAGTGAAATGTGACTGATTTCCGTTTGCAGTGTCTGCAGTGGGCAGCGTTTGCTGATTTCTGTTCTGACAGACCAAAGCTGGTCAGGTTTTTTGAATCATAAAGTAGCAAGAAATATGCAGCATAAGCTGTCAGTTGGAATGATAATAACTTAATCCATAAAAAATATTGACTGTGCTGTAATGTAGTTAATAAGAGGAAATAAAAATGCAAGTGAGTGTTTGTGAACAGTCCTACTATCAAAAATTTTCATTATCAACTAGTATGCAGTATGTTATGTCAGAATGAAAAAATGCTAATAACAGTTCTAAACTGTTGTCAAACTATTAACAGTCAAAATATTGAATTTACAATTTTGTGAAACAGAGACGGCACGGTGGTGCAGTGGTTAGCACTGTCGCCTCACAGCAAGAAGGTCGTGGGTTCAAACCATGTGTGGAGTTTGCACGTTCTTCCCGTGTCCGTGTGGGTTCTCTCCAGGTGCTCCAACTTCCTCCCTTCATCCAAAGACATGCAGGCTAGGTTATTTGGTGTCTCTAAAATTGTCCTTAGGTTTGGATGTGAGTGTGAGTGGTTGTTTGTGTATGTGTGGCCCTGCCTTTCGCCTGATGTAAGCTGGGATAGGCTCCAGCCCCCTGCGACCCTGTATGGTTGACGATGGATGGATGGATGGAAAACATATGCTGCTATATGCTATATATTAGGTAAATAAAATACAGTTTAAATTCTGGCATAATGAAATGTAAATATGTTTTTAAAGAATAATTAAACAAAACTGCCTATCTGACTGGACATTCAATGCCAGCTTTTGGTATCAACAGCTTTCAATTTTTAGTGCTCCAGACACATTTTGGTCTGCAGTATTCAAAAGAAGCATTGAGGCTTGAGACCCTGCCCTAGTGGTTTGGTGGGTGATCCTCTGGTGTAAAAGTTTGCCTGCACTGACTAGCAAACACAGTCGGATCTTAATCAGGTCAAAGATTGTTCAAATGGTCACCACTCCAACCTGTCCAGGGTGACAAACACTTGAAAACATTCAACAATTAGTTGAGTACATAATGAATCATTTCCAATAACCTTGCATGCCTTGATGTGTGCATAACCACGCTCCTCCTAGTGGTGGGAGATCCTTGCAGGCGAATGCAATAGCTGTCTTTCTAGTCGAGCTGAGATTTATTACTGACTTTACCACACAACATGCTAAGCAGTGAGCTGGGAATTTTGTCAGTTCGAGTGCTGGTTGCAAGCTTCACAGCTCCTCTTCCCTCCTTCTCCCCTGCTGCACAAGATGGATCCTTCACAAAGATGGAAAACACCCGTGCTTCTCTCTCTCATTCTCTCTCTCACACACACACACACACCATGAATTGGGTCAGTCTCTGTGCATTAGGGTATACCTTTTACAAATTCACTCTCTGTTTCTCACACACACGTCTTCAAAGGGGATTCTCACCCTGCTTTAGCTGCGCCGACGAAGGCGCAGTCACCGACGTGTGTTTTACAGAGAGAGAATGGGTGTGGTCACATGTAAGTGTCTGTGAGGAGCCATGTTAAATAATTAGTGTCACCAATCAACGTGACTATGTGTTTGTGTGGAAAACGGATGACATCTATCTACAGAGAATAATGACGATAGAATGGAAAAATGCCTGTTTGTGTGTGTGTGTGTACCTGCTGAAGAAGCACCACTGTTACATCACCTAGTGCAGGTGTCTCGCTCTCCATCTTTATCTAGTGACTCAGTCAGTGTTCGTCCCTCTGCTCCTTCCTGTCCCCTTTGTCACTTGTTCAGCAGCTGTAGTCATTATGTTTTACAGGTATTCGGTACGTGGTGGTGAGATGCAAGAACAAAACAGGGAGAAGCAAAAGTGACAGCTGTTTGGTTGGTTGGAGCAGTGTGGATTAGCCACCGCATCCACTAACAATTAAAACATTTGCATCTGCATTTAAATCATTGTGGGTTTGTCAAAATTGAATTATTTGTTACAGTATTTTTAATACAATATAGTCATGTCTGTCTTACAACATTTATAGATAAACTGCTTTAGGGTGGGAGAAATCTTTAGAGATCCATACAGTTATCTAGGTTTTGTTTAAGGGATTCAAAACTACGAACCAATATATCGGTGAATAGATAAACAGTAAACAGAATATGGTAGATCCGAAAGCCACTATGCAGCTGCTCTACACCATCAAAGGTTCAGAAATAATTTACCAATGTTATTCAAATGGAACAATGACCACGAAGGAAGGATTAGCCCAAGAAACCTGTAATGGATTGGATGTGCCTGACTAGTCTCTCTGCGGGAAATCCCTCCGGATGCAGCATGTGGCCACATTGTTCTTTAATGCCAAACTGTATGTGCCTTCCAGTATTTGTGCATAAATTGATTTCTGGGGATTCATTTGTGGATAAATCATTTAGAAATTGTTCTGTTGAAGCTGACAAATCTTATTACGCACGTTGCCTCGTTTTATTTTCATTTGCTCATTCACAAGTAAGGGTGACATGATGTGTATCATGTCCTGATTTGAAGATCAGTCCTTTTCAGCTATTCTTCTCTCTGGGTCTTTGTCTGTGTTTGTGTTGTGTAGAACCACAGCTGAAGGGCATAGTGACCAGGTTGTTCTGCAGGCAGGGCTTCTATCTCCAGATGGGCCAGGATGGAAGTATGGACGGGACCAAAGACGACAGCACCAACTCCTGTAAGTAGACACGGGGATTCCTGCTGACTGCATATTTGGATTACGCCCTCAGTTCTGCCTCTGATGTTGACCATAAAAAAAGTATGTGTTGTTGTACTGTAGTTCCCAGAACTGAGTGCACAGAACCCTGCCGACTTTCTATTATACAGTAAGTAGTCAGTTGCTTTTACCAGGACCCACACAGCTTGACTGGAAGCATGTGTGAAATGTGTGTGCAACCATTCCTAAGAAGAGTTGCAGTGTGATTGTCTTGGCGATGCAGGATTGTAAGACTGTGCAACACATGTCCAGAAAGAAAAGACCAAAGAGAAAAAGAAAATGGTTGCTCAAGTCTCAAAGCCAAATAGTTCTTTACAAATGATCCATTTCTCGATTTCACCTGATTTGATGAAGGTCAAGAGATAGAATGATCTAATAATGATCTGTGAAAATTGTTAAAAAGTTTAAAGTAGTTGTCCTGCAACACATCCACCATTCAAGCATATTAATCTAAATGACTGACAGTCATTTCTAATGTCGGTATTTGCATTCATTACAACAGTAATGAGACAGTGATTGTGTTGTCTTAGTGGCTCCATTTGGGACATTTTGTCCGGGCAGTGTTTTCAGAGAGCACACCAAGTCTTCGACTGAAAGCAACAAGTGGCTCTTTGGAGATTTAGCCTAGTTTATTGGACCTCTGCACCCAACACTGTCCTCAGAGGGGAGCTGCAGATGGATGTCTTATTGATTAATATAGCCTTTGCTATACTCTGTTGTGCTAGGCTGAGAGAAAATCAAATGCTAATCAGTAATCACTACAGCAGGCAACTCACATGTCCAAAGTGTCCTTTCCACATTGGCTGAGCTGGCTGCTCTCTGCCATTCGTGTGGTGCAACAATGTCCATCTTGTTTACTATGATGTTTTTTTTTTTTTTTTTTTGGGTCTTCACATCAATTTCTGGCGAACGTCTTCACGCCACCATTTTTCACATTTCTGCCACACAGCTCGTGTAGATCAGACAGAATTTACTGCAGCTCACGCTCGTTGCCAGGCTTCATTTTCCATTTGTTTGTCAGTGTGTCTGGCCGAGCTTTGCTCAGCAGAGGGGAGACATCAGTGACATTTCCTGCAGCATTTAAAGGGAGTGCTGTCACCATTTCTAATCAGCTGGGTGCATATCTTTATGTTAATGAAGGCTGTTCGTGAGCGTGATAGTTATTAAGGAAATATGATATTTATCAAGAATGATTACTTGCAGGTGTACTTACTCATATTTGATCAATTTCTTCCGCTCAACTCTGAACACTGTAAATGCTGGTTGTTAGAGATTTAACAGCCATTTTGGTGCAGCCTTGGTTAATGAGGGTGTAATCCCAGGTGTAATCAGCCTTTGATTAGAAGGAAAACCAGAAGGGCTATTGGTTCCAAATAGCACGTCCACTGCCACAGCCTTTAATACAGTTCATTGTTATGTTATGATTTTATATAATGTATCAATTACACAATAATATCTATGTGTGTATTTCTGTACTGACTATCATTTGTTAATCCTCCCTATCCAGCTGTTCTTCCTACTGTACCTGACCTTGGTGACAGTGTCAATAAAGTCTGTTCAAAATAGAATAAGCACACTGGAAGGGATGCGTCCCACATTATGTTTTTTTTTTCCCTTAATTAATATTAACAGCCCACACTTTGGTAGCTGGTGCTAGCAGTTTTGCAGTGGCTGAATGAAATCAGCTGTTTTTGCTTTAATCACGTCATCATCTCAGTCTATCTCTTGATAATGGAGAGGGTAACAACGTGCAGAAACTTTTAAAAGAACACAATTTAAAAGATTAAGTAAGAGTCAAGTGTGTTTAGACTACCATATCTTCAACACATGGAGCGATTAGTTGTGAGTTGTGTAAGCGAAAAAGAGCATTATTGGACAAAAGTATTAAATTTAAGAAAAGTTAAAAATTAAAATTAAAACTGATCACAGTGGTTTCTGCGGATTATCCACTGACAATAGGACAGTGTTTTAGGAAAGACGCTGATGAGTTTTACAAATGTTATGAGCAGCACAAACAAGATTCTGTTCATCTCCGTTGTAGAGAGGTGAAAGCAGTCATTTGAGATATTTTAACACCTGTGTAAATTAAAGCAATGGAGCAGTTAATTCCCACACGCTGTCTGCACTACGTTTACTGGAGCTGCATCATTCTCTCGGCATCAAACTCGCAACATGAAACAATTAACTTCTAATACTTGAGCCCCAAACAAAAATTTTTTTTGTATTAAACAAAAGCATGTGTTTCGAGATTCACACAATAAAAAGAAAAGTGGATGTAAATAATCCTGAAGAAGCAATGTAAAATAAGTGTTTTTCCAACATGAGAGATTCAGTAAGGTAGAGGGGGAGGAAGGTCAGACAATGACCTCTGGAGATAACCTTAAATTAAAACAAATCATACAGAACATTTTAATACTTTAGAAGTCTTCAAATGAAGACAGCGAATAAACCTGGATAAGCTGGGTTGACTCCAAGATACAGACAAAAAAACACAGTTTGCATTGCTAGACGCCACCAGGACTAAGAAGAAAAACATGTTTTTCATGAACTCAGAAACTAGTGCAACCCATCCTCAATTTACTGCACAGGTTTATCCTGAGATTCAATTTGTTTGATGCTGCAGCTATAAAAAAGCATCGGGATATTAGGCACTTATAAACATTTACCTTGGCAAATATGTACATTTATCTGACAATTATTAGATTAAACAAATCTGTCTGAATTTTCTAAAGATGTGCACTAACATACTGACTGTGCTGAGAAAGGCAGTGGTTGTAGTCAAGTGTGTGGGCAGCCAGCAGGTTCAGAGAGAGAATTTCAACCTTGAAAGGTCACAACTAATTAGGCCAATAATTGACATAATATTTGTCTCATTTTCATATTAGAGAAAATACAGGAACATATCACAATGGAAATATAATAATAATAATAATAATAATAATAATAATAATAATAATAATAATAATAATAATAATAATAATAATTTTCATGCTTCATTATTGTCTTTTAGCAGTTCCTTGAGTTTTTAGAAAGCCAGAGGTTTTCTTCATTTGATTACCTAAAATGTCAATACTGGGGTAACATTTGCTCATTTCTTATGTTAATTAAATGTTAATTCTGACTTTTTCGTTTATGGACTATTATGAAAGATGTTTATAAAACACTTCAGCTAAACCTCCATTGGTTTGTTCACACACCTTCAATTCCAAATGTCATACAAAACAGCTTCAGTGGTTGTATCCTGCTGCTGCTATCAGGCTATAAATTTATTTAATTTATTTTTAATTTATTTTTCTTTATTAGCATTTTTAAACATCATTACACAGCACTGTTAGAGCAGTCCTACTGACTCGCTGCTTGTAAACAACTTTGATTCAATCAATAACATGATTTTCCTTGTTCGATATCTTAATGTTCTCTGTGGATATGGAAGCTTGACTTTTTACAATAATGGCCTCAAAATACTAGTAAAAAAGAAAAATAGGTAATTTCTCATTGCTGGAATAAATCTAAAAAGATATGAGACAGTAAGGGATTGCAGGAAGTGAACATAGACACCAGTGACAGGGGCATTGTCTTTTAAAATACCTGCCCAAGGCTATGAGGGTGTGATCAGCTGTCTGTTCCTTTACCATCAGACTGCTGTTCTTCAAATAACACTGACCCGATGGAGCCGAGAGCATGAGGAAAGCTTTGAAAAAACAGAGAAGAATAGGCTGATATTAAAATCTTACGGAAGAATGACCGCAGACAAAATATAATACACAACGGGCCTCATGAAGGAAAATTGTTGTTCTCACTTTCTTTTACCATGAAGTTAATCCTCAAGTCTTTTTCAGCAAACCCTCTTAACTGCACAAACTTGTGTAAATTTGATTAAACGTGATGAATGCCATTTATTACTACAGCTGTCGACAGAGACACCACAAAGAATGCGGTGACACAAATAGAGACCGAATGACTTGACATAAAGTTAGATGTTCAAACTGGGCCGGGGGGTGGGAGGCACAGAGCCACACATACAGCACTGACTTCAAACAGTGAGGAAGTCAAAGCCAGCAGAACACAAGGGCTCTGCACGTTTTATTTTGTCTTATGGCATGACAGTCCGATAAAGACTATTTCTACAACTCGACTAAAATAACATTTTATATTGTAATGTATGGTTACTGATTAGTGGCAATGTGATAACTTATATAACTGATACACTGTATATAGATTATAGTCTCATCCCTTTTGAAAAATAGGGATGTAACTGAACCTGAAGAACCTCTCTCTGCTGATTGGTATTTGGTATTGATGTTAACTTCTTATGTTATTACATAAAATACTTTATTTTAATTTATATTTAAACCAGTGGTTTAAATGTTCAGTCAGTATTCTGCAGACATCCTCCTCTGCCAAACACTGAGTTTAAAAGCTTTGCAAGTAGCCCCTCGAGGCCGAGCTGCTTCTTCCAACTAAACCAAACCAAACTGAGCAACAGACCAACTGACATTTCAGTTCTCGGAGCACTGTACTTCAAGAGGAGAAACACGCACACATGCACAGGACACCTGCACACGGGTAAACTCACTTTGTCTGTTCTTGTCCTCAGCTCTGTTTAACTTAATTCCTGTGGGTCTGAGAGTCGTGGCCATCCAATCAGTCAAGACTGGCCTCTACATCGCCATGAACGGAGAGGGTCACCTCTACTCATCGGTGAGCACACACACACACACACACACACCCACACACACACACACACACGTACAGGCAGACACATAAAGTACGCATGTAAGCATGGACACACTAGAGTGAGAAATTGTCCACACCTGTGGTCCAGACATGTTTTGTTTTACGTTTTTTGCATATGTCAGTCATAGAAAATAAGAGCTGTTGTGTTCAGCATTGCTTTGGGCGCTCCTGTTCAGGGCTTAATGTTTCCTTTTTGGAAAATTGTGGGGTGTTTCATTGCAAATCATGTGTAGCTCGTCCAAGTCCCGGGTGTTTGGTTTTAAGCTGTGGTAATTCTTTCAAGAAGACAAATGGAAGTATCATCCTGTTTTGACAAATCGCCTTACTTTATCCACAGGAGTAAGGACAAATAATGTACTTGCAATGATTCAGGAAGACATGTCAGTCGACTTTAGTTGTTAAATTAAAATTAAAGAGGTTAATGTTATGTTTTAATTTGTTGTAGGTGTGAAAATTAGAGATGCACCGACTGATGGGTTTGATCTTAATGACTGGTGACTGGTGCCAATCTGTTAATCATAAGATGTATAAACAGTTAGAAAATAGTGAACAAATGACCGTCAAATGTTCCCAGAGCCTAAGATGACCACTTTAAATAGTTTGTTTTTTCCATTATAAGGTTCAAACCAAAAATACTCAATTTGATCACTTGCCTAAAGAGCAGTTACAGAAATATCATAGCTCTATATAATACAATGTGACTTTCATGTAATTAAAATGCTTCTATTGTTTGGTAAGTTGTTCCAACAGAGTGGCATGGAAGTGGAATTATTATATTCAAAAGTATACCTGAAGTCTGTCAGAATTAAATCTATGAAGTTTCTTTTTAGTTGCAGTTGAAAGCTTGTCACAGTCTTTGTTGGAGACAAGAATACTGATTTAGAGCAGGTGTTGCATGATACAATAAGACGACGATATGAAATACCTTATTTTTATGTTTTATAGCAGGAGGAAAGAACATACAGTATCCCACTAAGCCTACTCTTAAATGTGGAGATGGTGTCTGCCTCCTGAACTCAAAGTTGAACCTGGTTCCACAGGAGAGGTGCTTGATAGCTGGTTCCTATTCTACTTCTGGAGACTCTGGGAACCGCAAGTAACCCTTCATTCGGGAAATGTAGTGTTCAAGTGGGGTAATAAGGTACTCTGAGCTATTTCAGATAAGATAGTGCCTGACCATTAAGGGCTTTGTAGGTGAGCAGAAGGGATTCTAAATAATGTTCTGGATTTTACAGGGAGCTAGTGCAGAGAAGCTAAAACAGGAGAAATATGATCTCTTAATAATCCAGCTTAGAAGTAACAAATGTGTCACTAGTTTTTCTGCCTCATTTTGAGACAGGAGGGTCCTGATTTTTGCAGTATTGTGTAGGTGAAAAAAGGCGGTGCTTGAAGTTTGTTTGTAGAATTAAAGGACATGTCCTGATCAAAGATAACTCTGAGATTCCTCACGATGGTGCTGGTAGCCGGGACGATGCCATCCATAGTAACTATATCTAGAGAACAATATAAAGACATTGGAGAGAGGCAAGAAAGAGGTAGTGAACACTAAGTGGGGTGGAAGTGAAGAAGAGGAGGAGATCTGCTTGAGTGGAATATGAATTATTTCCACGCTGACTGTTCAGGGAGAGTTCACACTCTTCTTTCGACGCCTCTTCTCCCTGACATCATCCCTCTTTCCTCCCCTTCATTTTTTATTTTTTATTTTTTGGGTGGAGATGACAGGACCCAGAGAGGAGGGGAAGGGAGGTGATAGATTGGACGGGGGAATAGAAATGGATAGGGGAGAGAGAAGAAAGGAGGAGGCAAGATGAAAGGGAGAGGTGAGATGAATAAAGGTGAGGCCAGGACAAATCCAGAAAAAAAAGGAGAGGGGAGAAGAAAGGATGTACTTTTATGTGAGGGGAAAAGAAAGGAGGTGAGGAAGAAATAGGACAAGGGCAAGAAGAGGAAAATGGTTGTAGACAGGACAAAAAGTTGAGAGGAGGGAAGGAAATGTAGACAGAAAATGAAAAGATGGAGAGAAAGGAGGAAAATGGTTGTAGATAGAAAAGGAAAAGATGGAGAGGAAAGAGGGAAAAGGTTGTAGATCGAAGAGGGAAAGATGGAGGCAGAAGAGAAAAGAGGCCAGAGAGGAAGGATGATAAAGACTTTAGACAGAAGGACAGGAGAGGAAAAAGATGGAGAGGAAGGAGGAAAGACGTTATAGACAAAGGGATGAGAGAAAGTAGATCTGTGCTGCTTTGCTGGGTTTTCTCAGCCTGTCGCTGAAAGTCACAGATGCATGAGGGCTTCCTGTAAATAATTGAAGAGGGGGAGTCCCCCCCTGCACACACACACTCACACTGTAGAAATCCCCTCTAAAGCTGTGTAGAGGGAAAGTGAGGATGTTTGATCATGTTCCAGCTCTGTGACTAATGATAACACATATATAAATTACATACAGCAGGTCTAATTTATCATGATGTCAGCGCTGCTTGAGGTTTAATTGGCTCCTGTAAAGGTCCTGGCAGGTGGAGTGTGTTGTGGTGTGTGGTAAGGATGGTGCCACTGTGCCTAAGAGATGCTCATTAAACATTACGAGGGTGCTATATCAGCTACGGTTTGTTTTATCCTGGCCTGAACCAGAGCGGTGATGTTTACCTTTATGTATGTGTGTAATCGGTTGGTTCACGTTCACACAGACTGAGCAGCTTATTTAGCGGGCACAGTTTGGATTATCTTTCATCCTGCTCAGGCTACTTATTGAGAAAATACAGACCATAGTCCCTGTAACTTCAGCTAAACATGGTGCACTTTAGGGCTGAACGATTAATCGAAATTGTGATTTGAAAGACACGATTAGCTAATCATGAAGAGGGTGATTAAAATGTACCTTAATTATACAGCACATCTGGCCCGTTTTAAACAGTCATGGAGTTACATATTTATTCTGTTGTCATCCTTGTGTGACAGATCTGCCCGCGGTCTCACACTGAAGTGTTTCAGCAGTGGCGTGTTTAGCCTACATGTTGTTAACGTGTTGTTAATTTGTCATTTTGTGTACTTCATCTACAGATAACAGCTCTCTGCAGGCAAACGTTACATATCCACATGGAGCATTTTTGAATCAGAACGTTTTGCCTGTCTGATTTTGCTGTCTTGTTCAGGTTTTGCTTATTCGTTCAGTTGTCCTTGATTTTTGATCTTCTACTGTGGTTAAGTAGGCTACGTAGTTAAATTGTTTCTTTCTTTTGTCTGTTTAACTGTGTTTATTGTTGATGTACGATTGGGAGTCTGCAAAGGGTGCTTTATTTTTAAAATTGACCGGATTCTCTCTGCCGTTCTGCTCTGTGCTGCTTGAAGCACCTTCTGTCAAAAACAGACTGGCAGTTTAGCAAAACTTCAATAAGAAAAATCGCAAATCGAATCGGAATCGGAATATCTGGCAGAAAAATCACAATTAGAGTTTTTTCCCACATTGTTGAGCCCTAGTGCACTTATCGTCAGTATCAACATTTTTAAGACAGTCCAGGCAGAGTTTCACCCTTGGAAGAAATTTTATGGAACAATATGTTGAATAGCAAATGTCAACATGTCTCCTTGTAGCTATATCTTGTTTTGTTGAAGTTATGGATTATGTTCATTTGATAACCCATGAATATTACTGATTCATAATTTAATTTATCAATTAATCATTTAGTCTATACAATGTCTATAAAAATGCATATCACAGTTTTCTAAAACTCGAAGTGATGCCTTGTATTGATTGAAAACCCAAAGCTATTCAATTATATGTAATTAAAAGTGTTGCAAATCCTTAGACTTGAGAAGCTGGAACCAGAACTGTTAACTAATCAACTAATTATTTCAGAACTAGAATATGTAGATTTTTCTGAAGATTTTTGTAGGATAAAACACAGTACTGGCAATATTTATCATGTATTTTTCATACTTTTGTAAATAGCACATAGCACTGTAAAGATAATTCTGCGATGATTATTGAGATACTAAATGTATCTTTATTGCCTACCCTGTCTCAAATATGTAAATTTAGAACATTTCCTTTTGTAGTGCATTCTCCATGCAACAGAGCTAGTTGAGCCTTAGCTTGTTCCTAAATTTATGCCGCTCTGATCTCAATAAGATTCTTTATCCGCTTTTTTATTGCAAATTGTTAATGATATGCTGCAAACTTAGTTATACATGTTAGGTCTATCTTATTAATCCCAGATCCCAAGCATCTGGCAGTGTGTGCTTGTGCATGTACGTGCGGGTGTGTGGGTTTTCGGGCGTGCGTGCTTGCAACTAACAGATGGCGAAGAGTGCAATGAGCTGCTATGTGATAATTATGGAGCATGCTGGGGAAAGTGCTGATGAGTTTGGGACTGGGTGTTTATGTGTGAATGAGACTAGGAGTGAGAAGAGTGTGTTCCTGTGCAAAAGTGTGTGTAATACACGCCGTTGGTATGTTGTGTAAGTGTGTGGGTGCATCAGGCTGGTAAGTTAGGTGTCAGTATGTCAGCTGAGAGGTGAAAGAGGAAATTGACGTTTCCTGTAAAATAAAACTATTACTGCTACTCCTACTTTTATTATCTTCTGCTTCTACTTCTGCATGAACAGAGTGAGAAGCAGAATTATTAAATTAGGAATAAAAGAGCATAAATTGACATTATTTTAAAAGGCTTTCCTGTTGAAGTGATTTACAGGGTAGTGGCTCATGTAACATGAACATTTGAAGCATTTTCTTAAGAAAGTTTGGTGGATATAAAGTGTTTATGTACAAGTGTGGCCATGGGACGTATCTAGCTCATCAGTAGTGCCCCCCTAAAATCTGCTTGTTTTTGAAATCTGAATTGTGCTGACTGTCCACTAGCCAAGATTAGAAATGGAAATGTATTCTTTCATGCCAGCTCCTGTGACTCAGACTGTTAGAGCCCCAGTCTGTCTGCCAGAGTGGTCCTGGGAGCCCAAACACCATCAATTCAAGTCCGTCCTCTAGCCATCTTTTTCATCCTCTTGTGGCCCCTCTTGTTTCTTTGCTAATACTCCTCTGTCTCTTCCCCTTGCTCTTTTACTCCAGGTATCCTCAGGTCATAGAAACATCTTAAAGTAAGGGACAACAAATACCCTGTGGTCAAATCTGGTCCTCCACAAAAACACTTTGTCCCCCTGAGGGAAATCAGAAGAGAAAAAAATCGAACATTATAAATGATATTATTATAAAACACCCATTTTAATCCAAATAAAATAAAATGAATCTATCCTCTAATAAATAACACCTCTGTGTGGAGAACAGAGTTATTTCTGTGGACAGCTCCGGGCCTGAAAATAGGTCTAGTAGACTTGCCAGATGAAAATATTACATTTTACTAGACAATATGGTGGCATATTAAAATCAAAGAGAAATGTCATTCATCTTTGCTTTTTAACCATTACAGATTAATGTCTCACACATATCATACATACATAAGGTAAAATAAATACACACATATGTACATTCTTCAAGCAATTAATCACAAATCATTTCTGCTCTGTTTCATTTATTACACATTAAAAAAAAACTAGATGGAGAGACCTTGCTCATCTTTTTCTATATCGTGGATTAAGGCTGCAACCAACGATTATTTTCATTATCAGCTAATCTGCCGAACTAACTACTTTCACGATTAATCGTTTAGTCTATAAAATGTTAAAAAATTGTGAAAAATGCTCAACCCAAGTTACCAGAGCTTCTTCATCTTCAGATTGCTTCTTTTGTCCAACTAAGAGTCCAAAACCCAGACTCTTCATTTACTATCAGAAATGACAAAGAATGGCAGCAATTTCTTACATTTAAGATAAAGATGAAATCTGCAATGTTTCACATTTTTAAAAAATGACTGAAACGATTAATTGATTATCAAAATAGTTGTCCATTAATTTTCTTTCGATTAATCGACCAATCGTTGCAGCTCTGTCGTGGATTCACCCTTCCCTTTTCACCTTTGCTGTGCATCTTTTTTTCTCCTCTTACTTCCGTCTCCTTCGGAGCTACATCATGTTTTCCTACAACAGGATGTTTCGAACAAACACAGGGGTGTGTGTCTGTGAGAGTGTGTTTTATGGATGTTGCTGTGTGTATCTGACACACGTCTGTAGGTGTGTACTTCCATTCATAACACAGTCGGTACAGCTCTTAGACTGAGTGAATCCTGTGATGTCTGCATCTAGAAAGATGAGAAAGAAGAGGGGCGGCAGAGAGAATAAATGTTTATGTGTATTCAAGTGCACACACACACACACACACACACACACACACACACACACACAAGACACACACATTTTCTGGTGACTAGAAAATGAATTAGTTGCTGGTGAGCAGGGGAGCCTCTTCAAAGATGCCACTCTGTGCATTGTGGCATTGAAGTGCCACACGACAGACATCACACTCAAATTGCAGGTTTGAACATTTGGACAAAACTCTCGTCCACTGATGATGTCTGACATTACAGATGTATGTGTAGCCATCCTCCAATGAATCATGACCTTTTTGTTTTGTGGTGAATATGAATGTTTGCAGAAATTTAAAAAAAATTCAAAATCTGCAAACTCAAAGACCTTTAATGCATGCCCACAGTTTAAAGTTTAATTTACTGATGTGATTGCATTTTTTTGGAAGTGATGAAATCGGCAAACTGAACTTGGTTTGGTTTGTTGGCAATCCAGTCAACCATCTTAGACTCATTCCATGTTTAAAGCATCATTAGTGATGCGTGAAAAGAGGAGACCCCTCATACATCCCACTGAGGCCACTGTGGTGGCAAGTAGAGGTCTTCAGAAACTAACCCGTGGAAAACTTACCCGAACTCAACATGCATAAATTTTAAGGTTCAAATAAAAGAGACCTGATCCGAAGGGGACCGGAGCACAGTCAGACCCAAGAATAATTAGACCCACTCCAAATGAGGTCAACCTGAACAGACCCTTATAGAGACAGACCACCAACACTAACGCCAGCATGATAGGCTGTCAATTAACAAGCAGCTGCAGTTGAAAAGTGCAGTAATAACAATGTCCAAACAAGAACAAATTTAAAGTCATAGTAGCTTATTCCAAAAAGGTAATTACCATTAAATAGCACAAAAAGCTTTTGATTTCATTAAATATTTTCTCCAGCAGTGATTGTGACGTGCCACGTGATCAGATCCAGTCGATGCACCCGGGTATTTGCACCTGTCATGGGCATGTGTGTCAAAATGTCAGACAAGCCTCAAACGAATGGATCTATTACTGAAACTGGCCTTATAGGTTGTTTATCATTGCCTCACCAGAAGCCCTACTTTGTCACTCACTTGGTGTAAGCTACATGTACAAGATTTACATCTAAATCTAAATGTCTGGATATTTTACCGAAGTTCTCTCTTTATACAATCAACTAGATGTGTTTCCGAACCAGACCTTAACGAGCACCTGTCCTGCGAATAGTTGCTCCAGCTCTAACACACCTGATCCAATTAAGAGCCACACGTTTTCATAAAGCGTAATTGGATCAGGTGTGCAGGTCTGGAGTGGTGTTTCTGACAGGCTGAGAAGGAAGCTGTGATCGCAGTCACATTCATGCTTGTCTGGGCTGGAGGACATCATTTTAAGCCCCCTCTTAAACCACCTTCTTCACTTTTTTTTGTCGCATACACTGACACTTTTTCTTTGCACTCCTCCTCTTTCTTCTTCTTTTCTTTAGAATGATTTGTTTACCCACAATTCCCTCGGGTAATTAGTGCTGTGATAATAACTGGTGTTGGAAACAAACACACCCACTCACTGAGCAGTGCACACAAACAGACACAAGCACACATATATAAATACACAATGGGATGAAAAACAACTTCCTTGAGCTTAGTGGCATTATGTAACGTTACGAGTAGAGCAAGTGCATCCCACTTTTAAATGAGGGGAAACAAATCTGAACTATGCTTCCACATATTTATGAATAATGAAACTGTAAAGTTGTCATTTTTGATAATTAAGCAAATTTGTTTGTGGGTTTAACCAAAACTAAAATAAGTAACTAAGGCTGGGTGAATTCATTATTACTATCAATTAACTTGGAGGTATCGTATTGATATGAAATGATCATACTGTGTTTAAAATTTAGTTGGAAGAAAGGAATCTAAATGCAATTTAAAAACACGAGATGGATGTGATTGTGATACATACATATATTATATTGTGATATATATGATAAACTTAATATTGTTATACTGATTTCAGCCATATCACCCAGCCTTAGAAGACACAAGAAGTACTAAAGAACGAAGGAAAAACATCTGATGATAAACTCACGACTAAACTGGCAAAACAATGTCTAAACTAGAAAGCTTGGCGAAAACAAGAATCATCAGCAAACTCTTCTTTGTTGTATTTCCAGCATTGAAGAAAATACACATGGGATGGTTGCTTGGTGGGACTTTTAGAGGTTTTCATCAAGAAGAAGTGAAGTCTCAGGAAGTAGAACCTTAACAAACAAAGAGATGTTTGGAGCCGTCCCAACAAAAGAAACAGTATTTGTCTTTGATGAACATCCTGAGTACATATGTTCACGTTCACCTGACAAATACCTCTAGTGTGTCAGGACAAAGGGCTGAAGCAGCGTGACACTGAGAGGCCACGTTTGAAAGGCAGTGACACATTTTTGTCATTTAGTTTTGAGGATTTGTTGGATGTTTGGGATCTTGTGAGGCTGACCTCACAAGATATGAAAGAACAGACTTGGTTGAGTCACATCTCAGCAGGAGGTAAAGCTTAGAAGAGGTGGAATTACACTTGTCAATGCTAATGTACGGTAGTCCTGCCCTAAGGATTGAGTCACAGTTCAGCATCAGATTTCACAGATTCTATCACCGAAACATCAGGCTATATCATGCTTAATTAAATACCCTAAGTAATTATGTTTGCATTCTTTCATTTGCTTAATGTAGAGCAGTGATAGGAGGGTTTGCCTTGTCTCACTACTGAATAGGAGACCTGTGCCATGCAGTCACCATGAAGTAATGGTCTTTAAATATTTTCATTCACTTTGATAGAGAAAGTCAATTGCTACAGCAGAAGGTGAGGTGGCGATGATAGATGTGTGTTGCTGAATAGGCGAATACTTCTTCAATCTACTGTTGACTTCATTTACAATCTACAGCGTTATCAGACACTTGTAGGAGAAAACACAAGCAGCCCAAGCTGAGCCTGTGGTCTCAACATTGTATTTTAAAGCCTCTTTGTGAAGATACATTTTTGAAGAGTTACATATTCGTTGTGTTCTAACTATGTGTGTGGGATCTGTTGTTAGGCTGTAACCCATTGATGCAAAGTATAAATCTAGCTTCAGGCAGTCAATCAGTCTGTCTTTAGCCCGTGAGCCTGGAGTCAGATCATGACAGGAGGACTTGTCAGCAGCTGCCCTGGTCAGTGAGGTTGCAGGCCTGAACTTTCTGCCTTCCTTCAGAGTGTGCTGTGAGCCAGCTCTGTTCAACAAGACATGTTCCTGATTGTCTGTGGATTAAAGGCTTTGGTAAATTAAAGCAGACCAGAGAAAATACACTGGAACAGTAATTATTCACAATAGTTTATTGTTGTACTGTGAGTGTTCTTCAACTGGGAAGCTCCCAGTGGCTAGCAGTCAAGCTGTGATAGCACTGGGCAGCTCGAGTTGCCAAGTGGTTATTAGTGCAGCTTTGTGCCGTGCCAAGAGTTGAGATTGCCTTTCCCCCCTCTGTTTCTGAGTTTCTTATTTTTAGGTCTTTAATGGACAAAGCGTTGCCTGTATCAGTGGAGTATGTTTTGGAGCAGGGTGTTTAACATGTTAATGGGCTCCTCTCTATCTGATTACCGCTGTCTGAAAAACAGCTGCTATTGAGGCTATGATGCATGAATGTATGTGTGCGTAATTCAAAAGATAACAGTGTGCATGCATGTGTGCAGTGTGTTCACTTCCACTAAATCTCTGCAGAGCACAGTGAAGTGACAGAGTGAGGGGGGGGGATAGAAGAGCGATGATAGAAATGCTAAGATAAGAGATGGGAGAGGGAGAGAAAGAGAGGGAGAGAGACAGAGAGAGAATCCCCTGCTGTTTTTCCAATCAGGAGGCGGCGGCGTCCTCACTGGGTGATTTATTCTCTCTCCTCTCCTTCATGTCCCAATTTCCAGCCCCTCCACCCCACCCTGTCTTTTCTTTCATTCATTCTTTCTCTGTGTCTTCTTTCTGTGGGCAGCTTGTGAACATAGCTATTAAGAAATGACGACAGAAACACATTCAGGCAGGCAATGTTGTTAAAGTGACTCACCTGAACGACTGAGGTTTTCATCCGAGGTGATTTTTATAGTTCACTTTTTCTGAATAAAGCCCGGGAACAAATGTTCCTTTTTCAGATGAGGCTGAGAGACGCCGCAACATCAAACATCTTTTATTTTAAAAGCAGCATTAAATGATGTATGACCCCTCTGACCAACATTAATAAGTGCCTGGCACCGCTCTCTGCACACCAGCTAAGATCACCCTCCTTAACAAATGAATAATGAATCTGGGGTGCAGGTCAAGACTTAATATATATTATTAAGTTAATTTAATCCAGGAGTGACTTAACACTGTTAATACAAATCAAAACGATTTTGATTTGTGGTGTGGTGTTTGTGTGTGTGTCGTTGACCTTGCCAATAAATAGAGCATTCATTCATTATAACCTGTCTTGTTCATTTAGTCACATTTCATATCCCAGCAAGCCCTCCTGCGCCTCCCTCAATTCATCCCCTAGAGCCACAAGTGTGTGTGTGCCAGTGTCTGATCCCTCACAGCTGCGTATTGGTGCCACCTAGCCCTGCCTTTAATAAGTGTCCTCTTAGGTTAGTATGAGTGGATGGCAGAGCATGAGATATAGCACATTATATGCCAAATTACCAAAGCAAGTGTTTGTGTGTGTGTATTTCGCTCTGTCTTGCTGTTGCATTCCCCCCCACACACACACACACATATACTGACCCCTCCCTCTCAGCGCTGGTTGGTTGCCACGGCTACAGTGTCGCCTCTCTTCCTCATGTTGCTATGAGACTCGGACCGACAGACCTGAGCTGAATGACAATGTGTCTGTGGCAAGAGGCCCGCGACAGCCAATAAGAGACGGTCTAGACAAACACTTCCCAATCTGGGGTCTGGGGACCTCGGGGTGATTGTTTGGGTTGGCAGGAGCCTCCTCAGCCATATGAGTGGAAGTTTATTAACACTGTTTTTTCATTTCCTCAGCAATTGACTCAATGAGATAGTGTGTCAGTTATTGTATGCTGATTGAGGTTTTAATAAAAGAAAGGAAGATTTTTGTACACAGGAAGATATTACAGTTTAAATAGGGTTAGTTAAAGCTGCATTAATCAACACATTTTATGTCATGAGATGAGCTGGTGAAGTGGAACATCTAACAGCCAAAGAGCCAAACCAGAGCAAAAAGAAAAATAAATAGTATGGAAGCAAATAAGATAATTGAATTTAACAGCCCTGAATCCTTAATCCCAAATCTCAACGATGCTTCCACATATTTAGGAATAATGAAACTGTAAAGTTGTCATTTTTGATAATTAAGTACATTTGTTTGTAGGTTTAACCAAAACTAAAATAATTAACTAAGGCTGGGTGAATTCATTATTACTAGGAGGTATCATGGTGATATGAAATGATCATACTGTGTTTAAAATTTAGTTGGAGGTAAGGAATTTAAATGCAATATAGATATGATCGTACATACATATATTATATTGTGATATATATGATAATCTTAATATTGTTATACTGATTTCAACCATATCACCACAAGAAAGAAAGAAAAACATCTGATGATAAACTCAGTCACGACTAATGATTTCTTGCTTATAGTGAAAATGAAATGGTGACAACCAGGCAAAACAATGTCTAAACTAGAAAGCTTGGTGACAACAAACATCATCAGTAAACTCTTCTTTGTTGTATTTTCAGCATTGAAGAAAAACAGATGGGATGGTTGCTTGGAGCTACTTTTAGAGGTTTTCATCAAGAAGTGAAATATCAGGAAGTAGAACCTTTACAAACAAAGAGATGTTTGGAGCCGTCCCAAAAAAACAGTATTTGTCTTTGATGAACATCCTGAGTACATATGTTCATGTTCACCTGACAAATACCTCTAGTGTGTCAGGACAAATGGCTGAAGCAGTGTGACACTGGGAGGCCACTGTTGAGCCACTGAATCCTTAGCATTGAAATATTTGACTTTGAAAATCATTTATCTGAATTTATTTGTTCTGAGTTCAAATTTAAATCTGAAATTTCTTGAAGCTGAATTTGAATATATTTTTTTCAGTGTTTACAAAGTCAGATCCAAAAATTCAAGTTCAAAAAATAAAATAAAATAAATTCAGGTTGCTCAGATGCGATTGCACAAATTCAAGTTAACAAAATTCAAATTATCAAATTCATATCCAAAAACCTGTGTCGAAACGGCAACATCTGTGCTATGAGGGGGACTAAACTGATGTGGGATGCCAGTATGCCTTGTGGGAAGAGACGTCCCTACACTGACTCTGATTGGCTATACCATTCTAGGCTAAAGCCTAGCTATGATGCTGACTGGCGCTACGAACTAGACAGGACAAGGAGGGGAGCGACTCAGCCACAGCAGCTCCATTTTTGTTCCTGTAGCACCAAAACAGCAGAGAGCAGCTCCACAAACTGATGAACATAAGCTAGCCAGCCAGATGCAGCTGGAGTTCTCTCAAGTGACTTTTATTTCCCTGTTAAAGTATGGATTTAATATCACAACACAACTGCCCGTTATAAAATTAAAGCCAACCAGTGGTCTTCTGCATTGTTCTCCTGTGGGGTGTTGTGGCATAACCTGCCTCCAGCATGTTCCGGGAGAGCCATACAGGGCTCTCTGTCCCTGTTACTCTGTTGGAATTAATAATAAAGTTTTATCTGTCTTAATTTTTGCTGTTTAATTACAGAAACATGAGATTATAGGTACATCAAAATCTGTGGCCTACTGCCACAGGCTGTACTGGGAATTGGTTTTAGAACAAGGCAGATAACAACAGGTTCCTGTAAATTTGATAATGGACATTTGTGTTGTGATATTTTAACAAACCATCCGTCAACATGGAGATAGAGGCCTCTTTTGTACAAACTGGTGGTGTTAACCCATATAACCCGCTCAAAGACAGATATCCCTATCCTGCATGTGCATACATTTTGTTGTTATACATACAGTATTTTTTTTTCTCTGTATTTTGCTTGCACAATTTTAGTAATCAGTGTACTCATCAAGCAAAAATGCTTTATGTTTTTTTATTGACTAATCTATTAGTTAATTAATCACAAGGATCCACAGGTTAGTTGATAATAATTAGCTACAGGCCTTATAGGAAGCTGCCTATCCCAGACTGATCTCATGCTGTGTTGACATCAGATACATGTAAGAAAACGGTAAAATGTTTCTGCTTAAAATCATACATCATTGTGCAAAGCTTCAGCTTTTAGGTAAATATTACTTGAGAAATTCCAGTTTGCTGATAAGTCATCAGAATTTCTTGAGCCTGACTTCTCAGACTACCTTGATTCTGACCTCCCCAAAAGAAGAATGTTTTATGTCAGGCTGACTTTTACTTGCTGTGACTCAGTAGTGCAAGCGGACACCAGGGAGAGCTGATTTCTTGTCTCCCAGTAAGAATAACACCTTGATTCTGTGCTGAAATATGCTCCGCTGGAGGCGTTGGCAACTGCGGAAACGAGTTCTGACACATAACAGCTGGGCTGATGAGGGTGGCAGGGTTGGGATCTTTTGGGCTTTGTGTCACCAGAATCAATCTGCTTTTTTATTAGTTGTTCTTGTTCATACAGAGAGAGTGTCAGGAGAGAATGACATCCGTTAGAGACTCTCCCAGTGTTGTGCAGTTCCTCCCTGTCTGTGACTGACGATATGGTTTCTGTATTTTTTAAATCAGATTTTTGAACAGAGAAATCATTCTGGTCTTGTGCACAGATGGTCCAAGTGTCTTGTGGTGCTGCTAATATAAAAGTACTTTATCAAAACTGAATGAGAAAGCATTTTACACAACAATACAACAGATAAAAGTGGTGTTTTGAAAATATACAAATATACGTCTAAATATGGCCGATATCTGTCTGTCTGTCTCCTCAGGAACTGTTTACAGCGGAGTGTAAGTTTAAGGAGTCGGTGTTTGAGAACTACTATGTGATCTACAGCTCTATGCTCTACAGACAGAAGGAGTCGGGCCGGGCCTGGTTTCTGGGTCTCAATAAGGAGGGACAGGCCATGAAGGGCAACAGGGTCAAAAAGACCAAACCAGCTGCACACTTCCTGCCTAAACCTATAGAAGGTAAGACACGTTTATGAACCTTGAATCAAGGTTAATTCCTTTGGCTTTTCTTTTTATTTCATTTTTGGATTTAGACCAGATTTCTTTTGTTTTCTGATGTTTCATTATTTCTTTCAGTTTTATTGGAATACAATTTAAGACCTATCACTATTTTCATGCCTTTTTTACTCCTTAATCTCTCCTCCTGTTACTTTCTTTTACCTTTCTTCTGCTCCTGTATCCCCTTCTTCTTTTCTTCTCTACTGTAACTTTTTCATCTCTCCTCCTCCCTTTATTTCCTTACCCTGTCCTCCTCCTCCCATCTTTTCCTCCTCTGCTGTTTTAGTTGCGATGTACCGAGAGCCATCGTTGCACGACGTAGGGGAGGCGGTGCCTAAACTCGCCGGGGGCCCGCCTTCCAAAAGCACAACCAGCGAACCCGTGGTCATGAATGGCGGCAAACCAGTAAACAAACCCGACAAGGAGGCGACATAACCCCGCCCGCCTTTTTACCCTCCCCTGGCCAACCAGAGGCCAGGAAAAGCCAGAGACTCGCCCCACTGCTGTGCTCTCAAAAAAAAAAATACTGCAACAAATAGTAACAAAACAAACAGCAGCTTAAGTTCTGACTGGTCAGCAGTGGGGCTGCACCTCCCACCTCACCTCTCTCGCAATTGGACGGATCCGGTGTGGTGGGGCAGGGCCAGAGGGAAACGACACTGCGGCTGGTAGCGGGTGAAGAGGAGGATGAAGACCGTAAAGTCAGGCCAGTGCCAGCCCGATATTTTGGAACTGGGACAGTGGCATGCCCTCATGTGGGAGACAAAATTTCTTTTAAAAAAGTATAAACAAAACAAACAAAGAAACGGGGAAAAAATGTCGTCTTCACCGGTATTTTTCTGTGACAATCTGTAAGAATGAGGCCCCTTTTTGCCCCCCCTGATAATACTGTTTTCTGTTGCCAGGTATGCTTGCTTGCTGGTGGCTACGCACACATGCACACAACTCCCACCCAAAAATCGACCACTTGGATTCGATCTTGGAGTAAATACAGAACAGATTAAAAACATCAGCAAACATCAGGCAACACTTTAAACACCAAACAGTGATTCAGAGGATACTTAGTCATCGATCAATTAAGATTTGGTACAGGACATTCTGTACTAAGCTTACAATTAAATGTACTTGTGCATTACATACAGGGCAAACACATCTTACGGCCTATCCTTTATTTTATTCACATACTAATATATAGCTGTTATAAAGAGAGTTCTTATTTGACACCATAAAGCTTAAAGCATGTTTGTCTTTTCAGTATTCCTTTGTATTTGTGCGGTGGTTTATTATTCTGCACACACAGAGCACTAGTGATTATTGAGCTACATTGTTGTACAGACACAAAACCTATTTTTAGTTTCTAGCTCTCTGTCTAACACATGTTTTTTTCTGTCCCTTTACAAAAGCTATGATTTTCACATCGCTGACAAAAGTGTAGCTCAGGTGAGGAGATCAACCGATGTGTCAAAGAGTTTTGGCATCAAGTTGCTCAAATTAGTGTGTAGCTGAGTGCCGAAACCAGAACGATTTCCACAAATTCTCTGTTTGTAGCAAAATGGAGTGTACAAGAGGCATCCTGGAGCCCAAGCAGCATGGTAGCAGTCAGTGTTTACATGGAGTAGCAGATATTGTAGAGGTTTAACACAGGGAGGGTAACACCTTAAGATGGTAGATGGTAGTACTTTTTATTTTTGTTGCCTTCCCAAAAACTTGAAATTAAAGGTTGGAATGAGGGTAATAGTTAAGTATGTTAAAGCCGCTATGTGTAGAATTTGAACACTTCCGCCTTTACTGCCCAGTGGTACTTTCAAAAAAGGCACTGTGGTAGACCGCAACCCCTCCCATAGATGACCCGGACTAGGGGTCTTCACGGGTCCGCTTAGTTCCAAGGAACCCAGACCTGTTCAATTGGACCAGGAATGGTCCTGTTACATTGACACAGGTTTCGGGCAGTGGTGGAAAAAGTACTCGGATCTTTTACAAAGAAATACTACACTGTGAAAGTATTCCATTACAAGTAAAAGTCCTTAGAAAAGCACACAGGTGTCATCAGCAAAATGTACTTCACGTATCAATACTAAAAGTACTCAAAAAAGCAGCTGTGACTGACATGTGATTATATATTACATTCCGCTTTGTGAAATATTGGATATTTTGACCTGTAGGCCTGAAACAGTATTTAAATGAAACGTCAGAGAAGTTTACAGGGGGAAACACTCTTTGTGTAAGTGTTAAATACTCAAAGACATAAATGTGACAATGTATGACAAATTATGTAAAATCTTAATCTGTAAATTAATAACTATAGCTTTCAAATAAATGTAGTGGAGTATTTAATATTAACATCTAGTGTAGTATAAAGTAATATAAAATCCAAAACTCAAATAAAGTACAAGTACCTCAGAATTGTACTTTAGTACAGTCCTTGAGTAAATATACAGTATGTTTAAGATCTGAGAGTTCTTAGACATACTGTGCTACAGTACTACTAAATCCAAGTTGTATATCCAAACATCCGGATATACGATGTATAAGATCTGAGTTGATTGGCTATCATGTCAGATCACATGCATGTTCATCGCAGGAGAAAATGTATTTTGGCAAGACAGAGAGTGTGAACCGCAATTACAAAAAAACTACAATTGCACATAGTGGCTTTAAATTGGCATGCACAGTGGCCTATACGATCAGGTTAAGATACTAAAATTAGAAATGTGGTTTCTGAAAACCACCAAAAACAAAGAGATTGGTAACAGTGTCAAATCAAACTACTGAAATATGGGTTTGTGTGAAACGTGAAGAACTACAAGGCAGAAAATCGAATGCCTTGAAATTAAATCAAACCAAATAGATTCCCATGCTTTGCCCTCTCACTGTGACAGTCAGCATGGCACCAATCTGTTCTGGGCTTCTGGCCCCGGCTTTCTGTTTACTCGTCTTTCTTTCAGACAGCAAGACTAGACGCCAATTAACTCCTCAAAAAGTTATAGTCATATTACTGAGAAGATATTAATACTGTGATCCCACACTTCATATTGGCGTCAGCGACAATGAGCCAGACACTTACTAATGAATATATTCAGTAAGAAACAGAAACTGTGCAGCTCTCTTGTTTTGAATCCCAATTTGGAGCAAAATAACCACTTTGCATTTTAATGGGATCATTGAACCTCTGTCAGATTTGCTGAAGACAAATGACCTCCACTGACGTTACCAAAACTACAAAGAACAAGACAGAACAAACCACCCTAGGGAAAAAAACAAGGCTGTATGATTAATCCTCACAGTTGTTCCGACATGAAACGAGCACCAGCCTGAATCAGCTGCACCCTCAGCCTCAGCAACAGGTGTGCGTCTGTGTAGCAGGTGAAACGCTGCACTGCTGCACACAAGTGAAGCCGCTCTAACATGTTTAATGTTGTCCCGCTGTGTTGTACAGAGGATACACGCCGCAGCTGAAGAGACTGTGAAAAGACTAGACAGCTCACAGTGTTTCTAATTGGCATTTCTCAGATTGGTTCCTCACGTACACAACATTTTTCTCTCCTTCTCTGATCTCATTAGCTGTTAACTTGCCTCCGTGTTCAAATATGTGTGACTGTCTAGTCTAATGTGTCCATCCGTAACTACTGTTTTGAAAGAAAAGCATTTGAGACTACTGATTACAAAAGAGGAATTTATCAAAGCCAAAATGATGGATCAATGAGGGATCAAAGTTTTAAGTTTTAGGTTTATATACCACCAAACTGTAATCTTGATGCTGAAAATCTGCAAGTACACGTGAAACGTATTGCTGCTGTTGGATCGTCAGAAAGTGTTATTATTGCTGTAGATTCTTGCTATGTGAGTGCCTCTCCTTCCCAGCTCAAGCTCAAGATGTGCGATCCAGGGTGGCTGAAGATTTACACAACATGTTCAGCCTTCCTGGGTTCCATCAGGGTTTACCCAAGAATTCTCAAAGTCCCTTGACGTCCTGTCTTAAACTTGCTTAAGGAGCAAAGTAGGATGATGGTGATGAGGAAGAAGTCTTTTGACCAATGTTGTGTTTGTCTCACGTTGAAATGTGGATGTAACATTTATTGACTACTTGTTGTGTCACACTAGGGGGTTACTAGCAAAACGGTAAAAACAAAAAAACACCCTGACAATCAGGTCTGTATACTTCCTCTTCAATGTGTCTTGTGTTGTCTAAACTGCCTGTGTCTAAGCTGAACATTTCCAAGACGCCACTTTAATGACAGTGTAGAGGACAATGTTTTTGTACTTTCCTGAGTTACCATTAAGACAGACTCCAGGACAACAACTGCTATTAACGGAATGATTATTAAGCAGCTAATTTGTCCTACACTGTTAGAGGAAAAAGATATACTTAGCAAAGGAACCAGATCTTTCAGAGAGGCTCAGCTTGTTAGGTTAGCAGCAGGGTTCACATCCTGTGAAAGCAGCTATTGAAGATCTGTGGCACATGCTCAAGAATTAATGATGGTTGAGGCCAGAGAAAATGGCCTGGTTTCCTGGCTACTGACCAAAGACACTGCCACGGTAACGTTTCCAGGCTGGTAATCACAGTTCCTGGTTCAAGACAACAAAGGCGCAATTACTGTCGGCGTCTCCTGAGAGATTTCTCTCCACTGGTGGTTAGCCAGGTACCAAGGCTACAATTATGAGATACTATATCTAACAGCGGGCTCCGCGCAGGAAGAGAGCAGCTGATTTAATAAGAAGTAAGCAATCACAACAACCCGGGTCACTTTTAATTTCCACATGCGAGTACCACCCATGCTCTCGTGGCAGGTACATATGTAGCCATCATACTTTGTCCTGCATGAACTGTAGCTCAGAAATCAGAAGGCACAAAATGGACACAAGATGAGCCATAATAGAACAAAAAAGGGTTTTGTGACCTGACCACTGCAGTACAGGTGCACTTAAAGACACAGGAACATGTAATGGTAAGCACTGTAGTCATGATGTATCTTGTCTCCCTCAGGTTTTCTTTGCCGTTTCTTTTTTCCATTCCACTTTATTCCTCTTACAAAAGACTGCCTTATTATGTCTGAATCTGAAACGAGACAGTAAATGCGCTCTCCTCACAGCTGTTTCTTTCTCTGAACGCTCACACACACAGCAGACACATTCTTCATCCTATTTTACTTTTCAATTATCCTTTGATCCCCAATCTTCTGTTCACTGTAACTATGCTAGCTTTCGCTCTCTGCTCGTTTTGTAGTCATGCAGCCAGAGAACTTATTCCCACCTCCTCTTTTCTCTGTCACCTCCTCCTCCTCCTACATCTGTTTGGACTGTTTTCCACTTGTTGCATGGTGTTCAAAAGAGGAAAGATGACTGGGACTTATGCATGTGGTAATGTAGGAAATGTGTCATCAAAACAAAACAAACATTTACAGCATAGCACCAGTAAAACTTTGCATCTGGCTCATTTCTGCCATCGGTTTGCACTGGTAGAGATGCCACAGGCACTTGTGGTATTTGTTTCATTTATACATGCAAATCTTATATGTTTGGTTCCCCAGTGGCATCAGCAACAACTTACACAGACAAACGGTTTCTGAAGCATAATCCATCATTGCAATAATGGAGCAAAGGAACAATGAATCAGAATTACTTCATATCTCTAACATTGTTACACTAATGCATGTCTTACATGGAATACTTTCAGTAGAGCGTCAATATTTAATTTCTGCTGGCTGAGAGCAGCAAAAATTATAAAACAGAAAAAACAGGAAAAAGTAATTGCTTTCATATCCTTTGCTGCTTCTTTTAACAATGATGGATTGAGCTCAGGAAGTTATTTTAGATGCTGGTAGATGTAGAAATAGATTGTGGTAACCAGCCCTGATCAAGGATCATCATACTACATACAGTATAACGGACATGCCAGATGGTAGGCAATCTTCTTAGTGACTTAAAAATTGTGTTAAGCAGGTGTAAACTAACAAATAACACAAATGAGTCAGACAGATAAAGGTCTCTTCTATTAAAGTCAAAAGAAAGATGGCACAGATTTTCTTCCTCGCTCGCTGGAAGCGCTGCTGGAGAGAACTTACTGCTGTCACCGGTGGTCACAAGCTGTACAACAGCAATATTGGAGCAACTCAAGCCACGTTTGATTTTACATGGTTTGTGCTACTTCAATAGAAAAGATCTTTCTTGATCAGAATATTTCATGACCTGATGCTGTTTTTCCTACCTTTTTTAATTCACAATGGAAGTCCAGTGAGTTTTTATTTTCAACATTATTCCTGTGACAAATTTCAGGAGCAGTTGTGTGACTACAAAGTCTGGGTTTTATCCTTGATATGTAGTATGACGTATCTGCAGCAGGGCTAATGGAAACTCTTTCAAAGTGAGACTATAAGTAGTTGCACAAAAATGTGTGAAAGTAACAAAAAAAACATTACATAAAGATTTTTAACAATTTGCTGTATGTTCCTAGTGCAAACCATGCTAGCTATGAGCCCAAAGCTAATTGTCACTGGTGCTAACGTTAAAGGAGATTACTCTGTCTGTCAGTAAATGTACAGTTACCTTTACATACATATTATGCAAACAGTTTGTCTGCACTGTACAGTTTATGTCTAATCCATTGTATACACACAGAAAACAATGATATTGAATAAAGGATTTATATAAAGGAATTCTGACTGCACTGATTGAGTGATTTTACTGCGCAACATTTCAGTCTCATCCATTATTTTTTATAATAACTTATCATTTATAGATATCATCCATTCAACATTAGCACACTCACATATTTTTAAGGTGCCCACCTACCAATATCACACATACTAATACACCCTTCAATAAAGTCCATTCATCCTTTGTGTTGACTGTAGGGCAGGCTGTATTATCAGCCACTTCAGCAGCCTAAAATGTGTAGTAAGTGTCTGACTTTGTTTAGCAAAATTATAGCAGACTATTCAGCCGCTTGTCCAGAAACTGGAGCTCAGACGTTATGTATTTCATCCTATTAACTTGTGTGCTGAATGAGGTCAAATAGCTAATACTGTGGTAAAAAAAAAAAACAACCCAAAGGAGAAAGTGACAGAGACATATACATAGAGAGACACAGACAGCTAAAGACACCCAGATACAAACAGCTACCATTCTCACTACATTGTGTATGTGTCTTGTTGCCTTTAAGTACTAATCAGGTAGAGTGCTCCTAGCAGGCTACACTTAGCAGCTGCATTATATTTTGCCTTGAGCCCCAGAAACCCAACAGTATGCTGGAATACTACATGCTCCAGGTGACCTGTGTTTCAGCTCATTTGTGATAATTTAAACTTAAAAAAATAAAGGTATTAAAACTAGATTTTAACACTGGGCCCTTCAGTAATAGGTAACAATGTAGGAGCTGCCTTAAGGCTCTACAATCATTTTAATTGCTATTGAGTTTTAAAGCTGTTGTACACCATGTCTGAACAGAAATTCTGATGCAAAATATGAAAAGAAATTTCACACTGGAACAAAGCACACATTTTATTTTATTTTATTTTTGCGCAACTTGTCAGCATTGGAGTCTCCAAAGGGTGGGGTTCAGCTAGCCTGAAAGTCAAACTGAATTGCAATTTCATTTCACTTGATTCATTGGATTTTAATTGCTGAACATATTGGAAATGTGGGCAGTGATTCAGCAGTGTGGAACCAGCGTGGACCTGTGGTGATGACCCAGAAATTTTACAAAACAAAACACGTATTTCACTGATGAAAATGTTCTCTGCTCAGTTTCCACAGAGTAGAGGATGACGGAAGCGCCATTAAACAGCTTCGTTATCAGACAGATATGTATAGGGAGAGCTGGGAAGACAGCCGCGGCAGACACATTCAGACAGGTTGACAGGCAGGAAGAAACACATCTCTCACACGCACACATACACACGCATCGCATGGCCTCCTTTAACTGACAGATGAACCAGCAAATACTGTAATTAGGTGGATGGTAATTAAAATTTGCATATGTAAATGTAATGTCAATTAGGTGTACTTTGAAGGGCAACATGGTGTTTGATTAGCATGAAGTGGGTTATAAAGACCTGTAACTTTAATTATATCAGCAAAGCTGCTGATGAAGATTGTTCTAATGCTACCTACTTTTTAAAAAAACTTGTGAAAGTATCAAGGTAGTAGACTGTCATGATTCTATTTCCTGCATCACGCCTCAGTTATTTTACATTAATATGTCTTTCATTGTCATTTCAGATATGTTGTTTCACCATCTGTTCTGTTGTCCTGTGACATTTTCTGGTCTTATTCATGGTGAGATCACATGCCTCCTGCATAAATTTTTGTTTTTACTTTCATAGTTTGTCACTGCACTGCGCTTGTGTGATTCATCACTCTGCCAACAAATTCAAGTAGACTAATGTGAGCAAAGTGATGTTAAGAATAGCTTCAGCTGCTCATCTGTAGCTCTCCCATGTTCATGTATCCGATACGATTTGTATGCTGTACAGGCCTTATGATGGAGCTCTGTGTAAACATCCAACATATACCCATGCATCCTCTCCAGACTGTGTAATTGATCATGGATCAGTAAATAACGGGGTCTAGATCTCTGTAGTCCCTCAGAATCTTTTAACCCTTTAACACCGCCCCGTGTTGTGGGAGTTATCAGCCTGAATTTAAACAAAAGAACAATTTTTTGTTGTTAGACTCTTAGCGAGGTCTAATCTATCGATGTATACACAATTTTGTTCTCACTTTAAGGTGTAAAGAGGTCAAAACTCCAGCAACACTTGTAGTATAAAACTAAATAGATGACCCTAATGAAAGGCCTAACAGTAAAGTTGTTCTATATACAAGTGCTGCTGTAGTTTCATCATCTTTAGGCTTTTTTCCCATCTCCATACACTTTGGAAGTAGGTGAGGGTGTGCCAGAAACCCCTACTTGCCTGAAGGTTCAACATTACATTTCACTCTTGACCTTGGAAATATAATATAAAGTAATTATATAAATATAGATTTCACAAAACAATCCCACATGACAACTGAACAAACATCAGCCATCAGCTGATGAAGGCCGTGTGATACAACTGAAAGGTCAATAAAAAAGGTGGCAAGAAGATTTTAAATTCTGAATTTGAATTGTTTTGTCAAGTTAGACATTCTCACAAGATGAAATGTAGGCTATCACTTTTAGGGGGCTTCAGGCACGCTGTACTTCAAAATCAATATTAAGCTGTTTCCTCCTATGTCAAACCAAACTCTAGAAATCTTGGAGTTATATTTGACCCTCATTTAAAAACCATGTCAACAACTGGTTTAATCATGTTTTTTTCAGAAATCAGACCATTACTCTCGGCTTCTGACATGAACGCATCATTCATGCCATCATTTTCTCCCATTTCAACTTGTAATGCCCTTTTCCCTTGCCTGTGTCAAACTGGCATGTCTATAGCTTGTACAGAATGCAGCACCTAAGGGGGAATAGGATCAATCGTCTCCCCATTAAGAAAGACGCTGTGTGCATTTACACACGAGGTACAGCACCATAACATCATTGATTATTTGAATCTCCTGACACTCCGACAGGATCAGTCAGGATGAACTGACAGCAGCCTCTCTGATCATGAAAGCAATTCATTAAAACACAAACACATAGCATGATGGCATGATCCATCAGTGGAGCTATACTCCACCGTACTCCACAGTAGTTTGCACCCTGCCTACAGTCTCGACCATTGGATTCCCGCAACAGGAAATAACGTTACTCTTTTAGTCATGGATTTGTTTTTCTGGTGCCGAAATGTTTGTCAGTGTTGGTGTATCATTAAAAAAACAAAACAAAATATTAGCTTTTTTTTTAGTAATGGGTTTTTATATTACTGTGTTGCAAAAAGCAATAATTCACTGTAATTGTGTTACTTTTTGTTACTCCCAACACTGGACTTTCTAAATGTTTTTCTTTTGTATGAAGCTTGCGTTTTTATGTTTATGCTTGATAGTATTTACAGCACTTTGTATCCTTTGTTTAAAAAGGTGCAATAGAAGTACAATTTTACTTACTTACTTACTCTCTACTATCTCAGGAAAAGGTATGGTTATTCAGATTTACTTCTCTACCTATCTTGTTAGACAGATTTGTTTGTTTTTTTGACTCCTGGGCCATAGCTTCCATTGAAGGCACTGAGGTTATTTTATTTTTATTTAACCTTTATTTATCCAGGAATTCCTTGAGATTGAAATCTCTTTTATTATGTCCTCGATGATGTTTCCTGTCTGCCTCTTCAATGGTAACTGTCCATTAAGGGTGAAAATGCCCAAATAAAAATCATAGGGGCAGCATCCTGCTGGTGAAATGTGGACACCTGACATGCATATTTTACGGCCCTGTTTGGCTCCTAACCAATGAGATCACTCTGGCCACCAGCTAAACTAAAACTCCATTATGCACAAAGCTCAAATGGCTGAACAGTAATCTCTTATTAAAAAGCAGCCAATTATAGCCGGAAAGCAAAATGACATTTTGTTATCACGAAGCACAAAATGTTTCGATTTCCCGTCTTTCTGATTAATTTCATTAAAACAGCATCAACTTGGGATTTTTGGTCTCTTATCTGCCACAAACCCACAAAAGCGCGCGCACACACACACATACGCACGCACGCACACATGCACACACATATATACTATGCCCATGCTGAAGCGATGTGTTTGAGGTGGCATTGAGGGCTCACTTGAGAGCCTGTTTCTGTCTGCCTCATTATCATCAAAGACAACAGGCACTCCAGTACATGCACATACACATTTGCAGACACACACTTACATGCACGCACACACACACACGCACTTACATGCACACAAAGGCATGCGTCATAGATGGTTTTCATAGTAATCATGGCCACTTCAAGCCGCAGTGTCCCTCACTACTGCTGTCACGTGAAAACCTTGCATCTCCTGTCAACAACTGAAACTAAATAAAGCAGAGCAGTGTGTAGCTTTACCCCCGTGTTTTTTATGTTGTTTGTTTTTTTTGTACAATTATCCAGCAGTGCTTATAAATGGTCTGAGCAACCAAAATGTGACAGGAATTTTCCTTGGCCCTTAGATGAGCGTGTGATCCTTTAATCGAAGATGAAACATGAAAAGCAGCAGCAATATGAGGTTTTCACACAACAGTAGCTTTATGCTGTTTCACTAAATCCCCATGGCAGCCAGACTGCTGTCAATCACTGTGAAAGATTCAGATCAAACCTGTCATTATTTTTTAAGTGCTGCTTCTATGTCTCACTATCGTTATTAGACTTATGTAAAAAAAAAAAAGTCAGTGGTCTAAATTATTATGAGACACTTAAAGTCCAAGATGATGATCAAATAATGTTTGTTCTCACTAGAAACACAACTTATTGATGCATATTTGTATGAAATGTTTCCAGATTATTTATTAGATTAAAAAATCAGGAACCTAAACCTCCTCTGACTTACTCTTGAACTATATAGCTGAAGGTCAGGGGTCATACTGTCTCCAGCCCCCCTTCTATTTGCCTCTGTTTTCCTCTCCCCATCCCCTTCCATTCTTCTTCTACTCCTCATCATTACCCTCCCTGTGTTCATCAATCCTCCTTCACTCTTATTTGCAACAAAAGGGAAGGGAAGAAAAGGCAGATGAAGAAAGAGGAATGTGAAGGCAGGAGGAGAGAAGGAATTCATTTATACAGTCACTTGTAGTTAATAAGTGACATGTGATGGGCACACACAAACACGCAGAGTAGGGCAGAGCAGCATCCAGCCAAGCAAACGCGCTGACTGAATACTGATTAACCAATCAGAGCCCATTTCTGCCTGGTACCAGAGATACTTGTTGGCTGCCATGGCAACCAAGAAAGCATCATAGCTGAAACGAGAGGGAAGAAGTGCCTTGGTGTGTTTGTGTGTGCGCACACTGAAGAAACAAATCCATCTCCTCCAGCTTGGAGAGAGGAAAATAACCTATTTGATTGATTAGTGTTTGACAGGCAATTTTCAGGCTTCTTTAGAAATTGCTTCCAACTTATAGCAGCAGTTATCAGTATTATAGTCCGCAGTTTCTCCTCAACTCTATGTAGTGATTTTAGGGTCTTTCAGCTCATTGTTTTGGTTTTACAGCCCACAACTTTAATGTTTTGATTCATTCTCACCACTATTTTCCAGCAGTAGCCAGCTGTACACTACCTGACCAGCGACCAAACAGCAGACAAAGTTAGTAACTAGCTGGGGTTCATAGCGGAACATTTTCCTGCTAATGAGCAAAATATTTGACTTTAAAAATGACTTCCAATGAATGTTAATGTTGTTTTGGTAAATGCTAATACTTTATAAAATCATAATATGCCAGTGTTTTGTTTTCAGCTCTGCTTTGACAGAAAATCAATGAAAACACCTTTAATTCTTAATAATACCTTTTATTCTCCTCTTGTTGCATTATTTTATTTTGACGAGACTTGGTTTTCTGGTGAGACAATCTCTTTTTTGGACTTGTGCTTTTATCCACCTGATGAATGTCCACTATTCATTCTCTGTTTATCTTAATAGCAGTGAACCAAAGCAGCAGTTTGCTGTTAAACCAAAACAACAAAATGAGCTAAAACAGGCTAAAAGTCTATAACAACGATAATTCTCCTCTGGCTTCCTCACAGCAAGTGACCCCATTCACATTACATCTTTTAATTTAATTCAGGTTTAAGAAAACTTGATTTTAAGTGGAAGTGTTTTTCACATGACTTCAAAGCATCATAATGAGTATTGTTTAGTAAATGTGATCAAATGTGGTGTTATTCTGGACAGAGCTATGGCAACAGTGTGTCTGACACACTTTGATGGCTTTGATGAAATTTTATTATCTGAGCAGCACTGAACGAGACAATAGAGAACAAAATTAAAGACAGGGAGAGCCTTTGTCTCGCTGCTTTGGCATTACTGTCATGCAAATGAGGTCCAGTGGACTGAGAAATATGGGGAGAGATGTGCAGAACAGAAAGAGATAAAAAAATCTTGCCTTATAAAATATTGTTTTACTGTACACTAATGGAGGGAATGTGATTAAAAATGGCATTTCCTTTAAATTAAGATGTCCTCGGTATTTTGAACATTGGGAGTATATTATACCACAGAACTGCTGCAAGTCACCACCCAGACAACTGTATTTACTCATCTAGTCCCCAAGATTTAGGTTTCACCTGCTGTTGCTTGCACACACAAACAAAGTCATAAGTCATGGGGCGGTTTTCACAGTAATCACTACACTTCAAACCGCTGCATCACTTAACGACTTAACCAAGCGGGTCTGAAAAATGAATATGCCTTAAACCTGTATTCCTTCTAATAGCCAGCAGGGGTGACTCTGGTTGCAAAAAAAAGTCAGATTGTGTGACGAAATCATGACTTCTCTCCTGATCTATTACCTTAATAAACATTTTCCTAATGTGTTTATGGTCTCAATCGCTAATTTCAGGTTAACATGAGGTGGCGACTGCCCAAGTGCCAAACTCGAAGCTTCAGAACATTAGTTGACAAACTAATGGGGGATGTTAGAGTGGCTGCATCCACTTCTTTTATAGTCTATACTTTTAGTAAAGAGCATCATCTTTAGCTTGACCACTTCACAGCTGTTCAATCTGCTCTAAAAGTGCTCAAAATGGCAGAACGAAGTTGCGTGTTGATGGATCTTTTACCAATGCATGAGCATTCAGCCCTTCTGAGACTCAGTTGAGTAGTGAACCAACTTTCAAAGCGTCAACAGTGAGCTGGGAGGACATTTTAGGGATTACTGAGTGCTATAACTAAACCAGGCAGGTTTAAACTCAGACATGTAAGGTCCCTGGGTTAACATTTAACAAGTGCATCCTCTAACATCTAGATTAGTGATAAACCCTGGGTGTTCAGAGGCTTGTGTCTAAATGTCTAAAACAGACTGAGTGACATAGTGTGCCTAAACCTGACCAAACATTGCAAACATATTGTATGTGCAATTTTATCAAAAGCAAAGTAATCAATCAATTAATCAAAATTTATTTATAGAGCACTTTAAAAATTCAAAGTGGACACAAAGCGCTATACAGTAAAACAATAAACCATACCATATCTCTGAGGTTAGCCGTTACTCCAAAGTAATTTACCAGACATGCACTTGAACGTATTTCATTAGCTAAAGCAGCACCTTGCTGGATGACGTTAAATTGTGTTGTGGCAAAGTTTAGCCACAGCCTTAACATTTTATTGCTCATATGTTAATAGCAGGGAAACTGTAGAAATGTTCCTTTAAACTGTTAAACTGTGAGAGTTTGCATCTGCGTTGTGTTTGGACATCTTTGTGTAAGTGATATTATTAGACAGATGGATAAGGAGAACAGAGAAAAGGAGGAGTGGATTATTACAAGATTTTGAAGGGCATCTCACCAGGTTTAATATTCAAGTTAGAAGGAAGCCTTCAATATCAGAACTCATAAATATTGCATTTCATATGAATATGATTTCCCTGGCTGGTTTTCATCTGACAAACAGACACCAATATCCTATTATCATTTGGGATATTCAAGTCTTCTATTATTTAGCTGCCTCATCAGCTCTTAACGCACTAATAAGAGGCTGGAACGGTCTACGGTGTTAGCCGCAGTCTGTGCTTCATTTCTGCATTAATTACACCTGGAAAATATATTATTTAATATATATTTTTGTCTGCATAAGTGATCCATTATTTTTATTTGCAGTTCTTTCTTGGCTTAGGCCTTAAATTTTAAAATCCATGGTACAGTAGATATGTGTTTTGACTTTTCATGTAAAGCAAATAATGCAGACAGGTTGAATTCTTTCCCCCAAACTAATATTTGCAATGCAATGACTAAAATTATAACTTCATCTCCATGTGTCTAGATAAACATGATACATTTTTGAAAATCAATATCATTGTTTATTTAATATTTAAGAATTTTCTCACATGCCCAATACCTTGGTGAGTTAAACTCATCAGAAGAGGCCAGTTGAGCGGCTGTGGCTTGTTCAGACTGTAACTGTAGCAGGATAGAGAGGACTGAAAGGGACCAGATTTGACAGTCGTGTTTTAATTTATTTAGGAATCACAGTGATTGATCTGAATCTGATGTCCAGTGTTGTTGTTTTTTCCATTACTGAGTGCTAACAGAAGCACAGCAGCTTATGTTTATACTCCTGTGGCTATATACTCGTATTTATATATGTTCTTTGTTGCATTAGAGATGGAAATGATATCCATTTATGGTTGAATAAAAGTAGTTATTGACACAAATGTTTAAAGCTGTGGAATTGAAATGGTTTGAAAGCTATGAGGCATTTACAGTTTTTGAAGGCTGAAATGAAGAAAATGTATGAATGAAAGAGCATGTTGCCTCAGATTCAAAGGTTGAAAATCAGGGTTGATCTCACTGTGGTACCTTTTGTGGAGAACTACAGTTAAAATCACCAGTGAAACATCTGGGAACAGTTCATATTTTGTTGGTTGGCTGGAAATAGAAGACCATTCATGTGAATGAAAAAGAAGAAGAATAAGCCACAGCTGGGTCAAATGAACCAGCTTTTTTGGCCTGACAGGTAACGCAGCATGTTGGTTCCTTCACAAAACAACCCCACTACGCCGGGTAGGAGCCATATCGAGCATTTTTTATCCCCCATTTTTAGAGAGTGGCTTTGAAGTCACAGCTCCATGGTTTGAGAGAGAAAGAGAGAGCACTTTCTTTGGAGATTTCTGAGAATAGGCCGCTTTATTTCTGTCTACCTCTTTGTGGTTACGGAAGGGGGGAAAAGGACTGGAGCAGAGAGAGAGAGAGTGTCAGCCAGACAGAGAGATCAATGCCCCACTGCAGCACAAAGAGCAAAGAAAAAATAAAGTGTTTTTCGTTGCTTTTAGGCAGCAGTAGGTGTGCAGGTTTGGTGACCTTGGTAACTGGCAATGGAGCAGAACATTTGATTGGTGTGTGTGCATGTGAGCGTGTGTCACATGCAGGGGAAGATGTTCAAATAGAAAAATCAATACATTCTTTACTTGCAGATGCACATCTAGAAAAGCATTCTCTTCAGAATAAAAGCTGTTTTGTCCTCCTTTCGAATTGTTCGTTTGTTCACACAATAAACCTTTTTATAGGAAAAGCTTTTTGGCCTGATGAGTCAGACAGTTTTGTCAGTTGTTCATAGTGTGAGACACGTCTGGCCTTCCAGCAATTTCACCCGTGGGTGCTAACGCCACTCAGCCATTTCAGCACTCGCAGCAGGTAATTGTCCAGGTGTGTGACGGCAGCTGTTACGGCAATTACTTTAAATTGTAGGGGGGAGAAAGAAATAAACTTTGTTAACCTACTCTCTTTTTTACCTCTCTGTTAAGCTGTTGTCAAGATCAAGAGATGAATCAGGGCGTGTGTCGGCACCACTAACCAGATGGGGGGCAATGAATTAGCAGTAAGCCTACACTTGTCTTAAAATTAAAGTCCACAGCAGTCATAGTGGAGCCACGTGTAGCATTTTAACATCAATAAGTCCCTGCCATGCTAATTTTAAGACAGTGGCGTAATTAAATGAAGTCATTAGAGAGACATATAGTGTCCTATACATTAAATGTACCATAACCGTGTACCAATTCAATTAAACCCAGCTCTGTTACTTCTGATTGACAGACTGATGTCTTATATTTGTTCATGCCGCATAATAGTAAAAAGTCTGGGTATTAAAACTATTGACCTGTGTAGGTTAGGCAATATTGATTAACTGAAACTTTTTCTAGATGAATACATAGGACTTTTTGCAAGCTAAGATACTGATTGAGTAATGCTGTAGTGACTCACGTGGTTGACTGTTGATTTTTTCAGGTCATTGTATCATCTCATTATTGTATCTTTTTTGCCTCATAGCTAATATTGTGTTTGAGCGTTGCTAACTTGCAATGCTAAATTACTTCTTTGCTATGTTTTCTTTAGTTATAAAAAGATAAGAACAATCTAAATAGTAAGCATCTATTCATAAAATGCTACCTTAACAGTGGTCACACTCGCATGTACATAGTCCCCAGCAGCATTGAGCTAAATGCTAACGTCAGCATGCTAACATACACACGATGACAAGTTAATATGCTGATGTTTAGCAGGTACAGTTATGTGCCCATGTTCCCCACTTTGTATGTCTGCATGCTAACATTTACTAATTAGTGCTACATACAAAGTGTAGCTGAGTCTGCTTATTATCTGCCATTATCTTATCTGCCAGCTAATTTCTAAAAGTGACCTTCTGTTGCATTATATGTACAAATGATATAATGTCATCAGACCAGAAGAATAATGATGACATCCTGTCTCCTTTTCATTACCTAATATATGAAAACGCTGCAGCAAGTTCATCAAACATTAACAACACCCAACCCCCCACGTCCTTCTGTCTGTCGATCTGGCTTTCTCTCTGTTTCTGCTGTCTGTCAACAGCAGAGGCATTTCCAGCCTCCAGACAGCTTCTCCCATCAGGCCTCATGACTGACGGCAGAACTCTTGTGCATGGGTATGAATACAAGTGCCCTAATAAACTATTCTTTTCTCGTCCTTTAATGTGTCCATCAACCAATTTGACCATCTAAGCTGAATAAATATCTTTAAAACAGCCACAGCTTGTGATCCTGCAACGTCACACTCAATAACTGAAATCGCGCCGGCTTACTTGAAGTCTACGGATGGTGACGCCGGTCAGCTGTTTGTTCATCCAGCACTTTTAGTCCACTTCAAGATATCTCTAAAAACACTTTACTAGATTGCCAGAAAATTGGTATGGATGTCTTTCGGCTAGTGGGGGATTTAGTGACCTTTGACCTTTCCTTTAGTGGCAGTTGAGGATACAGTTCCCTGCAATTCACTCGGGATATTTATGCTCCTCAGAGGACAAACAATTTTTATTTTGGACATTCTGTGACCTTTCCTGATGCAGCACCCTCTGGCAAAAGTTCACACTAAATATACTTGATGATGCTATTTATGAGGTATGAGCATTACCTTCTGTCAAATTAAGATCTTTATTCCAATAGTGACACAATAAAAAAGACAAGCTGACAGCTGTCTCATAATCTAATAAACCAATTATCAGGAACCTTGCTGAGCACCCAAAGTTTTATTTTGAACATCTATAATTGAAATTGTTTTGGCATGTTTATTGACTTATCTGCTATTTATTGAATTAAGTTATTCAGATACCTGAGGCTTGTTTGGTATGAGTGGAAATTCAACACACTTGGCCTTTTTGTGCAGTGTGGAGACGTTCAGAGGGTCAGTGTGTATAAAAATACTTTTGAGACAAAATTTACATTTTCAAGCCATCACCAGCGCATCCTCCCCTAGTTGTTTTCATGACCTTTTTGAAGGTATTACACCTGGAGAGTTCAGAAGATGATTTGTCTCATGCACTTTACTCTGGAATATTTAAACAGTGGAGCTGCGTCATTCCCACGTGAGCACATGCCCGAGGTTGATACACCACAGGCAGGAATAGGGCAGCTATGAGGGCAAAGGCAGTGAAAATGTCACACAGTGCCCCTTCTAAAGGCAGGCAGTACGATTTCAGTAGAGAAGGAAGAGGTTTTGAATGGAATAATAATCAGTATCTGTAAACGTTTCAGACAGATCCTTCTCCTAATTACTTTTTTTGGAACATTTTCAAAGGTGCTGAACATAGCCCGCATGGAGTCTAAAGTGTGCTACTGAAATAATGCTGGACTTGTTCGGTGTTAAATGTATACATTGATACATAAGTAATCATATTTTTTCTTATCAGGCTTCCATGTCATGATCAATTTTATTACTTTAGAGACACCTCTCTTTAAATTAAAGACATGTAAGCAGTGTGCCACCTAATTTAAATAAAGTCCAAGCTGGAGAGCAGCAACAGGTGCTCTGATTGGCCAGCTAGTGAGCTCTGACACATTTGAGCTCCTTAACAACAAATCAGTGGCACAGAGAGGAGGATCTAACCCAGCATTGCGATGCAAAACAAACTGTTTATTCAGTTATGTGTTGAAGGCTAAATGTTGTTTTCTTGTACTGCCAGGTATGCAATTCTGTGGACATTAAATCCCTTTCATTTATTTAGTCAGTTACATTTTAAAGGAGCTCTAAGTAGTTATTTTAATTAAATGAATAACTTTTTTATTGGCGGTGTGTGAAGGGGTTGTAACCTCACATAAAACTGATCCACTTGCTGGGTTTTTCTGTTGCTCTGACGGCCAGTGTGCCAAATCCTATGTGGCGACTCCTTGTCAGATTTTCCGGGAAATCCATTGGTTGTGACTGCATGCGCGCTCCCAAGCCTTTTGCCTTCTGCACAGCAACAACTGTGTACCTAACAACATCGAGTCCGCTAAGACCATAAAACGACGGGCTTCCAGCACAACACAAACTCTACATAAGGATGAAAACCAACAATAAAGTTTTTTGTGCTGGAACCCGTCAGGTCAAACAAGAATCATATACGCTAATCATATTACGTTAGCTAAATGCAGTCAGTGTAACGTCATCACGTAACAAGCATGGATTAGTTCAACAGAATCAGCCCTAAAAATCTCAGCATTTTTAATGTGTTTTAACAGGATGGTTTGATGTCTTGAACTCCACAAATTCCCCAAAATATTACAGAGGACATGACCTTTGTTTCATCAGTGTTAGCTATGACCCTGATGACATGATAGACTTGCTATTGGAGGCATGGTATGACAAAGTGCACTGGATAAAAGAACAAACTGTCGTGCCCTATTCTTTTTGTTCCTGATCCGTTTGATCTGTCTCTGAGATAGGGCAGTTTTCTGACATTGTGTAGTCTGCTCCTGCCGTTGGAAAATGCTACTGACTAATGAACAAGCAGAGGTATTTGTTATTGATTTACTCCTCCTAAAAACTGGCGTTTGTGTTTTGTTGTGATGAGGGCTACAGCATATACATAGCCTTGTAGATAGAGTGCACTGTAGCCATGAGCATAACAAGAAACAACTTCCAGCCAAGACTGCACTGTCATGTCTCTCTGCAGCATGTTGACGGGCAGCTCTGCGGTCCTGTGGACACCGAGGAGCAACAGCACCATCCACAACTGAAAATCATTTGATCAGAGCGATGGCAGCTCAGCTGGAACTGTCGACATGTTGTCTGTCCCTCGTGTTGAATACTCTCTCCTGTCTGCATGGTTGACCGCTCGCGAGATGGCCTGATCCGTTCAGAGTGCTGACTTTTGTCACATAAAGCAGCACTTGAGGAGGCAGACGCCATTAAAAATGAAAATTTGAAAGTATTCCTACTGTGATTTGTGAGGAAGAGAAGTCTGTTGTTTGAATTCTAGAAGTTACATTTTTAAAATTTTGTACAAATTGGAATCCAGGTTTTACGCCCTTTATCTACTGGCCTTTTTATTTTTAAATTAATGCAACAAATTTTAGTGAATATAGGAGTGACTAGACAAGATTTCACTCCTTCATCCAAGTGACAGAGAAGCGTCTTAGACAGCTGAGACATGAGGGTCTTAAAGAAGCCTGGAGTGCCAGTGGATGGTATGGGTGTGAGACTTGCTTAAAATTCAAAATAGGGAACTACAGAGCAAAGCTGTCAAGATGTGGATGTGCGGAGGAGTCGGGTAATGCAGAGGAGAAGAAGCAGAGACAAGCCAGATAAGAAAGAAGTAACCCTGCTGCAACATCAAGAAATCCAGCCGAGCTGAAATGAGCTCACCTGCCCGAGTTTTTGAGGGTAGAAAGCAGCTGAGACACAAGTATAAGAAGAGAAGATGAAGCACACCCACAGTGAGATGTGAAAATTTGGCAATCCATTTCAAATCAGCTCTCAGAGCAATCAACCACAACATAGAAAGAGTCCACAAAGAGTGCCAAGAAAGCGCCCGAACACCAACACGTCCACATGTCCTGGCCTGTTCTTTACTATTACACTTGCGTTTAAGTAATGTTTTCTATTATCCAAAATTTCTTTATTGGATTTTTGCTCACATGTGAGTAGAATCGCAAATTGGCATAGGAAAGTAGCAAAAGCAATTATGTTCTGTTAATAATATTCAAAGTCTAACTTACCCAGTACACCTACAACATGAAATTCCCACCCACCCCAGCTCCCAATCACTCACACTCAACATTCAAACTCTCACACACCTTAGTGTAGACAGACAAACCTATACAAGTACATAATCAGCGGCGTACAAAAATAATTGACAGGTTGTAGTATACTGCATTCAATAAAGCCCCCTAATTATGAAACAGGGGCAAAGAGTGCAAACAAATGGGGAGGGAAAAACAGTAATTGGGTTTTTAAAGTATTTTTGGGAAGATATGCCTTTATTGGAGAGTCAACAGTAGAGAACTGACAGGAAATGAGTGCAGAGAGGAATAGGGAATGACATGTAACAAAGGGTCCTGGCCAGACTGGAACTGGTTTGTGGAAGTTAGTGATCATGTCCGTTGTTTCACAGTGGAATACCAAACTACACACATCATAATCAGAGAAGGAACAGCAACAAAATGCACCGTCACAATTAGTGGAAATCCAACCTGGGAAATTACTTCAAAAGGTGAAAGTTTGGGGTTGGATAAGGGGACAATTATCTACAGAGTATTTTTCACACCTTGTTCAGTATCTGGGCAAATCTATCTAACTAGACTTAACTTCAATCTGCTGGCTTAATTAGCCTCATTAAAATCCCACAAATGCAAATGTCCAATTAATGCGGCACATCTATCCTCAAGTCTCTTGTTAAAGCTAACTGTGAACAAAGGAGGTGGAGGTGCTGAACACAATGCAGGATTTTTCAAAGTGCGGCCTTCAAGGAGTAGAAATTTGAAGCTCCATTCTGTTGTGTTGCGTGCATATTACAGTGTTTTTGTATTAGCTTGTGCTTTCCGCATTGTGTTAGGCTACATACACAGCAAAGAGCGGTTCCAGCTGGAGCTCAACAGCAAGACGAGAGAGATGAAAAGGAGTAACAAGAATTCAGCCTTTTGATAAGATTCTCTCAAATACACCTGCTGACAGAAATGCCATTAAATGTCAGCTGTCTGTTTCTGGCTTGACAACACACACCGTGTTATTTTCTGTCTGTCTCAGCTTAAAACACTGCTGGAAGGTCATATAAAAGAGGATCAGGGCTTGAGTCAGTCGCAGGGAAATGAACCAGCTTTTTCTTTAATGACATTCACAGAGAACATAATGGGGAACAGTGAGAGGACAGAATGGCTGGCGGACTATTCTTCAGCTCGCATTCATGCATTTGCAGCATGGCTAATGCATGATGGGATATGACAGTTGGCTCTTGCTGCATTGTTTCAGCGGGTCAAACAGAGATGAAGTCTGCTGCTGTGGGAATGGGGCTGGTGTTGTCCTTATGGCTCTGTTGTTCTGTGAAAACCAGACTCTAAATTTAACCAGCTCTCCTGGGTTTGGTCAACAATGTTCACGATACTTTCTGGGGGCACATTTCTTAAAATCTCTGATGTTAAAAAAAATCCCATTAATGTAATAAACTTTTAAACAAATACTTGGACATTTTGGGATACCGTTTTTCTTCTTCTTCTTCTTCTTGTGAAAGTTAGATGAGAAGTTCGATACCACCCTCGTGTTTGCATTGTAAATATGAAGCAACAACCAGCAGCTGGTTAGCTTAGCTTAGCATAAAGACTGGAAACTGGGAAAAAGTTAGCCTGGCACTGTGAAAGATTAAAAAAATTTGACGTTTTAACGCGAGTCCAGGACGTCACTGGCCAAGAAATAGTCTGACACACAACCCCCCTGTAAAACCAACCTATCAGTCATTTTTAGACTATGTTTTTTGTACAAATTAAACAAATGAGATATAAAAGCACAAAAAATTCTGGAGAAGTGCTGCATCATTTATTTATTTATTTATTATATAGGCCTAAAGATGTCAAATTTAAATATACTGGATCTACAATCAGCCTAAATAATGGGACTGTTTGTTTTTTTAACCATAGACTGTAAACTCCACCAAGGTTGCTAAAAATCCCATTTCCAGAAAGTGACAGCATATGCCCTCTGTGGTAGCTAAGGCCTTGGCAGGAAGTCTGTAGCCACAAGCCCTGAGGCTGGTGAAAGTGCAGATGTGGCTGTTGGGGGCAGCTGGATCTGTTTCTCAGGTATCAGTGAAAGTTCACTGCACAGGGGCACAGAGAAAGAGTGCTCACACATACACACACACACTCATGAAATACATCATGAGTACCGTAACAAAAAATAAATTCTGTTCACAAAGAATGTGAAACATATAACACTGGTCATCTCCTTCTGACTGTTTTTGAAACATCATAATTTTGCTGGTGTTAGAGTCCGCAGGCTGCTAATAGCAAGTGTCCACAGCTGTCAAACACTGACACATGCAGCATGACTGACGCCAGGTCAGTTTGTTAGGGAGGTATTGCTCAATGTAAAGATCAGCAGAGCAAAGCTATTTCTGTTGACAAAAACTGACATGAGCAGTGTTGGGAATACTGAGGAAAAAATTTTCTTGAGTGATCAGAAACCATTTTATGTCACAGACCAACGCACCGACAAACACCTCTATACACTTAGATATATCACATACAGACACAGTATATATGGGAAGGAAGGAAAAGAAGATAGAAGAAAAAAAATTGTCTGTCTATTCCAGCTCAGCAATCAGGACTCCCAGCCTCTCGGTACTCCGGCTTACCAAATTGACAATTTTCTCAGTGTTATCCACAAAGACGAGAGCTTGTGATATATATAGGCCTGAGAAGATGGCTCTCTGGACAAATAAACAGGTATTTACGCACACACACAAATACACAGTATGCACATTTGCACAAACAGCAGTGAACCGTTGAAAGAATTGGTTTTTGAGACAGAAATAAAGACAGACAGAACAAATGTCTCCAAGGAAATGACAGGACTTTCCTCTCCTTCCTGCCTCTGTATCATTAACTGCACTGTGTGAACATCTTCCTCAAACACCCAACAAGTGAACAAGAGCAACAACTGCTTTCAGATCCTCAGAGAGTTCTTTGCCATGAGGTGCCATGTTGAATTTCCAGTGAACAGTATGAGGGAGCGTGAGAGCAATAACACCAAATTTAACACACCTGTTCTCCATTCACATCTGAGACCTTGTAACACTAACGAGTCACATGACACCAGGGAGAGAAAATGACTAATTGGACCCGATTTGAACATTTTAGTTGTACTCACTTTTGTTGCAAGTGGTTTAGACATTTATGGCTGTGTGATGTGTTATTTTGAGGGGACAGCAAATTTACACTGTTATACAAGCTGTACACTCACTACTTTACATTGTAGCAAAGTGTCATTTCTTCACAAGAAAAGATATAATCAAATATTTACAAAAATGTGAGCGGTGTACTCACTTTTGTGAGATACTATATGTTATTTGCACTAGCCATATTTTTGCAGACTGAACCACTGAGCTTTTTAGTAACGTTACTGTACATGTTATATGTATAAAACACTATTTCTGCACTTATTGTTAGATGCTAACTGCATCCATACTCTGCATAATGACAATAAAGTTGAATCTAATCTAATAGTTTAGCCATGACATAATCTGAACTAGAGGCTCCATATTATAGGTAAATAAATTAATGTCAGTACAAAAACAAACAGCTTTTTGACTTCATACCAAAGAAGCTAAAGCCAGGATGATGAAGTAGTGTGTGTGAGAGAGGTAAAAAAAAAAGGCAGATGGTGGGAGACTGGGAGCTGAAAAAGAGGAGCTGTGACTCCCTCTAGTGGTTCACCTCTTGCACAGTTCAGTCTAAGTGTAAAATGTGTCACACCACCAGGATGAAAACACAATCGTCTTGATCTCATTGATCCAAATCACTATGCAAGTCTCATTTACGTGAAATGAAATGTCCAGAAATAAAACTTTATTAATGATATTCAGCTACACAAGTTAAACTACAAAATAGAGAAGCAGTTAGGACCCAAACACTTTAAAATGCGTTGAGATTGAATGAAATGACTTGAACTGTCTGGGGGCACATCGTGACTACTAGTCCAGCTCCATTTGCTGTAGATTACTGTGTGATGCATTTGAAAGCGCCAACATGCCAGTAAGCAGAGGTTTGAGTTTGGATTATTTTGTTAGACGTAGGCCTGCTGTAATCAAAAGTCCAGAATTAATTTCCATGCAAAAATCACAAGGGTTCTTTCAGACTTAAGAAATATTCCTTCAGAGCCACGCATATGTTAACGACGGTGTTCACAGCCTGAGTAGAACTCCTTGTAAATGGACATCTTTAATGACCCAATCTACAATAAACTCCAGTGCGTTTTTGGAAAAAAGAAAGCCCTGATTTGTCTGCATGCCACAGTTGCTCATTCTCTTTAATTTGATTTATTGGTTTCTTTTTTATCCAATTTTTGAAGAAATATGTAAAGAAGCTAGTGAGGTGCATTTTGAAACTTGGGACTAGGGACTGAAGGACTTGATTTGTTGACCCCCAACTTTATATAAGTGTACAATTACAGACAAATTCTTGAGTACCCCATTTAGTAATTACTTTTAATACAGTTAATTTATTAATAAATCTTTACAGCTCAGATGAGGGGGAACACCAAAAGTAAAACTAATGTTCAACTCAGTGCAGAGTACATTGTTTAATGTAAATCATAATATTGTAAAAGAAAACAATTTAATGTTCACTAGAGATTCACCTGTAAAGTGTACTTTGAAATTATTATTTTATTAGAGATCTTGCCTGTAGGTGGCAGTGAGTTTGAGCAAACTCATATCAAGCAGAAAGACAGACACTGATAACAAAACATTTTATTAAACAAGAAGCGGGATGGTTTGTTTCCCTATATTCTATACATTATGTGCTATACAATGTAGAGGACAGACAGAGACAGACAGGGCAGGAGTGCTGACCCAGGTTCAGTTTGCTCCAATAAATCTTTCTTTTCACACACGTGCACAAAGAGACTCATTGTCAGAAAGCAGTTAAGTGGTCTAGTGACCATAAGCAGCACCGATTTTTCATTGATAATTAAAATCAAAGACAAAAATCGAACATGGACCATCACTGCGCACATCTTCATGTGAATAGAAGTAAATTTGTTTTTTAATGAACAGCACTACTTGAGACAACTCAAACTCAACTTATAACTCAAAAGGACAAAGGTTTAACACCTACTTTTGTGGTTTTATATGGTTAAATGTGATTTTTGAGGCCCACATTGGAAGAGGTGAAGAGGTGCAGACGGCTAATGAAATAGATTTTGATGCAGGTTTATTTACCAAGTTTAAAGTATGTTAATCAAATCCTTGAAACATGCCTGTGTGATGTCTGCTAATTGCATGTCTTTGCTTTTAGAAACATGCTCCCTGACCCAGGATCAGAGCTCCTGCAAGGTGAGATCAATGCTCACTGCTGTTCATACGGAAACGATTGTATACCTTGATGATTAAAATGCTACTTGACTTGAAATCTCAACAAGCATTTAGGCAAAATGAATTTTTACTGTGCACTACAAAGGAAATCCAGCAAATGGTCTTGTCCTACCACTGCAATTAAGACTGAGATTATTCTCCTTTTTTTGAGTTTAATTTTCACTTCACTTTTCACAGGGTTGATTGGAAGTATAATTTGGAGCTGTCACAGACTTTTCTCGGAGAGGTGAAAGCTTGGACAGATATTTTTGGGTTAGTGTGACATTTTTCACTCTGTGGTCAAAGGACTGCATACTGACTGTTTCTCCTCATTCGTTTAACATTCAAAAATGATCTTTATGGTCCTAAACAGACAATCTGAGTGAATCCAATTCATGAAAAGTGAACAACACTTTGGGGAGATGATCAGCAGCAACGATGCTGCTTCAGTGAACCCCTACTGACAGCATCTTCATCTCTTATGCACATGGGACAACCTCACTTACACTACTAACAACACATTTGGTTTCTTCTGTATAATATCGGAATAGACTTGTTCCAGAAAATAAACTGCCCAAGGTGACATTTATAACCATTAAATTCATAACACGTGGACTTTTGTTCAGAAATATTTACATTTTTTTTTAAAGAAAGTGAAACATTCTGAACATGTATAGTTCCTTTTGTTTATGCAAAGACAAGAAGTGAGGTTGTTGTGGTTGTTGAGAGGATTGTTTCTTTGACATGAGCCATCTCTCATACAGACAGAAAAGCACCATCTGTAAACTAAGCTGGGAAACAGAGGGACAGCACACTTAAATACAAACTCAACTCTTAATAACACTCTTTACATCAGTCGGTTCTCAGTCAAGGCGAAGCCAGGTGCTTTTTTTCCCCTTTCGCCACACTGATAAAATGGAAATAAACAACTAACATCAGATTTAAATATAAGGTGTAACAAATTCATCAACAACAATTCATCAAGGGTTTATTTGTCTGTATGTATGAGCCATGTTTGAATTCATGTCACTGGAGTGTGTGTTATAATTCAAAATCCTCTGATTAGACAGCTGATCCGACACACTACAATAAAACCCTGGATTTGAAGGAGGACCGAGTGGAAAACTAGGGTTAGACCGATATGCTGGTGTGTCTGTCCATACAGATTCAGTGTCTCGTACCTTAAATGCTGTTCTTTTCCCACCTTAAAGAGAACAAATCTCCAGCGGAAACACCGTCTCTTATGGAGGAGTTGTACTTAAAATGATCAAATTTAAAATCAACAACTGCTACCAATATAAACATTTCAAAAAAAAAATCTCAATATCAGACCATATCGGTTGAACCCTAGCCAGAAGATGCAAAGCCACAGTTGTTGACGTGTAGAGATGTATATATACATGTACATACATTTTTGCATAAACACTATGTACATACATTGTGTGTGTTGGGACTAGATTTGGCAACCACGCTGAGAAAAGAGGTTTTGTTTTTCCTCATTAATAAGGCATGCCCTGTAAGGAGGCCCTGTGTGAGTCGGGGACCTCAGTCTGACGGCAGCTTTTATTTGCCTCCTCACACTCGGCCGGACAGTTTCCCCAAATTTACCTCACGCTTTTCGTACATGTCGTCTACACGTCACGACGAGATCTGAAAGTTTGAATTTACCGGACTTTATTCCTTTTCGAGCCCACTCAGCCGACTTCACTGGAGCTGTCTGCTGTGATGTCATCACTTGGCGACCGCCGCTGCCGTGATACCGCAACGTTCAGAAAAGCGCTGGACCGCTCCCCCAAGGCATGACATCATCTTGATGTAAAGCGCTTTAAAGTCTGCTGGCCCGGCCCGTCTCTGTGATGTCACAACTGCCCACTGTGATGTCATACCCCATGCTCCAATGATTGGAAGCCTCGTCTGCTGATGCCATTGTCGTCATGTCAGATGTTTGACAGCCGTCGGCCTCGGTTGGCGCCCAGTGAGGCTCGCAGCCTCGGCTCTCTGGCCCTGTAGACGAATTTGAGAGAAAACATTTGCAATTCAGCTAATTAATTTTACTGACAAACAAACTTAAATTACAACTAAAACATCTGATTTAATCTAGTATTCATCAGCACATCTGGAGTGAAGCTTCAATTGTGTTAGAAATTTTGGTATTGCATAATGACAGAGATCATTTCTATTGTATAAACGGCCTTTTAGGATAACGCACGTAGGACGGGGATATAACAGGGCTATTTCTGTGACCTCGTGGAAGGTGCGTATTTCCTGTGCAGACTGAGTTTTAAAAAGGGCAAACCTGTAGTGTTCATTGAAGTCCAGTCTGAAGCTGAGGAAACGTAGACTCTCATCCGGACTCGTCATCAGCAACACCAGGAACTGCTGGACGATGCTCTGAAAGAAGGAGAGGGAAGCGTGGAAGGACGAAGAGATATGAGGCTTGAAAAAAGGAGAAGACACTGGAAAACAGCTGGGTGTGCCAAATGCAAACGATTGACAGCTGTGCCTGCAGGCAGCCCAGGCTGGTACCTGGTAGAAGTGGGTGAGGATGCGGAGCTGGGATCGCATCTTTGGTATGGTTTCCTGGAACTCCTGAACCCTCTTCTTCTCCTCTGCTTCCTGTTCGGCCGTCACTCCCCACTGACCCTGAATTAGTGACCAGACGCAAATTAAGAAAAGGACAGTAGCACAAGTACCATTATGTTCAAATCATCCCGCCTTCTTTCTCTCTGTGTTTTAGGGCATCTCCTCCCCTTTCTACCTCCTCCTCTCTCCGTTGCTTCTTCTCCTCATACTGCAGTCGGAGGGTGAGTTCCTCCAGTGCCGAGCGGTAGAGGGAGTCCTGGGCGTTCTGAAACTCGATGATCTGGTCAAATATGGCCCTCAGCTGGTTCAAAAGAGACTGGACAGACAGAGAGAGGCAGAGTTCAAGGAAGTGTGTGTGGACAAAGGGAGGCAGAAAAATAACTAAAACAATCTAATTTCTGCCAAATGATTCAATGACATAGTGTATGAGTGTGTGTATGTGTGTGTTACCCTGCTGTTATTGTCCAGCAGGCATCTTGAGATGATGGTGTCAAGGAAGACGTCATGTGCAGCGATGATGTGGTCGAGGTCCTGAGCCTGCTGCACTTTGTTCCACAGCTCATCCCAGGAGCACTCCAGCACCTACACACACACACAAACACACTTTACCAAGAGTATATGGGAATTACATTACTCTTTTATTAAAAAATCAGATATCATAGTCCTTATGATGGTGGTGCCTCCATGTTTCGATCAATGTTTTACTTTTAATTCTCATAATTATTTGATTAGATGTCTGAGTATAGAAATCTTTTATTTGCTGACTTTACTCAACAGTAAAACCTGCAGTTAAATCAGCCTCTGCTTTAAAAGAGCTGCTAACGCGTCAAAAACAACATCAGTCTGACTTTCAGAATTCTTTTAGTCGCAATGACTTGTTTTGCAGCCGAGTTAACCTTAACGTACTATCAGTGTTGCGTTTAGCAGACACAGCAGAACGGCTGTAATTACTTCTTTTGCTGATGTTTTACAGCCTGCGATAGTAACGGCTCTGCTAATGGTCTGACCTCAAAGGTGATGTAGTACTGCATTTGATGGATGAAGTGGACCATCTCGGAGGCCAGGATGTGACACTGATGCAGCACACCGGACAACTCTGTAGGGTGAAAAGTGCAGGTAAAAATCACAACAGGAATTACAAAACAATAGAAATGAGAAAAATGGTAAGAGGTTTTTAAGAAAGGATTCAACAAAAAAGAACAGCCATAAAAAACTATTTACATGTGTTAACTATGTACATGTTAAGTATTTAATGCCCTGAATTAGATTAAATTATTGACATGTCTCTGAAAAAATTAGACAGAATTGGATAATATTTTTATGGATGTTGAGATGTTTTCCAATTTCATTCATTTCTGTAGTGAGAAAAATGCCAGTTTATTATATTCTCCGTGTGTGTGTGTGTGTGTGTGTTTGTGTGTGCGTGTGTGTGCGCGCGCGTGCGTGCGTGTGTTTAAGTACCAGGCATGGTTTTGAGCAGCTTGGCATTACACATCTGTCCCTTCCAGATGTCAGTCAGTGTGTACTCCATCCTCTTGGCCCTCCAAAGGAAATTAAACACACGCAGATAGTGGCCCATGCACTCCCTTGTAAACACCTGAAAACACACAAAGAAATACAGTAGATTCATGTCTGACAACAGCAGTATTATGTGGATGCTGAACATACTGCCACAGTTGTCCTGCAGAGAAGGAAACATACACAACATGTTGGGAACTGTATTGAAAGTGTGTGTGTGTGGGGGGTGGGGTGGGGTGGGGTGGTTACCGTAGCAATGGGTCCGTCCACGTGGTAGTCCAGACTGAAAACATCCCAACCTGTATCACCTGGAGACACCTGGAGCCAACAAAAGACAGATGCCAACAGGGTAAGGACACACTGAAGTCAGACCTAACCCCACCGCCCCCCCACAAACACAAACACCTTACCTCTAGCAGGCGTACGTCCAGCCTCTTTAGGATCTCTGCATTGTCATACTGGGCGTTTGTGGCTCTGACTGCCGTCTCTAAGATACCCGTCAGGTTGTGTTGGTACAAAGTGGTGGCAGGACGCACCAACTCCGGCCTGGGACAAAATCATTTGAAAACGACAACATGAAACTACATTTTGTCTAATATTCCAATACAGTAGCAGATTGCTCATGTGTTATAAATGAAAAAATATATTCAAAGTGGGTGATGCTAACTTGAGCAGGTCCATGAGGTGCCTGATGAAGTCCCCCTGGCCCAGCAGCAGGTATCTCCTCATGGCCTGCAGATGCTCCAGCAGCAGGTAGTTGCGGTTGAGAACGTCCAGCAGGTATTTGCTGGTGTCAAAGTAGGCAGCGTCGATCTTCTCCTGAAACGCCCCCTCTAGGTCAGACAGTAGCTCTGCAGCTATGAGAGTGTGGAGACAGAGAAGAAAAGGGTATCAACAGTTATATTTTTTGGACCATAAATAATTAGCATTGACTAAATATTGGAAACCCCATGTTTACCTACCCTTCAATTTGTATAGCTGTTTTGTGCACGTGTTGCATCACTTATATGTGCATTGCTATAAGTCCAATAACTAGACAACAAAAGTAACGTATTTCCAATTTACACATGGGTGAACAAACAAAGGGGAAAAGAAAAAAAAGGCAAAGTGCTAAACATCTGATGCAAATACAACATGTAAGAGTGTGATGCCCTTCAACAGATACAGTAAAAGCTGCAGATCTAACTGGTCAGATAAAGTCCTACAAACTCAATCAATAGAACATGGCTGAGTATACTTAGACGAGGACAAGGCCAGTGAGCGGTAAGAGCATCGATCACTGCCAGTCCATCGGCCTACGTCAATGTAACAATATCAATACGATGAGGACGAAACTAAATAAGGGGCTTCTTATTGGGCAATGATGTCGGTACCACACGAGTCAAAAATAACGCTGAAGAAGAAAACAATAAAGAGCACCGATGAAGCCAGCAATAGCATCAACTTTTACGCGTTCAGCACACTCTAGTGTTGGTTCTTATTATTGTTATTTGTACTTATATTTTCTAAAGATAAATGTGCAAAAACACTTCCAATCCTAATTATGCCCAGAAACTGATTCACTATAAACACAGGAGTGAGAGATTGAGGCTCTTACCGTCTTTGGGTGTGTCTGCTGACTTTGATGCTGCCGTGATTTTGCCCGGCGGCGTTCTGTCGTGACAAACCTGATGCAGGAAGTTGATGGATTTACCAATCAGCAGAACCTGGAGGAGCCAGAGAGAGAGGTAATGAGTTGATATGACTTGAGGTAAACACGGCGCCTGGAGATAACAGATGTGTCATAGTGTGTGTATGTGTGTGTACCTTGCGGGCCTGGTCCATGGTGATGAATGAGGGGATCATTGACTTCCTGAGCGAGTACTTGTCGTGCCACAGGCGGTCTGTCTTCACGTTGGGGTCTGATGCAACAAAGAACTACAACAAACACACAATGGAAGTTCATGTACGGTCACTGGGGTCTCTATCGGAGATGCTGGATCATTTTAATTAAATTTTGATTTATACACTGTAGATTTGATTGTCCTGAGCCTGAATGGATTCAAATGCAACTTCTGAATAGAGGAAAGTTTAGACTTAACACAGAATAAGTAGCTCTATGGACAAAGTGTCACATTCAATTAGATTTTCCATTTACTGCAGGAGGTTGATACGGTAGCTTCAGATTCCTTTCTAATGCTGAAAGCTGCGCGCTGATACATTTTTGAAAACACTCCAACTGTCAGCTTCACTATGAATCCATCACTACCAAGCACTTTCCCCACAACCTATTAGCTGAAATAAGAGACGGCAGTGAACGCCACTCTCAACACCACAAGCCTGCGTTTTAAATTTCAGTTACTGTACAAGTTTCAGGTCGTAGTAAAAGTAGTAACAGTAACAGCCAACAACAGTGCAAGTGGGAGAAGCGGCAGTCACACTGTAATTGAGCTGATGTGGTTAAAATGAAATAATAGGAATATTTTCCCTGAATTAATTCCAAAATGGCACAACCATAAAAATTAGATTGTAATTCGCTTGCTATATCAAGTCAAATTCCTTTATGATCTGCTTGGTTAATGAAATTAGTTTCTAAAATGTTTAATTGTTCATGTTTCTCATGAAAATGGAGAAAGCATCCTTATGCTTAATCAGAATTAGGGGTGCTGTGTCCAAAATCTTCCCATTGGCTGTGTGGAGGTTAGAAAGAAGCCAGAGTTTTGACTCCTTTCTTGCGCTCAGTTTTTTCATTCTTTACACAACAATTCCTGCCATTTTTCACGTGAACATCTGAGTGCAACACTACGAATCTCTCCCTCGAAGGAAAATGTCTGAAAAGGTGCGGCGTTCTCCCCGCATTTAAACAATACAGAGTCTCCTCCCTCTCTGTGACAGCTGGCTTTTCGGTCCGCTTTCCAAGTGTGGCCGTTCTTAACCATCGTGAACACTTTTGAGTCTCACTCACAAAAGAGGTTCACTATTAAAAGTGCACACTGTCTGATGTGCTTTAAGAGAAGAAAAATATATTTTTCTCATATGCAAACAGCTATTTGATGCGACAAATACACTACAAGAGCGTCACTTGCTTTTTCTGACTAGCACACATTTGAGTTACTGCTGTGTCATGGCGCTACCTAAAAAGTCTCACACTTACTCCATAATTATGGGAGCTGTTTATTAATTTCCTTCCTGAAAGGTGTAATAACGTTGTCCCAGTGTTCTTAAACACAGCACTTAAGACCAGACTCCGGGGATGACTAATGGTTAATGCTGGATACATAAATACTGCGCGTGAGAGAGAAACAGAAAGAGAGGAAGGGCATGGAGAAGTAAAGGAGAAACATCCATCACAGGGCTCTCCATTACACTCCTCTCATCAGTCCTCATTTAAGAAGCTGTCCTGCCTCTCCTCTCTTCATCTCCCTCCTCTCAGTAATGTTCTTTCTCATTGGGGTCAAACATTAGAGCGGTTAAACAATGTTCCAGGAATGACCAGTACATTCCTGCTGGGCCTCTGGGAATGGAGGCATTTCTTTTATTAAGCTTTAGACCAATTCAGGGCCGATTATAACCACAGATTTCCTCATCTGACTCCACCGGTGCTTTACAGGTGACTGTAGTGTGTGAGGATTTTCAGGATCAACTCAACAAAACTAATGTGGATGGAAAAGCTCAACCAAGACAAGTGTGTGCACCTCGTGGTAGGTATCTTCCAGCTCTCCGTCATAGATCCACCTATACAGGAAGTTGAGGATGGGGTGTGACACCAGGCTGAGGATGTGTTGAACCAGCGCTCTCATCTGTGGGTCTCCTGTTTTCCCGTAAGAATGGACCGCCGAGGCCAGCTCGCCTCCTTTCCGACCTGACACAAACAGAATGACTCAAACAATGTAGGGGCGTCCTATTCGCCCAACAGTACGCCGCTACAAAACCAAATACAGCACACACACCTAACCACACACCCAACCCACCTTGGCAGAAGTCAACAAGAGCAGCCAGCGTTTTGAGACGGACTTTGGGGTCGTACATCCAGACCAGCAGCCTTCTGAGAGTCAGACTGCTCTCTGTGCACACGTTCACACCCTGCTCATCCTCCACCTGCAACTACAACACACACACAGGTCTTGAGGGAATCATTTTAATTGACTGAATCTTCCCCCACACTTTAAGTGATGTGTTGTTCAGGAGTGGGAAAGCGAGTTTTGTTTCAGTATTAATGTCACCATCCATTTGATCTTTCTGTCACTGTTAAACATCATCTCTCTGTATACATTGACCTGCCAGGCACTGCTTGATCCCTGTACCTGTGAGTGGAGGACAGACAGCAGCCTGTAGTACTCCTTCAGCTCCTGGTGGAGCGAGGCACAGAAGCTCTGAGGGGAGGAGAAGGGAGGAAAGATATGCGTTAGCAGATGATCTTTAGAAGATAATGGATGCATACGGCAAACGCAGACGCACCTGTCCGACCAGTCCGAAGGCCCGGTCGAGGCTCCTGGCGTCGGTGTACTTCCTGACTTTGTTGTGGAGCCAGCCGAGCTCGGCCAGTCTGCTGCTGGTGTCTCTCAGGGACTTGCACAGCACCACCTGGTGAGGCACAGCTCACATTACACACAAACACACAAGGCACTACATCCCCCGTTTGTTTATATTGTTCTTGTGATAAACAGGAATTTGAAATTTGATCCTTTTTTGTGTTTGTGTGAACGACGAACAAAACTCAGAACAGTCCTTATCCCTGAGTCCTTTAATGTTTGCTTTCTGTTGTTGAATCTGACATTTCTTATTATTATAGGTAAATTTTTTACTTTTTTTTTTTTTACATACAGCTATAATACAGCTGCATAATGCATTTTTAGGTGACAGCAACAAAGCTAGCTCTTCTTCTTTTTTTTGCATGAACAAACTCCAGCAGAAATTATCTAGAGGGCAGTTTATCACGTTGTTTCACCTCGTTGTTGTTTCTCATCCAATGATGTGATAACCATAACCACAGATAGTAATTACCATTATCTTAGAGATTACTGTAATTTATTATGAGCCCACTTTGACTGGTGGAGACTTCACTTTTAATTATTGAATTTATTTCCCGTTTAACAAAACCTCTCATCCAGAGAGCTTTACAGACAGGAGTTAAGTGGCCCACGACGAGTCCAAAATATCTCCATCCTTGACTCATTTATCTCCGGTCTCAGTGGCTCCTGCTCCATCAGGACGGTGACAGCAGGTTGACTACAAGTCTATGTTTAGCACAACAGAGAGTATGGGACAGGTTACATCTAAGGCCTTCCTATCAATAGACATGAGAGGAGGAACAGGAGGGGGGGATGAAAGAAATGGACAGGACAGAGAAAAGAAAACAGAGGTCGATGTGGCTCGGAACCAAAGAGCTTCCTATTGATCTGTTGAATGTTTCTTTTAAAGTCAAATCAACAGCAATTATCCTGATATCATATCAGCTACTCTGGGTATGTGCTGGAAACAAATTCTTTCCAAAAGAAGATAGTGAACATGTTGGAAAAGTTCTCATCTTAAAAAATAAATGAAACTTTTAGATGTAAATGATCAGATTATCCATGTTTTTAAAATATGAAGGTACGTTTCATTCTACAAATTATGTTTCTTCTTCATTTGTGAAATCTGAATACTGGAAATAAAATATGGGGAGAAAAAAAACAGTGATGCTGAAACGAGTAATCAATTAATTAACTAGGAGATCGACAGTTCTGATAATCATACAAACATTAGCTTTTAAAATGAGGATTTGCTGCTTTTCTCTGTTTAGATCCATGTAAATTTAATATCCTTGGGACGGCCAAACAAGCAATTTGAAGACGACACTTTTGACTCAGGTGATTTTTCAAAATTTGTGGACAGTTTTTAGACTAACAATTAAGTGATTGATTAAAAAAAAAAATGCTGATTAATAAAATAAAGGTTATTCACCGCCCTAGGTAGAAGCATAGTGGAAATAATAACACAGCTCCCATTTGTTCCTGCACTGTAGCAGTGCTTCTGGGATGATGATGACCTGGACTGCACTGTAAGGTCACTCTGGGTAATGTGCGCGACCCGCTGAACCGATCGGTCTAGACGCAGGTTCAGGTTACCTTGCTGTCTGTTTTGTAGCAATTATCCTGGACGCTCATCTTGATGAACTTCCCATCGATTCCCTGGAAGACGTAGAGGATGTCCCGCACCAGCGCCGCCACGCTCACCTCTCCTGCACCGACATAGGACAGAGAAGTTATTGCACGTTAGGAACACAGGGAATGCTCTCAGTTTTGAATGAAAGCACTCAAGTCTTAGCGGACGTTTAGGCTATGATCCGCATTTCCCTGAAAGACCAAATCACGTCATCACCTAAGAGGAAAAAGGTTCTGAAGAATCAGGACCTTTTTTTGGTCTGCATACAGGCATAACGTCTCTCACCGTCTCTGCGAGGGTGGACCACTCTGGTGGAGAGAGCTGGTGGACCAAGGAGGGGTCGAGAGGGGAGCGGGCCCAGAGCAGAGGAAGGGGAGCAGCTTACAGGAAGAGCCCAGGCCAGCCGAGAGTTCAGAGGCTGACCGCCTCCTGCTGCGGACTGAGGGGGTTGACTGAAACACACACACACACACACACACACACACACACACACACACACACACACACACACACACTGTTGCTCTCTTGGGCCTAAGATGTTGCACTGATATTACTGTTCCATACTAGGGCTGGGCAATACGGCCAAAAATCACCATGAAAAGTTTAAAGTTATTTTTTCAATTAATACGCGTGAGTAAAATTATGTGCAACCTTTTTTTCAACAAAAAATATCTTAATAAAAAAATATTCATTTGTGATTCAAATTAATTAAGTCAAACATTTATTGAATATTTGTAATATTGTTATTAAGAAAAATTATATTGCAATAATTATCATTATTGTTTTATTGCTCAGGCAAGGGTGTAGGTGAGTTTAACAGTGACTTCAACCAACAAAACTTTCTTCTGTTAGACAATGCACTCCGAACAGCAAATAAACTCAGTTTAAAAAAAAACAACATTTTGCATAATTAAAGCACCACTACGGTGTGTTTCCCAGAGTATAGATTATAATGGTGTGAGACCTTTTTTCCATGTTTGAGTGTGAGAGGATTTGTCCTTTCACGACTATAATGTGAACCCAGACAGCTCAATGGTCATTTGTAACCGAAGGACTCCTGCATTATTAATAAGGATACGTGGAATTAAATGGCCTTCTGATGCCTCATAAAACAGATTTATAAGAGGTCAGGCTGAGAGCTAGGTTCATTTTCTGGTGCTAATTGATGCTTCCTTTATCTGGAGTGTTTTTACAGGAAGAGCCTGATCAGATAAATAACCCTCTCCTCCCCAGAGCCTTTCAGGTCAAACTGCCACAGCTGACAAGTGTGACAGTATGTGGCATAATGTTGGCTTGTGGATCAAAGTGGTGTTTAAGTGCAGCTGAATAAAGTCAATCCATTAAGATCCCTTTAGACTGCCTGCACAGTGTGAGCCAAAGTATCCGCTGTACATCTACTGTACTCGATCGACAACATTGCTACTGAGAAGGAAATTTTTTTTTCCAGGAATGTGGTGTGAAAATGCTCACCCGGCCAGCAGCGACTGTGGCGTTGCCGTGGGCCCGTTCAGGGTGTAGACTCCCAGGCTGGAGATGCCACTGGTCCCCACACTGGCTGACAGACCCGCGGTCCTCTCCCCGTAGCCCAGGGCCAGGCTCTGGGGCCGGGTGCAGTAAAAAGGTGTGGAGTGGGCGTCCCTGGGGAGGGGCTGGGCAAAGAGTGCGCCATAGTTTCCAACCTGGGAAGGACAGGGACATGGTAAGAGAGTTATTAATATACTAGTAGTATTATAAATCTCATACAGGACATGAGAGAGGAAAGACAAGACTTTCAGACAACGTGACACTTGTATGTATGTGCGTCTCCCTCACCCTACTGGACGGTTTGCGGGGGTCTTCAGAGAGGCTGAGCAGCAAGTAGAGAACAGACCAGCGATGCTTCAGAACACACTGTCAAACAGGAAACACACCACAGAAACATAAAGTCAGCTAAACATCATCATCATCATCATTTAGGGACATGGCAGAAAATATCCTTAATTAATATTTAATATTATATATAATTATTACTGTGTAAATAATGTGACAAATACTACTCTGTCCGTCTACATGAAAACCATATTTAACTGTCCCGTTATTGTTGAGGTAAGAATGCAGTCGTGAAAGAAACACCAACCTGTGTCTGAAGTTTTCTGTGCAGCTCAGAGAAAAGAGCAGCGTCTGCTTCTCTCCTCTGCTTCAGCACTGCGACAGCACAGAGACAAAATCAGGATGTTTGGATGTCCAAACGACAGTAGGGGAGCTTCTAAAAGTTTCCCACAATACTATGTCACTTTAACAGATCAACATGCACCAAGGTTTCCTGTCATTCCCTGCAGGATTTGCACATATTTTTAAAATATGATAAAGTTTAGTTTTTGCATCACGCGTGGTTTACAACTACATTAAGAAAGAAACCTTTTTCATAAACAGTCTTATTGGGATTTAAAGATGGCTAACTTAAAGTGCAGAGTAGGGCAAAAGAAAGAAGGAATTGAATTGCTGAGGAACATGGGGTCCTGTGCTTAGAAAAGCAGACAGGATGCACTGGGCACAGCTCGCTCTGTTCTGCAGCACAAAGAAACCTGTCATCACACTGTGAATAGAAGAAGGGCTCTCATGTCGTTCATCAATGATGATGTCTGACACATTTTAAGAGCCTTTCAGACCTGAGCAACCTCAGGAATCCCTGTCTATATTTGAAAAAGAAGGTAAGAGATGTCAGAAACTAACTTTTGACAGAACAAAAAGATTTTAGTTCAGTTCTTCCGCTCATCCCTGCATTAACATCTAGCTCTGGTATGACATGCCACAGTCTTCTGCAGCTGGTTCTGTTGGTATAACTGGGATAAAATATTTTATTTGAGTGAACTCCTGATTCTAGCTAAATACTAAATATTTGATTTAATCACATCAGGACTCACTATGTAAATCCCTAGGAAAAAACAGGAACATCCTTTTTGGCAGCTCCATAACTACAAAAAATACTTTAAGAACGTCCACCGGAAGACCAGAGATAATATGTAGTAAGTGTTTCTGTTTTATTTTCTGCCTCAAAGCTGGGATTGGTGTTCTGCCCCTAATGGTGTTACAATGGCCACTATGAAAGTCCACTGGGATTTGCTTTTTATGGTCCAACAAGGAGTTTGGATTTTGTGGAGCGGCTCCAATATAAAAGGTGACACATGGAGCTCCTGTACAAAACCAGCTGACAGCAACTGAGATGTGCAGATTTGGCTGGTGGATGGTACAGTAGGTTAATGCTGGAAATGAGTTCCTCACATCTTAACAGTAGCCCAGTGACATATAGTACAAATGTGTCATCATAGGGAGATAATATACGTCCAAGAAGCACTTACATTCTTTCTTGATCTTCTCTGACACCAGGAACTCGTCCCGTTCAATACTGGGGGCGTAGTTACTGCCAATGACTCGCACTGCGTACTGAAACTGGGGGGCAACTTCAGCTGGAGAAATAAATAACACGCAATGACTAAAGGTAAATGAGCAGGATTTTAAGTAATGTAGAAATCATCAACAGCTGTGACCAGGAGTTTTTTTTAATCCAACATTTTCCCATTTATGTCGCTTCAAAAAGTTACAATACTTTCAACTTAGATACTAGGATGCTTTGAAAATGGTTGTGACTAATGGGATCAAATTACTGTGGCTAACACTCTGACTTTGGATTATAACACTGCAGCCCACATTTCTGTCAACACTGCCAAACTGCAAAGCTTTGGTGTCTTTGATCACGGGGTAAGACATGCAATCGCGTCAAAGTGACAGAAAAATATAGGACACGTTGATATTCTTACGCCTAAGTCGCTATCTCCGATCAAACATGCTAACCTCCCTCCTCTCAGATGGCAGCATCCAACAGGGGCCTGCAGCTCGCAAGACACAAGTGCATTCAATCACCATGCAAACAGTGTGTGGGTCAGCATGCGCGCTAACTAGCTCAGAGGTTGAAGCTTTATCAAACCAAAGCTAACACTTTAGTACAGTAACAGCTGGAGGTACAACGAAGCTGTTAAGCGGGATGTGCAGTGTATGGGTAAGCCCATTGGCTGACAGCTACGCGGACCTAGCTACATTACGTGCCGTTGTTTAACACAGCTAAGTGATATCAAACTCAATTTAATCAGTCTAAGATTCAAGTGTGTGCTTGTAAACTCACAAGGCAGAAAATTAATGAATAATACGCTCTGTTTAATTCGGCATATGTCCAAAAGACCAAGAAACTTTACTAGCAATAAAATTTCAACCTTTTCCTTGAACTTCCCGTCTAAAATAACCCACCGACTTCAGTCGGCGCATCAGAGTAAATAGTTTCATTAATACCAAACTGTGTACTTCTGGTATGGAAAATATAGCCGAATTGGCCCGTATACAGTAAAGATTCAGCCGATACCTTTACTTGACGTGTAAAATATGTACGATTTGCATTTGGAAGAGCAAAGTCAAAGTGTCGAATTTTTGAATGAGGTTCGGTGTGACATCTCCAATTGCACGTAATGCTACCCGTACTAGCGCGTAGCATGCTACTGTTCACTGATGTACCTTCGCTTTTCCCCGTGATTCTGCAGCAGAGGCTCTGGAGAAGCACGTTGGGTGATTTCTGATCCAGGGTCGCCATACTGTTGTGGCTATCTTTGCGTGCGTTGCCCGATAACTGAATAAATGTCACTGTATGATGTGAACTAACTCCAGTCTCCCACTACGAACAACGCCATTTTCACAGGTTGAGTCAAGCTGGCAGGACGCAGGAAGAATATGACCGCAACTAGCGCCAGATTCCCGCCATAGTAAGAGCATCTCATTTCTCACTCTATAACAGCTTGCAAGACTATCAGAAATTTCTTTCCAGATTGTATACTCTTCTTTCTGAAAAATTAATTCTGAAGGAAGCACAGCTGTACAACATAGGAGCTGTCCAATCCTAACTGATTTATTAACTGGCATTTGGAAGGTAATGGAGGACAGGCTACAGAAATAAGACAAAATTATTACTTTTAAAATATAACCTGTTTATGCATGTAAATACAGATCATATAAGAAGAAAATATAGGGCAGTCAGGAATTGCACATTATTGTCTGTAGAGTATATACCTGTGTGTGCGCTAGTCACCTCTTTAAATGTAATTTAAATGGGATAAACACTGTACCGTTCCAAGAGCTATTACATGTTAATTACACATTGGTCTGATGGCGTTGACAGGTCTGAATTAAACATATGTGTAGTAGTCTTCTTGGCAAGGCTGTTAATGTAAATAAAAATGTAATCAACTATAATACATCAAAATACTCAAGTAAAAGTATGACTTACATTAAATACAGTAAGTTTTAAATGTTTACGTGAGGGTTTTATTTTGATGGTTATGACCGGATATGGTGGTTGTTATTGTTGTAACTTTGCTGTAGGTGTTTCAACTGAACCCGCCGAAAAGCGTCTCCAGGAAACAGAGGACGGACAAATGGATGAAAACATTTCCCTCCGGAAACAGAGCACCTTAGTTTGTAGTTCTGACCCTTTTGACCTCCTCCTGTAACAGTCAACAGTTACAAAACGATGTCTTAATAATACAGCGTTACTTTTATTTTCATCCTGCGGCAATAATTTATAAAATATCTCTAGAAGTAAGAAAAGTATTTAATTATACTGAAGAAGTGGACTAAAGATCAGAATCAGAAAGAGCTTCGTAGTACCTGTTTTACATGTATGAGGGATTTGCTTTGGTGTTTAGGTGCTAGACCTAGACATAAAAATACAATTGACATAAATAGGTTTAAGAATATATAAATATGGAATAAATAGATCCAAGTTATAAAATAATTATCAAACTATGTGTAGAAGAAAAAGCTAAACAATGTGGCAGTTATTTACTGTAGGCTAAATATGGATTACTCCAGATTTTTGTTGACCAAACATGTTACAGGGGGAGAGGATTTGTATAAATATGTAAATATAAAGCTGACACAATATAAAAAAATAATAAGGAATATGTGAAAGATTTCAGTTTGTGCAGCAAGAAAGTGTCAGAGTGAAAGTATTGTCTGTGTTTCTAATCTTTTTAAATAAAAATGTTTAGTTTATAAACTATATAGGTTATCGGAACTTATTCATGTGGAAGAAAAACAGATTTGTATGAGAATAAGATTTCTATTATTATTATTAGTAGTAGTAGTAGTAGTAGTAGTAGTAGTAGTAGTAGTAGTAGTAGTAGTAGTAGTAGTAGTAGTAGTATTTCAGCACCCTGTGAGTGGACAGCACCACCTGAGTGTCCCCAACCGACACAGCCTCCTCAAACACAATTATGTAAATGTTAGGCACTCATTTTCGTTGCGTTATTGCTCGGCCTCGTTACAGTTAGGCATACTGTTGATTTTGTCTTTGGTGTGCCATCACGCCACGAGCAAACAAATCAATGACCTAATTAACTGCAACGTCCAATCAATTACACACCAGAAACATTAGAGCGCATGCGCTCACCTCCAGTCAGAGCCACCACCTGGCTCCTCGTGACGTACATGAGAGAAAAGCTCCTTTTTGCCGCGGCGCGAGACAAGAAGATTATTAGTCCCACACGCGCCGGGCAGGAGAGTAAGCGCGAGGAAGGCGGAGAGACTTGGTACTAGTTTTCGTCCTCGTCGGTGGACCACCCCACTTGTCCGAGCTCGTGTGAACTGTCCTCAAACTGTATGAAAGGCGCACAGAAAGACGCTTTTCCTGCTCCTAGCGACAGACTCTCGTAGGTGAGCAGCCGGCAGGTTCACGAGGATCTGAAGCAGCTTTGCCGGAGCCATTCTTTTTTAATTCAGGAAGAAGAGAAGGGAGTGAAAGTCATGGGCAGAGGAGAAGAATTACAAAGAAGTTAGCGCTACAGGAAAATCAGTTTGAAAAAAAAGACTGACAAAGAAGAAGTGTCCCGGAGAGGGTAGAGGAATAGGATGGGGATGGATTTCAGCACCCTTCGGACCCTCATCAGCAGATATGTAAGTTTTTACAGCGCTTACACCCACCGTGTGTGCGCTCAGTTATGTGTCATGCTGTCCGCGTGTTCTCTACAGACCAAAGCTCTTTACAACATCCGAAGATAAATAGAAAACGTGCGCGCTTTTATCTCTATCGGTTTCAAATTCTGTCGAAGCGGCTTCTGATCCGGATTAAGTTTCACTCGCGGAAGGGAGTGGAAAGAAGCTCAGTGGGAAATGATTGAGAAACATTCTGACGCCATAAAAACACCACAATGACTCATTTTATAGAGAGCTATATGTTTGTCTTGAAACGTTTTTATTTCCACATAAAATAATATCACTTTGAAGATGACACTTTATGGTGGTGGACTGTAAACCTATTTACATAATGAAAGTTCTCTTTGGTGAAGTATGTTGAATTAAGGCGTGACATGTCTTGAGAGAAGATCAGTATTTGCTGATAACCAAAGATGTGTTAAAATTTCAGAATTTTGAATGAGATTTGGCACGCATAAAATAGTCTATTATTTGGCATCTGAAAACATTTCAACTGTTTTAGCACATTCTGCTCAAACACACCAGCACTCACGTTCAGTCAACAAATCAGAGCTACTTCAGTAAGAAAAAAGGTGGAGTCACCTGTCATTATTGTAAGAGTAAATCCCAGTCAGGACAGAACATGTCAAGAGATGCAGACACAGCAATTATCATTCATCTTAATCTAATCTTAAATATATTGACAAATTATAATAATCTCTAAGTGAAATCTTGTTTTTGAAAAAACGTGAAATCAACGCAGTTTTTGAGCAAAGCCAGTGGCAGCTTTTATCACATAGTTTTAACTTGTTTTGCATCCGATAAAATTTCTTTGATGGATTTTCTATTTGGTTGTGTACAATTGTTCAACTCAACTAATTTGCTTTTCACTCTAATTTATTATGCATCTTCCAACAAGACCACAAATGGAACAGCCGGTCACATGAATTATGTAATCCAGTTGTTTTCCCTGCTGCTAGTCAAATCGATAGGCAGCAGTGGAGCAGCCTGCCTATATGGCTGAGTTGCATTAGGCTCCACAGTAATGTGTTTGAGAGTAACCCAGACAGGGCAAGCCCCTCTCTCACGAGAGCCAGCGAGGTCTAAACCCTGACTCCATGCTCAGCTGAGGCTTAGACACGGCCTCCCAACTGTTGCAAATGTCTGATTGAATCAAATCCCTGCTGTGCGGAGGATGAAATGGAGCCTTATAGTGAGAAACGTGCAGAGACAAGCCCTCTGACTGGTAGGATGCTGATGAGTTCTGCTGCTCTAAATGATCTGGATAACTGCTTTATACAAATGAGTTTGGGTTAAATTGATTGTATTGCAGCTACAAAAAACAGATGCAAAGACACTGCTGAGCGCTTAAGATAAGGAACATCTATCTGGTTTTCAATACTGGGCCTCTATGAAAAATCAGTCAGTACTGGGAGCCAGCAATATGACAGAGGATTCTCCCTCTGACCACAGATGTAAAATGAAAGTAATTATAAATTCAGTCTTTATTTAAAAGTCTAATATATCCAATTGATTTGCACTAAAGAAAGTTCATGTGAAATGTCAGCGATTTCTTTTCTTTCTTTAAGGAATAAAAGGAAAAGAAAAATGCATCCGACAGGAGTTTGTTTCATGAAGCCAATTAAAACAGCATCACTGTCAGTTTTTCAAAGAATTTCATAGCAATCTTCCATGTGCCTTTTTTCTGTGTTTCTAGTTTTAAATTTATTTTTCCCAGTGCACTATTTCTTACCTTTTATAACTACATAATAAGAAATCGAGCAGCATGTCAAAAGGGATTGTTATTTATAGGAATACAGCAATTAAGTGATAATTTCATTTAGTTTTCATTAATGTAACTTTCACTTTATAACAGATTTGAAATGTACAACTTGTTCCAAACAAAGTCTTGCAAAGTCTTTACGGTGCAGCAAGATAAATCACATTGGAACCAAATAATATGGACCAGAACTTCCCCCAGTATCCACGATAACCACAGTCTTTTCGAATGCAATGCAGTCTTAAGTATTTCTCCCTCTGTAGGAGCATTCTAAGCATTGGTAGGTATTGGTATGCGCTTATTTATTTGCGGCCTTTGTCCAGGAACCAATCTGATTTGTGGGAAAGCCGTTATGCTGGGAATGTTGAGATTTGTCTGTTATCAGTTAACAGGCTGTAAACAGATGTAACGGCTGTGATTTACATGCAGATACATTTAACGCAGAGATATGTATCTTGGTGATTTCAACAGACCAAACATAAGAGAAAGCCGGATTCTGTTGAAACCCCTTTGAACTTCTCAGCCTTGACACATAATTTTTGTCTCCAATGACTCTGTATTCAATGCACACTATAAATGACAGCAGTCAAATAATTAGAATGGACACTGAGCTCAAAATAGTTTCTTTTAAATGTAGCAAAAACCTAATCTAATCTGGAATTTAACATCAGTAAATCTGTGTCTTCGCAGTCCTACGTATCCTGAAAATGAAGAAAACACATCTGCTTAGTATCAAGCAGAATACAAACAGTAGGAAGCTCAATGTTTGCAGAAATAGTCCTTAAAAAAAGACAGAAAAAATGACCACACTTTTCAGCCTGAACCCCAACTTGCAAGACGTTTACCCACTTAATTCTTTAATGCAAACAGCATATACTGCGTCATATTAAGTGGTTAGTATAACCTGCAAAAATACGTTCTGAAATGTACAGCGCCGTTGTTGTCTAAGATGGGAGTGCTGAAGACGAGGAATAAGGAGCAAGAGAGGGGAAGATTTAACGACGTAGATTAGCTTTGTCATGTGATGCGAACTGCAGACTCCTCTAACAGGGTTATCATCATAAACCAGCAGGGAGTGTCCCTCTGTTTGACTGGTATCTGATGTGTGATCTGTCATAATAGCGCCTGTGATAATGGTGATACATAAATGGTGATACATAGATTGTAGTTTATCATCTGTTGCATGCTGAAGCAATTTTACCCATGACTGAAATCTGTATTGTTTCTATTGCAACATTCAATTTCACACAGTGGAGAGTTTTAGTGTCAAGTAATAATCTACATGTTTTCACCAAGAACATTTTAATCCAAATTTAAAAGCCTGTAGAAAATATTTTAGCACTTTATTTTGAAAGTAAAAGCTCCTTTTCATTGCACAATTATAATTAAAGACACAAGTTCTGACATTTTACTGGATATTGTTGCAGTGACTTTTACAGAGCTGCAATCATCCATGGATTAGTTAATGGCCAGAATATTAATTTTTAAAGTTGATTTATCTCGATCTAATGATGTCATGTTTCAAGCAAAAACATTCCCTTGTTCCAGCTTTTCCGAGGCTTTGCTGCATTTCTCTTACATGATAGTAAACTGAGTATGTATCACTATTTGCAGACATTTTATACACCAAACAATGAATCTATTATTAAGAAAATAATAGTAAGTTGAAGCCGTGGACTCTTACCTTTTTAATAAGGATGTAATCGAACAGTATAAAACATCGCCTAGCAGTCAACTCACAATAAAATAACAGCCCTGTATATTAATGCTGAATTCTCTTTGGCCATACTAACATCTGGATGAAATAAACACGTTACTCTTATTCAGTTTAGCCGAGGCCACATTGTACCGCTTGGATTCCAGTTGTACTGTTTCGGGGTTATTTGGTCTCGCTGCCTTCTCTGATGAGGTAAAAGGGTTGAGGATGTTATGCAAGCCTAAAGCTTTCTTTTTAAGTGTTACATGAAGAGTTGTAGTCTTCGTGGCTGTCGCTCCTGTCCAGGCTGAATGAGAACAAAATGTAATCACAGTGACATGCAGGAGCACTGAGACCCAGTGTACTTGTACTCGCCTCACTTCTTTTGTTCTCAGGGTAGTTTAAAGCTCTGATAGTTTTAAACGTACCATTTATTGTTTTAAATTATCTAATGGCATGTTCTCTTGCGTGTCCTGTCTGCTTTACTAAGCATGGTTTGACATCACAGTCCTTTTTAATGGTTCATTTGCTGTTTTCTCTGTTTGTATTTTGCTTTTTCAAATCTATGTTGAATCCAAAGAAATTACACTTTTTTTTCAGCAGTTTTTATTTATTTTGTTTTTTAAATTATTGTTGTTGTAATCTCATTTAATTTAACTTTCCTAATCCTTCCTGTTTCTTGTCTCTCTTATCTTTGCTATTTTATGACTTTTCTGTTTAAAAGAATGCACCCAGATGATTGCAGTCTTGATGTTCTTATGGACTAATGGGGCATCCTTACAGAAACTTTTACCCTTTGTCAGTTTAGTATTCTGAACATGTGTGACTGTGACAGTTACGGAGTAGCAACCCGAGTTCTCTATTTATTGTAGAAGAACCAAATTCCAAATTCCAAGAACCAAATTTTAAAACTAGTGTTAGACCTACTGGTACCATGGTGGTTTTTCATGTGTGAGTAACAACATATTATGGGTAAAACTGGTTCCAGTTTTGTAATATATTACATACGAGTTACAGCTCTAAACATCCGTTTTCTGATCCCCAGCGAATACTGAGAAATGCGATCAATCTTTTAACAACATTTACTGCTCTTCTAAGTGTATTCCCAGAATCATAAAAGACTCTTTTAACCATCAAGATTTTTTTTAAACCTGTTTTGTAAATGTTACGTTTCCTATCCATGATGCCAGGAGAGGGTGGAATATTTTTTTCATCCAGATGGTTAGAAGAGACTTTAAGATATTGAACTCAAAACAGCAGGAAGTGTTGTAAAATAACCTGCTTAGCACTATGACTGTTACTGTGACTTGAATGTAATGTTAGTATATGAGACTATATATATGAGCCAAGGACAAAACAAGACACATACACATTATGTTCAGTGCAAAAACAATATGTTTGCATTAGGGCTGCAATGGTTATTTGATTAACTACTTTGAGAGAAAAGCAATTTGCGTCTTGGTATAATTTATTTTCAGATGTTCCATCGATTCTCTACTTCAGCAATTATCCATCAACCAAATAAGTAAGAAGAATGGCCTTGGTACTTATATTAATACGTCATGTGTGATATTGAAATGTTCTTTCTTAATCTGAATGAATTATTTAATGCATAATAAACAGATGCAGTACTAGTTTTCAGCTGTGAATGAAACAAACAAGAGATGTCATGTTTGTGTAGAGGTGAGCTGGAAGCTGCTGGGCAGCATTCCTCTGCTGGTGACTAATCTTGCATCCAAGACAGGAAGTCTCTCTCTCTCTCTCTCTCTCTCTCTCTCTCTCTCTCTCTCTCTCTCTCTCTCTCTCTCTCTCTCTCTCTCTCTCTCTCTCTCTCTCTCTCTCTCTCTCTCTCTCTCTCTCTCTCTCTCTCTCTCTCTCTCTCTGGCTTTCTGCCTTCACATAGTGGATTAAAGGGTTACTGGTGTTCACTAAACCTTCACACTGTTAATCCATTTTACAGCTATACTTTCAAATCTAAGCCAATCACTGATCTCCTACTGCTTATTTTCCACCTGTTGTATTTTCTAATGAAGTTTTCCTTCAGTTTCAACACAGCAGCAGGCTGTAGCATCACGCAGCTGATCTGTGCATATGAGGCAAGAGTAACTGTTCAGAGTAAGCGAGTGGAGGCTGATGATCAAATTGTTGTCTCTGTTACTTCATGCAGGCTAGTAAGTGGAGAGGTGGAATATTGTAGTAGCCAGGCGACTCAGAGGGCAGTGGATCACATGAACGACTTGGCTCGGCCCAATTGTCAATAATTTATAAGCAGTCTGGCTGACAATAAGGGCTGATGTTTGTGTAGCTTGTTGTGGAGTCTTCCACAGCACGGTTGCTCAACGTGTGGTGCAGGGATACCTGCGGGTGCTGGAGGGGATCCCTCGGGGTCCCCAGCAAAATGAGGAACTGATAAATGACTTTAACGTGTACTTGCGTTTTACTTACTAATCAGGGTACTATTCAGGACTCAGGAAAGGTAGTCTTTTATTTTGAATGGTGGCCATGTTGTTGTATAATGGCTTTTGAAGCATGCTCATGCGTATGCCGGCAGCAGCAGGTTTCCTCTCAGCCTCATGCTAATAATTTAACACCAGCCCGGCCATTCTGTCCGCGAAAAGACAAAGTGCACAGGGGTTAACCTTTTTCCCTAAAGGATTTACTGGCTCTCACTAAGCCACTCGGTCTTGGGATTGCTTCACTGCTTGACTGGCTGCTGCTACTGCTTCACATTTAACAGTCCCTTCTATTTGTCACATGAACACAATACATGTCATAGTGAAAGTGACAACTAAATCGACTAACGAAACAGAAACAAAAGTGAGGATGTGCAAGTAACACAGCGTTAACACTAACTTTGGAGAAGAAGCACAATCCTAAGCACGATAACCTAAACTCATGACAACAATTCTCCCGTTGCAGTAGAAACTGCAGACCTCAATGTCCAATTTGTGATTGGTGTCATGATGAGAGATAGATTCTGGTCACCTGTGTGAATCCCTGGGCTCACTGTCAAAACTGGGTGGAAGTAAATTGTTAATTAACTGACTTTAAAGGAAGATAAGTGCTTTATTCTGAAGTGTCTGAAGCATTTTCTAATGAGTTGACAATATACATGTACAAATATATTCAAGTCACAAGGTATGTTTGTAATGTGAATTTGCATCTATAAACTAGGGCTGGGGGGTATATCGGTATTATGAGGTATACCGAGATAATATCAAAAGAGATATAAAATTCGACAATACTGATATAGTTTAATTTTGAGTTAATAAATATGTTTCCATAAAGTTTGCGTGTCTCTGTCCCTCACCATGCAGCCCCACCCCTCCACGAACGTTATTACGTTCCAAGTCGTGACACAGTAGATATTTTGCAAGAGCAGACGAGGTAAAGCGACACTGAACACACCAGTGCAGATGTAATTCGTTAGCTATCACATTGGTTTTGTTTTAAAAGGCTACATCATCAACACAGCTGCTGCTGTGAACTGAATTGTGGGAGGAAAAGTCCAGAAGAGGAGTTCTGTTTTGTTTGTTTTTTTTGGCCACTTTATATAACGTAGCCTGCTACTGATGGAGAATCATACAGGTAGAGAGAGATGGAAAGAAGTGGGGTACGCTGACGTGTTTGTAACAGAGCTACGTCAGGTCTGTGAGTGTGAAGAGAACTGAAGGAGGCAGAGTGAAGTATAATTAAAACGGTGAAACAAGAAACAAGCCACTACAGATAGTTAAAAAAAAACGACTAGTCAATCAGAAAGAAGTTGATCAAATTAAAATGTGAGGATTTCCTGCTTTCCTTTTTTTTTTATATAATTGCAAGTTAAAAATATTTTTTTTGTTGTTTTTTGTTGGTTGTTATTTGAAGAAGTACGTTTTTTGGAAAGACATCCTATAAAAGGCAGTGGTTCCCAGCTTTTGTTTGACTTGTTATACCTTTTAAAATGATCTTGTGACCCTTTGTCACTAGTTGCATACCATTATGTGTGATGACAAGGTCAAAGGAAGCGTTGTCCTTGTTTTCTTGGTATAAACATTCAAGGAAGTAAAGAAGAAGTAAAATTATCCAGTAATTCACAAGAATAAGCGGTTGACGATGGATGGATGGATGATTTTTCCTTTTTTTTTAAAAATCTGATACATAAAAGTCCTGCATCACTGCTTTTTAAAACAATTTACCTCCTTCCTTCTCCGTGCCCAAACAATACCTGCTGAAGAGCTCCATTAAGAGCTTGAATCAGTGTCGTTGCAGTAACATTAACACTGTATTACAGCACACTGGACAAGGAGACAGATGATGGATGGACCTGGGTTAATGGTGCATAGAGACCTCTATCCAAAGAGAGAACGATACAGAGAGAGAGAGAAAGATGTTGTTTGAACTTGGATCATCATAATAACATTGCTCTGGGGTGCCGGTGAAAGTGCTGAGGGGAGCAGGTACACCTTAATGTTCTCACTGTCTGAGGGAATGATGGCTGGTCGACTCGCTGCTGGAACACACCATTCCCACCGGGCCTCACGTCAGAGAGCGAGAGAGGGAGAAAAGTGAAGCGAGTGTACCCCCCCCCCCCCCTTCTCCTTCCTAAATGCTGACAGTGCACTCTGCAGACATCACCCCCTTTTTTCCCCTTCCCTTGCTTTGTTTGCTTAAGACATTAGCAGGACATCATTGCAGCACTATTGATTAATTGAATTATTGGTCTGTAGCATTCACCTCTTCACACAGGAAGTGAAGCAGAATTTTGCTTATACTTGCAAGAAATTGATCGCTTTTCTTTGACTTCTTCCCATTAGTCCCATAAAGACAGACATTATTCATAATCAAGCAGCTACATGATGAATAGCTGTCTTGGTTCTTGCCTTTTTCAGTCAGTGTGGTATGTGAGATGCTTTTTCTGTTACAGCAGCAGCTCTTATCTGTGTTATCTATGTCTATGTGAATATCTAAATAATTAGCATTTTATAAACTTTCTGTTTAGCTGTCAGTGGTAGATGTTGGAAGGAAGGCCATTTTCTTTTTGTAAATACATACAATGAATTTTGTTGGAGCTAATAGGCATTTGCTTCAGGTTGAAGAATCTTACCTTAAGCAAAGTCTTCACGCTTCAGTTTGCAAACCTTTGAGGGAATTTGTATCCATCTCTGCCTTCTCTCAGTTTGTGTGTGTTCATCCTGAATCTAGGGAAGTGATGGGGAGATTGTATACGTATAGAAGTGGGCACCACAGTGTGCAGGTACCCACATCAGCTCCAACTTAATGCAGAGCTTCATCCATCCATCGTCAACCACTTATCCTCCGTACAGGGTCGTGGGGGGCTGGAACCAATCCCAGCTGACATCAGGCGAAAGGTGGGGTGGGGAGAACATGCAAACTCCACACAGAAAGGCCGGTTTGAACCCACGACCTTCTTGCTGTGAGGCGACAGTGCTTACCACTGCACCACTATGCCACCCTGCAGAGCTTCAAAAAGCATAAATTTTAATTGTCTTGCAACAATATAGAACAGAATAAAAGTTAAACAGTAAGAAATTAAACTATAGTTTTGTGTATAGACCTAACCTATTATAGGTTCTGCTTTCATAATGCAGGAAGGGAGTTAAATCAGTTCATCCATTTCTGTATATTGTGTGTCTTTACACTTTTTACACCTCAGGTCCACATGAATGAAGAGAAAGACTTCACACTTTGATTTTGGATGTGAAACAGGAATATTTTGCATCATTAAAAGACACCAATTTTACATACTTACAAAAAAAGTTGCACTAGGACAAAATAGAAAGCAGTATTTGTAGTCACAGGACAGACTCATCCTTGTTTGCATGGCTCTTATGTTTTTTTGAGGCTAATACTGATGTTTGGGTGTATTTCTTTCACAAGAGGCTGATTTATTACAGAATATGGAGCTCCTGCAGTTTCTCCTGAGGCAGAGTTAAAAGCTTTTCAATGACATCCAAAGGGAGCCCTTTGTGAAGCCACTTTTGCAGCTCAAAGCCCTGCATCAAGCTGTAGTACAACAACCTATAAAACATCCTCTTCATGCCTCTTCCTGAAAGTGCATTTGTTGCCAAGCAACAAAATACAAACCAGAATCATTATTGCCTGGAAGTGCAGATGATGCATGGCATTGAATAGTATGTGAATGTTCAGTATTAAGCTGAAACTACTGAGCACTCAAGCGATTTCCATAGTTGAACAACGTGAAACAACACATGAAATAATGAATCGATAATACTGTAACAATATCAATGCACTTTGGGAGCCACCATGAAGTAGAAGGCTGCAATACTCTTGACTGCTCTGACTGTCAAGCTGTCAGGCGACTGCCAGAGCAGAGCAAGAGCAAGTGATATAATCATCAGCATCGTTGTTCTCGGAAATGTCTGATAGGATGATGAAGATGATGGCATGTTGTCATATTAGTGCCAAAATTGGCTTTATGGATATTTTAATTTTTGAACTAGTTGATGGCAAGACTGCATTAATTCAGTTTTGGCTCAAAAAGTTTGGGTCAAAAAATGACATTGCAGTAGATGATGGACATGTAAGGTTGATAATTGGAGCACCTAAGCACCAGTATAGTCATGTTGGGAGTGGTTCCCAACAATTCTGAAAGGAAGAGAAGAACACAGACTGGAAGAAGTAGAACACAGGAGAACAATATAAATAATGGAACTATTAGTAATATATATATATATATATTTAAGTGCAGCACTACTCAGGGTGAACCCAAATAACACTAAATCCTTTTAAATGTGTTTTGTGTAGCATTTTAACATGAATAAATAATCACCGCATTAATATCTGAGTGTAATTACCACAAACAAAAGGAGGCCACTGCTAAATTTGCACCCCAGCAGTATGTTTAACATTGTGTGCCATCAAGTTGGATTAGCCACTAAATCTGCAGGATTGATTTACAGCACAGAGGTTGACACAAATGGCTCAAACACAGGGGAGGGAGGTGCTGTTTTTCCATCAGAAACAAAACAAAAGCTTTTTGGAGTTTTGGAAATGGCAGATAGTGGAAGGAGCATAAGTCCAATTGAGAAATTGCTTTTTAAATCTTACTCGTTCCCAGTAAAAGCAAAGATAACGCATTTAAATGAAAAAGTGTCAGGATGCGTGTGGTGGTGAAGCAGGTTGGAGGACCCAAATGCAGGACACGGATAGTGCAGGTACAGTTCCAAGGTTTAATTAAACAAAAGGCGAGCACATTTATAAACAGAGTGGCTGAATCCAAAATCTGAAATAACAGAGTCCAAAAAACAAGGTGATCCAAACAGAAATCCAAAGGGACCGGGTGACAAGACGAGTAAGACAAGCTGAGAGGAGGTACACAGGTGAGGGACATGAGGCTAATGAGACAAAGGCAGGCAGAGAGAGAGAGAGCAGGGGAAAACAGAGAGACTGACATGCAGAGGGATTACTCAGGTAACATCACAGGTTACTGATCACAGGCCATATCACAAGATGTAAGAGATCAGAAATAAATAAACTAACTCAGACACAAGCAGACAGATCACAACAAAACTAACACCAACAGGGAAAACAGACTGAGGCTGGGATGAAACAGAACTCAGAGCAGACATGGGTAAAACAACACGGAAGGACACAGACCCGGTGAAAACACTAAGACATGAACTGAGACACAGAACGAGGAGTTAAGACACAGAGCTAAACCTAAGATACAACACAGATACTAAGTAAACTTAAAGATGCGGATGAATAAAATAATAAACAAGGCTACACGGAGACTAAAGCAGAATGATCAAAATCATAACTAAACAGATCATAACCACACAACCAGACACGCAGACAGTACCAGAGCAACCAGCACAAACACACGGAGTAAACTAGACACAAGACATGACTGAAACCCAAAACACAGACTAACTATATAACGAATACTGGACACAGGGCAATAGACAGGACAGAACCCAAAACCCAACCTACTATAAGACAAATACTGGACAGATCAAAATAACAACACTGAAGTACAAGGACCAGGAGTAAACACTAAGACATAAACACGGGACTGGGAACTAAGACATGGAACCAAAACACACTAAATAACAGATACAAAACCAAACCTTCAGAATCAAAACCTAAAAGCACAGCACTCAAGACAGGATCGTGACAAAAAGGCAAAACGGAGTTTTTGGGAATTGTGGGATTATTGGGGGCACTGGCAACAACAGCAACCAAAAGATGAGATGAAGGCTACCAGTTATTTATTTTAGTTTTTTAATTTAAAAAAAAATGATATAGCACAATTTAAAACAAAGTTACAAAATGCTGCACAGGATACAGATACGGGAAAATAGAAAGGGTACATACAGAAAATAGCGATACAGAACAATTACAGCCCCTCTGCAAGGAAAGGCCAGTTGGGAAAAAACATTTTTCGATGTTTTTAAAAGCAGTTTACAGACTCAGTTGAGCTAACAGAGTGAGGGAGGCTGTTGCAGAGAGATGGGGCGCTTACAGCAAACGCACAATTGCCCTGGGATCTGTGGAGGGTGCAGGGTGTAATTTAGATATTGTTTATAGGCATTGACATACACTGTAGCTCAAGCTGCTGAATATCTCATTTACTTTACAATATTGTTTGTCATAATAAAGTCTGTTTGCCATGGCTTGGCAAGGCCACAATGCTCACTATACAAGGCCACTTGTTTTGTTTTGTCTGCACATTACTCTTACTGCTGAGTGGTGCAGTGGTGCACTAGAGTAAATGTTGGACGGTATCACGGAGCTTCTGCAACAACATTTAACTTATGTACATTTCCTCTGAAGTTTTAGTGGTCTTAGATATTCACACACAATAAATATAAGTCAACTGCTGCAGCATCTTTAAAATAGTTTAGACTAGCAGTAGTGGGAGTAGTGGAGTAGAGGCAGGGCTCAGTGGACTGGCTCTCTTCCAGGATTTGTACATCAAACCAGCATGGTGCTTTGCCAACGCCGAGGGCAAAGTGCACTTCTGTATATTTTAACTGTGTTCTGTTCAGTGATTCACGTTCACTTTATTTCATGGTCAATTATTTTGTCTTGCAGCTACAGTGGTATGAAACACAGAGCGCATTATATAGCAGTGTAAATAAAATCCTTGGATACACACAGACGATAAAAAGGGTTGAAGTTACCGCTTGTAACTATGCATGACAGCACTGCCAGACTTTTACAACTAGAACGTGCAAGGATCTTAAAAATATCTCAAAACTTCCAGGAATCTATTTCCACCATTGTACTTGTACTACCACAGTCGGGTGACTGGCCTTATGAGGGGCACATGATGCATTAGGTTCCCCTCACCCCTCTGATTTGTCCTGTGGCTTTTACTCTCCTACTGAGATGTGATAATCACACTTGTTGCCAAGAAGTTTTAGGATTTTTTTTTTAATTTGTAGTTTGTGTTTTTTTGCATTCTGCTTGTCGTCCCTCTTTATTGACCTTAAAATTGCACTGTGACAGACGTCAGACAGAGTCAGACTTAAAGGAGGAGGATTAACAGTCAGAAAAAACAGATGGTGGAATGAGAGACAAAATCTAAAGAAAAGCCAAAAGGAAAGAGAGAGATGGTGCCTGTTAATCTCATGGTTGTCAAGGAGATAGTGAAGAACAAACTGACCATATAGTGATTTTCTCCTATCTTGCACCTACACTCACATTGAGTGTGTGTGTGTGTGTGTTAGTCTTCCTAGGTGACATGGAAGGGCAGCAGGATTCATGGGGACATGTGCCAATGAAACACCATGAATAGGACAGAACAGAGCAGAGAGCAATGAAGCTCAACTGTACCGTTAAGTATCCAAGCTTAAGACAGTACAGTCAGAACAGCAAAACAACATTCATTCGGAATAACTAATGTCAAGGCAGATTGTTAAAGTAAAGTGTAAGGTATATAGATGATTGGGCCTGTGGTCAACTAACAATCATTAAAATATTGAAGCTGTTGCCAAGCTACATGTGTTGTTGTTTCTTGAGCAGTATAATCATATGCCCATTAGTTTGTGCACTTGTTTGTTTTAGTCTTCAGGAGGAAAGAAGAGCAACATTAGCCGAATGAAACATGCCTCCTGGATGTGAAAATCACTGCCTGTCTGTTAGGAAACACTAATAACTGAGCGATTTCAAAAGTTGATTGTTGATTTCAAACTGGATGCTGAAGGGAAACAAAAGAACGGAGGTGGGGCTCCAGAGAGAGACGAGAATTAGCATTTGACTGCAGTTCATTATCAGTTGATCATCATGTGATTGATTTAGAGTCCCTGGAGCCTGGACCAGCAAGACCAACCAGGGGGGAGGACCGGCTTCAGAGGAGCCACCAGTCAGTTGAACTGGCAAACAGACAGAGAAGGAAAGGCGATAGAGACAGACAGATGAATAATCGGGCAGAGTGGGCCCTCATTAAAGACCTGATGCCTCTCCAACTCCTGCTAGCAAAACCCCAGATTATAACATGGCTGTATTTTCTGTCTGACGGCGTATGAATGCTAAGGCCAGTAAGAATGAAGAGGCTGTTTCAGGTAAAGCTTTGATTTCCCAAAATATTTTAATCCCTCGATGCTTATGTTTTTTGTTTCATTCAATTACTCTTGTTGTTTAATTCTTTACTCAACCTTGCTCCACTGTGGCATAGACTTACAATGGTCGCAGAAATGGAGAGAGCTAATGGTTTACCGTAAAGGCATCTGATCACATTTACCTAATGCTGCTGAACACAGCTTTTGGTTTACCAAAATGTTTTTGGGAGTTTATATTTATCACTAACATAACTGTGTGTCAGGTGTCTAAAAAGTCTGTTGCACTTGTGGCATCAAAACTAAAGTTTGAACTTTCCTGTAACGTGACGTCACTAAACTGCTCACAGCATCCTCATGTTAACACACACATAGCCGACATGTGCTGCCTCACATAGCATGGGAACAAAATGAGGCCACAGCGGTTTTGTCTCTGAATAGACTGAGAACTTTTTAGTTTTAGTTTGCTCTGAAAAGGTTTAGCCATCCGTTATAACACTTTTTCAATATTTTGTTTTGAGCTGCAATGATTCTTTTTTTTAATCAATTAGGCAATTGATTAGGGAATTGATCAATTAATAATTTCAGTAATTTTTAAAGCAAAAAACATGACCTGGTTTTAGCTTCTCAGCTGTGATGGGTTGGAGCTTTTCATTCTCATATATGATAGTAACAGAGTAGGTTTGGGGTTTGGACTGTTGAATTTTTCACCATTATCTGACATTTCATAAACTGCATTAGACAGAGCTTTATATATATATCCTTTAGTGCATGTGTCATGTCTGGAAATGATTTCCAGCAACAAAAACAATGTAATGAGCATCTCTACAGGACAAACATCAGCGAAGGCAGAGAAGTGCTTCTATTAACGAGACAGAGAGAATAAAAAGTTGGGAACTAAACACATTGGAAGAAGATAAAAAATTATCAAAAGCATTTTGTTATTTTTCTCTGAGCTCCTGGGAGATAGGTACTTTACAGCAGGAGGTGAACATATCCACAGAGTGAGGTAAACTCCTGATGAACAGGACAGACTCATTATGTAACCCCACAGGAATTCAGCTTGTTACCACTAATATAAATGCATTATGGCCTCTACCCTAAGTGCTTTTTGGAAGTATGAGTCAAGTCAGATTTCAGTAGAATACAAAAATATTAAAAATTAAAGAACAAACTGGATGTTTTTTTGCATTTTGCATTGCGAATGTTTGTAGTGCATACCTGCATCCAGCAGCTGATTCCAGGTGACTTCATTTGTTTTACCCAGTGTACAGACTATAAAAGCTCCACATGTTACTGTAGCACAAAGTGCAGTGCTGGCATAGTGTTGTAACAAAACAATGTGTTGATGTAGCCCCCACAGTTAAAGCAAAAGTTCAACACTTGCCCAAAGTTAAATGGGAAAATTGATACCACTCGCATGTCTGTCCATTAAAGTTTAATGGAGTTGGGGGAAGAGTCTCGTTGTCACTGTGAGATTGCTAGGCAACCTGAAGAGACTCCAGGAAGTTACTGCCCCTGGCCAAGAAATAGTCTGGTGGGTAACCCCTCCTAAAACCACAAATAATAATTTTTACTACTTTGTTTTTTGATTTACAGAGCCAGGCTAACTGACTTTGTGCAAAGCTAAGCTATGCTGTCTCCTGGCTGTAGCTTAATATTTAACAGACAGACATAGGATTGGTGTCAGTCTTCTCATCTCTTGGAAAAAAGCCTCAGCAAAAGTAGCTCCACCCAACTTCAACCTGTGATGAGCTCTAATCTGTCAGAATAACTGGGGAAAAGTTACTGTCTGCACCATATCCTGCAAAAAAGATCATACTTAGCTGTATACACTAAATATTTGATGTAACAGAGTCATGGAAAACCTCTTTCAATGGCAGGGTTGCAGAGTTATTTAAAGCGAGCTGAGTGTCCGCAGATCAATGCAGGCACTTCACACTCAGACAAACGCAGACATGTTTATCTGAAGAGTTTGCTGTCTGAAGTAGACCAGTCACATTTAAATCTTTCTTCAACACTCAGTATTTTTGATTGCATACTTACTGGAATTGGTTGGACTCAGTGAGAGTTGTTGTCAATCTACCAGCTTGTTACTGTGGATCAAGATTTGTTTATTTGTAGTTTTCAGGAAATCCCAAGTCAATGTGTGTTTTAATGCTGAATGAATTACTTTTTCAATGATTGGAACAAAGTTTACTGCCACTCTAACAGATCTCTGGTGATTTTTGGACATTTCAGTGAGATAAAATAAGCTAAATTGCCCTAATCCCAGACTCACGAAAAATGTTTTGAGACTGAGTCAGACTAGTCATGTCGTCTTTCTGAGGTTTGTGTGTCGAGATGCAAACATGGTCAGCTGAATCATTCACATTTTGTAGTCTAGTAACTTCTGAACAGTGAGAGATGGAGAGCAAAGGTGAAAACAGCTTCCTATTGTGTATTCATCTGTGTGATGGATATGATTGTATAATTTTTACACAAACTTAAGAGGACTGTAGCTATAGCTTTATTTTAGGCTACTACATTGGGAACTTTCTCAGAACTCATCAGGACATCAACAGGACCTACAGTACTGAAAGTTTCTAAGTTGTTACTTTAATCCATAAATCCTTTGCAACATTTATTCCCATGTGACGAAATGAATGCAGCATTTGGTCAAGTCATGGGGGATCATGTGACCGTCAGCAGCACTGCCTTCCTGTCCCTCCCTCTCACATACACACAGTGAGTGACACAATGAAGCAAGTATGACCAGTGTGGAAGTTTACTCCCTCGACATCCAAAGAATGACTGCTTATCCACAGGAAGTCCACAACAATGGTCTTCTATCCAGCTCTGAGGAGAACCACAGTGGCTGGCCTATTAGATGGTCTGCCTCCCGCTTTCCATCCACCCTGCTTCTATTTCACTGAGTGCAATAACTGCTTAAAGCAGCTTACACAAAAAAAGCAATGCCATTAGAATAGCTTTCAGTGCAGAAGTGTTTTAATACTGCTACAGGGATTCTCTGATGGAAATAAAATACTATGGGAGAACAATGAATATTTGTAATTGTGGGTCATCAAAGTGGTAAAATTGTAATCTAAAGCTAGAAGTCAGGCATGGATTGTGGTAAAGCAGGCGTTTTATCCCAGTTCCCTACTGAGATCTGCTCTGTGAAAACCAGGTTAATGAATTTCTCTGTATAGCTGACAGAAGCACTGAGGTTAGACCATTCCTCTCCTCTCATCTCTACGTGCCCCATTTCTCTCCCAGTTTCAATCGTTTATCAAAGAGAGGAACAGTGATTCAGCACGAACGGCTGGTCTTGTGGGAGTGGTGTGTGTGTTTGTGTACTTGGATAAAACTACCTCTGTGAAACTGTATAATGATTTCTGTATCAGAGTAAATTAAGATTAAACTGTATTCATTCTTTTAAAGAAATCATATAATCACATCAAGTGATATTTAATAATGGGGAAACCTGGCATTATATAATCACTCACAACAAGTGCTAGTAAATTATATTATTTACATAATGCTCTTCAAAAACCATGTTAAACAATCTGCAAACCACAGAACAAACCAGTAAACACTCACACATGCAGACGAACAGTCAAACAACACCAACATAGGTAACAGATTCAGGTGAATGTCTATTTCTGCATCTTTATTTTAGTCCTGTGTGAATCTAATATATCCTAAGTTTTCAACATGTTCTGAGAAAATAAAGCTCTGTTCACACTGGATCATTGTTATTAAATTCTCAATGGATTTGACATTAATGTAAAACATTAAGTAAAGATTCCAGTGCAGTTTTGATGAAGATTTGGTCACAACTCAATTTCTGTAATTTGAGCCAAGATTTGCCTCAGACTTTTTTATCTTATTCTCTTCATGCAAAACATGTTCATGTTTTGCCAAATCAGAAGGTGTCAGATTGTAAGATTTTGATCCCGTGCATTTGCAACTGAAACATACACTACAGTAGGTGATATCAGGGAATTTAATTATGTGAATTCAGTTTCAGGCATTAGATTGTATATTTTTACAGGCTTCGTCTGTAGGCTGTCTTATGCTGGCAGGTTCAAACTGGATCTCACTCTACTGCTTGCTGGTAACCAGGGCACTGAGCTGACACAGATATATATATATAAAAACATTCTGCAGTGCACTTTTTGAATATGGTTTTTATCTCTACATAAAAAAAGCCATTTGAGAAACAGTGTCCATCTTGCCTGTGTTTCACGGCTGTGTTGTTGGCCGGCTGTGGCTCAGGGGGTCGAGCGGCTTGCCCTGGCTTTCCCAGGCTCCATGTCAAAGTGTCCTTGGGCAAGACACTGAACCCTGAATTGCCCCCGATGGCTGTTCCATTGGTGTATGAATGTTAGTTGTGTTTGAGCACTTAGGCTCAGTGTGTGAATGTGACGTAGTGTAACAGCACTTCGAGTGGTCGAAAGACTAGAGAGGTGCTATACAGAGCATTTACATTTTAGCACCAAGCATCATTGATGTAAAACACACCTCCTCTCATCTTGCATAGTATTAAATATTATTTGTGTGGACAGTATTAATTACATAAGATATGTTGATAGGATCAGTATTTATTAGTATTACCTCACTATCTTAGCCTGCAGGCAGTTGAAAAGTGACTCAGCTGATCACTAACAGTCTACTAGCAAATAATTACACAAGCAATCAAACTGTGTTATGTATAAATAAAACATCCACTCCCACACCCTGGTACTGGTATGATGTAAATGTGATTGGTATGTAGTTTTGCATTTCATATTGCGGTTTGGCTTACCTTCTTGTCACTTTGAGCAACACCCTCAATCAAAGCAGAGAGTTATTGGACACTGAGGCGGTTCAAATCGTTACTCAACAGAGTCGCTGATTTAGATAATGGTTACTCAGGTTTTATTGGATGATCTTGCTTGATGAACTGACTGTAGTTAGGTCAAGGCAGTAAATGTAGGGTAAATGAACATATTAGTAGTAATAGGGGGAGCGGAAGTTGTTGTGTTTTTAGTAGTGGTAACAGGAGGTGGAGGATAGAAGTATTTCTAATCACAGGAATTACAGTCATCGGCAGTCATAGTAGAACTAAATAGCAAGTAGGAACAACAGCATAATACTAAATGTATCAGAAGTAGTGGTGCAGTGAAATGAGTAACAGTAGAAGTAGCAGTCGCAACATTGGCAACATTAATAGTAGAAGTAGTAGCTCAAATATAAGCAGTAACAAATAGGCTGAATTGCAATGTATTAAACTTAATTGTCAGGTCATAGAGCACTGACCTATTACTTTCTTTAAATATTTCATTAAACAAACGTCATGACTTTGTCTCATCCCGGTTTTCTTTTGTACTTTCCCTAAGAACATGCAGGTGCAGAGTTATGACATTATCAGTTGGTGTTTCATGCACGCAAAAACACACGCACCCCGTGCAAATGCTGAATCGTGAGGCCCACTGACTGTGATTAATAGCAGCGGTGCTGTCATGTGATCAGGCCATCGCTGTGTGTGTGTGGATGGTTACAAAGCAGCGAGGACTAGAGGGGTCAGATCACTAAATCCCTCAGAGACAGACACACTCACACGGACAGTATGCTTTATAGACTGACTTGGTTTTAACTGATTAGTATTCTGCCCTCTCGTCTCTGGTAATGCCAGAGTGGCTTGCTGTTTGCCTCTACACACAAACAACAGCAGCAAAGTCACGATACACTTTTTTTTTTCAGATGTGAGTTCTTGTTCTGGTAGTTGCATTGACTTTTCAGTGGTGTTTTTACCCCCAATCTGACCTGCATGTGGAGAGTCTGGATCGGAACCTTTGAAAGACAGTCAGAGTTGCAAACCAGCTCCTTCTTTCCTTTCATTTGTGGTTTGTGATGATAGGATGTTGTTTTTGGGTGACACTGTATTTTTTTTTATTAAAGAATGAGACTTCAAAATAAATCAGTCATCGGTTTAGAAAAGTAGCATTAACTACTGTACAGAAAAACATTTTCTAAGAGTGGAAATTCTGCAAAATATCAGAAATGTGTTAAAACCTTGTTGTTTTTGATGGAAAATAGATTAAAGAATACTGATTAGCTTAAAATAAGCACAGCAGAGGAAGTCTGCTATTAATATTTTAGTTATAAAATAACAATATAAAATGGCTTTAGAGAAAAAGATCACAACTCAAGGTCCACTTCCTAAGTTGGAGGGATTGGTTGATATGCGATCTCAGTAATAGTTACCATTTCATCCGTAGCGTTTTCTTCTCTTAAAGTTTATCATGAAAGTTCATTCTTCAACTTAGAAGTAGTTTTACAAGACAACCCAAACCAAGGTGAACTCGCTCGCTTTCTAGGATCTTTCAACTGTATAAGGTGTTTTAAGTAGGGCTGGACAATAAAACATAATGAGAATAATCGCAATATAATTTTCCTCAAAAACAAATGTTCACTAAATGTTTTTTTAATTTTTAATTCATTTGAATCCACAACGAATTATCACTTCATATTTCTATTTAAGGACCGAAAGGGACCGAAAATGTCTTAACTCATGCCTATTGAAAACATATTTTATCAGAATTGTTTTGAATGCACTACCTCAGATTTGTGACAGTGTCAACTACTTTGAATACCTGCTGATGGTCATAAAAAGCTCACCTGTCAGCAGCTTTTATCAGCCTTATAGCTTTTTGAGCATCCACTTATCCTTCAACGTTTCCTGGACACTCAGCTCTAAACACACAGACCAAGCTGACTGTCTTCTTCCCAGTTCGTCATGGTTAAAGGCGTTGGAAGGTGGATAATGGAGATTTATCTTTATCTAATTGGGTCTGGCCTGTTTGCGCGGGTGAGGCCGAACAACATAGTGACAGATGGGGAGCACAGCTGGTATTTAAATCTGTGACTCAGGTAACACACACACACACACAGACTGTCACACACAGATCACCAGGATGTGTATTTGAATATCACATACACATATAACAGTAACAGTATACACAGTGCCGCACGGTTGATATTAAATCTTTAATCTTTCACATCATTTGCCTTGTGGATTTTTTTTATCTCTCTGCAGTGTGGATGTACACACAGCAGCTGTTAATCACTTTATTGCATACTAGACATCTATACACCAGAAGATAGCACGTGTTCGCTGCTGTTTTCAACCTGCTCCGGGTGTCCTTTTTAAACGTTGAGTCCGTCGGGAGCACCCATGAAGGAAGTGGTGACTTCGAAAAATCCTCTGCTTAAGCACTCTCTAGAATGACTCTACCGCTCTCCACAACCCTGCATTTATTTATCCTTTTTATCCTTTCAGCCAAAACATTTACCACCTAATCTCAAGTGCAGTAGTCAACAGGCAGTCTCACACAAGCACACACATACACATACACACACACACACACACACACACACACACACTATATGTCTGTATTTAATGCTTAGTGATTCAGAGCAAGGGACAGGATTTCTCTTATCTCCGTAGCTCAGTGACAGCAGGGAGATAACACAACTCATGTGGCTTGTGTGCATGTGTTCGATCATGTTTGCACACACAACACAGATCTATGACACAGAATCTAGATGTGAAAGTGTGCGAAGGGGTATGTATGTGTGTCCGTCAGCGGTATCACTGAGAGCAGGTTGCCGTCCATAGCTTTTGTCAAGACTTATTTTCAGCGCTGCCTGTTGCAGCGCGAGATAAAATACTTATATTGGTCATCAGTCGAACAACAGCCCAGGCATTAAAGCTGCAGACAAACAATAGTCATTTGTGTGTGTTGCAGTGATTCCTCTTTTCTGCTCGCAGTGGCCTGCAAATGTTATCTTTACTTGCCAGGCATCATACAGCACTTACCACTGCAGACACTGAATACCACTTTTATATTTAAGTTCTTTTCTAAAATCTGAAATTCACACACTATGCTTCAAACTGTTGGCGAAAACCCCAGAGTACACCAAAGTTTTCCTCTGTCAAGTTAATTTGTTTCATAAAGGCCAAAAATTACAAATTAACCTCAAATTGCATACTATCTATCGTTAGACTCTCAATTCCAATAAGGGAAAAAGTTTTTAAAAATCAGGAAGAGCAACAGATGAGCGGTGCAATGGACATCAGAGTGAGCAGAAGTAAAATAGAAAAAAACAAAAAGTTACTAAATATACAAAAGAGACACTTCTACACTAAGTCATCACAAGACTGTTAGACTGTAGACTGACTGGGTATCATGGTTAATAATGGCAATGTTTTATATTGCTTTGGCTATGCTCTGTAATGGTGTGTGGATGATGATGCGTGTGTGGATATGAATTTTATCATAGAGCACCAACACAGAAGTGTGCTTAATCTAATGGAAACGGGTTTTTTCTGCTTTGTTGGTGATACTGGAAACAATAACATCAGTAACATTAGACACCTGCTGCTTTTCTGCCCAACACCTCAAATACTCCCTGAATCTTTCTCTGCCATGTCTCTGGTGGTCCGGGTGGAGTTTGGAGGGCGGGTGGCAGCTTGTTTCAGGAAGTGTCTGTCCTCTGTGTGAGTAGGTGGGTCCAGTATTTCCTGTTTACAATATGGTCCTCTGTTCCTGATCACAGTGGGGGTTCAGTTTCTTGCTCTCTAATGCTGCGTTCGTGTCCTGTGGGAATAATGCAATTGACCATTTTTTTAAAGTAAAATAATGATTTAACTCATTACGGTGTGATGGTTGAAGTTTATTATGAGTCACGTAGTTCCTTAGTTTCACAAAGTTTTGTTTTATTTTTTATTCATTGATGACGTTTTAAATTTAAACATGGTGAAAAGGAACAGAGACAGTTACACATACATAATTAACTACACTGGGATTTAAGTGACTCTACCCAATATTAAAGATGTGTCTGTTTCACGATGTCACAACCCCATTTCATCCAGTATTTTTCACCGTTGTCTTTCTGTAGTTGAAGGCTGTAAAGTATTAATTTCCATGGAGTTGAGTCCATAGTAGCGCTATCTCGCTGAAGTCAGCATTTGGTAATATTTTCACTCACAGCTGAAAAGTTTGTTAGGTGGTAGATGTCAAATCATTAGGCATATCTCCAAAATATATATAGAGAGAAATGGAACCTCCGTACTAAAAGCCAGTATCCTTGATATCCTATTAAATCAGTTATCACTTATTTCTTTTCATTTACTGATTTATAAGAGTGATGTGTTCAAGGCAATCCTTACGTAGGAAGCCCAGCTGTTGCACTCATCACATCTCATTTAAAGAGATATACTGCATCTAAAAATATTTATTCACACTGTGAAATTTCACTTCTTTATAACACACATGACCTTCTTGTACCTGCACATTGAAACAGATAACAAAGACATAGAGAGAAGCACACACCACACAAGTGAAGAAGCATAGGAGACTGTCTGCTTGTCTAAATATACCCTGTAGACCAGTGACTACAGAGGTAACATTGTGTGTCATTGTTTGTGTACGCCTGCGCTCATACATGTTTGATGTTGCAGGGATGTGTGTGTGATCCCTGAAAGGCTCCCTGCGCTTTCTACTAACGTGGCTTTAAGGAAAGTGGATGTGGGCGCTGAGTGAGACGGACAGAAACAAAGGCTGCGAGCTCTCTCCATCCCTCTCTCCTGACCACAAATGTTTCCCTTCCAACTATAAATACACCCCTGAAACCTGCCGCGTCCTGTAACATGACACGCTGCTAAAAGTGATTATCAAGGTCCAGAATAGCCCAAAGACTCCAGTTACATCCAAAGGCTAAAGGCCCGAGCTAATAAAGGTTTTATTTTATAAGCCCAGCTTTTATTTTGTGAAGAGGGTATTTTATTTGATTAAACGCAGACAGGCTTTCATGTAAAAAGCTTGAATCCGGATGAAAGCTAAACATAATCGATAGGAGAGAGATCGTCTGCTTAGAGGCCATCCAGGTTGTGGTGAGAGAGGGAGAGAAAAGATGTGAGAAAACCAATAAAGCTGCATTATGGGCAAAATGGAAGAGATGACAGTAAGAGAGGAGGCCTGCTGGTTCTCATTCACTGTGTCTGACTGACACAGATCAACACATCTGATGATCATTATTGTCATTTTACTGCTCTTTACATGATGCAGTAATCATTTACTCCTCCACACATTACAGTTTAAGAACTGATATATTGTCAAAAATCAAGTCCAGTATTTTTGTGTCAATGTGTGATTAAGAGTCAGTTCTGTGGCAGTGTTTTATCAGTGACTGACAGCTGTCGTTTAACAAAATGTAGGAAAAACGCTCACATTTTCCAAAATGACGTCTTGAAAAGATCCATCTGACAGTCCAAATGCCAAAGATATTGCATTTAAAACTGTAATAAACCAATAAAAGCAGCAAATCCTCACATTTGGGAAGTTGAAACCAGACATTTTTGCTTTTATAAATTACTTAAACAATTAATCGATTATTAAATTAGCTGGCGATTAAGTACAGTTCAGTATTTTAAATGAGATGGACACCCTGAATAATGCAAAGGCACCCTGAAATACTACAGCAGGTTGGCTTTATCACTAGAATTGAAAGAAAAAAACTTACGCCCCTGATTTGTTCAGTGATTTAAATAGAAAAAAGAGAAACGAAACCACTTCGTAGCATCTCCATAATGAGTATGTTAAGTAAGTAACCTCATGTTTGTATTGTGAAGCATTATGATATGCAGCAGAAAACTTTCCCAGTACAGTGGGATACATTTGCAGGAGAATAGCCGCCACTTTTACTATAACAAATTAATCATATATTCTGTAAATTCTGTCATGTCAGACTTTACTGATTATAAACGGTGCTTGTGCGTTCCTGTGTAATATCATCTGTTCAATATGCAGACAAATAACAGGAAGTGTGTAAGAGATGTGTTAGGTGAAGCAGACGGAGCAGGCAGGTGGGAGAGAAGAGGAGGAACAGTAACACTGTGTGGGCGGCAGAGTTGGCAAGCTGTCCGTGCTATCTGGTTTTCATCTCCTCCTTCACTGTAAATCAGAAGTCAGTCGGTTAGGATGGTCCTTTTCCTCTGATGTGATGTTGGTTGGGTTATATATTTATTTGAGAACTGGTTGTTTATTAGAAACACATAACCAAACTGAATGTCAGCACCTATATCAGCTACTACTTTTTCTGTCTCAATCCAGCGTCAATACTGACCTTCAAAGAGTAAAGAAGCGGGCAATAAAGACAGGGCAGTAGGGGTGATAATGTCTTCTTGACGATATCTGTTGTTATTCTTAAGTAATTTTCCTTCGCTTACAATTTTCCCATTTCCATTCCTTGCTCTCCCATAGAGAGGTGGGGGTCACAGGTTATAAATAGCACTGCATCTTAAACAAGGTAATCTTAAAGCAGTGAGTTAACCAGTTACTGTGGGTCTGTGTCTGTGTGAGTGTTGGAGAGAGTATAGAAACTGGGACATGCAGCCTCTTGACACTCAATCTCATTCACAGGCCACAGATTACTGTCACCTCTTGTTAGTGTGTGTGTGTGTGGACAGTGTATTTAGTGATGAATTAAAAGGTTTATTTGTTTGTTTCATGACTAAAGAGAGAGGGAGAGAGAAGCGAGAGAGTTGCCTCAGGCCCAGGCCTGCCCCTCATTACTACAGTTCATATTGACCAGGTGCTTAAACATGGCAACAGCCTGCTCTGACATGAAAGCCCTCTGGACAGGGTCCAATGTGTTGTTTGACTGAAGCTGTTGATGGCCAAACATCACAGCCGCTGTTTGTATGCACATTTTAAATAAAAAATTTTTAAAAAGTGGAAATAGGGATGTATTTACATTTATTCATTTAGCGACTTACAATTGCTATATATGTCAGAGGTCGCACGCCTCTGGAGAAATGAGGGGTTAAGTGTTTTGCTCAGGGACACAATGGTGGATGGGTCACAGTGGGGGATTGAACCTGGGTCTCTCACACCAAAGGCATATATCTTATCCATTGCGCCATCACCACCCTACTTAAATGCAGTTTTTAAACAAAGTTCCCCTCTCTGTCACCAGTTTATTCATTGAACAAAACAACAAGAGAAAACACATCTTAGGGGGAAGCAATAATGCAGTGCGATGACATGTTAACTGTTGGTTCACCTTCTTCAAAGTGATAATTTGCTGCTTTTCTTCATTGTATAGGATAGTAAACAGAATATGTTTGGGTTTTGGACTGTTGGCTGGAATAAAGAATTTAGACATCATGTTAGATTTTGAGAAATTATACTGGGTGTTTTTAGTAGATGGCAGGGAGATACTTGAGTAGTGTGTGACCCAAATCCAGCTGGTCAGAAAGTGTGTGTGTGTCGATGTGTTTCCAATGCAAGTCCAGTCCCGCCTGAAACACTTAAAGCTCAAAGATCTTAGTGCATGTTTAGGGTTAAACAGGAGTATTAGAATACCACACCAACAGCCTATATAGTCTAATGTCTATTGGTGCTTGTTTATTGTAGTTTTTTGTAGCAGACATTCTTTATTGTGGAGATACTTAAACATTAGCAGGAAATGGAAAAATGCAAGAAAATGAAAAAAGGAGCAGAAAATGGGGTAAGTCACCACTGCATCGCTATTTAATGTTGATCTGTTTAAGAGCAACAAATGTTGTTTCAACCAGCAAACTGAAATGTGCATTAGGTTTGAAAACATGAAAACTGAATTACTGAACGTTTTTTTTCAGTTGACCCCTCCGAGTAGAGACTTATTCAGAGAAAGCCATTTGAGTCGAAGCCACCCTGCTTAATGTTAAATCTTTAGAGGTCATTTTATGTAACCTATCACGCTCAAACACACAGAGAGACCGTTACTGAGAAACACCGACAGCCTTCTTTAGCCTACATACTATACTATGTTCTATCGCTTCATGGAGCAAAACTGCAACAGTTTTTTCAGAGTTTGTGTTTTTCCATTGGTGCTAAACTTTCAAAGTGTCTGGCACCAGGTGAAACACAAATAAAAAATCAATTTCAAGACGCTTGTCCTTATCAAGCTTTCATTTCTCACCTTGATGATAAGAAATAAAAAATAATAAGAGGAAAAATAAAGAGATGTCAAAAGAGCAAAAGCCTTCAGGTGTCTTATGTGTGAGAAAGAGAGTGTGAGTGTATTCTGCATTCCAGTGTGAATCACATGCAGGTCCGTGTATCCTTGATAACAAAAGCCCTCATTCATTGAAGAGAAACTACTCACTTCCTTTTAACTCTGTAGACGTCTGAGAATCTGTCCCTGTGTGTCCCACCGTATTATTATAGTGTGTTGATAGAGTGTGTGTGACCGTATAGGATCATCGTACATTTATGGATCTCCCATGAAAATCTAGTTAACTTTAGTAGCCTGATAAAAATGACAAATGGTGTTTGATTGGACAAGATGTTTTATTTAGAAAATAAATTCAGAGCTTTGCCGTGTCGATGCAAAGCTTCACCCCTTGAACCACACAGCATGTCACCGACCAAATACTTGTTATAATGTAAACTGAGATTACATGAAACACTCAGACTTGTTTTGGGGCTTTTTCTCCCTGCAGTGTGTTGGTGAGGAGAACTGGGTGGACAGCAGGACAATTTATATTGGACACAAGGAGCCTCCTCCAGGAACTGAGGCCTTTATTCAGCAAAGATTCCCTGACAACAGAATAGTCTCCTCCAAGGTCAGTGAAAACACCCACACAAAGATCAAAACACACTTTGTTAAGGTCTTACTGAAATAGCATAATTAATAGAACAAAAATAAAGGAAAGAACAGTTTTTACTATAGTGCTTTTTGATTGTGTGAGTGAGTTATTCATGGTGATAGCACGGTGGCAGAGGCGTTTTGGGATGGAAGACCAGGTTGGAAGAGTGGATAATATATTTCATGGATAGTTTAATCGAATCATTTTGTTCTGTCATTCCAGTTTTGTAAAATGTTTTTAGGGCTGTAGTTAATAATAGATTTATAATTGTACTGTGCTACTTGATCATATCTGACGTCCTTATTGAAATTGCCATAACTACTCATGGTCAAATCAATTAAAAAGCATCTCATCATCCATTTTATTCAGACCCTATTGGCATTTTGTTCCTGCGTTGCATTGTCAACAAATGTCCTATGACATTTATGACATCTGTATGTAAGTTTTTGTCTATGTTGGCCATCTGAAGCTTCTAATTATTCACATATCGCCTTCATGCTGTGTCACCCTGAGTCCGTTTGGAGGTTCTTGTTCCCACTGGATTTGACATGGATAGCTGCTGAACAGTGTGGCCCCCTTTTTGACACTCAGTGCATTGTTTGACTGACCTGTCTCATGTTTCCAGTACACATTTTGGAACTTCATCCCTAAGAATATGTTCGAGCAGTTCAGGAGAGTCGCCAACTTCTACTTTCTCATCATATTTCTGGTTCAGGTAAAAGCTTTTACTTTAATTTAACATTAATTGCAGATTTTAAATTATATATTTTCCTGTCTTTGCACCACTTTTGTTCATGCAATTTTAAGAATAATTTTCAAATTTCTGATGAATGCATTTGTCATTGCAGTTTTGACATTTGCATTCTGGTCTATTATCTAACTTGCAGTGATGTTGTGAATATTATTTGTTTGTTCTGTTTGTGTTATGAGTGCTGCTGCAAAGTTTTCCCATAGGGATCATCCTTCAATACTTTATATATAGACCATTTTCCTATGTTTATCATTTTGGTACCATAGATTAATAGTCCACATCATAACAAAAATGCTCAAATCTATTGTCTGAATTTATGTATTTATTCCTGTGACCTGTCGTACAATTTGGCAAAATACAAGTAGGAAACAAATATAAAACAATAAAACTTTTAAATTCATTGTTTTGCAGATATAAAACAACTGTTGCTGTAGTTGAACTGAATATATTCCCATATTCGAGGAGCATAGTAGGACTGGTGAATGCAGCTTATTCACCCAATGTGATCAAAAGAACCTTTATTTATTTGTGAGTGTAGGCGGAAATTAGGTCCATCAATAGTTTTATACTTCTTATTACCTACCTGTAAAGGTCAGACATGACTTATTATATTCCTTCCAAAGCAGTCAGTTGTTTTGATATATTATTCGGCCCACGTCCATCGTGTAATTTTCTCTGTCTGTGTGTGTGTGTGTGTCAGTTGATCATCGACACTCCCACCAGTCCGATCACCAGCGGACTGCCGCTCTTCTTTGTCATCACAGTCACCGCCATAAAACAGGTGAGACCCAAAGGTTTTCATGGCCTTTATTGCCGTGGCTATCAAACACTACACCACCAACAAAATTAAGACACAGCTACCAACGTCGCTCTCACGTCCCATCTGTCTCTGTTTCTCTCTGTCAGGGTTATGAGGACTGGCTGAGACACAAAGCAGACAACTCCATCAACCAGTGTCCTGTCCATATTGTGCAGCACGGGAAAGTGGTCTGCAAACAAAGTCGCAAGCTCAGGGTGTGTGTGTGTGTGTGTGTCTTTGTGTGTGTGTGTCACCAGATAAACCACTCTCACCCCGTATAACTCGAACACAGCTTTGGTGCATTTGTTATATTGGCTCATCCCGAGGGATTTTCCTGCTACTAAGCTGTGTGTGTGTGTGTGTTTGCTGTTACAGTCTGTTACATTAATGTATGTTATGTAATACATTCAGAGAGTGAAATCGCAGCTAACATAACAGATGAATAATAGACGCAGAGGATCTGTTACTGGATCGACAGTCAAATGTTTGCGACTGAACTGTTTACAGGTGGTAAAGCAGAAGGTTAGTTTGTTAGGCAAACTGCATTAGTAGAAAGTGCATTAGTAATGCCGGATAAGCGGCATGCCATGCAAGACACTGCATCAGGGAGTTTGTTTGTTAGTCAGACCCTGTCAGAAAGTCATTAGATGTGCCAGATTTCATTTCAGCTCTTGCCTTGTTGTGTAAAAGTGTTGAGTCATCAAGTTGAACAGTGTTTATGTTTACTCCCATTAAACCTTGCTAGCTCATGCAGACAACGAAAAAAACAGAGCTAGTCTTTGTCTGCATGAGCCTTACTAAGGTCCCAGTGCATTTTGTCAATTAAAAGATGATGCCTTTTCTCTGTCTCAGGTTGGAGATGTCGTCTTTATAAAAGAAAATGAGACTTTTCCCTGCGATCTTATCCTTCTTTCCACGTCTCGAGATGATGGGACCTGCTATGTTACTACAGCCAGTCTGGATGGAGAGAGCAGCCACAAGGTGTGAACAATGTGTGTGTGTGTGTGTGTGTGTGTGTGTGTGTGTGTGTGTGTGTGTGTGTGTGTGTGTATGTATTAATGTACAATTCAGTTAACGTTACACAACCTGACAGTTTATCTTTTTATTTACATCATTCATGTTGAGTCTGCCTCTTCTCATCTCTTAATTGTTTGTCAATATTACAAATGTTTGTTAATTGTTACATACAGTCATAATCATGATTTTCAGCTGTAAAACATTACACTGCTCCTTCTTGTGTCACACTATACTGTATTTAAGCCTCCCTTTCTCAATCATTACCACCTCCTCCCTTCTCTGCTTTTCCACCTTTTGTACTCATGTCCTGTAATTGCTACCTCCTTCCTTCCTTCCTCCTCTCTTTTTATTTACCCATCCACTCTATCCTTCCTCTCAATGTTTCTTCTGTCCTCCCCTTCTAGACATACTATGCAGTTCAGGACACCAAAGCTTACAACACAGAGAAGGAGGTGGACTCCATCCACGCTACCATAGAGTGTGAACAACCACAGCCGGACCTGTACAAGTCAGTACAATACACACATCTGGAAAACACTGTGTTGCCAAATAAATGTCTAAAACATGTTGTCTGTCACTTACTTCCTGTTACACAGATTTGTGGGCCGGATCAACTTTTACATGAACAATGAGCCAGTGGCCAGGTAAGTGCTAATATATCACAGGAATAGGAAAATTTTCTCCCCAATATTGATCAGTGAAATTACTCAGATCAATTCAGTCACAATTTTCCAAATAACTTCTTTAAACTCTGCATCAGTCCACCAATAGTTTTCCATCATATTTAGTCATAGTCTTCTCACTCTAAACCAGTTAAGTTATTCTTTTCTGTGGTTGAGTATTGCTGTTTATTTTGACAAGAGTGTTGTAGTTGTGTTGTTTGTGATGGTAGTAAAATAGGAATGTAATTTTGGTTGTTCAGTACAGTAAAAGTTCACAAACATTGCAAAATTTTGTCTAAATATGTTTAAATTAGTTGTTTTTTTGCATTTGTTTGAGCTGCTGTCTATTTGCAGGCCGTTAGGATCAGAGAACCTGCTGCTCCGAGGAGCCACACTCAAGAACACTGAGCACATCTATGGTAATATCACCTGAAATACTAGAATATGCTTTTTCTTGAGCTTTCAACTGTTTCTCACTGAACCTCTCAGCGGATGGAGTTTGCTCAGTAGTGATCGAGTATGGATCTTCAGTCACATGGTCAGAGATGGTGTAAAAGGTTTCATATAACAACTATGCAAACTCCATCCACTTGAGAAGACAGGTAGGAGCGATTGAAAGCTCTGGACAAAGCTAGTAGATGAGTTAAGGTTTTATTACGCCAAACTCTCGGTTGAGAATCAACTCTCACGTTCACCTCTGCCTCCCTTTAGCTGTTGCCATCTACACTGGCATGGAAACCAAGATGGCTCTCAACTACCAGTCCAAGTCTCAGAAACGATCTGCAGTGGAAAAGTAAGTCCGCTCTCGTTTTCATTGACATATAAATAGTTTCTAGAGGAGAACCTGTTAGCATTGATTGCTCATGCATCCTTTACAGTCTTTGGCAGCATCCTTTTTCTCAATTAATGCTGGCTTACATAATCATTAACATTTTTTATTCATCCATCTATTCATTTCTTCACTGGCTGAGAGTCCTTGTTGTCTCTCTGGCTCACTGCACTGACTGGATCACTTTCTTCCCATCTGGCGTTGACATGCATCTTGTCTCCAGATGGCTTGTAGATATGACTGGATGGAGGTGGATTACATTTACACTTGGTAACAGTGCGCGCCTGATTAACTTGTTGGAATTGTATTGGTCTTGCTTTTGCCAAAATGAACTTGGCTGGGAGTAAATGCCTCGTCTCAGCTGTTGCTGGTTTCTATCTGTGGATCAGAGACAGTTTTTGTGTTAATGTGGCAAATGCTTGTCAGGAAGCCTCCATAGTTGTGTTTGGATATACGTACTGCTACACATGTTCACGGTATTCAAAGGATGTAAGGCTTCCATCGTGATCGCTGGCAGTTTGAATATACAGTGTGTATCAGTACAGTCAAGCATCAATAGCAAAGATGTCTTCTTCCCTACTTAATTGATCTTGTATGTAAAACGTTTCCCATTGTCTCCCCCTGCAGGTCAATGAATGCCTACCTGGTAGTCTATCTGTGCATTCTCATCAGCAAGGCCTTCGTCAACACGGTGCTGAAATATGTGTGGCAGGCCGACCCCAACAGAGACGAGCCCTGGTACAACCAGAGGACAGAATCAGAGAGGCAGAGACATATTGTAAGTCTGTTAACTACATTTACTTCCATTTTGGGGAAGAGAAAAAGATTCCTTCATCCCCTCTTTACCTTCTCACTCTCTTCCTCCTCATCCTCAGTTGATCAGGGCGTTCACAGACTTCCTGGCCTTCATGGTTCTTTTCAACTACATCATTCCCGTCTCCATGTACGTCACCGTGGAGATGCAGAAGTTCCTGGGCTCCTATTTCATCATGTGGGACGACGAGATGTTTGATGAGGAGCTGGGAGAGCGAGCCGTGGTCAACACGTCAGACCTGAACGAGGAGCTGGGACAGGTAGCAAAGAACGCTTTACCTTTACCACATAAAAGCAAACACTGCTGTACTATACGGAGACAGATTCAAGAAATTTGATGTGAATTAACATCACAAACGCACACAAATACAGAACACCTCTCCTGCTCTCTTTCCAGGTGGAGTATGTGTTTACAGACAAGACAGGGACTCTAACAGAGAACAACATGGAGTTCATAGAGTGCTGTGTGGACGGACACGTTTATGTTCCTCATGCTATCTGTAACGGACAGGTAACAACCAGATGGATGTTTGTGATTATCTGTTTGATCACATGTCTTTATTTATGAACTTAAGCTTGGAACAGATTATTTAAAGATTATAGAAACCTTCTGACGGACAGAGTTTTCTTTATATTATAGTTTGTTTTTGTATTAGAAATATGTTTCATGATCATTATTCCCATTCATCTTGGATTCACTATTTTCTATTTGTGGTTTTGTGTCACACCCAGGAGACACAATGTACATTTTTAGCTTTGTTTTTATCCATATATTCTTACTAAGTTCACTCCCTAATGTTAAATGTGACTGTACTATAGATCTCCTGTTAACATTAATATCATCATATTTAAATTTACTTAATTTCTGTTTTTGCCAGCTGATGCCTGGTGCAGCCAGTATGGACATGATCGACACATCACCGGGTCCTGAGGCCAAGGTGAGCATAGCTTCATTGTGTGTGTGTGGCTGTGTGTGTTTGTGTGTGTGTGGCTGTGTGTGTTGTGCTAGACTAACACTGTGTTGACTGTCCAACGCAGGAGCATGAGGAGCTGTTTTTCCGGGCACTGTGTTTGTGCCACACGGTGCAGGTGAAGGAGGAGGAGACAGTGGATGGGATCAAGCATGGCATCCACCAGGGCAAGTCCACCTCCTTCTACATCTCCTCATCTCCGGACGAGGTGGCGCTGGTGGAGGGCATGAAGAGGTGGAGCTCTCGCACACACTCACAAACATAATGCTGGTGACAATCAGACTTCTGAATCGGGAATAAAGCCACACACAGAGCATTTAGAAACATTTACTTTCTCTCTCGTTTTTCACTCACATACACACACTCAGTTTATTCATTCCATTTCTAATAACGGTGCTCTTCTCTGTGCTGCAGGCTCGGTTTCACTTATCTGAGACTCAAGGACAGTCACATGGAGATTCTGAATAGAGAGGATGAGATTGAGAGGTGAGTGTGTCCCTTTAAATCAATGTTGTTTCTCTCTAAAACCCTCTGCAGCAATCTTTCTATCAGCTTTTCATTATTTAAAAGTTATTTTTAGCAGATATAGTGCTTAATTATTATTGTCAAGAATTTAACACACAACTCGTCTTAAAAATTGTTATTTCTCAAAAATATCCACGTTTCCACACTTAAGAGCACCATCAGAGCAGTGCTTAGAGTTGATCAGCATGTACATTTCTGTAATATTATGTCACTACTGCAGAATGTGGGAGTAGCCTAGTAACTGCTGAAAGCAGCTGCCTTCCAGCTCTGGGTATAAATATAGAACAGTGATTTACAGAGATGATTGTTGATGGCTGGAAAGTTCGTATCTTCGAACTTTCAGCATTTTCATGCTTTAAACCTGACGACCAGCTGCTGTACGTTTTGGGTTCATTAAGTAGGATTTGTGAAGGTTTTAGTAAGATTTTAATGAGAGATGTTCTGAGCCGATCCTATCGGGGCAATTTTTAATGGATCAGTATCAAAATTAAGCCGATCAAAATCTGTTCCTTTCTTTGATGTACTCCACTGTGTTTTGTCATCTCAGCCTGCTACTGTTGCCTTAATGTCAGCCGTCTCAAAATTGAATTAAAAATGAATGTGCCCTTAAATCCCTAAGGGGACATGCACACCAGATACTGGTGATTTACACTAAACTCCAACAGTAACTCCTGCCTTAATAGCAAAGTGCACACTGTACTAAACACTCAGCAAGCAGATTTGTAACTGTCGCTAGTTAATTCTGTGAGGAACTTCTTTGCAGTCCAAAATGAAACAACCAGATTAAGAAGGCTGTTATTTCAATGCGTCAGATACATATTTGATCAGTTCTTAGGTTCTGGATCGGACTATTAAAGGATGAAAAACTCGATGGGGACATTCCTAAGTTTTAGTGGAACTTCAGGATAAATCACTGTTATTTGTGTGTATTTTTTTATTCAGGTTTGAGCTGCTGGAGGTTTTGACATTTGACTCAGTCAGACGGAGAATGAGCGTCATTGTCAGGGCCAGCACTGGTAATACAATTCAGACTGTTCATATGCATGTATGTGTTTAGGTTTATTTGTATGACGTCTCTGTTACACACTTTCCCCTCTTCTTTTTGCCTCTGTGTGTGCGTGAGCAGGTGAGCTCTACCTGTTCTGTAAAGGTGCAGACTCCTCTATCTTCCCCAGGGTTGTATCAGGCAAGGTGGAGCAGGTCAAAGCTCGGGTGGAGCACAATGCAGTGGTGAGAGCACACACACTCTCATACTGTAGATTAACAACATGACAGAGTGTATTTTTCTCTTAGACCATTATTTCCATGATTCACCTTTAGCGAGTAAAAGTTGTGTGACTTTGGTAGTTTTCACAGTTGCAGAACATGACCACAACAGTTTCCATGGTTACCACAGGAAGTCGATCAGTGAAGCATGGCCCACTTTCTTAAAACAGCTGTTCTGTATATTTCCACAGAAGGTCCAGTGTGGCTCTTCTACGCTGTTTTTTTCTCTCATCAGCTGTTAGACATCAAAAGTGATTTACATGCATGTCATAATCTCATAGCTCCAGTCCTGCAGTCTGTGGGATTAAGTTAGCACTACACTTTATCAAATCAGAATTTGTGAAAGAAGAATTTACTCTAAAGAAATGACCCAATGTAAGATATTTAAATTAATCAACGGCATGGGACATTAAACAGAAAGCAACATATATATATAACCATATATAATATGTTGTTCTTTTTATACACCCACATTTGATGGTCCAGAATTCTCAGAAGAAATGTAGGACATAACTAACTTAAGTCACATAGCCAGGTTGAGAGGAAATGCACAAAATAATAACTGCAATCCTTCATCACATAATAACTTCCAAAATGCAGAACTAAATATGGTGAAGTTTTTACGTCACTTCACCCACAAACATGAACTAAATAAAGTGAACTGAATCTGTGGTAGAAACCAGGTCAGTGAAACCTTGCTTGGCTGTGGCTTTCAATGCAAACAGGAGCATCTGTGCAGAGTGTTACACTGGTGAGACTGAAATAGAAAGTGCAGTTGCTGCCCGCACACTCACATTCAAGGCCCCAAGTCTACAAAATATCTGTTTAGAATCTTGTTTCAGATGAAACATGTAAAAAGAAGCTAATTGGAAAAAGTTCTCTGTGGATCATTTCTCTTGATATACCAGCCTAACTCTGGACCACTCCTCTCCTCCAGGAGGGTCTGAGGACACTTTGTGTTGCCTATCGGCCTCTGAGTCCCGAACAGTACCAGGAGATTTGTCACCTGCTGAGCGGGGCAAAGTTGGCACTACAGGACCGCGACAAACGACTTGCCGAAGCCTACGACCTCATCGAGAAAGACCTGATACTGCTGGGAGCCACTGCTGTGGAGGACAGGTAGAGTATCTCTTTTAAAGAAACGTTTGCTGCTAATCATTGACGTAGAAAGATTCTTGCTGCTGCCATGAAAAGTGCTGCCACACCCATTCAGTGAGCCAAACTGAGTGAGGGCAAGTGTAGTAGTTCAACGCTGCAATGGCATACTCACTCCTAAAGCAATTATAGTGCAGATTTAAAAGGTATTGTTAACCCAGTGGGCACTGCGAGTTAACTCATCCTGTGCAGAAAGAGGATGGGGGAGTATAAATGACGATGTTATACTGTGTGGCTCTGGTATTATCTCCTACCCCTAATAAATATTTACAGACCACTAAAAATTATCTTTCTTTCGTGCCTTGTCCGCGACAGGCTCCAGGAAAAAGCAGCAGACACCATTGAGTCTCTCCACAAGGCAGGTATGAAGGTGTGGGTGCTAACAGGCGATAAGATGGAAACGGCGGCTGCAACCTGCTATGCCAGCAAGCTGTTTCGCCGCAACACCCAGATCCTGGAGCTGACCACCAAACGCACTGAGGAGCAGAGCCTACACGACGTCCTGTTTGACCTGAGCAGGACGGTCCTGAGGCAGCACGGAGGCATGACCAGGGACACCTTCTCTGGGTGGGTGGGTGTGTGTGTGTGTGGGTGTGTGTGTGTGTGTATATGTGTGTGGGTGTGTGTTTGTGATGCAGTTTTAGATTACCAGCTTGCCAACCTTGTAGGAACCTTTTTGAGTTTTCAGCTCAAATTTAATAAGCCATATAGGTATGTTTACCGTGGAAATTGTTCTACACAGACAATGGTTACGTGGTTTAGTACTTATACTAATGAAAATAAAAGAAAAGGGTGTAAAGTTGTAGCTGAATTAAATCCTGTTTCCCCTTTGTGTTTTATTGAGTACCATTACTGTTTGTACAGTTTATCAGATGACTGTACTGACTATGGTCTGATCATCGATGGAGCCACCCTCTCTGCGGTGATGAGGCCCTCCCAGGAGGACTCAAACTCAGGGAACTACAAAGAGATCTTCCTAGAAATCTGCCGCAACTGCAGCGCCGTGCTCTGCTGTCGAATGGCACCCCTGCAGAAAGCACAGGTACAAAGTGCAACAGACAGCACGTGAATTCTTTTGAGACGGATCACAATGAGTACTGGCGAAGCGTTTGTTGATGGTTGTACCTCATATCAGTATATCAGCTGAATAATGTCACTTTCTTGTATTTGTAGATTGTGAAGCTGATCAAAGCCTCCAAGGAGAACCCGATCACGTTGGCCATTGGGGATGGAGCTAATGATGTCAGCATGATCCTAGAGGCCCATGTTGGCATCGGTTTGTGCCATTCTGTGCTACAAAGCTAACATGCTACATCCCTTTAAAATTACCTTATTGACAACTTCCACAACTTATTCCGTCTTTATTTACATCCATATCACATGTACAGCAAAAGAATTGCAGCCCATTTTATACATATTGGCATGACATTCACCAAAAAAAGTGAACATATTTGGTTACCTTCAGTCTGTTCCTCAGCACGAAACACATGATACATTTGACTTAAGGTCACGTAACAGACAAGGCCAGTCAAGAAAATCTGTTGCTTGGTATTTAAAAAGCTTGTTTGCCTCAGCTGCATGTTTAGGACTGATTGTTTTACTGTATTGTCAAAATTGGGGGATGATGCAGTGACACTCTTCAAACTAAAAGTCAGCCCTTTAACTTTACTCACTGCCATAAAACTGTATCTGTGTAATCATGTATTTTCAATGGCCTCTCCAGGTATCATGGGTAAGGAGGGTCGTCAGGCAGTGAGGAACAGTGACTACGCCATCCCAAAGTTCAAACACCTCAAAAAGATACTGCTCGTCCATGGACACTATTACTATATACGCATCTCTGAACTCGTTCAGTACTTCTTCTACAAGGTAGTCTGTCTGCCCATTTCATGTACGGTGTTTGTTTAAGAGCCGGAGTAGGGTCAGCAGCAGCATTTTGTTTGTTTTTAACTTCATTTAAATTGTGTTTTATGTATTATTTTTATTTTATGTATTTTTTTATTGTGGGTTTGGAGGCTGTAGCTTAGTTACACTTTCGTTACTAAATATTTATTTAGTTTCTAGTTTTCTTTTTTGTTTTGTATGAAACAAAAGGGGAAATTAAACTATGTTAAATTCTATCACTCCTATAATATTTTTAGTTGTTTTAATCTCAGCAACCTTCAGAATTTGCATTAAATGTCTTCTTAATTGTTTTCTTTCTTTTCCCCAGAATGTGTGTTTCATCTTCCCCCAGTTCCTCTACCAGTTCTTCTGTGGCTTCTCACAACAGGTAGACACACACACACACAAGAAAAAAACACAAAAAATAGCAAACAGTCATAAGGAAAAAATAATAAATAATAACTAAAATGATGTTTTCTCTTCTCCCCAGCCTCTGTATGATACAGCCTACTTGACTCTGTACAACATCAGCTTCACCTCGCTGCCCATTCTGCTCTACAGTCTCATCGAGCAGCACATTAACATGGACATCCTAAAGAAGGACCCGTCTCTCTATAGGTTAGTATTGATATCTAGCAAGGCAGAAATACTTCATCTGCAGTGTATGTTACTGTTACCTGCAGCTCTTGTCTTATTCCTGTACAAAAGTTAGACAGATTAGAGTTATATTTAAAATGTGCAAAATGTGTAGAATATTTAATTCTGGTCGTGGAAATGAAAACTTACCAACTGCCCAGCTTAGTGTTTAACCTCCTGGAAAAGGGTCCAGATCAGATTTAGATCATCAGGAAAGAAAGTGATACCCAATTGAATAAGACACTTTAGAGGTCATCATGTCACATCAGCCACAATGATTCAGTTTTCTCCAGCACATTGTAGAATATAATGGCCTGTATTATGCTGAAGTGTACTTCAGAGTTTACTTCAGCCTTGTAAGTGAAGGAAACAAATGAATATTCAGGTTAATTTATACATTTAAGACATGATCAGTCATAATAACGTCCGTTGGATTATTGGGTTGAAGTATTTTTAAAAGCAAAAGAGTACACTAACTCAATTTGACTATAATAAACTGCAAGCATAAACAGTTTATATTGATTTTACACCCTTGCAGAGAAACGTTTGCTCAGTACATTGAGATCAGGCCTCTAAGGGCAGAAACCTCCCAATTTAACTTGGTTTGACTGGGTTCAGTTTGGTCAAAGCTCAAATTGAAAACAAGATGTTTGCACATGATTAGACGAAACATTTTCCCGTCAGTCCTTTTCCCCTTGTATCACAATCAAAAATTACACAGGAATTATCATCCTTTGTTACAAACAGTTAAAACTGAATGTACATGAATGGTCTCAGGTCATTTTGTATTTTAGTGTTTATAAAGTGCCTATTTCAGAGATGTATTCACGTATTATCATTATAGTATCAAGCTTTTCTGGTTTAGGTCCTCCCTCAGGCAGCTAATGTAGTTTTGATAAATGTGTAATCACTCGTATGAGAGGTGGTCAACATGAGACATTTAACTGTTAACTGTTTGTCGTCACAGAGATATTGCTAAGAACTCTTTGCTGCGGTGGCCCATCTTCATATATTGGACCATCCTGGGTGTGTATGACGCCATCGTGATGTTCTTTGGCGCTTACTTCCTGTTTGACAACACCACTTTCACCAGCAACGGACAGGTAACGTCCATTTCTCTGCGACAGCCCTTTTTAATTCAGTCTGGGAGAATCTTTTTTTACTAATTTATTGGACACAGATTTGTTTTGGACACAAATTATGATACATCAAATGTCCACAGGCTGCTTAATGATGACATTTTCACTATTTTTCCAATTTTGTAGTTTTCAAAATTGTCTTCACGTCCATTTTTTTGTTAAATAGCCCAGTTTGTAAAAGAAACCCATGTATGTTGCACATTTTAAAGTATATTAAATTTAAATTTATATTATATTATGTATATTATACTGTAGGCTGCACACTTCAAAAGAACACATTTTGTTTTGGATTTCCGATTATAATTTGTCAATTTGCAGATTCTCTACAGGCTCGAGCCTGTCATGATGCACTTCTCTACACAAAGCAGTTGTCTGTTATTTGCTGCTGGTCATTTGTCTTTTTCAGTCTTTTTGGAATGTTTTATGTTTAGTAACGAACATAAGTCAAGGTTATTGTTCTTTGTGGCGTAAAATCACATCTTATTCCCCATATTTTTTTTATTGCTCAGGTTTCATGTGTATTAAGTGTGGCCATTATACATCTGAGAGATTCAATTTTGGATTTTAACTTTCTAATTAACTATTATAACTATTTTGATAGCAACTCAACACTGAAGGGAGTCTCACTTGTAGGTTGGTTAATTAAATTAACTATGTTACTTACTGTTTCCATGTACAAACATATTTCTTCAGGCCAGGACTGTTTGATACTGACTATCAGCTACTGTAAAGTTAAAAATGATTAAATCATTCCTTTTTCAGAATGTTAATCCCTGCAGGACATTATTATGTCGTAATCTGCAAATAGTAGTACAGCAAATGTGCAGCATATCATAATAAAATTCCTGCCCTTCTTTTGCAAAAACATACTACATTTTTAAGTTGTGTCTCAGGCTGAAAAAGAGTCAAGGCTGCTGTTCTAACTTGTGCTCTTCAGTAAAATATTCCAACTGTACTACATACCTTAAAAGCTGAAAGACGTTTCCCCCTTCACATCTAAGAGGCGACAGCATGCCGGGTTTTCCACCATCTTCCTTTGTTTTTCTCTGTTTGTTTCCTTTCATTTTTAAGCAGCTCTAAGTCTCCCAGAAACCTTTTGGACTGCGTTGAGTTGCTTGATTTCAGTTTTTTATGCATTTAATTTTTATTCTTCTCCAGCCACAAAACCGTTGTTCATTTTATTATGATTTTCTTCTTCTGGCCCTCTCCTCCTCCTCCTCTTCTTCTTCTTCTCCTCTTACCTTTGTGTTGCTTTTTCTTGTTGCTTCTCTTTCCTCCTCCCAGCTAATGACAACCAACACACAGATGGTAAGCCTGTCCCTGTCTCTCTGTCATCTCTCCCTAGTTTCCGTTTCCAATTTCCTGTTTCGTCCCGTCACACAGCCTCAGACACCAAACCACCCATCAACCGTTCATCTCATGTCCTGCCCTTAGTGCTTGCTGTAGACACATCAACTGTAGGCTTCTGTGTAGTGACCCATAGTGAACCATGCTCATGTGCCCAGGTGTTAACGTAGTGATCGAACACCTTAAATACATGTGGTGTGTGTGTGTGTGTGTGTGTGTGTGTGTGTGTGTGTGTGTGGGGCAGATGCCAGTCTGTTACAAACAGGGGAATAAATGAATATAGAAAAGTAGTTGCACTTCCATTACATGACATTTGAGACATGTAGCATCTTTCTAATCTAATTCTCCTTCAGATGAAGGTGCTACTTTTAGAGAAAAAGAGCACTGTCACATTTGCGGTTACACTCCGAACCGTCAGAACTATTTATAGGCTTGTTTTGTAAAGAAATCAAAATGGTTTGCAAAGTAGTGAGATTTTAGTCAACAGGATGCAAATTTGATGCTTTTACAGAAAGAAAAAGGTGAAATAAGTGCAGGTGCGTATGTGAAGCGCTGCATTAGATAAACACCAGAACAATAAAAACTGTCTTAGTATTAGTATTTTAGTATTGTAAAAGTTGTTCCAAGTGATTTTGTTGATACTAATGCTGGTTAAATACCCAGAACACTGAAATTTGCCCACTGAATGTTATATACCATATTATATACTATATTGTTAATATGTAAGAAACACTGTGTACAACAATAGCTGCCCTAGGTAATGGATTGTTGAATCAAACAAGCACCACGCTGCTATACTACTTTAATAAAAGGAAACGAAACTTTTTGAGGCCTGTTGGCTTTGTCTTGTGACTTGGGATAGCTTATAATATCAAGACTGACACAATCAGGGGACTATTATAACTCATTACTGTCATCATATGTTCCTACCAACATTATAACCCACACATATTCAGGTGGCCTTTGAAAAGCTTAGTTTTTATCTTTTCATGCTTGTCTTTATGTTATTTTTTACTTTATTCATTCATACATGACATCTCAAATGCATTCTCATGGACTCACCACATTTAAGGAAACAGCAAAAACAAAAATGTTACATATTATTATAATGCTTCTTGCATGCTAGTAGCCAAAGAGTGCAAAGATAAGCCAGGGCAAGTTCTGACATTAAATTATAACATGGTTTTGATTTTGGCAAATACTTTTCATCACTACCACTAAGACCTTTGAACAGTGAGTACATTTAAGTGTTGGTTTGATAGAACATTTAGGGCCTCTGATCCTATGGCCATCATCATCTTAATGTCATTATGGTGGTATTATTATGGTTTTATGTTAAGATAAAAATAGGAATTAAAAAGTGTAGTCCTCTCCAGGACATAGTATTGTGTTGAAGACATTAAATATTTTCCGTGTAGCTGTTAGTATGACACATTGGAGTATTTACTGTAAATATGGCTGCTAGGAAAATGACCTGTCTTATGTCAGCAGCATTCTGAGTTAATCTTGTTAATAATTAAAACCACATTTCCCATAAACCCTACAGCCTGCAGTACAAAGAGCTGAAACAGATTTTTACATTGTTCTTTCTCAAACGCCATAATCTGCCATTCCCAGAAATTAACAAGGCTTTTAGCGCAGGCAATGTTGCAATTATGATTATTGATTGATTGATGATTATCAGTCATCTTCTTTTTGTGCTGCTAAGGATGTTTCCCTCCAAATCCAGCCTAATGACACTCTGTATAAAATACAGAATGGAGACTGATGTTTCAAATTAAATGACAAATTATTATTTCTTAATTTATAAATTGTACATGTAGCCCATTTAAAATGTTTGTATTCGCTTGTTCTGGTAATATTTGAATAATTTAAAGACACCTCATCTCATGTGTTTCCCATCCATCAGTTTATTCTTCACCTGAATGTTGCTGTCTGAACCCCCCCCGCCATCTGTTTGATTGATTGATTCCTTATTGAATGTGTGCACTTAAGTTTATCTCTGTGTACCATATTAGCACCAGGCCTCAAATGACCCGAGTGCATTTACTTGTACCTGATTATAGTCATGTCACCTGTGATGCATGTTCATGCCAGGTGTAGAGAAGGTATTTAAGCATTTAATAAACATGATTTTAACACTCACAAATAGATATTCAGTCTGACAAATGCTTAGAATCTGTTTCACTTCTCTCTGGTTATGTGACAATGAGCTGCAACACAACATATCCTGTATGAACTCACTGTTGTAACAGTATGAATGGCATTCAATGTATTCAGTGTGAACTTTACTGAACAGGAAATGTAGTGACCAAATATTTTCATTTGAAATGTGTCACTAACAGCATCTTTTTTCACTTTCCCTCTGCAGATGTTTGGAAACTGGACATTTGGGACACTGGTCTTCACTGTGCTGGTGTTCACTGTGACATTCAAGGTATCCTCACACATAAAGTATTGCAGTCACAGAAGCGCCTGAGCGAAGCTGGGTTAACCCTCAATGGTATCATTAAAGTGAGCTATTAAGTTTGACAGGTCGAAGAGTGCCCCTCTCATCTCTCCCCCTCTCTTGAAGTTGGTTCTAGATACTCATTACTGGACTTGGATCAACCATTTTGTCATCTGGGGCTCACTGATTTTCTTTGTGGTCTTCTCTCTGCTATGGGGCGGCATCATCTGGTAATCTTGGACAATGTTTTTCATTTGAACATAAAATAATGCTTTAGAGTGGATTGTGGTTACGGATTCAGTGAATTAGTTGGCCTCACACCTAAAAAGTTAATGAAAGAAATATTCTCTCTCCATCTCTCCTCTCCTCCAGGCCTTTCCTCAACTACCAGAGGATGTACTATGTGTTCATGCAGATGTTGTCCAGTGGTCCGGCCTGGCTTAGTATAATCCTTCTAATAGCAGCTAGTCTGCTGCCAGATGTGGTGAAGAAGGTCATCTGGAGGGCGCTGTGGCCCACCACTACTGAACGCATACAGGTGGGTGCCTACACATACATACTGTTCATTTTGAACTCAAGTGTTGTATTCTTTTGTTATGTAGATCATGCAGCACTGCAGATTAACCTCCCAAACTATTTTTACTTTGAAATAAAGACTTCATTAATATATTAGAGGATAGATATTCACTAATATAATACTGTGTCACTAACTGATGACTGTGGGTCAGCAGATGTTTGCTGGCTTCGGCTACGTCCCTGCTCTGTTGGATGTAAGTCAGTGAGCCCTTCTGTGTCTGTGTGCAGTGCTCCTTTATTTAAAAAAACAAACAATCATTTAGCAAATAACAAAGTTATATTATGTTTTGTTTCATTCCTCTACAGAGGCTGGCAGTACTGCCATGAAACATACGTTTCATTAGTAATTGCATAAGATTAATTGTTGCATAAAAACTACACATTCTGAACATGTAACACAGGTTCTGTAATTTGTGGTGGTAAAGAGCTTACTCTTACAACAGATGTTGTAAAAGTTTGCTGTTACCACACAAAGCAGACAGTTGCTGTTTTTACCCTGGCCAGAATGATAATGGAGAGAACAACAGTTTTTAAAGAGAGAATTAGGTGTATATGCCACAAAATAAAAATCAACAGACTCTGAAAACAAACGTGATGTTTTTAAAAGATGTGCACTGATCTGGCTTTGCTATAACAGTTTAGAAAAATGGTCAAAATGTGTTTTCAGCATGTGGTGTTCCAGCTTAATTTGATCAGGAATCAACAAAATGGACCAGCCTCTTGGCTGCAGAATTATATGATTACACGTCTGAACAGCGACACGTTATGCAGAAATAATTAAAGTCTGAAGGCGTTCATTAGCCAGTTATGTACTGTAGGATTCAGTAGGATTCATTAACAAAACATTAATTATGAATAAATTATGAAACTTTTGCACATAAAATAATAGAAATAATAACACTTTATGTCCTGGGGTTTTTAAAATCACAGTGGAGGAATTGCAAAGCACAGCACTAATGCTGTGGGTGCTGGTGCTGTACATGGAAAGCTGGGGAAATTCCACCAAGCCTGTACACTGTGTTTGATAGTTGGATGGGCTGCTGTATAGAGATAAACCTGTCTGGGTTGGCTGAGAAAATCAGTCAAGAAAGGAAATGTCTCTAATTATGTGTAGGCCTGTTAAATGTGTTTGGTTTCCAACTGTTTGAGGTGAGGTTTGAACTTTTACCTCCTAATAACATGACCAATCTCTATATTTCTTCCTACATGTCCTGAACTGCTCCTTCCCCTTATATCGGGGTTTGTGGGATTGGGGAGAGATTTGTCTGATCCTCAGAGACAGACTTTATCTTCTCATGTCTGTTAACATGGCCTTTAGATTTTTATTGTAATCACAGAAATTGCCACATGATGTGGCATTTTGAAACATCTGAATAATCTTTAGAGCTTTAACTCTTTCCTCTAACCTCCTGGTTCCTCCCTTCTTCCCCCTCCTCCTCTTCCTTCTCCTCCTCCTCTTCTCCTCCCTTATCCCTCCCTCTGGCAGACTAAGCGTCGGTGCCTTGCCTCCGAGCCCTCCACCATCTTTATGCTGTCTCAAACTTCCAGCAGAATCAGTTTCTAACCCAGCCCTCCTAGAGGTGACCCTCTGCCTTTCCTTCTGTCTCTAACTTATGTAGAATCCCTTTTTCTATGTATTTCCCTTTTTTATATCCTGTTTCTTTCTCCATACGACAGTTTTGCATGAAGTGAACAGTCTGATTGCATGCCAGTGCTGCTACCTTTTAATTTACACAGGCAGAGTAAAAACCAAATTAAATTGTGTTCCCTGCCTGAATGTAAATACAGCATATGTGAAGTGTGATGTGTGGCCTTCATGACTTTTTGTTTTAGAAATCAGTTTTGTACACTGATGTTACACACTGCGTGTCTTTATGTATATGTTGTAGACCCTTATTGTCTCTGAACGTATGTGTGTGTGTTTGCGTGTTCACAGCATTTGAGGAATAATAAAAGAGCCCTGGCCAACCAGAGTTCTGACTCCTTACTAGATGGAGTAGCTGACACAGAAACCTAGAGGGCTTCTGCACGGTAAAACACAAACCCTGCCACCGTTTGTGTGCGTGTGGTTGGACAGGGTAATGGTGGGTGATGTTAACATTCTGCAGTGATGGGGTTTACTTTGCCGTGGTGTGTGGTTTCTCAGACTTGACTTTTGACTAACATGGGTTGTGTTGTCTTAAACGCTTGAAGATCCAAAAACTGTCCAGGTAATGTATGAAACACTGGCACACTGATGGGTGATTCTTAACATGGAGCTCTGGCGCCCTCTAGTGACACATTTCAGCATCGCTGCAGAGCCAGAGGACTCACAGTGGGACAGTCATGCATGTTTATCATGTTTCCACTTGCATGGTTTGGTTATTTTTACGGTAATACAGTATGTTTATATTTATATATTCTTTATGTACCTCATTTGCTTGGGTTGCATCACTTGTGTCTGAACAAAGTGGAGGGGGCATTATGATCACAGCTGGCCAATTAGATTAAATGCAAGTCAATACTTTATCAATTGAATTTTATAAACATTTGAATTGTCCGTTAAGTGAGAATTGTGTCCAATTGTAATGTTGAAAAAGGCCTTCCACAGAGTTGGAAACACATTTATTGGAGTAGCCCAAACTAGATTAAACTATAAGAAACTAGACTGGACTAAAATACACACATTTATTTATCCATGGTTTGAATTGTGGCCACTGGGATAACAATGTCTCCTCCACCTGCTGTCTGGGAGCTGTCTACGCTACTACACAAGTAACATTTTTTCTTCTCTATTTCCTTCTTTCTCCCTCTCTCCTTCCCTTTTTTCTTAATATGGCTCCCACTCTGTCTCCTTTTCCTCTCTCTTTACCCTCATACAGAATGCTGATAAACTCTACAAGGGCCAGCTCTCCGAGTTCACCCCCCTGGCGTCTCTCCACGCCCCGTCCAAGGCTGGCAGCCACCGACAAGGTTCGGACAACCAAAGGAACGCCTCGAACCCCCGAAGGTCTGAACCCTATAAGAAGAAAATGATGTACACATACTGGCAAAATTCAGACTACCGCACCTTCACCCCTCTTCTCCGATTCGCCGATGGCTCCCCCCGCTCGAAACAGGGACATGCCTACTGCGGGCCGGGGCCAGAAACCTCAGTTTAATTTATTTCCAGCTGGTGTTTTTTCTTATATTCTGATATCAGATACAATGGCGTCCATTTGGAGTTTAACTGAGCAAAGGAGTAATTCTAATAAATTGGTACCAGAAAATGAGCAGGTCACTGCTAGCGGCGCTGGAAAGTAATGTTACCGAAAAGTAACTTAAACTAATTTATCTATGTTACAATGCGGGGAGTCAAAAACGGACTATGTTGCAAATAGCAAGTATCTGTAATCCATCTGTAAAGGATTACAATGAAAGTGACCTTCTCAACTGTTCCCAAGTCAGCAGCCAAGTATGGCACAAAGCACTATGGGACGGCTGGAAAAGGACTCCTGCACAGGGCCCCGCTCACTGCTACAACGCGCAACAAGGGCTCAGTGTATTGATGTCACAGCAAATGAATCAAGAGCTTTGATTTCTTAAACCGTATTGTGTCACACTGAAAATATGTGCACTGGCCCTTTACGTCTGCCTGCCTTTAATAGATGGCAGCTGAAGTGTACTTTACTCCAGTTATTAGGATTTATATGACTTTTTTAAAAAACGATTATGGCGATAATCATGAAGTGTTGTGATTGCACTGCTGATGATGATGAAGACAGTAACGGCGCTTAAGCCAGCTCAAGCTTTCTCTGACCAAGCATTGTCTTGTCTTCATTCCTACCATCTCTCTGTCCTTCTGTCTGTCTGTCCTGTTCTTCCTCTTTTCAGGACTAACTGGTGTTGCCTGTGTGCAAACATGTTATCTCGAAATACTCCCTAGGACTCTGGGGCCAGCTCCTACAACACTGTAAGGAGGGGTGTAGTTGAGCAGTAAAGCCTAAGTGTTGGAGAAGTAGATCTGAGGTGGTCTTTTTTATTTATTATTAGTGATTGTGTATTATTTATGTCGTAATGAAAAAAAGGCTGACTTTAGCCTCACATCCAACACGTAAGCTTTCAGACTCACATTAGATAATCTAGAGCAGTGGTTCTCAAACTTTTTCACATCAAGGACCCCTATACTAACACAAATGAGACCACTACTGTCATTTGGAAAGTTTTTGTCACAGCGTTCCCATGTCGTTTTAGTACAGAAAGCGTTTAAATCCCATGACCAAAATAGTCATAGATGGAATTATAGTAAAAATAAACGATTCCCGTTTATGCTGAGAATACCTGAAACCCCTTTAATGGCCTCTGGGGGTCCCCAGACCACACTTTGAGAACCATTGGTCTAGAGTGTGTGCTGATAGGTAGCAGTTGTTAGTGTGTGTGTGTGTGTGTGTTGTATTAATCTCTGCAGGATCTTCTTCTGTCTTTCTGTCTGTCTTATTCTGTCTTTAAAGCACTTTACTGTAGAGCTTCATCTTATATTTATCTTTTGATGTTATATACAGAGAAACTTAAGTTTTCCATGGCTTATTGTCTTAGTGATAGAATCCTGTAGAAGGGGCTATGTGACAGCTGGCTGTTTCTTAATGCCTCAATGTCACCTTGTAACTATTACATTATCTCCCACAGAAACCATTTACCAAAGAAACAAAAAAGTCTATGTACACACTCATGGTTCTAGAAAACAGCAGAAAGAATATGAAATTTAATGGACGTCTTTCAGGGAATTTTAAAATATGATGGTAGAAAAATGCACTTCCCCTCTTGTTTCCTAAATTCCTAAAACTTTGATTTTTAATTGCATACTGTTAAAGTTTATCTGCGTTCAGCACCTTAAAAATGTGTTAACGTGTCCTTATTGAGATAATCATAACGGATCCTAGAATCATAAAGGATCCTATAAAGTGCCCCGGACTACTTTATGTCCTAAATAAATACACAGTTATTCTGAGAATTTATAATTTGAAATATAGCCATTTATTGATGAGAACAGCGACACGTGTCAGTCCAAGTCTTACCAGGAAATCAAGACCGTAACCTTGACACTTCAATCATAAGCTGATGGTTTTGGTTTTATTTTCATCATAAACAACCAAGAAAACTAAAAACAAAAGACTAAAAATTCAGTCTGACATTGAATGTGGACATGCAGAAACAAAAAATATTACTATTTTAAAAAATTACTTAACTGTATCACTCTCAGTTTTGGCCTACATAATGTGTGCTAAAGGTGCTTATTTGTTTTCTTGCCGAGAGTTAAATGCAAAAAAGCATATTTCCCAAAATTGTGGTATAAGACACGTTTTTTCCCCCTAACAGCACGGAAGGTATTTTAGTTTGCAGGTCCAGTAGCTCAGTAATGCAGATAATGCTCTTAAAAGCCTTATGGTGTTTTTACACAAGCCTAATGAGATTCTCTACCTTGAGACGGGCCTTTGCAGTGAAGTCTTTGAATTCTGTCTCACACTTTTCTGTTTCAACACTTATCTGCTCTGTCTTTCTTTCTAGCTGTCTCTGTTTCTGTCCTTCTCTCATTCTCCCTCTGGTGAAGTGATATTGACATAGAAGTTTCCCAACTCTGTGAGAGCCGCCACCAACCGTCTGATCATCATCCTCATCATCATCCTCTCATCTGTCCCCTTCTGCAACGTCTCAGCCATTCCCCATCCATTTATCCATCCATCCGTCACTGTAAGACAGAGTAGAAATTATATTTTGTTCTCTACTTTCAATAGTACGTCTATGAACCAAAGCCTTGTTGCTGCTAGAGATACGTTTAGCTGCTTTACATTAGGTGCCTTGTGGTAGTTTCTCTGTCTCTGCTGAGCTGTCTTTGCTTGCTTTATGGTAAATTTACTACTTTTACTACTACTAAAAATAGACATTTGGATTGTACAAAAGCACTTCAGACGACAGATGTATGGATGCATGACTGAGGAGTGACTGAGAGTGTGGATAAGTGAGTGAAAAGGTGAATGTAAAAATGAGTTTTACGCAGGTTATACTGTCCAAGAAGACTTATTCCAAACCAAACACAGCACTGAAATATTACCACTGATGAACAAGTTGCACCAAAACATTCAATGACTTATGTTTAATATCTGTTTTAAATTGTTTTTATTCTAAATGTTTTATATAAGTCCTGGACGACATCTGTCTCTGAAATGTTATTTTTACTGTTTTCTTATATGTATAATGAGTGAAATTGCCCTTTACTACATTAAGAGTGAGTGAAGGTCTCATTGGAAAGATATCAGTCTGATGTGATGTTGTCTTTAATCTTTGTTTTAATGAGATGGAAAACTCGAAGAGCTCCAGCTCTGTTCGATCGATCAACTGCAATCGATCAATGTTATGAGGTGGGATTTTCTTTTTTTTTAATGTTCTGTTTATGTTTCCTTTTATTTTAAGAACTCTGACTTGCTCTCAAAATTCTGGTGTGTGTGGGTGGGTGTGTGTGTGTGTGTGTATGTATGTATGTATGTATGTATGTATGTATGTTCCCTCCATCACAGACGACAATCAGCTACTAGAAATGAAAGTTTTTCCTTTTCTATCCATAAACTAACTAGAGTCACAAAATCCTTTTATTGTCCGATACAACAGAATCTGTTCTAATTATTTCTGAATTGAATGAAATAACTTTGGATGTCAGAGTGATGTCAAGTCAGATTGGAACAACTAAGAATTTCTCATAAAGAGGAAGACGAACACACAAGATTTTGTTCTTTAGGATTGAATGTTGGCACTTAAAGTTATCTTGGAGTCTCTGTCTTTTGGAGAATTATCAGAATATCCGAATTAATGCCATAACCCCCTTCTCTGTGTGAAGTAATCTGTCCAAGAGACAGTCAGGTCCTCTTATCTCTGTCTGTTGAAGAGATGTTATTTAACTGTGGAATCCACATAAGTGAATGACTAAAATATGAAATAAATCCCCACAGTTACTGTATTTTTTTTTGTATGTATGTTAGAGGAGTTTTTTGTTACTTTCTGGAGACAGTATTTGGAGAGTGTCTTATTTATGTAGAAAAGTATTTGAACAAACAAACTTGAGTTGTGACAAAACAACACTGGACATGTACATATGCATAGCTTTGAAGATTTAAAAAAAAGATATTTCTGTGGTGTTAGCTCAGATTCACCCCTGCACTGAACAGTCTCGTCTGATGATTGAAACTCTGCTGTAGAAAACTTTAACGCCATTAAGGGTGGATTCAAGGTCTTACTGTACCAATCACTCTTGCCCTGTCCTGATCTTTCAAGACCACAAAAAATTGACAGCCTTTGAACAGAATGTTATCGTGATCTTTTACAATGTGTTATAGTTCTGTTTTTCTCATAACCAACAGTACCTATGTATACACACACATCATATAAATGTAGTTATGTTAATTGATGTACAGTTTTGAGGTCTTTTTATATGCAGTTTTTAACAGAGTCATATCAACTTTTACTTGTGGATTTTTGCCAACCTTTCTGTAGCTATCAATGGCAAACAACTGTACATTTGCTCAAAAATAAAAGCCAGAAGTCAACCTACAAAAACCTGAAAAAATGTGATTCCCCCCGCCTTGTTTATTTGTAGCTGCATGTCATTTATCAGCCACAGGGCTGCAGTAGAGTGTTTCTGATGTGTCAGACCTCTCTGAGGCCTGTTAAAAATCTGAGTTGACAAATCAAACGCACCTAAGGAGTTTCTTAATATCTGAAGCTGATCAAATACAATCAAACATATATTTCATGAGTGTGTTCATCCAACCAACCTGTGCTCGTTTATTCTGTGTTGTCTCAAACTTAGATACAAGCTGTGTTTAAAATGACACTTTTTTAACCATGAAATGGTTAAAAAAAGAGACAATTTTTACATTTAATGTGTTCCCCAAAGTTGCTTCAGGGCTGCCGTCTGCAGCATCTGAGGACGTCAACAAGATTAGGATGGAGGTTTTGGATCGATTGGATGCTCTTCATCCTTTTCACTTCTCATCTGCGCTGATCTCCACGTCCTCTCCTCCACAGCTGGCAGCCGATGAGACCTGCTAGTGTGTCTGACAAGGATGGAGAAATATCTAGGGCAAGACTGTCAGAGGTGAAATCTGGGGAAGAAGGAAAAAACATGAAAAGTAGATGGTGAAAAGTGGCTGTGTATTTTTATTGTGGTTGCGCAGACCTCTCTAGCTTCCTTAAGATGGCTTTTTTCAGTAGCTTAATTCCAGTGACTCATTCAATCATCGGCAAACCGAGAGCAGAACGACCAAAGTCTTAAAGTCTTGCCACCTATTTCATAAACTCTAAAAACTTCATCTATAAATAAGCAGTATGTCTACCTTATAATTTCATTTTTATGGTGTATTACTTAGTATAGATTCTAAAATATATAGAGAGGTGGGAGGTGTAATTTCAGGTGTAACCAAGACCTTTACAACCTTTTCACCACCAGTTTAGGCCGCTTCCTTCATCTTGAACTGCTTGAGGTTCGATGGCTTGGAGCACAATAGGTAGGTGTTTGCGTGTGTTTGTGAGGGCTGTAACAAACAATGTTAGGTTAAGATGAATTCCCACCCCCGATCATATGAAAATACTCAACATATGGAGTACACATAATGGAGAGACAGAAATGGGACTGGCAGTGAAATGTCTGCATGTAACTCAGAATCAAAGGCACAGATATCAGCTGTAATAAGCAACAGGTGACTGTTCAAATATGAGAATTTAATTGTAATCCTGTAAAGTGTTAAGCGCAAAATCCTCTTCTAGTGGGAGATGAGGGTTAAAGAAAAAGTTTGGCATTATGGGAATACGCTTTCTTAGCAAGAGTTAGATGAGAAGATTGATAGCACCCTGTCAGATGTGAGGTGTTTCCATATCTCTTCTAACTCTGCTCGCTCCATCCAGGTGAAATGGTAAAGAACTGTGTTTGAACCACACTGCCTGGTGATAGAAGTTCCACAGGGCTCAGTCCTGGGCCCTTTCCTCGTGTTCCTTTACTCTGTAGCTTGTCCAGAGATATTGACTATCTGGTGTTCCCCAAGTTTTGCCCACACCATTTCACTTCACAAGCTCATTTTACTGCTCTCATTAAATTCCCGACTTTTTAATACAAAATGTAATGTAATGTAGGCACTCCCCTGGCTTTAGAGTCACTGGTCCATTCCACACATCATCAGCTGAGGCCGTCAGCAGAATGAAAACCACCAGCAAAGAAAGTGGTTTTATACATTTTCCCAAGGTTAAAAAATGTTGTTTTGTGGGAAGATACTATTATTTCACATGAGCTGTGTATCATAATTATGTTCTCTGGACACGCTGGCAATCTGAACAATCCAAGGGAATTGATTTGCATGGATTTTATTTGATCACCAATTAACAATCCACTCTCAACTACAGTCATGTTGACACCTGTAGTGACAACAGAGTGTGTTTGTGTTTCTGCACGTTTCTGTGCCCAGCAGTAGGTCTGACACTCAAACTAGGCTTAAGTCATTAGACCTAAGACCTGCACGTGTACGCACGCACACACACTGAATCTCATCTCACGGTTGTAATGTCACCGCGTGTCTCTATTCACAGCATTAAATGGAGGGAGGTGATGGAGGCATCCACACGTGAAATCTACGAATTAGCTGTGAAATTGCTGTTATTTACCACCAATTGTTCAGGACTCAGTACACATTGTTTTTTGGTTTTTGGTTTTGTTTTTTTTTTGCGGGGGAGGGGGGGCTCCTGTTTTGTCCGTACAAAGGGCTTTCTCATTATTACGGCCTGACCTTTAAAGGGAGATGTTTTGAGGATGGATGCACACACACACACACATACTCACCAACAGGGAAGCTTATGAATTCATTTGATGGTGTTTAGTAAGCATTAAGATGTAAAATTTTAAGATTTCAATATTTGAAATATATTTTCTGTTGTCAATAGCTCCTTCTTTCTCTCGTAGCTTCTTCTATTATATTTTCCAACACCTCCAGACTACATCTTCTCTAAACGAGGGAAATTGTGCAGAAACTTTATCTATCTATCTCTCTGTCCTCCGGTCCTGTCACTCCTTTGTCACTCTCGTCAATGTCCTGACAGACAATAGAATCAAATACAATGCAAGACAATCTGAGCCTTAAAGACTTGTAGTTAGCTGAAAGCTTAAGGGGCTGTAGGCGTCATCTGGAGTACACATGAACAATATACTGTGTGCACACACAGCTTTCTCTTCACTCAAGGCCAGTGCTGAATTCTTCATTTCCCATGGGAGCTCCACATGATTTCATAGGCTATACGTTCTGAGAATTAGCAGCGTTGATACTCTGGTATTCAAATAAAATCTAAAATGAGTTTCCTACACAATGTATACAAATATTTGTAAATGCATACAAATAAAGTATGTAAAAATAAGGCAATATCACATTTAAATACTGTATAGATGTTGTTATATGTGTTGCTAATGTTTAGTGTTATGTCTGTGGCTATTATGCTGGCAGATCTTTGTTAATGTTGCTTTTTGTTAATAAAGTATGTTTAAATAGGACAGTATCTTTGGAAGCAGCAGGTCAATTTTCTGTACTGATGTGAGCATTTATTTTGTTAATATTCCAAAAGTGTGGACATCATACCATAACAGTCATTTTAATTTTTGTGGGTGGTTTCTCCTTATATGGTGTCATCTGTTGTTCAGATTGTAAAAGCCTTTGACAAATCTGTGATTTTAGGGTAGCCTATATTAAAAAAAATATTTGACTTCAGGGAGCAAAGGATTGAAACACAAGGATGTTTTCACATGGGTCCTGAAAACCAGCCTTGTTTCTTAGGAATAATGTTCTTGCTGGAATATTCTTGATTTAGGTACAGATGTTCTGTGCCAGTGCAGAAAGGAGTGAGACATACATGCTGGTTTTCCCCTCAGCTAAGGCCAGCCATGACTCTTTTACTATTCAACATGTAATTTTTATGAAAATATTTAGTCATTATCGTTGCAGACATGTCTTACCCATTTTTCACTTTTTGAGTGCCCTCAAAGGAGTGAAACAGCGCCCCTCTGGGTTGTAACGGCTGGCTAATGTCAGCAAGCCTGCGTGGTCAAAAATGGCATTGCACCTTTATTGAAGTCTACCGAAGGGGCGCCAGGTGAAAGTTGGCATCCTTTGATTAAAAAATAATTAACTATCAAACAGTCAAAGTTGCCACTGTAATGACACTGCCAAACTGTAAACGGACTCGTCATTGTGAAGTGAAGCCTGTCGTGTACTGATAACAGGACAAACAAAAGAAAGTTAACATAACCTAAATGAAACAACCGGTAGTTTACCAACGTTAGTTAGCTCGCTTTACAGTGATGCTAATGATGTCAGCTAACGAGGAGAGGAAGACTTCTGTCCACAATGAAAGTCAAAGCAGCAATGGATAACGTTACAACGCTTCATCTTCATCAAGGTAAGGTGATTGTCTGTTTGTCTTCTTGCTTGTTTCTATCCTGATGGTTAAATGTCCCGCCGTGGCTGTTTGTGTGTGTTTAATTTAACTGTTTGCTGTGTTATTGCTGATGGTTTGAAGTCCTGTCATGCTCTGTATGTTTACACTGAAGCTGCTGTGTTGTTGCTGCAGTGTAAGGAGGCGGACGAGGCTTTCACTAATTTGAAATGTGTCTTGTTTTGGTTTTATTGGCTGTTTACTCAACTGATGACTGTGTTTAACTTATGAATGAGCCTGTGCAGAAAGTAATGTGTATTGAGCTACAACAACACTGTAGGCCTTATGCAGTTAGCTATAATGTGTGTACTATGTATGTATTTAATACTTTTTAATATGAATTTGAAAGTTTTAAATCTGTGAATGGTTGTCCAGTATTTGTTACTGATCTGTCAATGCGTCAGAGTGCACAATTTATAATATTGAATATATCTGCTGAGAAAATATGTGCATTGGTTTTGAAGTGAACATAATCCATTGTTTAAAAGTTTTTCCGCAAAATTGAGCGCTTAGTTTCATAGTTAATTTAGCTGCCCCCCCAGTCTGGCCCCTTCAGTGGTTTAAATGGGCCAGAACAGAAGTGAGGTGATCGTCTGTTTCATGTTGGTGGAGGCTAATTATGGGACACAGACTGCAACACACTGCTGACTATCTCCTCTTACAAGTGCAGAAACAAACTAATCTGATTAGCGTGTATCCCCCCTTCTCAAAGCTGAATGGAGTCCAAGTGCCAGTGGCAGAAAGCTGACGTTTTTCTGCTGTTCTTCCAAGCAGTGCTGCTAGCTACAAACTCATTCCCTTTTTCCTAAACTAAATTGCAATTAGTGTTTCAGCCACTGAATTATATTTTTAAGTGTGCCTGTAAACTACGACAGAGAAACACGGTCTCCTCTTACAAAAAAAATCTTCCTAGTTGGGGCATCTTGTCACTTTTCAGATAAATGTAAGTTGTTTTTACTTGGAGTATAGTTTTTTTACATTGTGGGACCTTTACCTAAGTGGAAGATCAGAGTGTTTTCATTTATTTATATTTAGCCCTCTTTTTGTGCTGTATGACTTCCTCTCCTCTCCTCCTCTCCTCCTCCTCCCTCCCTCTTGTCGACCAATCAGTTTGATTGATTTTATGCCTCTTCTTATCGAGTGGAGCAGCCGTTGTCAATAAATGTGGCCTGTCCTCTGTCCCTTCACACACACATGGCAGGGTGAGCAGTCGAATTCAGTCGCTGCTTTTCAAACTTCACATGGGTTCCTGTTGATTATATTGCTTTTGTCACTTTATTAGTCCTGACTTGTGTTATCTGATAAAACACTGAGCTGTGGTGAGTTGTGATGATTATAGAGATGTATGTGTTAGGAGATCAATCACACATAACAAACTGTTTGTTTCATGAGATGAATTTTCTTAATTCACATGGAACAATTGATTCACATGGACAAATTGTCAGTGGCTTTATGTTGTTTAGTCTCACATACTAGATAAACAGCCTTTGGTTGAAATAATACCCGGTATGCCACACTTTGTGTGCTAGAGTATTGTAGTTTTTCAAAGCGATACTTTGGGACTGGGAAGTCTCTCAGAAGCAGCTGTGCACTGCTCTTTATTGGAAGTGGGGAAGTTAACCATAGGTAAGCAGAAATCTCACCTTTTGGTGTCGCTTGGGTAGCCAAGTTTTCAAGTTCGGAATGGGCTCGTTCAACCTGTTCTCATTCCCAACTCGTCACATATGGTCAATACTCTTGGTGTTGCTTTTTAATGCCCTGGTTATCCTTCAGCATTGTTTTTGTACTTTTTAAACTAGTGGTTTTGTCCCGCTGTAGCTGCTTGTGTGTATTTAATTTAACTCCTTGTCTTGCTGATGGTTTGAAATCTTATTACAACTGTATCTTTACAGAAGTGCCACACTGTTTTGGTGTTACTGCAGTCTAATGACTTTGACTAATTTGAAATGTGTCCAGTTTTGCTTTTATTGGCTGTTTAATAACCTGTTGACTGTGTTTAACTTGTGAATGAGCCTGTGCAGAAGTCTGCTATTGCTTGTAAGAATAATGTGTAGTGTACATGTGTAGCTACAGCAACACTGTAGGCCTTGTGCAGTAGGCTGTGCACATAGATGAAAGGCATCTACATGTATTGATATGTTTTTATGTGAATTTGATTTTAAAGTTTTAGATCTGTGAATGTTTTTTCAGTACTGATATGTACTGGAGTATACTGTTTGTAGTACTGTATTTATTTTTGGCTGCTGAGAAAATACATGTCATTTTGGTTAGGTTAAGGCAACAAAAATACATGGTGGAGTTTAGGAACAGTTAATGGTTTGGGTTAAAATAACTAACTTAAACTACCCAAGTTACTTATGTAACTCAAGTATCATAACTTAAAAGAATTAATGCTAAGTTTTTGTTTTACACCGGAAATGAACACTGGCCTTTTGGGTGAAGGTCTGATTTCTGGTCTACCCTAACCACCTCCTTACTCTGACCTTTTCTCTTAGTTGTACTTGGCCTACTTTTTGTTAAACAGTGACGCTAAAGGGCTTCTCCCAGAGTGTTGCTACCAAACCATCCCTAACACTGGGGTATGAAAATACGGGAAATAATAAGGGGTTGTTTTTATTCTGTAAATGCTTGTACAAGAAGCACAGTCTTGGTCTCTAATTTATTGATGCTAAGTACTACTTCTCAACAACCATTCATGCTGAAGAATTACTGTATGTTGCAGTCTATACTTGCACATTGTCAATCATTTTTTCGGTTTGCACGTAATTATTTAGGGGCATATCAGGGATGGAAATGAACACCGCCAAATGTGGGTGGGTCTTCCGTTTGGCGGCCAAATGTTGGAAAGCTACATGCCACATTGGCGGGTAAATATATTTGGCATATAATTTCTGTTTGACGGTAATTAGCAGCAGACCGGCGTTCTTGTTGATTGTGTTTTGCACTTCAGTTGGTCTTCGATGTACCAAGGTATCTAAAATCATGTAACACACGGATTAGAGGCGTTGATTGGTTGTTGTTTATGTTCTCTTCATATTACTTGTGTTTGATTGCCGTAGATTTGTAAGGGATGGGAATTAGGGGACAGGTGACAGAAGTCGAAAGGGGAAAGTGAGAATGTAGCTGCTTTCATACTGAGATCAGCGCAGACAGAATATCCACATGTATGTTGGGTTCGCTTCTTCATACTGAACAAATCCCGCAATTATGTGTGCTTTCACATAGCAGTCCGGCCTTACCGGAACCATCAGAGTACCGCGGCATGTTGGCTGTGGCTTTCAACACAGACATCTTTCTGTCTCGTGTCCGTCACCAACTTTCCCTGCTCAGAGGCGGAAAAGATCTGCTCCGTACCTTTCACAAAGTGCGCAAGCCAGCAGACGGGTGCAATACCCCCATAAAATAAGGCAGCGTGAAAGCTAGTGTTTAGCTTTTGAGCTAATTACAAAAGTTGTACTAAGAGTGTTTTTAGCTAAAACTAAAAGCTGTTTTTTAGCTTTAGTTAGTGTCTGACACACTGTCAGATCTTCTAATGGTCCTGCTGTCCTCCCCTGAGATTAAGGCGAATGATCCATTGGCTGTATAAAAAATGTTGATCCCACAAAAGCTGTGATGCTGTGGACCAGGACTCTGTCAGAACCAGGAGGCCAGAAGTAAGTTTATAAAACAATTTGCTGTTATGTTATAAGTACATTTAACAGCAATAAAATAATTTTGCTTCAAATTTCACTCTGGCCTCTTACTTAAGTTTGTATTTAACATAATACTTCATTATCTCAATTAAAAAGACGGAAACATATATATGTGATACAAAAGGCAATTTATTATTTTGGCCAGTAAAAAATATGTTTGGTCGGTGGATTTTTTTACCTACCAATCCCATTGGCAGGTGAGCCAAAAAGTATACTTCCACCCCTGGGACATATGTAAGTGAAATATTCAGTACAGCAATGCATCATCCACCCTGGACCCCTCGCCTCTTCATCTTGTAGTGGCGAGTGCTGTAGACTTCCCGACACTGTTACAGCTAATGTTCTACATACTGCCTTGTGCTTTATCGGAGGAGAAAATGTAGCAAACATTTCAAATACACCCAGTGGGTTTTCTAAAAAAAGGTTGTTTAGAAAAGAAGAAGAAGAACAGGAAATTTACCGGAAGTCCCGGAAAAATTGGGAATGAGAAGTCTAGCTCATTGCTGCATCTTGTGGCCATTGTTGGATAAAACACCTACTGAACATCGCTTTTCACCTTTTTTATATACAGTCCTGCTCTCTGGCCTCAGGGGGGCAGTAATGAGCCTGTTAGTCCTTGGTGCACCAGAATGAGTTGAAGCTGCTATAAAAAACCTAATAAACTTCATATTGCAGTGTATTTTTCTGTTTACAATTTCCAGACTAATTAGAATAACACATTCTGATAGTAATTAAGGAGTAATAGTTCTTGCTGTTTGTTTATTAATTCATGTTCCATATATTATGCACATAAGTCTGTTGTTGGTTCCAAGTGAGGTGTATATCCTTCCCCTAAATCACTTAACTTGTATGACCTGTTGATAACTCGATGATGCTTTATTTTTTCGCATTAGTTTTCTTATTTTGCCCAGTGACTGTATACATTTTGAGCATTGTAGTTTTTGTCTGCATCTGGCAGTGGGCCAGATAAGAGTAGGCATAATAATATGTTAGTTCCACCACAGGAGAGCCTCTACAATTAGATGCATATATCATATTGGCAATCGGCAAAAATAGGTTGGAAAATATCAGCATATCTGCAAATATCATCAATAAAACTGAGACTGTTACTAAGTAACTGAGACTACTAACTAAGCTGTATAAATCTATGATCTTGTTGGTTTGTCTTAAAAAATATAAACAACACGATGTATAGCTGCATGCTGAGATAATGTTTTAATGTGCCAAATAAAGTCAGTTGCTTTATTACACGTTTGGGAAAACCAGTTAAGGCCATATTTTGCTCTGTTTCTGCTTCAGTGTTAGACGTTTTTCCATTTGAAAATGTGCCAGAATATTTCTCCTCAGTGTATTTTTCTCAATTTCACACAACAGACAACAGACAAGAAAAAAAAACATTGAGTTTTTGTGGATTGCTGTACTGGTGGTAGCTTTCAAAAGGTAAAACAGAATTTTCAAACATTTAACAAAGAGTAGCACGCCGAGAATAACTCACCAAGCTGCAGAAAATAAAGAACACTCTTGTTTGTGATCTCACTTCCTAAAGTGCCCTTTGTCTGAATAAGGAGGTTGGCTATTCTTGTTTAACACATGACATCGTTTCACCGGGAACACACTGCCACACACACATTGTCAGGGATCACAACCATGACTCTTTACCACAAACTCAATTTACTCACCTTAGCTGCAGTGTCACCACACAGGTACTGTGAAACATAACATAGATAAATAGAAGAAGACACTAGAGCGAGATGCAAGATCCATAAGACACACAGTGCCTTTATCCACGAGCGCCCTGCCAGTTTCTTGACGTCTCACTCAGTGTGTGTTTAAGTGTAGCTGCTATCGATCTCATATAATTGCTCTGACCTGCCTCACTGTTCAAAGGGCTGAGCTGTCAGAGGGACGGCTGATGGATGTGTGTGTGTGTTCTGTAGTAAAATAAAATAGCTTTCCTTCAGCTATGCCAAGTGGAATACAACAAGATGTATTAGAGATGTATGTGTTTTTGATGGTTATTTTATTTGTATCTATTAAATTGGGTTAGAGGAATTGGGATGTCCATAATCAATTTCGATTCTAAATCGAATATCTGTCGAAATTCCAGTTAAGTCATTAGATACTGCAACGCCCATTTTAGTTGATAAGATAAAAGCATTTAACAGAAAATGTGGCTCTTGTTGTTGCTTTTGGATTAAATTATAAAGGTTTATTCAGGAAGTGGCACAACAGGAAAAGATTGATGTGGTCATTAAAATCAAAGTGTTCCTCCTCTTGGCAAAACGTGTTCTTGGTGATCTGCTTGTATGAGATTTGTTGTTTAACGTTGACATTTTGGCATAAAGGTGGCACTACAGGAAAGGTCAGTGGTTAGTAAATTGTTATGACTCATTCACTGGTGACCATAAATATTCACAGCACTCTGAGCTAGGGTGCGTATTATTAGGATTTTATTGATACTACTACTGCTATCGACACCCTTATTGATTCTTTTCATTGCTAAATAAGTGCTTATGAAAAATATTTAAACAAATAATAAATTCAGAACAGGATTAGAATTGAATATTTTATTAATAACTAACTGTTTCTGGAGCAGCAAAGTCGCTATATCAACTCAGTAATATCTCACTGGAAATATCTCAAATGTCAAAAAATAAATCGTATTCCTGAAATCAAGAATCAGTCAGTTTCAGCCCTTCCTCCTGTCCTCCTCCTCTCTCTCTCTGATGCTGGTAGAGAGGAGCAGCTGGTTTGTCTCAGCCAGCAGTGGAGTTTTGAAGAAGAATTTTACAAATTTAAAGTTTTAGTGATGTTTTAAAAGGAGAATCCTCAGTACAACTACAACTTCTACAGGGAAAGCCTGTAATCGTGAGGGTCGACTGACGTAATGGTCTACTGCTCATTAGGGGTGTGGAAAATAATTGATTCTTAGATCATCTGCATCGCGATGTGGACTTGGACGATTCTGAATTGATTCACAAATGTCAATAATTATCTATATGTTTATTGATAACGTAATGTTAACAGAACGAAAAAGGTGAAACTTTTAAATGCTTAATTGCAGCTCCGGACGGTCGTTGGTGTGCACATAACTGAGATGTCTGGCAGTAAATGTAGAGTGTAGTTTACAGTAGGTCCACAAACACATAACTACACTAGACGAGACAAAAAAGAGTGGATCTATTTAAGCAGCGTGAACAAGGTGAGGCTGGACCATTGTCAAGTGCGTACTTCAACCCGGATCTGAATCTATAATAATAACAGCAGCATCAGAAATGAAAATGGCAGCAACAGAGGTCACTGATTATGCTGTAATAATGTAATAATGCTATGTAACTTAGCATTAAATTAGTTACATTTATAAGAAGTAATATTAAATGTCCATTACTACCTGCTTGGTTGGATCAGTACAAATACTTTGCTTTAAAAGTACCAAGTAGTCACACATTGAGAAAAATACATCTTTATCCTATTAGTTTTACAATCGAATCATAGCCCTTATAATAAGGTGCCTAGAAATTCCCACCCCCAGAGGTGACGCATCGTGATATTGAATCGTGAGACCAGTGAAGATGCGCACCTAGTTGGATGAGAGAGAAAGCAGTTTTTAATATACCTTTCCACATGCTTGTTGAACAACTGTATTGATAAAGCATTGGCTTTTTACTCGCAAAATTTTTCATTGCATGTATTTCCAGTAACAAGCGTAGCTGTCGTCAACTCAGGTAATCTGAGTTATGTTCACGTCACCTGGGTCACGTCAGTGTCTCCACTGCAGCTTCTGTCCTGCTTGTGTGTGTGTGTTTTAACAGGACTCCCTTGTAAAAGAGAATGTCCCTGTGTCTCAATAGGACTTTACTATTAAAATAAAGGTTAAATTAAAAAGTATGAATGTTGAGGAGCTCAGACCCAATACAGAGGGCAGGAGAGAGACAAAATAGAATACAGGCAAAATGTTACAAAAGTACAGATAAACTAACTGTTAATGTCGGAGCTTATCAATATTAAGGTCTTGAATAATTCTTCCCCAGGGCAGGTTTCCTTACCCGTCCCTACTCTTACTGGAAGTTGATTGAACCTATAACTTGCTCAGGATCAAAGTTCTTAATGAACAGCCCCTCTGTTTAACCCCAACATTCAATCCATGCATGTTGAGCCGACATTTTAAACGTCCACGTCCAACATATTTCACTGTTGTGACGCTGGTTTCAAGGTATCTGCCCATTTATCTGGCTGTTCTCCATTTACTGACGTCAATTGTCAACAATTATGGCATAAAAGAAATTATACACATGAACTTTTTTGGGGGGCAAACTATCTTTTCTATTCTATGATATTCAGTTCTCATGGCCAGGTTGTTTCCACGCTGTGAATACGAGGTGGGATTGATGTCTAATTAGCGGGTGAAATTCGTTCCCGTCCATCGCTTCTTTCAGCAGGAGGCTTTTTGGTCTTCTGTGGGAATGGGGAGGCCCAGTTAATTTTTGTGTGTGTGTCTGGGAGACCGAGGGAGATCCCCTTTCCCCCAGGGTTATATCATTACATGGATAATTAGGCCAGGTCAACCAGAGACAGAAGAAAGCAAGAAGCCAATTGAAATTAAATCAGGAAGACCTCTGTCTGAATCATACTGGTTTGAAAAATGTGTATTGTGGACACACACACACACGCATACACTGACAAACAAACATGCAGAATAAGTGTTTTGTCCACTGTCACTGTTTGGGTTCGTAAGTCTGAATGAAGAGGTGCCCAAAAGCATAAAGAACAGGTCCTCTCCATTTATTGTGGCGGCTTTGGATATATAAACAAAATACATTTACAGAATTAAACTCATTCTGACAAGAGCAGAAAGGCTCACTAAATATAATTCGTCACAAAAACCATCCAACAAGAGTTGAAGTAAATACTGAACACCAACCACAACAAGTGATAAAAATGTACTGTACAATATGTCACTTAATTATCATCTAAAAGGCATTACAGGTCCTGAATGCTCTGCAGACTTTTCAGGACCTGTAATGCCTTTTTAGATGATAATTAACTGACATATTGTACAGTACATTTTTATCACTTGTGGTTTCTCTCCAGACTTTTAAATCGTTGTTTGTCAATTGCTGCATGGTGAAAACTACAAGATTAAACTGAAGCTCACTGGATGGTGATCTCAGTTCACTGATCTTCAACATTCAGGACACTGTCTAGTGATTGGTAATTTCCTCTAAAGACCATGATTCTTGGCTACATTTGGAAGAGCTTGAGAATGAGACATGAGTCTGTTTAGTGTTTGGTGTTGACATGTAGACTTGAAATGGGAAAAATTCAAACCTTTAATTCACCGTGTTAGCTGAGAAAAGAACCAGCTGTTAGATTGCTAATAGTTTCACATGAGGGACTCACATGCACTAACATGCACGCTGCCAAAACAAAGAACAGAAAAGCTCTGAGGCCAACACACAAACTTGGAGTGTGACGACATTCTTTGCTCAGGACGCCGTTACTCCACCATATATTAACAAACAGTTGTTTGCTGCGATATTATCTTCAGAATCTCATATACAGAACCTTTTAAAGAGCCATAAAAGGGTTGAGTCAAGGGTGAAAAGTTTCTAGATCGATTTAGACCACAAAAGAACCTAATCGACGGATTGGTTTCATCAATTCCTTTTTATAAACAGCTTCCAAAGAAGAGGATCTGTCAATACCAGCGGAATTCCTGACTTCTTTATACACAATAATCAAAGACAGAGAAATGAAAAATAATACTGTGCAAGAGAGAGAGAAGACGTGATGGAGCAAGGACGCACAACCAGAGAATAGATCTTGATATAATTGTCCGTCTGTCTGGCTACCTTAGGTAATATTTCACTGTTGCAGTAGCTAACCTTGTATGTTATCAATTCATTTGGACTGACGATTCATATTTCTCATCACCCTTCCATTTAAATGGGTTCACTTAAAGACAAAGACCTCACTGACTGAATTCAAACTCCTACACACTCGCATATGCAACTAAACTCCGTCCACACACTCGCCATCTAACATGTTTACCTCTCTTAACAGTCCTTAGTCACCGCTGAATTGATCTGGCTGAGCAGCCTTGAAAAACTGTATTCGCTTTTGTTAGCATTCACTCTCGTCTTTCGTCCTCATCTCTGTTTTTCTCCACTCTCAGTCTCTACAGCTTTGTTAGCCCTTGGATACTTCTGAGAGCCGCTGTTCTCAAGGTGGAGCTGTTCACAATAGGGCATGTCTGGGAAGCTGCGGTACTTAGCGAACTAACTAACCTTCGGGAAGTTTTCAAGGATTGGGGAAGATGGCCTGATACTTGGAGCCAATTGGTGTCATTCACATCTTTATTACAAAGCGTTTTCTCTGACCACAGCAGTAAAGGTTACTGTTACCAAACGTATGAGCATGTAATGTGAGGTTAAACTGACACTATAAAGGTCTGGGTAGAAATTGCTAAGGCCTTAAATTAGTTAATATAAGACACTGTGTCCGATTCCTCACCCATAGCTTTTACAACATTGCCTCTTCTTTGCTTTGTTTGATGTTACTTGTATTAACATAATACAGCAACAAGAATCTGTTATTGTGTACAGTGCAAAATAATTAGCGTAGAGCTCCTCATTAAACCTCTTCCGAGGTGCTGGTTAGCTCAACGCTTGAGTGCGCGTCGCAGTGGCCCAGGTTCGAGTTCAACCTCTGGCCCTTTTGCTGCATGATGTCACCTCTCTCTCTCTCCACATTTCCTGTCTCTCATCTGCCTTATCACAAATAAAGGCACCATAAATATATATTTTAAAAAAAACATCTTCCATGCTGCCAAAGTCGTTCCTTTTTTAAAGCAGAGCCAACAGCAACTTCACGTTTCCTTTTAGTCATCTGTGTTGCTGCTCTTTGTAAATTTATCGCAATGTGACACATTTTTATATTGATATTTGCACTGGTATCATGATATGATATGGCACATCAAATTGCAACATGCAACCCACAGAGAGCACAGCAGCAGCAGTTTTCTTGTTTGCGGTTCATTAAGTCACTGTAGGGCTGCTAACCCATAACAAAAATTGTATTGAGCATGTGTGTTGTGTTATGGCTCAAAATGTTTTCCTAGGCCTTTTATCAAACCTGGCACTGCTGAATAAAGTGCACTAATCAATATTTACTCTGTTAACTTTATATTAGTTGTCAGACATGTCAGCTTTATTGTGTACATAGTTGATTGAGGACAGTGCAAGGAGAACAGTAACTTTCACCTCCATCTACTCTTAGACAGACAGGGCTATTTAGTTTTTCATTCCACTTCTCATCTGCAAAGACAACTAAATGCCCCAAAGCAGAAACCAAAATAATCTCCCTCCACCTCTGCTCCCTCCTGCTGTCCCAGCAGTCATCTGATAGGAGTTGAAAGTTGCCTCTTTCATTCAGCATTTGGTCAGGTGCTCTGTCAATAGCGCGCACACACACACACACACACACACACACACACACACACACACAGAGTGAGGTTCTGATTGATAGGCTGTATTATGGGGACAATAAAGGTGAATAATTATAGCGTTAAACTAAGGACATTAATATGGCGCCACGCCCTACACACACACATTGTAAAATGAGGTTAAGAGCCATACTTGAACCTTTCTTCAGTTAACATTATCTTGTTTTTGGCATCATTTCAGCGATGACAATGATCCAAGGCTCCATTGAATTTGTTGCATTAAAATGCAATGGAAATGATAAGGTTTCAGATAAGACACCAGGCTAAATATTAATCCAAATATGTATTTGGATTTCCTTTTAATTTTTGGACACTTTTTTCATTTGAATTTGGTCATATCTCTCTGTGGCTTTCCACATGACACTGTTGTCATGTGTCCCTCTGCTTTGCTGATTTTTTTTTTTTTTTTTCAAAATTATAATCCTATACCCTCCTTTTGAAACATGCAACACAGGGTGTTTGTTTTCATAACTCATTTTAATAATTAAATAGAATTTCACAGTAAACAACTATTGAAAAGTGTTTCCTACTTTCAGATAGAGGGGAGTTATAGTGAAAAACCTGCTTAAAGTCTTTCATCTGTCCTGTCTAAAGTGTCTAACATGCACATGCCTATGTGTAAAACAGTAAGAAACATAAATAAATGTATAAATAGCCAAGAAATCATCTTTCTCCAGCAGAAATCTCAATGGTAACATTGGATTTCATCACCTGCACCCTGATTGTGAAAACCAGATTTCTCGTTTACATGACACTCTGTTACAAGTTACTTAAAGCAGTGATTGCACTGAATATCCTGACATCTGATTTTTACACTGCTCTTGTTGCCTCTGTAAACAAAAAACACATTACATTTTGTAGCTGAGGATTTTTCCAATAAGTCCTCACAGAATAGGTTATGTCATTACAGTACCATCCAAAACGTCCCATCTGACTAATTGAAAAGGAAAGATCGGTTACAAGAAACAATTTTACTGTTTGTGGGAGATGGGATGCGGAATACAGTTTGACACAGAAGTCATAAACCATCCACCCTAAATTAAGGCTTTTTATGGCTTAAAACCTGCACATTACTTAAACTGCAGTAAAATTTGACATTAATAGTAAATTTCTCCTGAGAGGAAAAAGACCCCTGCTAACTATAGGTGTGCAACGAATGTAACGGCTTCTACTGAGCGATATGACTAATTAAAAGACAAAAAGAAAAACATGTAAGGAAAGTCAAATGCTGGTCAGATGTAGACTAACATACTTCTTGTGCGTTTGTGTGTATTATGTGGTGGTTTTACTCGATGGTAGTTAAAGGATTAGCGGTGTCAGTTTGTTCCCATGGTCTCTATCTTCAGACAACAAGGCCTATACCACACACACACACACTTGGCGGTTTTATCAGCCCATCGACTTCTAGTCAACCTGAGCTGCTTGAAGTCAGAGCTTAGCGGTGTTGCTGGTTGATTCCACACAGCTACACGCATTGACTCTCTCTTGGACTTACGCACACACACGCACACACACTCACACATACATCCCAAGAGACTGAACTCGATCCTTGGCTCTACTGGCTTGTCAATCGCTTGTGGGATTGAGTTACGGATAATTGACAGTTGTTGGAGCCAGTCCCGGTGGCAGGGAAAGAACGCTAGAAGGGCCCGACAGGTGAGAGCTTGGGTGTGTGTGTGTTCGTTTGGACGAGCGAGGTCTGGGTACAGTGCTGGGCCGAATTATATGATAACAATCAGTCTTAGAGGTTAAGAATGTTTATGTGAACAAGGAGGAAGTGCCCTTTAATCTATAGTATCTATATTTAGTTTTAAGAGCATCTGAAGTGTTTTACTCAAAGCACCAAGAGAAGTCTTAAGAAATAAGATGTAGGTTTAAAGGAATAGTTTGGACACTTTGGAAAACATCCTTATTTGCTTTCTTGTTAGGAGTTAGATAAAATACCACTCATGTTTGTATGCTAAATATAAAGTTAGAGCCCAGAGACTGTTTGCTTAGCTAGAAGTAGGAGGACACACGCTAGCCTGGCTCTTTTCAAAGGTAAAAAAAATCTTCTGGCGTTGGTTGGACAAAAAGAAGACTTTTGAAGCTGTCAGCCTGTCGCCATAGGTTCTCGGAAATTGTGATGATACATCTAGAAAAGCATCAGCAATCGATAATGAAAATGATTGTAGCTGGAACAGTATTTATATCTAATGTGTCAGACTTAATAAACATACAGTGGAGGCTTTCCTTGCTTTTAGATTACATTTGTTGTCATACCAGCTTTCACTGGCAGTACGGAGGTCTGCAAATGTGACAGATAAATAGCTGTGCAGAAAAAAACTAATACAACATTTTGACACTGACAGGAACTGGAAATGGGTGCAGTTTATAATTTTCTGATTTATGTACATGAAATTACACATGTAGTACATCAGGAGTTCAAACCAGGCCTGAGAAGTACATGCTGTGTACCCGCACTGTCAAAACACTGTAAATAAGACCTGAAAATCATGTGAGAGAAATATAAAATATCTATATTTGGCAAATACACTCTCCTGGCATTTCAGTAAAATAATAAATAAAAGGCTCCACTCATAGTTACCATATGGGTAGATAAGTAAAATCAATCAAAACACAGCATACATAAAGATCTTTTCATTTACTGTGTGCAGAAGTTTTTCAGTCATTTCACTGTCTCTTAAATAAGTTATATTCTGTAGGTTTGGAAAAAACAAGGACTTTTAAGGCCATCTATTCCTTTTCATAAATGTTTTATTCTTCTCAAACCTAGAAGCCTTGATGATAAACCCAGTGAGAATAATAACTATTCTAAGTGGTAACGTGCGGTTAATCCTTATTGACCTTTTCATGATAACAATTTATATAAATGCTATAATAGGGTACTAATGCTTAGGTTTGGAAGTCAGTGCAAACATTTACAGATTTATGTTTTTTTTGTGGCTTATTGATACTTTAAGTTTTTGTTTCCATGTTTTTTGGGACAGTACATATTTAAAGAGAAATTTGTGTTGGCAGGATATTTGTCATTCTTGCTGTAACTAGTACATTTAAGCTAGAAATGGTTATTTAGCTGAGCTTTGAGCTAATTTGCTGATCTTTTCACCCTATGAGTTGTACTCCCTGCTCTTGAGCTACAGAGTAAGATGCATCTTACTTGTACAAAATCTTTGTTGGGAGTTGCACATGCACAGCTCCCAGGTAGGGACTACTAGCCAATCAGAAGCAGAGAAGGGCAGGTCGTAAGAAACAAGGTAGTGTGATCCAAATCAAAGCCACTTCAGACTGCGACCGTAACCTAGCAGATAGTATAAGTTATTACCAGTCCACAACCACAAAACATCAGTGCCGGTGTTCTGACGATCTATGCTGCCTTGCCGAAAAATGCTTCCATAGCGTAAATCGCTTGTCTACACAGCTGATTTCTCATCTCAAAACTTCTCAGAAGTGGATTTAGTTCCATATGAAAACTGTAAAATATAAAACTTTCTGTTGCTGGCCTCTGTCTGGTGCAATGATGATGCAGTGAATAGTGAATATTCTGTCGGACCAATCAGTCTGTGTGTTTTCACGTTACATTTCAGTATCCCTCAGCTCGCTTGGAACCTCGACGGTGAGGTGATACGAAAAAACTACCTGGAAGCAGGTACAGGTACAACATTTCTACAATGGAAACCCAAACAAAGGCGAGTCGAGCCAAAGGGCCTCCGCTCAGACTAGCTTGGTTTGAGGGTGTGCCTGACCCGCCAGCCGCTTGGCAAGCTTTATAACACGTTTTCATTGTGACGTCACAAGTCAAGGAAGTGAAGGGCTGGACTACAAACGAGCTGTTTTCAAGTGGTTCAGAGCACAGCTTTCTGTGGGAGATGGGAACTCCCTTTGGGCTGGACTTTGGGCTTTTTCACTTTGCAAACCTGTTACATGCACAAAAAAGATACAGAACTCACTAAAGGAGAGGGAAAAGCTTAATACCACCTCTTTAAGCATCGCGGCCAGTGCAGAGAAGCCAGAGCTTTAAGAGCCTCCCTTATTGTTGAGGTCTTCTGTTTGGGAACACTTAAGTTTCCTAGTGAAATACAACAACGGACAAGTCGATAAGACGAAAGGAGTAGGGCAAAATTTCTCAGTAGTGGTCGGGTATGTTTCTGGCAACACGTCAAAGTTGCTAACTCACTAATGGTGTCACAAAAAGGTGAATGTCACTGCAACCAGGGGAAAAAAATCAAAAACAAGCAGAAGTGCAAACGCTTTTCGGCAGTTAAACAGACTTTAGACGAGAAAGGTTTTGTTTCTGTTTTTTTTGTTTGTTTTTTTTATCTGAGCAGGCCTTCAAGCTGGGATTGATAATGCTCACAGACAGAATAAAAGAATAAGAAGAATGATGCACTGTAATCCATATTATTATATATTTTTTATTATATTTTATTAGCTATATGTGGTATTGTTTTGAGAATATTTTTAGTGGAGAAATTGTTATTAGTTTGCAGCAGTATTTATTTCTTATTCTTTCTTATTTTATATAATTTACTTATGTGTAATTTGGAAGTTTGTTAAAAAAATTGTAAAGTAATTTGGATGTTTACAAAAGGTCATAATAAACCAGCAGCAGTTTAATGTTTGCATCTTTTTTCCCTCACTGTACCAAAAATAAACCGAACCGTGACTTCAAAACCGAGGTACATACAGAACCGAGATTTTTGTGTACCGTTACACCCCTAGCCAAGATGAATCCTTTTTTCTTTTTTTGATGGGATGAGAAAAAGTCCCAAACTAATACCTGAACCAGGCCCTTGCATCCTTAAGAACGTGACTATATTTATATCTGAGACACGAAGCTATATTTTTGCTTTATTTAATTCATTGTTGACCCCTAGTTTGCCAGGCTAATCCGTCGCATATGATAGACTCTGAGCACAACCTGAAACCCCTCTGTACTTTAACCCGAAGTACCAGAATTCTAAAGCTAAGTAGTTTGCCTGAGCAGTGATAGCCTAAATTGGTGAACAGATGAAAACTATAGACACTTAATGAACAGTAAATTAAAGTTAATCTTAACCATGCTGCTCAGAGGAAGGCAAGTGTAAAGGAAAGCAACGTTCCTTTACAATCGCTTGGAAATCCAGAGCCAAAACACTACAGTGACGTCACCATATGTGTGTGATTTTTGAATCCTTTAACATGTAAAAAGATGTGACGATAATAAAAGATCAACACATTTTATAGAGTAAACAAGAATTTTCGATGTCTTCCGCATTGAATGTACACTGTTGAAGTTTTTACTGAGAAGCTACAGCTGAACATGTCAGTAACGACTTACTCTAGGAAGAGTTTTTGTTATTGATTGCTAGAAAGCACAGCAAGACCCTCACCAACTCCCTTTCTTGTTCTGTCTCCCCTTCCTCCCTCCTACTCTGTTGCTTAGCTATCTTCAAAGCAGCAGCATACATTAGTGTCAGTGTGTGAATGTTCCCAACAGTGTCTGGAAAAAACTGTGTGTGTGTGTGTTTGATTCTGTATAGACATTTTCTTAAGAGAGTCAGTTCACAAATGACCTCATTTAAGATACAGAACTAGAAATGTGTGCATCAGCAAATCAGTACTAAGTGTTGTTTGTTTTTGTTTCTCTCTATGGAGTCTTAAAAGCAGAAGAAATGAACAAAATCAACATATTCAAGCCTACAGGGGAGGACACTCTGGAAGTTTCATTGCTTACACCTTGTCCATTACTTTTTAACTGAAAATGAAGTGCTTGTTCAATACAACTTGTACTACCTCTAATTTTAGTAAATGCAGCCCACTGGTTACGCAAAAAGGTGCAGGTGACAGGTATTTATTGCAGTTTGGGAAAACCTGAAAACCTCAAAATGTGATTACAGTAAGCAATGCCTTGTTCCATTTCTATCATGCCTAACACACTGGCGCCATGCCCACATCATGGCTTCTGGCAATGTCTGCTCACAATGTGGAATACATGTGCGTATCTCAGCGAAATGGACACTTGACAGTAAATGTCATTGCAGTGGTTCTTAAAGTGAGGCTTAGGTATTGAATAGTCTGGGTAAATGGTTTTGATTTTGGTTAGTCATGGCGGCTTCACAGAACCTTCAAAGAATCCTCTGATATTCCTTTTTTAATAAGCCAGGTGGCAGTTCATGTATCAAATGCTGAACAGTTGAGAGCAAAGGACTGCTTCTTGGCAGGCAGTTGTTGATTTGCTGGTCTCAGCTGAGGAACCAGTAATGGAAAAGGTAGCTTCCTGGAGTCAGAGAGAGTCAAAGGTGTTGCTAAAATTGGGACATGGACAAAATTTGATGCTTAAAAAAAATAGGAAGCAACACCTGGAAGATGAAATAAACAACTGTGAATTCTGATTTAACCATTTACAGAACACCTAGGTCTGTCATGTTCAAGTAATTGTTTTTTAGATTGAATATGTTAACATTCATAAAGGTATCTACACTGTTGCTAATATAATGTGAACAACCACAGCCCTCAGGCACAGAGGCGATTTGGTTCAAGTGACACACTCCACACTATCATTTTACTGTACTTTATATATCTCATTCTTTGGTCTCTACCAAAAGCCAAAAGTGTGGACTGGAACATAGGTAGACTTGTTCAGTTTTAACTCCCTCTTCACCAAGACAGTCCAACTCTTGCATTACAGCCAACTCTGCAATGATCTGCCTGTCAATCTCATTTTCGATCCAGTTATCATAATTTGCAAACAAGTATTTTGGAGTCCTTCACTTTGGGCTGTGACCATGCAGTGACCGAAAACAAACGACCAAAAAGAGTTTCCTTGGCAGGGTAGCTGGGCTCACACTTGAAGATGAGGTAAGAAGCTCAGACATCCAAAGATGTTTGGAGTAGAACCTCTGTTCCTTTTCTCTGTAGCCAGTAATAGTGGTAGGTCATTTGACTGGAGGCCTCACTGTGGAGGAACATCTTACTGGGAGGAGACCCCAGGGCAGACCAAGAACATGCTGGAGGGATCACATATCCCAACTGGCCTTCTGTCAGCTATGGATTCCCCATGAAAAGACTAAGGATGTGGCTGAGAAGAAGTTGTCTGTGCTACCTTGTTTATCCTGCTGCCACATGGACCAGGATAAGAAGTGAAAGAAAACTACTGTAAAACAATGAGTTAAGGCTTCAACATAGTCTATTTTCATTCTCGGTATGCAGAGAATTGAAATTGTGAAAGTGCTCTGATGCACACAACAGGAACTAAAACAAAGCACAAAACAGTAAAGTGCAAACATAGCACTTTTTAAGTAAATTTAGTAAACGTTGCATTATCACAGTTGGAGCCATTGCGTTCAACCTTAGGAGGAAATCACGGGGGGGGGGACTGGGGGGGACTGGGGGGGACTGGGGGGCTCATGTCCCCCCCTGAGGGATGCCCCCCCCTGAAAAACCATCAAATAATATAATGATATATGCTTAGAATAATTGTGTAAATAGTAACAATTCAAGCGCATCCAGGCCAAAAAAAGTGCGTTGTAAATTTAGAAACATTTTGAGTCCCCCCTCTCCTGCTTCACAGTGGTTTGGTCCACCACCTGCTTTCTCTCTTACAGGAGTCCTGTGGCAGAAAACCAGTTCAAATCCGTCAGTAGTTGTGGAACGCTCCAGTTATGTTAAGCAGGCTGCAGGGCTGTTTTATGCACTTTAAACATTGGATGAACTGATTCTTGTATTTAATACAGATGATGCTGAGTCATTAATACGTTAATCATGGAAAAAAAGTCATGATAACCGATTATTTTTCCATGAGCCCACTCTGTTATTATAACATTAGGCCTACCTAGCATATTTGGTAGCTTGTTTAACAGCTTATTGGACTGTAACTCATCTTCTACAGGTAGAGATGCACAGAGTGTTCAGCTTGGGACTGAAATAGGCCGTTTTTTTCCGTCTGCTGGGCTCTGACCGGTGACCGGGGCCGAGCAGTGTCAAAAATCCAATTTTCTGCCGGTCACATTGAACGTTACAAACATGCTGCACTGCGTCATGTTTCACATATGTGCACAGACAGTAACCTCATGTCACAGCCACACACACACATACACACACACACACACACAGGCTAAAACATGTCTTAGGTGTGTGGCAGTTATTCACAAGAGTGAAGAAGATGCAAACCTCACTGTTTACATCTGCAGAGAAACGCACAGAAAAACGCTGTGGATATTGTGAAGCAGGTAAAGCAACGGTGAACACAGCTGTTGGTGACGAGGTCATACCACGGTGGTCGCTATCGGTAATTAACAACAAGCCTCCTCCACACGCAGCTCATCTGCTGCTGTGAAAATGGAATTGCGGGTGAAAAACTAAGTCACACTTAAACAACTATTACTTTGTGTTGCTGGCCAGAAAAATAGTAGTAAGACTTCCCTCTGTGTACACATATCCTATACAAGTGTGTCCCCCTCAAAAAAGTTATGTTTATTGCCCCACCCCCTACTGTTAGATGAGATTTAAGCCCATTCGTTCAACAGAAATTAAAATCTCACAAAGATCTGACACTACTTTTGCTCCACTCATGTGTGCAGGGAGTCAGCCAGTTTAGCCATAAAAGAAGCATGTGCTGGTAGCCCTTATATGTGAACCTTTACTGAAATTAATGAAATCCATTAGTATTGAAACTTCTGTGGTACTACCAATCCTCTCATCTAAACTTTCTGAAATAAGGTTACACTGTAGAAACCAAGGTGCAGTACATTACATGGCCATTTTTTTTGTCCTTTTTTACAATGTAATAGTTACTTGATACTGTATTAGGTTACTCCAACATTCCTGGTGATTTACCAGCTCTCCAGCCCAGCACTTATACCAGCACAGGTTAAAGCACAAAGCTTTGCTGAAGAACTCCTAAATTTGTGAGAATGCAGAACCGGGATATGGGTCCAGTTTAGAGAAGTTAGATAAAGGCTCATTGTTACTGTACAGCGGACGTCAGAGTATAGAAGGATGGTGTCAGGGAAAGAAACATTTTCTGTCACTGTATAGAACCTGTGCAGTCTCTTTTCCCTGAACGTTGCCCTTCTCTATTCATCTTCCCCTAATCTTCCCTCTTTCCCTCTCGTTCTCCATCTCACCCCCCCCATCTCTCTTCTCCTCCTTCAGTGACAGTAAACAGCTCCCCCGCTGCGTGTCTCCTATTACAGCCTCCATCCTGATTCCCCTCTTTCTTCTGTCCTTTTTTTTTTTTTATCCCCTTTTCTCTCTAACCATCAGTCGCTCAGCCTAAAAGCTAAAGGCCCTCTCCAGACACTGGCTAAAAAGATACAAGAGGTCCAGAACAATCAAAGGCCCTCAAGAGGAAAGTGACGACGAGGTCAGGATGATGAAGGGGACGACAACAGCAGTGGTGATGATGAGGATGGCAAAGGTGCTGGTGATCACGACAATGGCAGAGGTGATCATAGCAGAAAGAAACCTCTGATGTTTAACACGGCAAATACAGAAATAATATAAAGATTAGTGATGAATGATTTAGTTTCCAGTTAGTTATATTGATAATGCAGAAAGCGCTATCTGCATCTTCCTCACGAAAAAAATCCTGAAAATGTGAGCTGGAGTTGGTATGTTTTCCAAATTTTAACTAACTAACAAACTGATCCTGTCCTGTTTTACTGGACTGTAGAAACACCTGATAAAAGGGTTGAACGGCCTTTCAGTTTACCTCAACTAGCTAAAGAAAATAGCAAAATAATAAAAAAATACCTGAAACTTGACTCTTCCTTTGTGTAATTTGCGGAGAAAGGTGAACTGTAAAACTCGGCATGTGGGTATGTCTGGCAAACATAAACAGATAGCCTGCTGGTCCATGCAGCTTGGTGCGGTATATGCCAACCTCACCTGGCTGTAACATTTAGATTAGGTGGCTGTAATGCCTACTGCCTTGAAATTTATTACAGCAAAGCCAGTCCTTTTTTATAGAGTCCGTACATCATTCTTCATGACATCTGGATCAGTCTTCTGTACAACTGCTCACCTTGGATTATGGCACCATTATTTCCACATCAACTTCTGTGTATTAGGAAATGATTGATGGCTAACGCTCGCTGTTAATTTGCACCGACTGGGTTTATATTGGCATTGAACCTGGAATTTTGGCAAAGGGAAGAAATGCTTTACAGCGAGCTGCAGTCTGCACAAACCAATACAAAGATAACCTGACCTGGATGAGCCTTGCATACTTTTCCACTGCAGCAATGTGCCGGACCAAACTGTCATTGTTTTATTTATTTATCAGAGCTCTCTAACACAACCTCCTGTTCTGTCTTCTACAATTTTTTTTCTCGACTGTCATCGTCAGACAAATTACATATATGTAAGGCTCATGATCAATTCGTCTTTAAGGATGGCAGCTGTCATATCAGCTTGGATTCACAGGAGATGGATTTAAAGAGTCAGAGCAAAAAGAAAGCAACCTAACAAACATTAATAGAAACTTGGTCCATGACCTTTACCTCACCAATAAATCACTAATTCTACTATTTAAAGCTTCAGAGCTATTGGGAGCTCATAGCGGGACATCGAACAAAGCTGGTGTGGAAGATGGAACAAGTGGATGACAAATGGATGGAAGAACTAACGTTTAAAGTGTAATTTTGCTATTTAAACCTGGGTTCTATTTTCACATATTTTTGTAGTGTACATAGAGAAACTCAAATTTCGACCGCTGTCCCGAGATTTCATAGCAAGAATTCTCCTTGAGCGAGACTTCTGTTTCTGGTTAAAAACAAAGGAACCGGAAGTCACTCGCAGGGATCCTTTCAATGATGTTGTCAGACACCTGGTGTAACAGTCAGAGTCTGTTGGTGGGAAAAATAAGCATTTTTTATGGACGTTATTTTGACAGGTGTAGCTGACGCCATCTACTGCACAGATTCCAAAACATTTTGTACCTGCAAGTCATTTTGACACCAGAATAAATTAAATTAGGGCCCAGTTTTAAATAGAAGGAAATTAACCTTTAAATGACTACAAGTTTAAGGATCTCTACTCTGGTTTCTCCACTCATTTATTCAGGTTTTTGGTTTTGTCATCTGTCTGTAGTGTAGTGTGGAGAAACTCTGTTTGGAAGGTAATGATCAATGATCAATCTCTGACAACGTTGTAATACATTTTGACATCTTTTTCATATGTTTCTGGGTCCGCTGGAAGCCAGTGTAACTGGCTGCTGTCTTCCTTGAGGGAGCAAGCTAAGAACTTTCTAAAACCACCTTTCAGGTCTGTAGGAGAGAGGCGTTTGATGCTGAAGAGTGATTCACAGTGCAGTATTTTATATGTCAACTACTGTTTGAACACAAGCTGAAAACACTGAACCAGTATGAAACAGTAACGAACATCATTACATCAGTGGTGTTGAATAATAAAAAGCCTGCTCTCAGCTTCTGTTTCCTCCTCTAGGTTTTCTACTTCTAATGACAGATCAGTAGGATGTTGATTATCTATTGATCCTTATTTCAAAATAAGACATGAAAAATCCTCTGTGGGAAGTAACATTTGATGTTTATGGTAACACTTGTTGCTGTTTTTGTTCCAAAGCATGGTTTTACACAGTGCAGATTTGGTTAGTTAGTTATTTGATTTCACCCACTTTGGCAAATGTACTTCATACCAGGCATGTGTGTGTGTGTGCACGTGTGTGCACGTGTGTGTGTGCGGTGCGCATATTAAAGTATATCCAGTAGAAATGTAAAATGTGTGACATTGCTCCTCAGTGGGAGAAAAAAGTCAGGACTCTGTGAGGCAAAATTACTGTTAATTCTCCTCATCTCACACTCTGTGGGGCTGGAAGACATCCTGCAGGGCTTATGTACACGTACGCTTACACTCACACACACACACACGGCCAGGTCAAAGCCCTAAAGCTTCTGTGGCCAGAATAATGACTTTCATAATGTCTCCCTACAGCAGGGAGAGAGAGAGGGAGAGAGAGTTAGTGAGGAAGAAAGTGAGAGAGAGAGAGAGAGAGAGAGAGCACTTTTCCTTTCCTTGGCTGTAGGAGTCCTATTGTTGCTCGCCCTGCGGGAGCTTTTAGTCCTCGCCACCAACTTATCGGCTGTCCATCCATGTGGGGTGGGTGGCTGAGAGGGCTCGGGAGTGGTGGGGGGATTGATACAGTAAAATGCTCTGGCCGGGGGGAGCTTTGTCTGCGCTGAGAGGTCAAAGCTACAGTCGATCGGCCTCCCTCCCTCTTGCTCCCTTTCTTTTCATGGCTTTTTTTCCTTTTCCCATCGACGCGATCGATCTATTTTTCAGTCCTCTTGCTGTCGCGTGTTTACCGCGGTTCAATATGTGATTTTTAATATCATAGGCACCTGCCAATTGAGCATTAGGACGAGTTGGAGAGACACAAACATGCACCTCTTTAAGTCGCTGAAATTAAATTATGTGAATCCTTTGCTGTTTTTTATTCCTTGAACATTATGCAGAGGGCTAGTGACGGGGGTTTTATGAATGAGGTTTTCAGCGCAAGGTCAACAGACAGCGCAAATACATCTTCATTTGTGAATGTATTAATCACGTTGTGAGGTTTTAAATCATATGAGGGAGAAAAAGCTGGTTCCCACAAGGTAAACCAGGTCAGATTTAGGGTTAGTTAGGTATTTAGCAGGAAGGTGTATGTGAGATTGACCAGTGCTGGCATAAAATGAATGAACAATCTTTTGTAATGAGACCTTTTGGGGTAGCCACAGCCTCACACTGAGTCTGACACTGACAAAAACTCTTTTCCTGCCCACTTGACTTTGTATGTTACCAAACTAATGGTAGCAGGACAACCTTAAGAAGCAAGGCAGTGACTGATGGACTGATGTCCTCTTCTCGACACTTGAGGGCTTAGGGACTCGCCAGGATCTTCATGTAGAATCAGATGTACACTCGGTGTACTTTACCTTGTGGATATTCTTCCTGGCAACTTGCAGAGTTTGGCAAAACACACTGGTGCAGTTTGGTTGGTTAATGGACTATGTTTTAATAATTGTTCTGTTAGTGTGAGTGTGTGTGTGTGTGTGTGTGTGTATATGTTTGCATCCTGTCTAAATGCCTATTTGTACTCTGCATTCACTGTATACAGAGAAGCTGTACTTACGTGCATGTAATGTATATTTGTGTGTGTGTGCCTGATTAGATGATTATTTCTAGATGAGATAAGTGGGTGAAATAGATACTCTGTTGACTGTTGTTCAGGTAATCCACACACACACACACACACACACACACACACACACACACACACACACACACACACACACACACACACACACACACACACACACACACACACACAGTCAAGTCAAGTCATGCCACGCCATGCCAGATTGCATTACCTGTCCCTTTTCATAGACACATAATGAGATCATGGAAACCCTAAACGGATGGATGGAGGGGGAAGAAATTCAGAAAGAAACACAGTCACATAGTGAGAGAGGGGAAATGACAGAACAATTATAAAAAGTTTTAGAAACATTTATATTTTGAATCAATAAGGAGAAAAAATAAAAAACAGTCCCTATTTCTATCAAATCCTTGCACCAAACAAAGATAAACATTAATTATATTCCTAATGTGTTCATAAGAATATTTCTGTTTCTATTCTATTTGGATGAATAAGCATCATAATAAGAGTGATAGGTAAACAGAAAAGGAGAGAGATGGAGATAAACAGAGAGGGAAATCTGGCTGCCGGTCAGCTCGGTTCACTGTGTCAATTTGTCCAAACAGAGGAGACTCAGGTTGCAGTGGAGGGCCAGGTAACAGGAGATCTAACAGACCACACCTATGCAGCAGGTATTGGCCTCATCGGTCCTTGTTGAAATAGTCCGCCCCCTCCCCCTGCACTCTGAAGTGCTCTGAGATGAAGCACTATATAGGCTAAATGTAATCCATTATTATTCTCTGCTTCACATGTACACACTTGCAAATACACTGAATGTATCGACATGAGCTGTTTCTTTTTCTTTCTAGCTCTGTAAAATTGAAGCAGATGACTGTTCTGGGTTAATTTAAACAGATAAATCAATAGATTTTAGTGAAATCAATAAAAAGTTGAGTTTTGTCTGTATTGACCTCATCTGTATACGTCAGGGAATTAAAATAAGTACATTCCAGACAGTGCAAGAAGCGTCCGACTGTCTCTTCAAGTGCATTAATACAACTCTTGATGACACTTGAAACTTCCATCAGCTTTATCTTGAGGTAGAAAAAGTGAAAAAGGTGTTTTTAAATAGAGCTGGAAACACATTTGCTTGATTCAATCTCATCGGACAAGTGGCTTTAGCCTTTTACAGATGTTGCCTGTGGGGTATCTATCCCTGTCAGACAGATTGTTTTGGGTTTTTTTACTGCTTTTCACATATTTCTCAGGCACTCATTATAGTCGTACAGCTAATGTGTGTCACAGCGATGCCAAGTGCCTATTAGCTGAAACTAGAGAATACGTTAAACAGGGCTGATCTATTCTTGAAAGATTTTTTTAATTATGAATGACTTTTGGCCTCATACAGCCGAGCCAAACCAATCACTGAAGTGATAACACAATTATAAGTAAACCTTCATATTGTCATATTTCACAGGTCTATTGAAGTTCTCTTGTCCATTGGATGCATGCAGCCAACGGTTAAATCATTTTGCTTTGTGTCCAGCAACACTGTGGCTCTTGATTTTAGATTTTTGGAGACATATTCTACATACATTGGACATTGCAAGGTTGTGAATGCACACTAGCTATAAACAGTCTGTAGCTTTTATTCATACCGCATGTTGTCAGCAACTCTGAACTGCAAATCCAACTGCAATGGAAATAGGGAGAAGAGTGAAGTAAAAAATACACATGGTTGTGGTTAGGTAAGCTGTTAGAGATGCTGTTCAGAATTGGTTATTTTTATTTAATTTATTTAGTCACAAAAGAAGAGACCTTCCCAAGAAAACAACGGCATTAGTTAAATTCAGAAAATGCACCGTAACGGCTTATGTTTATGATCAAAGCCCTTGTACAGCTTTAAATATTGTTACAGATAATGTTATAGAACCACTGAGGTCAGCGCAGTTGTTTGTCTTCCTCAATCAATGTTTGTTTCTTTTAACCAAGACCATTATTGTTTCTAACCTTAACCAAGTACTTATTATTTCAGCCATGATTGTGATAGTCCCTTAATGTTAACAAAGTAGTCATATTAACCCAAACCATCATCAGCAAGTCATTTTTCTGGGAGTAACACTGCATGTGAAAAAAAGTAGCATGAAGCCTTTTGTTGTTCCAGATGGAGCTGTGTGAAGTCTGATATATTGTCACTTAAGTGACGTCACTTAAGTCAGCATTTGCACTGAAAATGAAACCAATCTGGGGGGGTCGAGTTCCAGCTTATCAGCAGCTACTAGTATAACAGCTGAATCACTGACTGAATTGTTGGTAGTCAAATTGCATTGTGGGTAATGGAGGCGCTGGGTTTTGACAAGTAAGATGAATGCGTGGAATAAACAAAAAAGATGGATTTTAAATCCTTTTTTACATTACATTTAGTTATTTAGCTGAAGCTTTTATCCAAAGCGAGTTATAATTGCTGTACATGTCAGGTCGCATGCCTCTGGAGCAACTAGCTGTTAAATGTCTTGCTCAGGGACACACTGTGTCACAGTGGGGAGTTGAACCTGGGTCTCTGACACCTAAGGCATGTGTCTTATCCTCTGCGCCATCACCACCCCAACTGTCTAATTGGAGTGCAGCGCTAAATTGATGGAGTTTTGTTGCTGACCATCATATCCGAAAACACTTATAGTGGTTGTTCTGGAGGGCGATCACAAACAGCCTTTTTTGTCATTTCATTTGGAGGCCTTGATGGAAGATGCCGCCCACAACCCCTTGATTGACAAGTGATCTCTAGAAAGTGCAGCACAGGGACACCACACCAAAAATAAACCAGGATCTTGAAGATTAGCAGTTTCATCTGCCTTGCGTGACTCTAATCTTCAGTGTCGTGTTGAACCAGCATGCCAAACCTGCCAGAATGCTGCTGTGATGGATTTTCAAACATCGCAGCAGAGGAGACAAGGTGGCTTCCTGGACACATTTCTACAGCTGTCTCCACGCTTCATTATGCAGCTTATTCTCATCATATTGCCCTCGGTTAACAGGCTGATGCAACAGTCAGCAAGCTCACTCCTTTACTCCCCTCCTCTTCCTACTCTTTCCTCTCTTCCTCCTCCATCCCTCCTTCTCTTTCCTCTCTTCTTTTTCTACCTTTTCCTCACCTCCTTCACCCCTTCCTTGTCCTCTTCACCACACTGTTCATTTCTCATTTCTCTATACTTATTTCATTTTTAACCCCTTTTTTCTCTATCATTCCTGATCACTGTCTGTCTGTAAAAATCAATTGCTCTCTTTTGCTATTAAGTCCTTGTTTTTTTTAGTTTTTCAGTCTTTGTTTCCTGTCGTCTTCTTTCCATCCTACTCTATCCCGTATCTTCTGTCTTTTTCTCTTCCTTCTGTCTGTTATTTATTTCTCTTTTTTTTCCAGTCTTTTTCACCACTCTTTCCCTCCTCCTTTCCTCTTGCTTGCTTCCTTCCTGTAAGTCTCTCTATCTCTCTCTTTCTCTCTGTACTTTTATTTTTCTGTTAGGGAATGTGTGATGAGCCTCCAGCTAATCCCATCCCTAAAGCACCTTAGCAACGCTCGCTAAGGGAATTTGGAGGGAGCTACCAAAAAAAAAAAAATCATACACACACATATATAGACAGACATGCACAAAGCCCGGCGAACAGCCCCCTATTGGCAGCAAGTGGATTCAGGGATGCACTAATACATCTTCAAATGTGCTTTTTAAAGCATTTGGAAAGCCTCTGTCGTCGGGCGATAACTCCCCACCGGTTAAAGGATGGATGCTCCCGTTGTGTTTCAGCACCGCTCTACCCTCCCTCTGTTTTTTCTCATCCGTCCACATCCTTCACCATCGCACCCTCCTTCCCTTTCTCCTCCTCTCTGCCGACTAAGTTGTCCTCTTAAAAAAAAAAAAAACAAGAAAAAGTTTTTGCCTAAACATCGGCTGCATTGTGTGAAGTTTCCAGCTGAGGATGTTTGACACGAGTGTAAAAACCTGCAAGCTGGGTTTCACCCCCTACTTCTGTTCTGTGGCTCAGAGGACGTCTTCCTTATTAAATTCATACAGGCACTTAAATTGTGGTCCTTTAACTCATAACAGCGATTAATCGTCAGAGGGTTCCATTGATACTGGCTTTAGAAAACTGAGAATTGTGAATATTTTATGCTCCTATTTAGTATGTTTCAGTTTAAACATTTCCATTAATGAAAGTGTCTGTGTCTGCTGGGTGTAAATCATGTTTGCAATATCAAGTTTTAAAGGTCAGCCAATGCTAAAAGTCCAACTAAGGAGGTGAATGGATGGATGGAGGGGTGTTCATTTCCTGTGTAAAACAAAAAAGTCACCATTGATTGTCTTTAGTGACATTATGTAAGTTACGTTACTTATTTTAATCCAAACCATGATCTTTTCGTAAACCTAACCATGTAGTTTTTTTGCCTACACCTAACCAAATTATGCTGTTTTACAAAGTCAGGACTACAGGACAACTGGACATCACTTGTCAGTGCCCGAGATTGAGCGGGGTTGCGTTGTTTAGTTGCATAGTTTTGGCTCAGAGGGATTTCTTTTAAATACTTTGACCTATCTATTTGAAGCTTTGGCCATGTTAAACATGAACATCTGACACTGTAACATTATAGATGTGCCACAAAATATGGAAAAGCATAACAGGTCCCCTTTAAAAGAAGTCAGATGGGGCAAGAAACATGATGATATCTATTCCATATACTCATTTAGTTAAGGAGGGTGTGGTAATTCACATGCATGTGAATACTCAATGTGCATAACATAAATATAAATAAATATGGTGACACTGCTGCAGAGAAATGTTGAGGCTAGAAGAGACACTTGATTAGATTCTCCTTAAAACTTCTGCTGTTGACCTTAGACCTATACAATAAAGGCCCTGAGATACTCCAAAGGGATGCGGATAGTAAACATACATGCAGTTCTGTTTAGAGTACATTGGGTGCTTAGGTGGATGTGTTCACACATGTTCATTTTTGGCTCACACGTACCTCAAGGCCATGTGCAGATGATGGAATGTACTCCCTCACTGTACCCTTGCAGCTATGTGGACACGAAATCTATAATTTCAATTTAAGAGTGAAGTGAAAGAAGAAAAAAATTTAGTCTTGAAAGAGAAATTATGAATTTATGCAAGGAAGTATTTCAGCTTTTCCAGTTGAATTTCTTATTGAAATAATTTAGAAAAATGAAGGTGGACACATTAAGATAAAGTTCCTCAGTGTGTGTGAGAGGGTTGAGGTCAGATGAGGTTTACACATTACACAGGGATGAGACGTAGAGTAGAAACATAGGAATGTACGTGTTATGTTAATGTCTTTGATTCACCGGGTCATTTATTCATTGTCTTTTCCGCTTTTCTTGCCCAGCGCCATGGGGCACAGGATCATATCCCAGCATGCATTGTACAAAACCCAGCTATTACCTCTGTGATTTATGTTTTACCTTCTGAATGTACTTTCATGTACATTCAACTTCCAGCAAAGAAACCTGGTTAAGAAAGTAAAATAAATTTAAAATGTTAAATTTGGTCTAATCACAGTAAACAGATTAAGCTATATAGGTGATAAGATTAGTGTGTGTGTGTGTGTGTGTGTGTGAGAGTGAATGTGTGTATGTGTGTACGCTCATATTCTGAGGCTATAATGAGGATCTGTAAATACCCTCTGACTGAATCCCTCTCCATGTTTAATCTGAGTCCACAAAACTACTGGCTGCCAACACAGATCATCCTCCTGTGTACGCACACACACACACACCCACACACACACACCAAACACATGGATATCAATATTCAATATGCAACATCCACAAATGACACAGAAACATGAAAATGTGTAAAGATGAAACCATATATTCCGATAGATCTCAGACACACACACACACACACACACACACACACACACACACACACACACACACACACACACACACACACACACACACACACACAAGAAGGCCTATGGACGTGGATCAGGGAGGTGGGTGTGTGTAGGAATCTTCAGCCAGGCTATCGCTAACAAGCATGCTCCTCTCTCTCTCCTTTATACAGCAAATCCCTCTACTCCACGCTGGAGATTAGCATATTGTTTTACCCAAACGCACACACAAGCACACACACAAACACACACACACGCTCTACTATGCAAATACTTAAAGCTGCATGGCCCAATTGAAAAGCTGGAGTCAGTATGGTCAATGGTGGGAAATATTTACTCGGAAAAAGGTTAAATTAAAAATTAATAACACCTCTTTATCAGCAGCAAGAGAGCAGTCAGTCCGGGAAAAAGTTTAAGTCATATGCTTTTGATCTTCTCTGTTGTTTTTGTGGTAAACAGCATTACACATGCTGCAGTGTGAACAAACAAGAGCTTACTTAATTTCTATGTTTTTTATTTTTAAAAAAAAAGTTATCTATTGTGCTTGAATGCACCACAAATCCATCTACTGTCCATATAGCCAACGGAAGGCGTGACATTCAAGTACACTACACACAAGTAGCAGTTCTGTGTCAGCATTGTCATCACTAACGGCTACAGATGTGCTGGTAGCTGCAGTGATGTTGGTGAGGTATGTGTCCTGCATCTCTGACACATTAAAATCTAAAACGCTGAGTAAAGTTATTATCGACGCACCCCGTTTTCCCCGTGATTATGCTAACATTACATTCTGAACAATAAATCTGTCTTGAAGTCATAGAAATCCTGCTCTCTGTGATCTTCTACGCGCTAGAGCTGGAACTATTAATCAAATGATCAATAAGTTGTTAACTATTAAATTTATTGCCAACTTTTTTGATAATTGGTTTTAATCATTTTTTTAAAGAGAAAATATCTGAGTTTCTTAGATATAAGTATTTTCTGTTTCTGTTTTTTTTTACTAGTCAACGACACTGAAAATCTTTGGGTTGTGGACAAACCAAGAACTTTTAGGACGTCACCGTGGGTTATGGGAAACAGCGATTGACATTTTTGGCAATTTTCGGGCACTTCATAGACTAAACTACTAATCGATTAGTCAACAAAATAATCTACGATGAAAATAATCTCTAGCTGCAGCCGTACTACAGAGAGCAGAGCAAAGAGGCCACGGTGGAGAAATAAACCAGGTGGTTAAGGTGGCAAGATAACTCCAGATTAGTCAAGTTCACGACAACTACGCTCATTACTGTAATAAGCGCAGTAAAAAAATTCTCAAATAAAAAGCCAATATTTTATCAATACACCCATTTAACAAGCATAAGGATGTAAACCTGTACAAAGCACATATAGTGTATCGGGACTTTGCTGCTGTAACCATTGCTGTAGCATATCAAACACACTTTGTGATACTAACGCTAGACATTTATTTATTTATTATAGTCCGATTTAAAGAGTTCACCATTTACGAAATTTGTAAAACAAGAGCAGGTGCATGCAGATATTGCAGGTAGTATATAAAAGTTAGTCATAGATACTATACATAATCTGACACAGCTGGCCTGGAGCAGCTTATTTTTAAGATGAGCTTAGCATTACCACCAGTAACCATAGGCGTTGTCAAGTCAACCACCACTGAAATCTTAAGGGTTATGAACTGAAGAACCAAAACAGAAAAACGACGGTCATTTTAAGAATCAGATATCTGTCCGCAACTGATGTGATGGAGGTTCCTCCACAACCAGAGCTGCAGAGACAAAATTTTGATTGTCTTGATTGTCAAAGGAGGGTTCATGTAAATGTTTAGATGTCAGAGAAAAACTCAGCACGATACAATTTTCAGTCTTTATATTGAAAACATAATTCAAATGCCCTGAATTGTGGCTGTTTGGATTTTGTGCTCAGAATATGGCTGAATTTGTTGTTAAAAATCCAGATCTGTAAAAAAAAATAAAATAAATAAACACACACACACAGGTCTCCCCATGTCAAACATCACTAAATAATTATGGCACCATTGCTGATGATTGGCACTAATTGACCAGTGTTTTTGGCAGCCAGACCGGTGGGAGGTTGGAGAGATGTGAACCAGATCTCACCTGCAATTTGCAAATGACAGAGTTCCCCTCCGCAGAGGTGAAAGGGAGAGAGCAGTTCATTGGCCTCTGGGCTGGCAGGAGACCTTTTAACTCCAGTGATTACCTGAGCCCGAGCTACAGTTGTAATCATGTTAGTGTTTCCTGTTCTCTTCCATTTCTTCCTCTTCCCTCTCCCCCTCTTTCTTTCTTTCTTCTCCAAAGTGCCTTAACCCTCCAGGAAAAGTACCGTAGTGTTTGAGGTAATTGGTTTGAGGAGACCTCACTTTTGCTCCTGCATTTATAATTGGTTTGAAGGTAGAAACACTGGAGCTTTTCTCCATTGTCCAATGTTAGGTTTTCTTGCTGGTAGAACACTTGCTGCTACATTTATGACTTGAAACAGCCAATTGTCCGCACTTTGTGTCGGGCATTCAATATCTCTAAATGTTGACATTTTCATTGGAAGAAGACATTAATTAGTTTAAAATTATGTACATGTAAATATTCAGCATTTTCACCATATTATTCTACTTGTCAGGGCCCTCTGAAACTGTGGGATATTAAAACTCACTTTTGTGCCGGGATTTGTTATATTAGGCCAGTGTCTTTTTTTTATTTTTTTTATTCACTGAATATCCTGAACATTTAAAAAAAAGAGGGCTAATGTGAATGAAAATTGTCATTCTTGACTGGTTTAGCATGACTAGAATTAATTACTCCAGGCAGGCATACAGAAACCTCCTCATTTCAGCACCTGGACAGCTCCAGTGAAGTACATCTCTACTGTGTGTTCATCGATATCTATATTTTAAAGATATATAATTTGAAAGACAAGTATAATTTCCTTTTTTATCAATGAGGTCTTAATTGTTGACCTAAATCCTCTGGCTGAGCAGTGTGAAGAGTTCAGATGCATCGGCTGATAAGCATGTAAATATTAAAAGACAAACCCAGTTTATTACAACTTTGATCTTTCAATGTTTTTGTAGTTTTGGAAGGTGGTAACTGTAATGGTCTGGAAACACTGACTGAATCATATTTACAACAAAGTTCAACTGTACAAAAAACATGACGGTAGCCAACACTAGTAAAAAAAAAAAAATATATATATATATATTCATTAAAGTACTCAAGATTACACTCTGGCAGTAACATGCATCTGAGCAAACAACAGAGCAAAAAAGAGGAGGAAGAAAGAAAAATACACAAACAAAATAATAACAACCCAGAAGAAGAATGCAACCTAATTCCCAGCTACTCCTCAGTCCTGTAGAGGATATAGACGTTGATGTTTGTGAAACCACATCGTTAACACACCATCAGCATTGCAGCAACACTTGTGATCAGTTTGATTGTTTTTATTTCAAGCTTGAAGCTGCAATTACATTAAATAAAAATAGAAAATTGTAACAAGTCAAATATAAGTAGTGGACGATGATAGGGATCATAAACCATAAACTCACAGTCATAAGCTATATTGATGTTTCTCCCAACGTGTATATTTTTACTCTTAGTTTTTTCTTTATCTTGTGATGTTGAAACGGTAATCTGTGTGTCTTGATAAATCAAAATGCTTTTTTCTCACTGTGTGACTACTTGCTACTTTTTAAATATAATTATTTAAAACAGTCAATGTAAACATTCAGTGGTGGCTCATAATTCATACAGTAGGAGTTAAGGCACTAAAATACTGGCATATTGTCAATAAGAAAAATAAATATCAATAATATATATTCAGTTATGCTCTATCATAAGCTTGTGCTCGTTTATACAGGGCAGGCACAACAACACACTGACTAAAGTACACATTGAAGAGGCTCATTGTAGAATGGCTCAAGCTCTTATGCCTTTATGTTGTCTGTGGCGTTCAGTTTATGAGAGTGCGGCCGCACAGACGTTGCAACGAACACTTTATTATTACTTTGGCACGGCCCAAATCTGCAATTTTAGATAATTGACATTTCTGCATTGAGATGTAATCTTGGAATAGAAAATCGTGGTGCATCTAAGAAACTTCCTTTTTTCTCTCCCGCTATCGTATTTCGAGTTTGAGTTTTGGGGTCATTTTTTGGTCCCATAATTGGTCAAAGATGGTGGGGGTGAGGTGGGGAGGCAGAGGGATCAGCATAGGGCTGAGCGACATGGCCAGAAATGTTACGCGATAAAGTAGGGTTAATGTTACACAACAGTCCTCTACTGCTTTCACTGGAATAGATAATAAAATCCTGTTTAAAATTAGTTTTCTTATGCATTTTAGCTGCTCCTTAAGAGGCTTGATCATACTGGTTCTCTTTCTGTATAAGCTTTAGAGTTATTTAAGTATGGACAGTACTAATGCCCTCAAACTAAAAATCCTATATTTATAGTTTTACTGTAGAAGTACAGAGGTATTATCAGCAAAAGAAAAGTACTCATTCTCCCAAATGGCTCCTTGCAGAGTGTTATTATTAGATTATTCTTACTAACGCATTTATGAGTGAACATCATTTTAAAGGGGGTACTCGAGATGTAGTATTGCACTTCCCTTGCATGCGACAGATTTGAAAAAGAATGGTGACAATGAAACCAGAGGGCCGAGATGTTCTGAACTTAAGTTCCTGGTATAGTCAGATCTGGATCCGGGATTTCCCCATAATGCAACCAGCATCTTTTCAATATAAATGTCTGGTCTGGAAGCCCAACATCAACAGGGTTATGTTGTCAGACTTGACAACACTCTGTCAGCGTTATTTAACTTTCTTGCAGACTGAGTAGTACTCTCTCCGTCATTAATGAACCATCTAATCAGTGGAGTCCGTACTTGTAAAGTTGTAGCTGTTGGAGGTGAGGTTACTTTATTTACTGTCGAATAGTTTCAATCCATCACATTTTAGAAGCTGATCATCAGTTTTGTCTGTCAAATCATTATCCACAAAGTAACTAGAGCTGTCAAATAAATGTAATGGAGTATAAAATATGTGTAATATTACAATATTAATACAATACAATATAAATACAATACTTTATGTATGTAACATACTGATCAATGTGGTTTTAGTCAGCAGTGCTTCAGAAAACAGAGCTTTAAAGTCTGGATATGATTCCCAGCTGGACGAATTAAAAACTAAAAGCAGTAATTGGTGCAGACGAGTAAAACCTAAAGGGGGAAAATCTACATTTTACACAAAGCCAGTAAGGGAAAAAAACATAATCTGAAATAAAATGCCTTGAAATGAACAACAAACTGTCTCTTCATGGTTCCCAGTGGCCCTGTTACATTGCACTGAAGCGTCCTTGCTAGTGGTGGGCGGGGCTCCCTAGTGCCCGTCTGAGCAGACGGTGTGTGATGATTATAGGCCCCTGGGGAGATCCAGGGGGTACTCCCTAATTGATTGTCATGAAAGGCCCTAATTGAATTGAGCAGCATGGTGGAACAACACACCATGCAGTTCGTTTGATGCCTGGTGACTCTGTTCATGGAAGTTTTTACTTCAGCTTCAACTATAGAAGAACTAAGACATCTCTGACTTGTATTGGCTGCTATTAGAGATGGAGGAGTTATATAGTGATGGATAGTAAGAAGCCACAACATAATTATGACAATCACTGCTCTGTCACTTGGATTATTATTGGTTTGTTCATAAACAGAAGAATTGTCTTACTAGCAAGCAGCAAAAATTTTTATTATTATTATATAAGTACAAAGTGTAAACATTTCTGTGCAAATAATGTGGTGTCAAAGGAGCATAGAAACCAGGGCAAACCGAGGTCCTCCTGGGTAGGTTTTAGCGGCCCCTCCACACCCCTCAGTATTTTGAAAATCTGGGCTACAACCCTGGTGACAAGATTGACAAAAGACAGCTGAATGGCATATTTCTTGTTTGCCGTCTTAGCATCCCAGCCCACCTATATATATACTCTAAATTACAAGTTATCACACAGTAAGTGTAATGTAAAATGGTCTTATGCACTAAGATAATGTTTTAAAGTAGATTTCCAGTATATTCTGCTCAATATTCACTTTCTACATTGTGAAAAACAACCAGATCAAATTTGGACTGCATTATCTTGTGGCCCTGTGAAAGCTGTAGTGTCAGCTGACACCAGTAAAATACACCCGACCCAAGGGCAAGAATTAGCGGTCATATAGTTACAGGATGCTTCTAGGTGTTTATAAACTGTGCTGTATATTACATCTTCTTTCTTCTATTTCTATATCTCTGGGATTTTCTTGAAGACTTTGTCTCAAATCCTGAGGAAATGTTTAATATTTTTCTCTAATTTAGCTTATAAAGTTTGTGAAGCTGAGACAAACTGTGACCATCTCTTTAGTATTTTCTTCCACTTTTGAAAATTTTGAAATATTAACAGCAGCTGATGAAGAGGAAGAGAAAATGAGGCAGACTTTTCAGACTGCAGCAGGGTGATGGAGAGTGTCTCCCTCAGCACCAATAGGTCTGCTTTTGGAGAGAGAAGGGGGAGGGAAGGGGATGAGGGGCGGCTCGGATTAAGAGGCTGAAAAATGGTTAAAACGTGTCAACGTGTAATTGCACGATAAGGCCCCCTCGCGAGGAATCCGTTGGCCCCGTTGCTATTTTCTATGGCATCCCGGCTAATCTCCTCGCGCCACATTCGGTCTTGTGCAATCGGTCCCCCGTAATCTCCCATGACAGAACCGGGTCCAACGTCGGAGGTGAGGGTTTTTATAGGAGGAGAGGGAGGGAAATATGCGGAGGCGTGATAAACTGATGCCGATTTGCCACGTTGAGGACACCGGGAGCACGCGGGATGGGGGTGCATGGGGTTATGGAGTGGGAAGTGCCAGAGCAGCAGTGTCCAAGCATGTGCCAAGCAGAACATGAGGAGAGGATGAAAACCTGCAAACACATGGCTGTGGATGGGTCCAGCCTCAGTGATGGGCCAACGGAGCATCTTTGGCCACTGGGTGTTTGAGGTAGATGTTGTCATTTCTTCTTACCTGATCTTCAGCGAGGCCAAATGCGGGTGGCATCATCATATCACACCAGGACCTGATAATAAACTTTATAATCTGAAAATTGTGATAAATAATCTCTGACAAATTATTCTTCCCAGAGATTTCCTGGATTTGGATATTTGGTGAATTTGGCGGAAAATCTCCAGTTGTACCTTGAGGTTTAGTAGGTTGATGCTCCTCACAGTGGTTTTACAGAATGTTTCTTCGTGACAAAATCAATCCATCTTCCTGTTTCGCATATCATCATGCTGAAGACATTGATCAAAAAGTCCAGCTAGAGCAGAATTTAGAGGCAGTAATCTGAGCGTTATCACACGGAAAAACAGAAACACACTACACTTTAGATTGTCACTTTGCAAAGAGTTGGAATTAACGGTCAAACACTTTTCTTTTTTCCATTTATATTAATTTTAAAATGTTGTCACCTTTTCAATTTGAACCCTCAATGAACTCAAGTTTCTAAATACTATAGAAAGATGATCTGTTAACATCTCTGCCTCCTTAACTTTGGCAAACTTTAACTTTTGGGTCACACTTGAAATAAATGACCGGTAACCTTTTTTAGTGACAACTACAATACTAAAACTAAAAACAGTGCCAGTTTATCTTTTATGAAGCCTGAAAACTAATATTTTTACAACCTTTCAATTTTCCTTCACTTCAATTAATCAATTACTGATTGTTGAAAATGCAGAATTTGTTTAGGGATCAATAAACAGTGATGAATACTGACTGCCACTAAAGTTGCTCTTTAAAATTTCCTAGGCAAGTTAGCTTTGGAGATATATTAACATGATGGAAAATCATCTAAAACAATGAGAAAACAAGACTACACATTTATTAAGAGTCAGGCAGTGGCAAAGTAAAAAGCCACCACCACAATAAAAAAAGCACATTAGGGAACATTATTCAGCACTAGGCATCTAATAAATACCTTCAGTTTAAACTCCTGACATCCATGGAAACAGCTTTATTTTATGTGATTTGCATCCACGTTGCCCTCTTGTTTCTAAGTCCAAACCCTAGTGGGAATTAGTCTGATAAAACCTGGGGTGTTGTTTGCTGGGCTTTTTGTTGGGGTGACCCCCGGGCTGTTCCAGCTTACACCAGGACTAATCCCCATTCTCCTGTGACACAAAAAAAACTCCTCTCCTCGCCTTCTCCCTCCTCCTTCTCCTCTCAGCTCATTCATTGCTCCCTCCCTACCCCAGGGCCTCCAGTGATTCAGCCATCAAATTTAAAGAAGGAAATAATTTAACAACCAGAAGAGCTGCGCACACACAGGTGCAGGCGCTTGATGCTGGGGGCAGAGACGGGGTAAGATTTGAGGACCTGTGAGGGACCCTGGAGGAGGCGGGGTTGAAGTGGGCCCAAGTGAGGCCAGCTGAAGAATTAGTTGTTCATTGACCAGCGGATACTCTTTTTGTCAGATTTACTTTTGCTTGAGATTTACATCACTGAGGTCATGACCCTGAGGCAGATAAAAAAACATTTAATCTAGAGCAATATTTATACCAGCAACTAGAAGCACAATTTCAGCATGTGAAAGTGGGTCTGACTGACATGGTTATAAAGCCTATGCAGAATCAAGTTGGCCCGAAGTACAGGGGGGAGGGGGGGTTAATTGGGATAAGACAACAAAAAGGCCTTCTCATCTTGAAGGGTCCATCATTTAGATGTAGGTGATTCCATAATGCAGTGTGGCTCACTCATGGGAAAATGTTTAGCTAAAAAATATCCAACGTGAAAAAAACAGAGAGAGAAATAAGAAAATAAGAAATCAAGATTTAACACAAGATAATTTCTGACAATGGAATGTGTCCTTATTATCAGTTTTTTTCTGTATATGTTTGGACATAGATAATTAATTAAAAAATTGATAATGTGCTTTAGTTTTAAATAGTGACACTAAAGCCTGAGAGTCATTGAGAATTTGGCCCCATTTTAAATGACAAACAAATAGAAAATTAGGACATTATGAGACTAATATTTTGTACATTGCTCTCTTTGGAGAAAAAAATCTGCCACCAACAAGTGTTTAATGCAACCTACAAAATGTGTGATCCTATATATTATCAGCTCGTGGAGATTTATATTGTGGGCATATAAGGCTATATTAAATATAATTTTGCAGTTACAGATATCATTAAATCCTGAGGCAGGACACAAAAAAATGTAATTTCAGTAAATCATTTAGGCCTGTTTATAGTCATTTTCATTAAATAGCCATATTTTCACATAATTCCCATCACCTTAATATTACCCACTATGATGTTGAACATGAATTTATATTTATGAAATGGGTTATTTTAAGATTTATGGGAGCTTAAAGAATTAGAAGATTGAACAGAAGATTTTCTGCTATCTGGAAGGAAAAAAAAGCTAAATATAATTATATTTCCATTATTTTTAATTCTCAGATAAATAATCAATTAAGAGCTGGACTGATAAAAAAAAAATCTTTTCAAGGGAGAAAACATGTCTACCTCAAATGTCTAATTATTCTTTTTTTTTTTAGTTGTCATTGGCATTTTGACCCTTTTTTACTGTTCTGTGCAACTTCATTAAACCCGTATTCACTGCAGCATACAATAAACAAATAAACATCGAATATTGCAGGTACAGTTTACATGCCCTTGTGTAAGTCTCCTGCAAAAAAAAATAGATATAACACATCTAACACTTTAGGGAAATGGTTTCGTCTTGAACCCGAAAATGGGACTTGGTATTTTGTAAATTATGTACAATTGCATAAAAGCGTTTTCAGTAGGCCTATTTATTCACAATTTACAAGATTTTACAACAACAAAAACAAATTCAAATTACACCGACTGACTCACATGTTTACAAGCATTAAAACTGGAAATCAATTTAAATTGCAGCCTAGAAACTTTTTTAAACACATCTTCCACACCGCCCTCCATTTATTATACGGTTCCCTCTTTAAACAGATTTTCAGGGTCCCTCAAACACGCAGCTGGTGCCTTTTAATTCCACAGAAAAAGTCGGAAAAAATAACCTTCAAAATGCACCAGCCTTCACGGATTATAATTTAAATCGTGTCAAAACTTGGCATGCTCTGATCCAGAGAGCAAAAGTAAATCGGATGCGCTTTCCTTTAGCTCGGACAGACAGAAATCCATCACTGAAAGAAAATAACAATAAAAAAAGTTTGTTCAAAGTGATTGCATTTTATGGCTATAACCGCCTATAATTTACAATTCATCAGCAGCCTGCGCCCACATCTAGGTTTTTAAATATTTGGTTGTGGTTTGTAGTGCTTATAGTACATTTAGAGATTTAAATATGAGTCAGAGGAACCGTCCCGTTTACCGGAGTGGAGCCGCTGCTTTGGTAGTGCTGCGGGTGGAGCACGTGCAGTCTGCTGTGAACGGAGGAGTCCCCCGCCGCCTCGCCGGTCGGCAGATACATGCTGATCATGTCCCGCAGGTCCCCCGTAGGGCACGGCGGCGGTGCGCGCCCGGTGGAAACCGGGGGGCTCACGCTAGGCTCAGATTTCACAAGGGACCCCAAAGTCCCTCCGATCGTTCCGGACACCGGGGAGACACCGGAGCTTTGGTGCTGATGAGTGTAGCCGGTGATCCCGCCGTAGCCCGGTGGAGAGGCGCTCATGTAGCTCTGAGAGTTTGAGATGGGGCTGTAAGATAAGGCGCTCATGTCGTACCTGTGCACTGGCTGTGGGTTGTGCGGGTGGTGATGCGGGTGATGGTGGGGGTGCGGGTGGTGCGGGTGAGCTCCGGTGCCGGGGTGTTGCGTGTATGCCAGCTGAGCCTCCTGCATCATGGCGTGAGCCGCAGCCGCTGCAGCCGCCACCTGGCCCGAGTATGTGCCGTTTGCCCAGCCGTTCACGTGCGTGGCGTAGCCCGCGTTTGCTCCTGCGTGGCACCCTCCGGGGCTCTCCAGCCTCTGCCCGCCGCCCATCCCTACACCCGCAGAGGAGCCGAGGAGCCCGCCGGCCAGCGAGTACTTGTCCTTCTTCAGAAGCGTCTTGGTCTTCCTCCGCGGCCGGTACTTGTAGTCCGGGTGCTCCTTCATGTGCATGGCCCGGAGCCGCTTCGCCTCGTCGATGAACGGTCTCTTCTCCGCCTCGGTCATCACCTTCCACTCTGCGCCCAGCCGCTTGCTGATCTCCGAGTTGTGCATCTTGGGGTTCTCCTGTGCCATTTTCCTCCGCTGGCCCCGGGACCAGACCATGAAGGCGTTCATGGGTCTCTTAATTCTGTCCTGGGGGACTTTGCCACCGGCTCCCCCGCCTCCTCCTCCCGCGTGTCCCCCCGGGTTGGATGGGTTGGTCTGGGGCACCACGGGGGAATGTAAGTCCGTTTCCATCATGATGCTGTACATTCACCTCGTCTTGGTAGGACAACACTTCTCAGTCAAACACACGGAAACATTCAGACTGGCCCGCGCGCAGCTAAACCTCCGAGGAAGAGCGAGATAAGGAGTGAAAGAAACAGAGAGGGATGAAAAGCAGCTGTATAGTTTCAGGATGAAATCCACTTAGAGGTAAACTTGCTCCGCACTTCCCCCTTTTTGCCTTTTCCTGTCATCCGAGAGCGCCGGGAAGAATAGAAACCGGTTGTTTGAGCTTACTTTGGTTGAAGCTGTAGGCTACTGGGAAAAGTTACCGGAGCGTGCCCGGGCCGCGCGCTTTGACAGCAGCTAAATGAGCGAGAGACGGCCAATGGAGAGGCTCGAGCGGAGACGTGATTTGCATGCAGGGGCTCGAGGTTCTGGTGACGTCGGAGCGCCAGACCTAAAAATTACTCCCTCTGTCATCTGTTTTGTGTGTGTGTAGCTGCAAAACACACGACATGTAAACAGTTTAATTCCCCTAAATGTGCGCATGTCCTCTGTTTCAGACGGGAAACAGAGTCTGTGCGCTCTTTTCATACAACTTATTAAAGTATAGCCTAGGATATAGCCTAATATTTAAGAATAGCCTATAACAAAAATCAATGTTCCAGCAAATACAGCTTTAATGATAACGAAAATTTCTCCTTGCAGCAACACAAAACAGGCAGCCTATGTTACAACAAGGAACATTTCTGATGAAAATAAGTCAATATGGCGGCCATTTAAAATAACCGAATGATTCAAAGCCTTAATAAGCCTATCATCGTCACCACCACATCAACAGCACAACAAGTACCGAACTGGGTAAACAAAAGCCTATTTGAATTTTAAAACAGGCTGTTATTCACAATGAATAATCTAGACTACTTTTCGACCTTATTTAGAAGCTTTATCTTAGTGTATTAAGCCTATTAGTAGGCCTATTATCAAATTAGTCCAGATAGAACATTTGATATTTTGACATTTAATTATTTGGGGCATATATGTCTTTTTATACATAATGGCCAGTACTGTAGCTTATATACTAATAAAAAATGTCTCCAGGTTTTTTTTTTGGTCAAACTGAGGGCGCAGCCTCCTATTCAGAGCCACAGGTGCTTTTCTGTTGTGCCTGTTGCTAGGAAACAGGTGACTGACGCCTGGAGCACGTGCCATTCAAAGCGTCTCTTTTGTTTGTTTCACCAAAGCGTGGTGAGCACGAGAGAAAGAGGGAGAGATTTAGCCCCCCATACTAATAAAAACCTACTGTAATAATCCTATAATAAACGTTAGAAATATCATAGGCTTTTAATGACCACATTTTAACAAACTTACCATGAACCAGCTGCAGGCCGGCTGCAAGAGGCCCGGGACTGCTTACAGGCTCCGGTTCTTATAAAAAGGACTTTTCCTGATGATAGAATTTTATTGAGTGCAAGGATCTGGAGAGACTGCTGTTTTTAAACAATATTAATGTCGAATTTAATGTGTTTATTAAAATGTAACATTAATACTACTATTACTACTGCCAATAATAATAATAATAATAATATAGGCTAATAATAATAAAACCAACAGAAAATAATATTATTATTGTCAGTAAACTGTGATAGAATAAAAAATTGCCCTAAAAAAATCCAAATTATAATTTCCCAGAGCTGAAGGTAAATATTAGGTAAAGGTAAAATATATTTAAATCACTTTTGGTGGCCCACTTAACAGTGAACAACGTGAAGATATTCAGTTTGAAGAAACATTTGAGTATCTGAAACTGGCAAATGTTTGGCATTTTTGCTGATATAATTTTTCAGATCATAGTTGCTGATTATTCTTCTGATTATATATTTTACATTCTGAATTAATAGAGGCCTTGTAGAAATGTGGTGAGCTTCTTGCACTTGGTGCTATGACGTTTCTAAGCACAGTGAAAAAGGAAGAAACGGAAACATAGATATTTCATTTAACATTGCAATTTGTCATTTGGTATTCCAGTCTCCTGCTTCGCTGGCTTCCCGTCATGTGGAGGATCTTTTCAGCCCACTGGGATTTATGCTCCCAAGTGGCATCTGTCAGGTGCTGCCCGCCTCTCAGCGAGCTGGTAAACTATATTGGCACGCTGGCATGGCTGGATTTTCCTCTCGCTCCCTTGTACCAGTTGGCTATAGTGCTGCTAAGTGGCTTGTATGATCTGTTTTGCTCACACTGTGACAATCACCTCTCTTTGGTCTTTTGTTTTTTTTACATCCAACACAGAAACACATGGACAGAGAAAAAGCACATTTTATGTTTGATACACAGAATATAAAGCATCAAGAAAATCCAGCAGTCAGTCTTTCATAAGAGACTCAAATGACAGCTAAGGAGAATCAAGTTTTCAGGGACATTTGGATGGTTTCATTTACAATAGTGTCTAGAACATGTTGACCTTTGAGAGTCGCTGCCTGTGTGGTGGCTTTGTTTGATAAGTGAACAAATAGAGGGACACCACTCCCGTCCTGTCTGCTACACCTTCATCAGCTCTGTCAGATCATAGTCTTTGTATTTCTTGCTTCGTGTGAGATGCTTTTTTATCATGCTGACTTACAGCAGGTGAATTACACTCTTGAGGTAATGAGGCCCCCTCAAATGGCTCCAAATAAGATGAATGTGGTTGTACCTATTTCTGAGTTTTGACTACCAGGCGCTTTACTGGAAACTTAATCGTACAAACCATTATAGTTGCGTTTTTGTTTGGACAGACTTGACCCAACCACGCAGAGCTTCAGGATGAGGATGGCATAATTAAAGCTTGTTTATATGCTTATCAAGTGCTATTACAAAATGATTAGCCTAGGGCAATAACAAAAACAAATAATATCATAACAAGGGCTCAGATTTAATATAAAGCATCGAGTTCATCATGTAAACCCTTCATGTGCTCAGTTTTTATATGTTGTGGAGAGAGACCGATGTATTCTGTACTGGGTTAAATTAAAGTCTAACTGAAATATTATTTAGTCATCCCTTTGTGCAGTCAAAAATACATTTTTTTTAATTATTAAAGGGAAGAAATAAGTCTTTAAAATTCAGAAATGCCCTTTTTCCTCTCAGTCAACTGAAGGGGAGTGTCTGTGTTTGATTGACAGCAGCTGGCAGGCTGAGCTCCCAAGGCAAGAGAAGGAAAAGTAAACAAACAGGGCTGACAGCCCTGTGTTATTAGCAGTGATATTTAAAAGTTACAACCATACCAGCATCTAAATGGACCAAAGGTATGTTTAAAGCTTATTAGCTATCTAGAATGTTTGTTTGGTTGCTCATTCAAGAAGCTAGGGTGCAGAGCAAATGTGTGTTAGTGTTAGTAAGTTGGATAAGACGGAGACTTTAGCAGGAAAGCTAATGTAGACAGGATGTTAGTGACTGTCCCTTTATGATCGTACTGTGTCATTATTGGTTTAAAAGGAAGCAATTTGATTGGGTGTCAAACGACCTTAACCCCCTTAGATAAAAACATCAGCTAAATAAATACATGTAAATGTTAATGCAGTAATGCGTTTTATCACATCATCGACACATGGAAGTTCTTTGGCGTTAGCTTCAGTATCGTTAGCCTGAGTCATTGAGAGAACTTTTTGGGTTTGTGGTCTTTTTTATTGCGTATTTTATAATCTTTTACTTAAATAGTTTTACGACGAACTGCAACTTCCATGACTTACAAAACTATCTTTTAAATTGACAAATTGCAAATGTGTAATTCAGGGCTAAATTCAAACTGGATAAAATAATTAGTTAATTTGAAATAAGATCCCATAGTGGTCCACTGGCAGTAGAGGGACTTTATTTCATTTCAGTTGGACAAATAAGGCAGTATTTCTAAATACTCCATGAATGTATGAACGCACTTCCTTGAAGCTTACAGAATCACACAGTCTCCCGACAACAGCAGGAAAGAAAGTGTTCAGAAAGTTGTTCAGGATTGTGCATTTCCAAAAAGCTGCAGTTAGTTATCCATCCTGTGTGGCAACACCACTTTTCAGCAGTAGGTAGTTGGTTTCTGAGTTCGTCCACTCAGTATGTGTCTTCATTAGATGCAGCTCCACGTGAGGCTCTGTCTTCACTTTAGACCAGTGAAAGTCTGCAGGACAGATGCTGCAGAGCTGGGGGGTCGATATCTCCTTTCTGTACAGATTCCCAAAAGAAGCATGTGAACCAGAGATTTCCATATCTGTAAAAAAACAAACAAAACTATTTGATATCATAAAATCCATTGATACAGTTTATTAGACTATCTTCGCTTCTCTGTTTTTAAATAGCCAAATAAATGCACTTTGCATATAGGATACTTATTAATTCTTCAGGTCTCTTTAAAATAAGTCAAGTGCTGAATATTAGGGATGTGACGAGATCTCGCAATATTAAAACGTGACAATATTTCTCGTTGAGGTAAAAAGCTGTTTTACAATATCAGCATGTGGGCATGTGAGGGTGAAATTAGCTTAGAAGATGCTCCCGACACTTTGTATGTGTGGCAGCATTTTGGGTACCTGATGGAATCAATAAACGCCGAAAATTTCTTAAAAGTAGTGTTAAAATATCGTCTTGACTCGTTCCCCTGAACCCAATACTGTGTGCTGTCTCGTCTTCTCAGCCAAGTGTATCTTCAAAACTCCAAAAATACTGCATGCTTTCGACTCCACTGTAAGGAGATATTTGCTGAATTTGATAGAAAGACCTGTGTTGGATTAGAATTGCATACCCCAAATAATAAAATAACACGACATCTACTTATGAGTACAGTTTGTCAGTTAGTCCATTTTTGGAGATATTCATCAGACAGTAGTGTTGAGCAAGCATGGTCTAACTGGAAATACCCAGTGAGTACTGTAACAGGCATTGTGTGGGACAGGACAGCCAGGGGACCAACGGGACTGTGCTGGAAACATTGCCTGCACTTCTGCTGGTCTTGGGTAGTTTTGTCTGGTTGGTTATTTGGCTTCTCCTTCTCCACAAAGCGGAATAATGTGACCTTGAGCTACAGTGAACTTCTTGTTGATATAAAGTTAGTTATGCCATGCAGACTTATTGATGGACCGTTGTATGAGGCAGATAATGGCTCTTTATTAAAATCACACCATCGTTACAATAAACCATACTGTATGCTTCAGTTTAGTGTCTGTTAGGGCAAATTAAACAAAATTATCCAATCAATTGTTTCTCATCAGCCAATTTTGAAATATATTACAAAAAAATTAAATCACTGTTTAAGTTGCATAACAAAGATTCCCTCAAGCGAGATTTAAACCCCAAAAAATGTAGCTGTAAACAGAAACTTTCTAGATTAAACAAACACAAAAATAAACTGAAATATTTAATGTCAGTCTAAATATATACGAATGATATGGAATTACAGGGAGCAAAGCACATGTAGTGACAGGCTTCTTGTGAGGGTTGTGTGTGCCTCGCCACCTCCACAGGACGGGTTTAATTGCTGGCGTTTAAGACGGTGCGCATGCACTGTGTGTGCTTCACTGAATAATGATAAAGTTAGTTTGTGGTATTTCACGTGTTTGTTAATTTTGGCTTAGTTAACAGTAAACATCACCAATCTGTTTCATGTCAGTCTCAAAGTACCTTAAGGGACTGTCTTGTCCACTGTGTAGCCGAACAGGATGTTAAGTAGCTGAAATATTGCCACATCACCGACTCGTTGTTGTGATTGTTGAGCTGCTGCTTTCTGTTTCGTATTCTCTTTCTAGCACTTACTGTTATTACAGTATTGTTTCAAAGACACTTTTTTTGGCAAAAACCAAGATGGAAAGGGAAGATTTGAAGATCATAAAATGAGAAAAAAGGAATTGAGGACAGAAACTCTCCACACCAGAACTAAACTGATTATGTTGATGATCATAATATGTAATTATGCATAAAATATTACCACTTTCTGTTTCTTAACACACACTCCTGGACAGAGCAGAGGATAAAATAGTGTTTGGAGATGAAACACAGCAGAAGGGAAGTCCTTCACCTCTTCACCCAGCTACTAGGCCTGAAATCTCTAAGCCAACAGGCCACAAACACACACAGGCTAATAGAATCAAAGGCATTTCTCCTGTGCAGCAGCCGACCCAGTGGGTTTGTTTAAGGCTGTCTGTCACAGCAAGCTGTCAGCTCTACTGGAGCTCAGCCGTACTGACAGAGCAGGGAGTACACCAACACCACACGTATACAGTACATATGTCTCATGTTTAGCGCTCAGAAAACATACAATAGCCGTACTAACATAGCTGATGATGGGAATATCGATAATTATTTATACCGTAAAGTAAAACTGTTCAGCGTAAATTGTAATGTTACAGCAGCTTAACACACCACTGTGCCAGCTGTATTATCTAATCATATGGGTATAGTTGTGATGACTTAATTTAAAATCAAGCGCAGTAATCTCTTGGGAAATCATTGTATTTTCTGAAAGCCCCATTTTCTTTCCATTTATGAATGCGTAGAATATGTTTGACAAATATCTTCTTACTGCTTTGTCTATTGCTGTATAATATGATGCTTTCAGTACTCACTCAAGGTATTTCTGCTTTTTTTTCTACTGTGAAAGAACAACTGCTGAATGCTTGGAATGAATGTAAAGTGTAGATGTGTTATTGGTGAAGGGTCAGATTAACCTGCTAGGGGGCCCTGGGGCAGAAACAAGTTATGGGCCCTCAATTAATCCCCCACTCTGTGCGTAGTGTGGTCAGCGTGTGTGTTAGTCATTAGCAGAAGTCTAATTAAAATTGGCTTCTCCTCTATTTTGTGGAAGGAAATTTACTTGTCGTGCCGTACGACATATTCATGAAATATTTCACCTTCATCCTATAAAGCTACATTCAAAATGTGCCCCGCACAAATAAATGACCATTACTGACCTTGTTGCTGGTACCAAAAATTCACACCCTCTTGATAACTCTACTGTACGGAGCACCAACATTTAGATTTTTCTGTATTGTAATTACCAAATAAGTCAAAACAAAACACTTAAGAGATATATTATCACTTCAGTTCAGCTTTAAGCAAAGCTTTAAAATATAAGCTAAATATACACTTAAATAATAAAACTACATTTTAATATTTAGCAATACTGCCGGAGTTTATAATGTGCGTTATTTTTAGAGTAACACTAAATAAATATTTAAAGTCAGTTAAACTCACATCCAGGGTCTGGAATCAGCTCCCGCCAGATGCAGGTAAATTGTCTGCTGGTGCCTTTGAAATACCTGGTTGTTAGTGATTGTAAAGAGGTCATGTACTGCGATACAGCAAAAAGCAATACATGTAGTTGTGTTATCTGTAACGCGTTACTCCCAACACTGCTTAGTTAGCCTAGCTATTAGAATAAATTAAACACTCTCTCTCTCTCTCTCATAGGCACACACAGACAGACCTGTGCACCCATGCACGCGTTATATCACCCCCACCATTATTCACTGTTAATTACTATCAAAGCGTTGGTGCCCAAGAACTGAAATTCGGGTCAGCCCTAAAAACTACATTTTAACACAGTGGACCCTTAACTAGATGGAGCCTTACAATTTGTTATACTGCCAGAGTTGGTTTTTATTATTTCAGTTTACGATGTGTGTTATTTTTCAGATTAACACTCAATAAATATTTATATTATAAATATATATTTATATTTATCTTTATAACCAGGGTTTGAAATCAGCTCCCGCCACATGCATGTAAATTTGAAATACCTGGTTGTTAGTGATTGTAAAGGGGTCATGTACTGAAAGACATGTGCAAACATTCATGTAATGTTAATATATCGAACATTAAAAGACAATGTTTTAACATGAAATGATGTCTAAGTTATCTAAATATTATTCCTTCATTTAGCACATCTATTTCCAAATTGGCAAACCAAAAACGATACATGTGAAAAAGTAAATTCAGATTCTGCTCAGATTCTGCTCACAACCCTGAAACATAAGAGGGACGGATGCCTAAACATTGTTAAAGTTTCCAGCGCATCGCAGATCCCAAACTTGGTTCTGGTGTTTCAATTTTGGAAAAAGTCAACCTACTAAATGCCTACTGATACTTTCTGAGCTTTGAAATTGGAACAGAGGCTGTGAAATCCTAAATTAAGTGTAATTTAACAATGATTACAGTGAGCCAACGGGGGCACTCTGACTTCCCTTTGCTCCACCAGCATTTGTGGCCATCATCAAGCTGTAACTTCAAGGTACTGAAATTCACTTTCTTTAATAACTTCCATGAACAAATTAACCAGTTTCAGCCATCTACACTCAGACTAACATCATCTTTCTTCCATCCATTTTCCCCCATTTTCAAGTGTCACAGTAAAGTGGCCTGGTGTACCGAACACCGTTAAGCATTTGCACTCATCATTTAATTATTGCACCTCGTCCTTTGATTGATGCCTAATGAATGTTCGGGGCCTAGGTTTACACGACGATCGCTAACAGAGCCTTGCTAATGGGTTTTGCCTGTCTGCCAGAAAGCTCAGGCTTCAGGAAGAGAAGTCTGCGTTTACACTGGAGCTTCAAGACCATTATTCTATCATTTCTTATACAGATATTGCATACTAACAGCATCCCAAAAATACATATTCTGAGCTGTTCTTTTCTTTTATGGACAGCACTTACATGTGTTACATGTGGGGGGAAAAAGGGTTCATAATGTAAACGAGGTCATTTTCAACAGCATCTCTTCTCCAAGTACTTTCACAATTAGCAGCCACATCACTCATTGTTAATAGGCCCTGGCAGTAATGGTGTGAAACCACTGGGAGACAGACAGGTTTCATGAAGCAGAGTGTTGCATATCACATTTTATTCATTTTCCCTATGCTTATTTCTCTACGGGATCACAGGGGAGGGGAGTGTTCTTTGAGGAAACACTTTCCAGTCTGTATATTTACTGGGAATTTAGAGTCTGGTTAGTATCTAATTGTTGGAAGCCCAAATGGACATGCAAACTTAAAAAAAACAGAGTAATCCTATGTGTTCCACAGCTAATAGTAGTTTACCTGAACCTAATTGTGCACTGTGGAGATGTTTTGGCTGTTGGGTTAAATACTGCTTCACATCCAGTAAGGTTCTTCAGTATAGTCATTGTTTTGTGAGACATGCTCTTAAGGTGCGCTGTGGAGTTTAACTTCCTCTCCTGCATTGTTTACATCCATGTTTGCTAGCTCACAGTTGCTGTCTTCGTTGATACATGGCTGTGCTTTTTAGTGTTGCCAACTGTCAATGGCCAGTGAATTATGGAGAAACAGGAATGTGTAACAGTTTGCCCACGTGCTCAAGGATGTGTCCCCGTGCAACATACCAGCAGGGTCCCATTCATAACGACATTGCTCAAAAGTCCAACACCTGCAGTTAACTATTAATTAGGGATGCACCAAATTAAAATTCTTGGCCGGTGCGGAAACCAAATATAATGAAAAACTTTTCTGAATACTGAATACAGAATAAGGTTTTTCACATTTTTTCCATTTATTTTGCCTTTTTTGTACCATTGCATAAATAGTCAAAATGTGCTTTTTACTCTGTTTCCCACAGAATTTGGAGAGACTATGTTGAATGGGTCCGACGCCCGAGAGGGTCTGGTACATACCTGTCAAGTAACCCGTTTTGGCCAGGAAAGTCCCGTATTTTACCCTTCTTTCCGCCGTCCTCCCGTATTAGTATTTTCCCATAAATCTCCAGTATTTTAACCTGCGTTATTAAAAAATAATAATACCCCGGCCCGGGCGGTGCAAAAAAACCCAAACATTAGGTGCGTTTGACTTCATACAGGGCTGACTAAGGTGATGCATGCTGGACTTAAAATAAGGTAGCCTATGCTGGTTAGAAATCGTGTCAGACTTTAGCCGGCGGTGCAAAACGTCATGTCACATGACATTAAAAACTCGTGGGAGCAAGGCCACTGCAGGCGCTGAGTCCGGCGGCCGCAGTTGCTCTTCTCAGGCTGCACAAAGTTGGAACCACACTATTGCCTAGTCTCAAGGCATTTTTCTTTGCAATTGCCGCGAGATCAGTCATTGATCTCAGCTTACAGTAAGCTCATGCAGGTAGAATGTGTCCGAATTTACGGCGCCGTTTTTATATTCCCTGCCCCTGCAGTCACCTGCAGCTCACGTTAGACCATGAAGTCGGCGAAAGTCAGCCACCGTCATCTCGAACGCACCAATAACCAATCTGAGCTCTGTCACTACCCTCGCGATAACTGCCACCTGCAGGTAGATGTTAGACAACAGAACTGTTTGCCTCTACTCTCATGTAAAATTAACCACTCTGGCCCCGCCCACAAATGCAGTCCTTCTAAAACTGCAACAAATTTGTACAATAACTCACTAAAAGAGTAAAAGAAAGCTTATGTGAAATGAAAAGAATGTGTGGAATGAAAATAAAATGTAAAGACAAGCAATGTTAAATGAATAGAAAATATGCAAATAAGCATTTAAATTAATTTGTGTTTTCATTTAGGCTATAACACCTGTCTTAAAATGTAAGGGATAGCCTACTGGAGCTTGGTTGGGGTGGTGGGACTGCTCGCGGTGGACGCCGGAAAATTTCTCTTATTTTCAAATCCAAAACTTGACAGGTATGGTCTGGTAATGTAAATTACATGTGTCCATTTACTTTTAATCAGCTCGCACTGGTCTGTTTCAGTGGATTTACCATAAAGGCTTGAATACGTGTGCACTCCAAATTTAGGTGAGGCTAGCTTAATCGTCTGGTTAATGTCTGGTTATTGAACATAATCTGGGGTTTTGCAGTATTGTCTCTTTTCTCGCGATTCAGGGATTTTTCTTCACTGCAGAGGAAGTCAACATCAGGGGGGTTAGCTACACTACGACAAACACTATGTCAAGTGATTTCTGAGAAATGCTATGCCAAAATAGATCACTGAAGGGGAAAAAAAGTATTGATATTCTAATCCAACAGCGATGATCTACATCTGCTGTGACCTTTAATCCTTTCAGCAGAGCACTTCACATCAAACCTTTGTTTTTCATCATTCCTCCATCTGCTTCAGACAGGTCAAGCAGGTGACGCTGGAGCTACGTTTTATTCCCCCCCCCCCAGTACACACACATTTAATTTAATTAGAGCATGTGCAGCCTTCCTCTCTGCCAGTATTGTCAAGGCGCTCGGGAGCAGCCAACACTATCACTGATTGCTTCTAGATAGGAAGAAATATGATTAGTGTGTGTTGTGTGTGTGTGTGTGTGTGTGTGTGTGTGTGTGTGTGTGTGTGTGTGTGTGTGTGTGTGTGTGTGTGTGTGTGTGAGTGAGAGAGAAGTGGAAAGATATCTGATTTGTGGTCTTGTCGGTGGTGAGAGCAGAGGTAAGCTGAAGGGTTGAAAACGATGAGGAGATGATTGGATATAAGGATACAAGAGGAAAGGAAATATGGAAGGGAGGAGTGAGATGATATATCAATTTGTTGATAGATATAGTCATGTTTTAAAATATGACTTCAACATATTGGGGAATTGGCTTTTTTTCCCAAAGAGTCAGATGAGAAGATATTATCTCAATCTTATGTTTGTGCCTTAAGTATGGAGCTGCAGACTGAATGTCATTAGCCTACCTTAGCAAAAAGACTGGCCGCAGAGGCCAACTAGCCTGGTTCAGTCCAAAAGTACGAAATATGCCTATCTTCACTAGGGCTGGGAATCTCTGGGCACCTCACGATTCGATTCGATTCACGATTCAGAGGGCTGCGATTCGATTATAAAACGATTATCGATGCACTCATTGATGAGTACAATGACCCACCACAGTACTAGCTGATTGGTTACAAGTCGTGAGTAATAGCCTATCAAAACTGACTATTGTGTGGAATTAGCCAATAGAACGAGCGAGCCATCACACTGCAGCCCCTCCCCTCCTCTCTCAGCAGAGCTCCGCAAACACTGCCGCCGCCAAGCAAAAGTACTTCTTAAATGACGCATCAATGATTTGTTGAAATAATCTCTAAACTTTGAATACTAAAATCATCGTTAGCTGCAACCCTATTTTAGTTTTACACAAAAACATGTGCTAGCTCTGCCATTAGCTAGTTTGTTATAAAAAAAGCTGATGTTTAGCTGAGATGCTATGTACCTTAAAATTTAGCAAATACTTTTAAACTCAGCTGCTTGTTGAGAGAAACTAGCTCCTCTCTACAGCAGCAGCAGCGGTAGGTAGGAAGAGGACTGCCATGGAGTGCTATCTTCTTTATAAACTTTCGTCAGTATTTTGATGTCAGGAATATAGTTTATAACATGCTCCATTTGTTTCCATTGAAATACTGATTTTATATAGTGACTTTCCTGCTGTAAACTTTACTTTTGTTGCTGCTCTGAAAACAAAATATTAAATTTGATCACTGTTCTGAATTTATTCTTTTTTAAAATCACATATTTTTAATGGCAATTACTTAGCAATGAAAAACCAATAAGAGTATAGATAAAGAACAGAACCAATAAATATTATCAATAACTATCAATAAAATCCTAACAATATAAAATAAATACTATATAAATGGCAGCAGGTAAAGACAATGTAACTTTAATCTTGTTATAACAAAGTTTTTATGTTTGAATTTGTGTTATTCAAAATTCCAAGAGAATTTTTAAAGCAAATGTATATCATTTCCAAATATCAGTCATTGGTCTAATTGGTTACTATTGGGATCGGCCCAGAAAAAAACATGTCGATCCCTAGTACTTTATCTTACAAATAATCTGTCCTAATAATCACATTCAATGTAGCATGTTCACATCTATAGTCCCCTCCAAAAGTATTGGAACGATAAAGCAATTTCCTTTGTTTTAGTTGTTCACTGAAGACATTTGGGTTTAAGATCAAAAGCTGAGTATGAGACGAGACTTCAGAATTTCAGCTTTATTTCCGTATTCATCTAGATGTGTTAAACAACTATTATAATTATTTAAGTCGTGTCATTGACGGGACAAAGGACCTGCGTGTTTCTACATGTTGGGGTAGACTCCAGTCAGCTGATTTTTTTTCTTTTGTGGTTTTTCTGGTGCAGCAGTGTTGATAACAGAGGAGCTGCAGAGCTCCCTCTGATGGGCGACACTCATGACATGAGTGAAGGATTTGTCCCTCTGCTTCTTTATCAATAATCAAATCTTCTGATAAAAACGGTGATGCCGATTAAATGCGATTAACTCATGACGACCGATATATCGGGCGTGTCCTAGTTGTTAACCTGTATATGGTGATTTAAAAATCCTACATCTTTACAGCGTAGTGACACAGAACTCACATTTGAAAGAAAGGGTCCTCCACCGTGCAGCAAAGGGTGTTACACACCTTCAACAAGCCAGCATCGGTGTTCACTTGGCATTGGAGGACTTTAAAACCCACTACCACTCCGGCCTCACTGTGGGGGACCCTCAGCGAGAACGTGCAAACGAAGTGGAAGCAGGTAGGGGGAGAGAGCTGCAAGTACTTTCAGAAAGGCCCCCAGTCTCTTGTACCGGACAACATAGGCTGTAGCTGGAGATGATGCACAGAAATAGTTACCAGTGTTTCCTCTATATGCATTCAGTATCGGCGGTCTGCTATTTCGTATCTGCTCTAGCTTTTCTATTTGTTCAGTGATATGGTGAAAATAATGGCCCAACGTGATGTGAAATTACAAATTTTTCATTGGAAAACATAACACTTTCTTGGGGAAGGATCCCCAAACCCCCCGACCACCACCAAAACATTCATCTAAAGCTCACATTAAACTGGGAAAACACTGCAGTTTTAAGCTATTCTAAGGTGCATCGCATGCTCATGGACACAAGAGCTGCTGAGACATGTTGTTTTGGGGTTTTATATTCAGACAAAAATTTTGCTTCACCTCCTGACCCCCCTGCTGCTGGAAAAAAAATCCTAGAGGAAACACTGGTTACACATCACATAAACTGGATTTAACGTGTTCAGGTATGGATTAAACGAATGGCATACATCATGTAAATTAGTCGATGCATCGTTTAGTACTTTTGCTTGGCGAAGGCATTTTCAGCTGAGAACTGCGGCTTACTTTGGCTAACCTTCAACCCAACAATCGACCATGATTTCAGTTAGATGCTAAAGTTGGTGTTACCGTTACCTTGTCTGTGGTCCACTCGCATCGTGCTGTCCCGGAGGTGACATTAGTGTCGTTTTACGAAACTAACGGTAACATTACGGAGTTTCTTTAGCTTGAAATAATCCCATACTCTGAACACTTTCTTCTTTGTTCCTCGCTATTTTCTCTTTTCCTCCACTTTGCAAACATCATGAATGTCATGTTCTCAGTGTAAGCGCGATGTGCGACAGTAATAAGTGTCCCTGTGAAACACTGTGCTGTATAGTTAAATGGATTAAACAAAACATCGACGCAAAGAATTTGTGTCGAAGCATTTTATTAATCGATTTTAATCGATGAAGCGTTTCAGCCCTAGAGGGGAGCATCTACATGCCTCTGGAGCAACTGTGGCAACAGAGTAGGCTACAGCAGCTAGGAGTATGGCAAAGTATATGGCGGAAAAACCTAATAATAAAATATATATATATGAAGAGACTGAGGGCAGACAACGGGAGAGGTTACTATTTGTAAAATATTTTGAGTATGTTATGTGCCTGTTACATTTACTCAACCTAAATACTAGAGCTAACTATTTCTGAACAGGAGCCTTGGATGAGCTCACCTGTAGACATGTTATTAGCACACATCGACAGTATCTGTAATTACTCTCACTGCCCGAAGGGCGAGCACAAGTTCTGCACTACAGGTTCAAGCCAGCCTTTTTAAGTCTTTATGCTAACCTAAGCTATCCATGCCCTGACTCTACCTCCATACTGACCTTCTTATTTCACTCTTTGAAAGAAATCAAATATGCATATTTCCATTAAAGAAACTGGTATCGGCCTCCATTGATAATTATCAGTGATGTAGAAAAGAGGATAGATGGAGAGAGGATGAAGAGAGTAGAACCAGAGGAGGAAAGAAGGCGGAGGATCCCTAATCTGTCATTATTAGTTTGATTTTCAAATAGACGGGGGTAAACATGAAAGCTTTGATTCTCTGTGTAATAAGATTAGTGTTATTAAAAGGAGAAGGGCATCTAGAGTGGGAGGGGAAGGAAGGACGGAGGTAAGTATAGTTAGAAGGAATGAATAAGTGACCTTTGCAGAATGAGGTAAGGAGAGAAGGAGGAACCCTGCTGAGGAGTGGTGAAAAGAAAAGAGAGAGGGAGGTGAGACAAAGGATGGAGGGAGAGGGAGGCTGGGATGGAGTGACCCCGGCAAAAACAGATTAGTCGACCATGAAGAGGATTACCAGCAATGATAGCCCCTCTGAGGGAGCAGAGCCAGGCCCAGCCAATGCAAACATACTGAACACATCAAAGTGATCAGTATCAGTCCAACCTGTCTGGCTAATGCAAACACACACACACACACCAGTCAGAATAGCACAGGAAGTATTCAAAGTACATGCTGGTATTTGCATTTTTACTTCACCACATGAATTTAACAGCCTCAAAACACCAAGCCTTTAATTGTTGTGTATCTGTGCACAATGCTCAGCCATGTAATGGTTCAATTTGCCACCAAAGTTCTGTGAAGAACTCAAAAAGTGAAGGTTATGAACGAACGCAGACTCAAGTAAAAGAATGACTAAGATCCTTAATTCACCTTCAGCAGGCCAAGTCTGACTAACAACAAGCCGTCAAATCCATAGAAACCAAGCGACAATGTAAAGCCTGAGTCACACTCGCACAAGAGAACTTTTCTGCAACGTCAAACACGTGGCAGTTCCACATATCAATAATTTGATCCACGTGCCAAGACAAGCTAGTTTCACATCATATTCAAACTACTAGTAAAGTTCTAGCTACATTCAGTGCTTTTCAGACAAAAACAATTGGATTAAAAAAAAACAATTAACTGGAATAAAATGAAAACAGGAAAACATCCTGTCATCATAACATAATTTTACTTTTAAAATGATTTCATAATTATTTTTGTAATGTTAGCCAGGCTGGGAGCATGGACATCTTCTGTCACTCAAACACACACACACACGCCTACAATTTTGCAGGACAGCAAGAAAACAGCTGACTGTCAACTAGAGAGGTTCAACATGCTGGGCTGACACCTCTGTGTGTGTCTAATCCCACTCCACCCCCACCACCATCCTGACACATCTGAAAATGTTTCTGTAGGGCAGAAAGTTCTGTGAGCTGAAAACGTGAAAGCACAGACAGAAATCATAAAGACAACAAAGGTTTTCTGACTTTCTTACTCTTAACTAGTTTTGTATGTGTTGTTTGTTGGGGATTTTACATTTTAAAAGGGAGAGACTCACAATTTCTCAGGTCTGCCTTAAAAATAAGAGGCTCCCGTATGAAGATTGTTTCCGTGCTAAGCTGTAGTGGACGGAGAGCAACACAAAAATGGAGATGCTGCACTTAAAAGACTAACTTTGGAAGATTTGATTTGTCTGACAGAGACTGCTGAAGATTAATTTAAGGATGTAAGAAAGCACTAATTGATGATTAATAAGTAAGTAAATGAGTAATTGATTTTGTCTCCCATCACTTACACGTAGTGCTTTTAGTGGAAACAAAAAAGTTGCAGTTCCCCCTGTTCACATGTTGGTATGTGTATTGTGAATTTTGTGGGTTGTTTTCATTCATTAAATACTTGTGCAAGAAAAATGCTCTACATTGTGCTTAGTCTCTAATTTGTTAATGCTATGTGCTAACTTGCCAATAATCATAACCATTCATGCATAACAGTTCAAAATTTCTAAAGCTTGCTGTAACACATCACCCTCTTTTTTTTTTTTTTTTTTTAATGTCCCACCCTATCCAGGCTGTGATTGGTCAGTTCCTGAAAAGCGACAATGACAAGCAGCTTTATGAAAAATTGAACATACAAAAGGCATCTGAACTTCTCCCTACTCTGTCTCCACTGGCAGAGATTAGCAGGCAGGCAAGAACGAGAACAGGTGAGTGGCACATACTGTCCCCTGGGCAATGCAGTTTATGTGGGCCATATGAACCTGAGGGGGGAGAAAGAGTATCGGCCCAATGCCAAGAAAAAGTCACGGTACACAAAGAGTAAAATGTTGATATGCCAGTACTGCATACTGGTGAGTACCAGCCCATTTCAAGCAGTGCTTACACTGGGATCACGTTAGGAAAGGGCTCATTTAGTGTCAAGTATGAGCAGGAGGAATGATTATGGCAAGCAAAAACTGCTTTGGTCTTCATATGGTAATCCAGCTATTGCTTTAAGACTGACTTGAAAAAATGTGAACCTGTCCTGTAAGTGTCATTAAAGCAACATTGTGTTTTTGCAGTTGTGGCTGTCATTACAATTGTTTATACAGCAGCGTTTTTGTCACATCTTCATTGCATGTACATGGGGATACAACACTACTGAACTGACCATCATTTCAGCTACAAGTGAATTAAAACGACCTTCACAATTTTACCATTTATGGTTCTGCTTTGACTCCAAATAAGATAGTTTATACATTTACAAAATAGGGGACTGACTGTTATTTTTTAAAAACTTGCATTGTTAGAAATAGTACTTTGAACAAAAGTACAACAAAATATATTAAAGTTTTGATAAATAAGAGTCAAATGTATAAAACTACAAAAAACATTTTTAAAATATTTGACTCATTATAAATGACAGAGTACTACTACTGATGAACACTAAATAGTGTATGTATTGTGAGGGCCAGCGAAACAGAAACTATAAAAAATACCAATATATTACTAACTACTAAAAATGCTAATACTACCATATATCATCTCTAATGTGCTTTCATAATATTGATAAACAGGGCTCTCCTACATAGACAAAAAATATATATATTTTTGCAGTAGTTATTATCTTACATATAATCCTTCGCGATTACTAATTTCTACATCTAATTTACTCTGTTAATTCTGTCTAATGCTACAGAAACGAATCTGGCTTCTGGCTCTATGATACAGTAAATGTAAATGTGTAGCGCATTTCTAGTCTTTTTGACCACTCAAATAGCTACTAACAAACAAGATACTAACATTCACACATACACTGGTTGAACACCCTCCAGGGGCAAATCATGGTTAAGTATCTTGCCCAAGGACACTTTGACATGCAGCCTAGAGGAGCCGGGGATTGAACCGCTGACCTTCCGATTAGCGGAAGCCACAGCCGCCCTAGTGACGCAGAAAAAACGGTGCCCTTGAATTAATCTAATACTACATGACAGTCTACAACGAGGACCTGCAACTGTGTGTTAGATACTTATCATTTCTGACATGCCAACTGTAACTACAGACCTTACAGTTAAATCGCTCATTAATGTTAGCCTCCTCCACTGAAAAACACAGTATTAGCTTTGTGGCTAATTTAGCCGCAGGCAGCATTATCTGATGTTGGTGATGTTAGAAAATATTTAGAAGTAATAAATTAGAGAGAAATGAGACGACCGGTTGCTAGGACTGGCAAACTAAATCTACAATCACGTCTGTCAACAGGGTGTAGCCTCCAACACTAGGTTGCTGGAACATTAAAGAGGCGGTATTATGCTCATTTTCAGGTTCAAAATCTTAATTAGGGGTTGTAGCAGAAGAGGTTTACATGGTTTAATTTTCAAAAAACACTATATTACTATATTTCAGCTCCTCTTTTCACCCTATGTGTTGTACGCTCCGCTCTTGAGCTACAGAGTGATGCATCTTACTTGTACAAAATCTTTGTTGGGAGTTGCACATGCGCAGTTCCCAGGTAAGGACTACTAGCCAATCAGAAACAGAGAAGGGGGGGTCGTAAGAAACAAAGTAGTGTGATCCAAATCAAAGCTGTTTCAGACTGCGACCGTAACCTAGCAGATGGTATAAGTTATTTCCAGTCCACAACATCCTTGTTCCACATCTTACCATCAGGACTAAACGTTGAACTGTTGCCGGTGTTCTGACGATCTATGCTGCCTTGCCGAAAAATGCTTCCATAGCGCAAATCGATAAGACTCGACTCTACTTGGCCCTGCTCCGTTTTCCATTGCAGATAGAACCCAGAGATAGCGACGCCACACACAACTGCCATAACGTAATGTTCAATGCGACACACACACCAGCGATCCACACAGCTCTTAAAATATATACAGTCTACAGTTAAAACGTTTGAACATTCCTCAGAATATAAAGACAGATAAGCGGTATGAAAACCTTCTAGTTGTGTTTTCCTCTGCTCTTGTTGCTGCAGCGGTCTGTGTGACGGCGGGAGCAGAGGGCTCTGTGAGCGGGCGGCTGGCCCCCACCGCCACTTGCGGAGCTCCTCAACTCCGAAAATATTCATCACATTTTTGTTCCGTCATCACTTCTCATAAAACTGTTAATATTTGAAATCTACACAGCTGATTTCTCACCTCAAAACTTCTCAGAAGTGGATTTAGTTCCATACGAAAACTGTAAAATATAAAACTTTCTGTTGCTGGCCTCTGTCTGGTGCAATGATGATGCAGTGAATAGTGAATATTCTGTCTGACCAATCAGTCTGTGTGTTTTCACGTTACATTTCAGTATCCCTCAGCTCGCTTCGAACCTCGACGGAGGTGAGGTGATATGAAAAAAAGTACCTGGAAGCAGGTACAGGTTCAACTTTTCTACAATGGAAACCCAAACAAAGGCGAGTTAAGCCAAAGGGCTCCGCTCAAACTAGCTTGGTTTGAGGGCGTGCCTGACCCGCCAGCCGCTTGGCAGGCTTTATGACGCATTTTCATTGTGACGTCACAAGTAAAGGAAGTGAAGGGCTGGACTACAAACGAGCTGTTTTCAAGTGGTTCAGAGCAGAGCTTTCTGTGGGAGATGGGAACTCCCTTTGGGCTGGACTTTGGGCTTTTTCACTTTGCAAACCTGTTACATGCACAAAAAAGATACAGAACTCACTAAAGGAGAGGGGAAAAGCCAAAAAGCATAATACCACCTCTTTTAAATATGCTGTGAGCCTGGAGTGGGCAGTGGGCAATAGGAAAAGTGATGAGGGCTATTTTTATTATTATTTAAGCCATGTAATTGACGTGACAAAGGACCAACTCACCGGGAACTCATTATACAGCAAGATAGCGACTGTCAGAAATATTAGGATATATTTTTATAACTGATACATGGTGCAGATCGCAGATGATGATGTTCTAGTTGGTTGAACTACTTTATATTGTCTATACTGGTAGCGCTAACACAGTTAGTTTAATTTTAATCACCATTTGGACTTTTACTTCCAGCGATCATGAACACAAGTTAATCGAGATAAACTGATTATTTTGATGCATGCTTTTTCGCAGTGACACTTGTTCTGTCTTGTGTTTATAAATCCCGCCTCACCCTTTCCTTTACAGCGCCACCTCCCACCTCTCCCTAAAAGCCCGAACTCAGTCTCAGCCAGGCTGACGCCATGTTTGCTTCAGCTCGAGCCAAGACGACGGGGGTTATAACTGCTACAACATCCCATAATATTCCATCACTGTTTCTTATTTCATGGGCTATTTGGGATAATGCATAGTCATTTTTAAAAAGGAAATCGATTTTTAAAGTTCAATAAATGGATGATGTTTCCTAAGTTTCCAATGTTACCCAAATGTTAAATAATCGTGATCTCAATATTGACCAGAATAATCGTGATTTGAATTTTCACATCATCGAGCAGCCCTACTGTTTTACAGCTTTTATTACTAGTGCTTGCCAATTTAAAATGCAGTTAAAAACGACGACATGTTCCTCTAAAATGTAGTGTAGAAGTATAAAGCAGCAGAAAATGGAACTACTAAAGTAGCCTACTCTATTTCAGTAAATGTACTTCACACACTTCCACCACTGTCGAAATTACCTAATTAAACCCTGTCTCCCACCCCCTTTTCTACGTAGATCGTGACAAACAACAGATCGCTCAATTCTGAATTCAACATCTCAAAATACTGAAGAGGTCAAATGGGTTGATTCCACACACATCAATATACAAATAAAATGATAAAAGACACTAAACCTTTCCTTCTTGCTGACATTTCTCTCCATCCCGCTGAGGGAAAGTTTTGATATCAGGACCCCCCTCAGAGGAGGATGGGGGTCCTCTCTCTTTCTCTCCCCCCCCTCCACTCATCCTAAATGAGGGCTTTTTCCTTGTTTTCCTCGGCTGTTGGTGGGGGGTGTCGGGCTCTGGGAAGAATGAGGGCTTCCTGGGGAGGGGCCTTTAAGTGCAGGGCTAAGGAGTCTCCCCAACCCCTCCCAGTTCTCTTCTATGTCTCTCGCTCATCCTAAATGGGGTCAAGCTTTCAGCCAGGACTTGCTGCTTTCAAAGACCCCAAAGAGCAGCTCTCCTCCACCTGCCCTTTCCTCCCCTTCCTCCACAACCTTTTCTTCCCCTTTCCTGTCCTTTCCATCCCTGTCCCTCACTTCACCTTCCTCTTCTTCCTGCCACTTACCCCTTTCTTCCTCACATCTGTCCAGTATATCCATATATCTGTTCATTAATCTACACTGCTTTTCATAGCATAATTAATATTGAGAAAGACAGAACAATGATTTTATGATCTACAGATCAAAAAGATATCCAGGTAAAAACGCTTAATTTGGAGAACATTTTTAGACGTTTAGGTTACAGGTAACAGACTAGATATATATAACTCCTGCTAGACTACTATATGTTGAAATATAGTCTAAAGTGCAGTTGAAACAACAGTTATGTTACCTAGATGTCTAAAAACTCAGTCAAGGAAAACACAAAATCGTATTTGTTTTTTTTCAAATGTGTGAGAGTTTTGCATCTTAGGGATTTAAAGACACCTAATTGAACTGCTCATAGACATACCTGTGACGAGGAGTCACAAGTAGGCATGGCTTGGCTGGGTCAGATAGTAGAAGTTGGAAACCTGCAAATCACTAAACCACTGCTTACTAGTATTGTTTAAAAAATTTCTCGCCAGGGTCAAAAGGCTTCTGACGAAACATTTAGATCACCATGGGATATTTAAAATCACAACTGAAGCCAAAAAGACACAAACTGTGATATCAAAACTGTTCATGTGTATCTATTCAGTTGAGAGCTTCCTAAAGGCAACATGTAATCAGAGTCACACAAGGTCACGCAAACAACCTGACCGGTGTTTTTCTATATCCGGCTGCAGCAAACAGATTTTTTTTAAAAACTGTCTAATAGCAGGACTCTTGGAATTATTTCTTTAGCTGCAGATTCAACTTGTACAGCAGCTCTTAGCAGGGCCATGTTGTACAAGTGGATGCAATTATGCTATTATTTCTCCACGGATATTCAAATAACATGGCCTGTTATTAGTTTCTGTGCACATGTAGTGGAAGTCATACTTTTGCATCACGCTCAAAAGATAACTCAGTGACTTTTTCTAAAGCAGCAGGGGTAATTCTGAGTGGGTTTAAATCTTTCAGCTTCAGGTTTAACATTCAGGCTGATTTCTTGCATTTCTCACATGAAGACCTAAAGAAGCAGCAACACTGAGTATAAATACAGCCAATCAACAGCCAATGAACCTCAACAACCTGTCTAGCACACACCTTCATGCCTCAAAGGGCCCTCCCTCTTTCATAAGTAGCGACATACCTTGCTTCCTTTTACCAGTCATCAATTTATCCGTGGCAGAAAGCAGTAGAAAGGCAAGTTGAGGACCTTCTCTCCACATATCCACCAATCAATCCATCCAGGATGAGGCATCATTTCTACACTCTGTTTCTTCTTGTTGGAGCATTGCAGGAGAAAGAATGAATAGGAGACACGGAGGGGAAAGAAATGCATGCCAGGTGTACAATCTCCAAGTGATGTTCCCCTTACTTTTCATAAGTTCTTATTGTTTCCAGATGAATAAATTTCCCACTACTTTTCCATCCAAATGCTCACCATCTCTGTCCAGCAGTGACACAGAGGGTCCCATCACATCTGGAGTGAAATCACTGCAGAACTCATTGGGTCCATTAACAGCAGAAACTCAAGCCCTACCTGATGACTTACTGCAATAAGAGATACTGAACACTGTCCCAACCCTTAGCGTCCATGTTTTCCCTCCACCTGTGCCTGTCTGCATCCCTTCCTGCCTTCCTCAAGCCTCATTTGGTCTCTATGGCGTTCCTCCCATCCCTGACTCTTTCCAACACCACCGCCGACGGCCAGTGTGGCTCTCCGCTCCCTTCCGACCCATACTGGGTTTTATTTAATTTGTCCGTATAATAGACGTGAATGAACCCCGGGGTTTATGGCTACACAGAAAGCGACAGAGGAGGGAGGGGCAGGCCGCTCAGCAATGTGTGTCAAAAGAGAAACAATAAGTGCCATTATTTTTGATTGGCTTCCCCTTTTTAAAAATTACTTCCAAAGTGTGATGTCCCATTGTGGGAGCAGAATAACGCCGAACAATGCAGCAGGGGGCAGGGGGGTAGTCTTATATATCCAGGCTAATATTCAAGGGGGCTTTGGCCAATGCTGGCTGTCCTGTACTGGATAACCCTGCAGCGCAGCAACTGGGCCCTGAGTTAGGCTCATAATGGGAGGCATTGGGAGGCCTTTAGTTCCCATTGTGGTGGCTGTGTCAACAAAGAGGCCGCTGGGAGTTGCCTGGCATGTGGAATGGAGAAAAGGCCCTTTATCCCTTTCTTTTTAGTGAGAGAGACTAAAAGAGAGAGGGGGGGGGGGCATTATCATAGCAGCTCGATGCATCACATCACTCGCTCATGTCTCTGCTTACCCTGGTAGAGTTTTTGTCTAATGAGAAGAACATTTACTAAAAGTAGGTGTCAGTGCTACATGCCAACTTTAGCATACACTGTTGTTTAGGATTGATGATGAGTCGATATTCTTCTGTCTGTCCACAAAGGGATTACACTGTATGTATTAACCACGGTGCATTCTTGACTCTTTCAATTTAAATTTAAAAGCAGAATCCCTAGTTCATTACAACAATGGTCTTATTTTTGGCTGTTAGTTCTATGTAATGATAAATTGTACTCACAGCTTAATTTAACTCACAGTTAACTGCTAAGATTTGGAAGCAAAGTCACTAAAAAGATCTCAAATGGATCTGAAATGGAGCAAGAAACACAAGCAGTCAGACAGTTATACAGGTTGTAAATAATAAATTACTGTCAAAACTGTCACACAGTTTACAGACCCACTTCCTGCTTTAACTTTGTCCAGTTTCCCTAAATAGGATTAAAGAATTGGAATAAACTGCTGGTTTCTTTATAACCTGTCTGATGGTCTGACTGCTGGGGTTTCTTGACCTCCCAAGATATTGTTTGCCCCCTATATTTTCTAATCACATTAACCCTCTCATGTTTTTATTTCTGCACTCAGATCCTGCCTTATGGGCCTTTTTGGTTTTGTCAAATACTTAGTTTACAAAACTGAAATGCTTGCTGTTGTTTCTACAGTTTTCATTTGCTATGCTAACCCGTAGGGTTGGGCGATATGGACCAAAAATTATATCCCGGTATTTTTAGGCTAAATTCTGATACACGATATATATCTGTATTTTCTACATTGTGGGCGACATGTTAAGTTGTACGAAGCCAAATTTGTGATGTAGGATCACACATCTGATCTTTTAAATCCAAAATGTGGATTATGAATGTGTGGATGACTTATTCCTCTTCCTCCCTCTGCTATTCAATGCACTCCATCAGTAGGAGTAGGATACATTATATAAAGTTGCAGAAAATACACAGAGCTCGTCTTCTGGATTTTTCCACCAGCGATTCCTTTCACAGCAGCATGTGTACCGCATGTGGAGGAGGCTTGTTAATTATGTAGCCTATGTGAACGAAACCAACATGGTAGCCACGAAATGACATCTGCACTGGTGTGTTCAGTGTCGCATTACTTGGTACATGCTTGTGTATCCACGACTTATAATAGATAACAACTCTGCGTTTCTCTGCAAAATGTCGAGCTGTTGTTTTTCTTTTTTACAAACCAGGTCTTCAGCAGTGTCTCCTTCCATGTTACAAAAATGAATTACTTAACTCAACATTAAACTATATCTGAATAAATGCTATTGTCTAATTTTATATCTTTCTTGAAATTCTATCGTTATACCTTATAATACAGACATAGTGCCCAGCCCTACTAACCCAGCTAGCTGGCCCAACATCATATTGTTTAGCTTATTACTTCATAGTTCATAGTTTCATCAGTAATGAAATAATTATATTTAGTCAACTTCAGACTACAATCCAGGCTTTTTTCAGTGTTTCCCCCTTTTAATATACAGTCTATGGTGTCTAAATTCATTCAGGAGTGGCACACAGCGAAATTGATTTAATTTCACAAAAATGAATCAATTTGTGAAGTGAATGAAAAATGCATATAGATCATTAGTGTCAATGGGCTACTAATGATTTTCACTCGCACGCTGTGTGAGCATGTTAACACTAACACACAAGTTAGGTCATTTAAGGAACAGGGCAGTGTAGAGTGTGTGTGCATAGTGTGTGGAAAGTGAAGGTGAATGTGAGCGAAGCAGAGGAGAAGATTAGCAGTAAGTTGTCTTGCAGTAAATGTACAGTGTGAATTTCAATTTGTCCTTTAATAAATGCTGCAGCTTCTCAAAACCAGAAGAGGGGTTAGCATTAGCAAACATCTTCAGCGTGCTTCCAACTACGGTCTGGAAGCTGAGCAGGAAGGCCTGACAGTACGTTTCAGATGAGTCTGAAAACTGATTGTTAGGAAAAGAAAGGACGGTGGTGACCACGGAGTAGCCGAGGTCAGTCAGTAAAGCAAATTAGGGATGCAAACTAGTCACCTTTTATGCTAATGAGATGTTTCTTCAAAAGCTGTAAATTAAGTACATTAAAGGCAAACATCCTATCTTTATTGATTCTGAGGTCATATTACCAGGGTTTTCCCTGCCATTGTAAGGCTTTGGTGGTGAGGTCCAAAACAACCTGGGCTCTTTGCCATCAATGTAAAATCATTGTGGAAGATATCAAAGCTAAGTAAATGACTTTCCCCAGATCTAATGGTTATTACTGGTCCTTATGTGGACGTCTTGTGTTTTTTGCATGTTGTTTATTAATTATTTGCTATAGTTTTTCCAACTTTTTGTACATAGATATGGTAATAATAATAATTGTCCAAATTTATGTTGAATTGTATATTTCTTTATTGGAAAAGGTCAAATTTTCTTTAACTGGATTTTGTGAAGATGCTTTTGTTTTTCATGTTATTTAACTATTTGATTTATTTAGTCATTAATAGGGTAGCGCATTAAAGAAAATGGACACTGTGGTCACAATTACAGCATAATATTTGGATATATGGTAGAATATAGTCTGTAATAAATGAGTCATTGAAATATCAGTTGCAAAACTCACTTTCTGATAAACTGTGGAACAAACATTCATTACCTCTTTAATAAATGACTTTTAATAACAACACACCTAAAATGTCAGTAATTGGAAGGTTCTATTGGGGGAAGGAGATGAACCAATAAAGGTCTTCAAAACCTTATTAGTGCATCTCTAATTAGTTTAACTGACATCTGTTGCTGAAATAAAGAACAGTGTGTGTACAAGCTCAACTGTACCGTCAGCTCAAACCTCTCTCCCTCCTTTACATGTTTTAGAGCAACACAAACACGTACAAACACCAAACACGTTTACATGAGCAGTGGTTAGCTTGTCAATATCGCTGTCGGCCCATTCATTCATCCCACTCCACCTGGGAGAGAGACGGACACGTGTGTTTACACTAGATCCTATTCCCCCAGGCGCGCACACCGCTATTATACTTGTCTCCTGGCTGCGATGAGGCAACCTTGAGAAAGCAGGCCAAGCTGAACAAATAGTGGCATCCAAACAGACACGCGTACACATGTATGTAAATACACACGCAGAAGACCAGCACCTAAACAAACAGGCCCAGCAATGGAAGGCGCACACGCCAAGCAGCTCTCATTACCAGCCAGCACAATAAGCTCAAGTCAACACACACTCACACAGACAGAAGAGCTACACAGTCAATATTCAGAGTTTCATTCCACAATAACATGGACAGGCCAGCGAGCCATTCAGCACACAAACTCCACATGTACTCAATATAACTTCATGTTTTTTTGGTTGCCCAGAGAGTTAAAATTCATATCTGGCTCACTGAAGATAGAAATGTACAAACTGTAACCAGAGAGAGCAAAGCGGTGAATGATAAAATGGGAGGCTGGTGGACGGCTCTGGATTCCCGTTTGTTTACTACAACCAGAACAGCATCAGCAGTTTCCTATTGTTGGACTGACAGATAAAGCACGAGGGGGGGGGGGGAGGCAGACGGAGCAACTGGTCAGCATAGAAGGCAACAGAAAGAAGGAAAAGCCTGGCAGTGTTACTCCATGTGTCAGGAAAACCCCCAAACTACACATATCTCCATTTATATGGAGATCTAATTAGTGTTATTACTTTACACGTTTTATTGCAATGTGTGTATAGCTGTGCTGGTCACCCAGAAAATCATCAATAAAACAATTTGTTGTGATACCTTCCACCTGATTTTCTGTGGGTGAAGTTTGTCTCGGAGTTTAGGGTTAAAAACGAGAGAGAACTGGTTATATAGCAAAAGTCTCCTGCCAAGTCATATAATATATAAGATCATATAAAACTAATTTGCAATAGCAGAGTGTTATATATTTAATGTAATCTAGATTGTGTTTTGAGGTTATATTAAGCCAACTCAAAGTACCTGGTTGGGAGTTAAGTTAAAGATGGTATTCTTGGTTACATAATTTGTCAATACTTAATGAATAATTATGAAAATTAGTCTGCAGCCAGTTTTAGTATGGATTTAATGTTTTCAAAAGTTTGAAAACAGCAAGATGTTTGTTTGTTCTAGCAAAATAAAAAACAAAAGTCTGCTGTCTCACTTCTATAATATTTCTATTTTTATATTATAAGTTTGCTGGATTAATTCAGTTTGTGTTGGTTGTTAAACATTTGACTTAACAACAGATAGATACGACATTTGGAAAGAGACTCATCTCTCAGCAATCATTTGTATTTATAGTAGGCTGCAACTAACGATTATTTTCATTATCGATTATTAGTCGTTTGGTCCATACAGAAAATCAGAAAATGGTGAAAAAATTTGGATGCCCAAGGTGATGTCCTCAAATTGTCTTGTTTTGTCCATAACCCAATGGTTTTGTTTACTGTTATAGAGGACAAAAGAAGACAGAAAATGTTTACATTTAAGAAGCTGAAATCAGAGAATTTGGATATTTTTCCTAAAAAAAAATAAAAAATAAAAAAATTTAAATACTAATGGCAATTAATTGATGATCAAAATAATTAGCAATTAATTTAATTGTTGACAACTAATTAATTAATCAACTAATCACTGCAGCTCTAGTTAACAGGAGCCTTAAGTAGCTAAATACTAGCAGTCAGTTATTGATGTGCCATTTTTTTATTCACATTTAAGCAACATATATGTATTTGCCATAGTCTCATATTTTACAGTTTTATAGTCTTTTCTCTCACTTATTTTGCACACACTCATAAATATTTTTTTATTTTTTTATTTTACATTTATATATTTCTACTTTAAATGCTTTGTTCGCCTACTTTCCCTCTCTGCTACAATTTTCTCACAGTGATCATTAAAGGGCCGTATTATCTTGTGTACACACTTCACATGTATGCACATGTACGTGCACACTCCCAGCTAATGACAAGCCCTCCAGCTGACCCTCATCAGAGCGACAAAGAGGCAGATAGCAGCAGCAGGACAATAAGATAGAGAGGTTGCTTAGGGTGACGGGATAAAAGCAGTGACATGACAGCGATGGAGGGATCAAGAGCATGACAGGAGGACAACGGCAGGAGTAAGGTGGTGGTGGTGGTTGGGGGGTTGATGACACTAAACTCATCTTGGCTTGTAGAGCCCTATAAAATCTGATTTCTTCTCGATTCTGTGTTTAATGATTTAAGAACATTTTGTCATCAGAGTGCGTAATCATGTGGTGGATGGATAAAAGTTCAACAATTCAATAATTACATGTATCATGTAAATATGCTTATAGAAATATTCAAATGTATGTGCAATTTTTTATGGGGACAATTTACAATAAATGTATGACAACCAATGTTGCAATCATAGACTGTATTAAAAGACGTTTGTGGACATAGCCACTGTCAGTTTGGCATTTTGGCCGTCACCATTTTTGGAACCTGACGTGACCATATGTGGACGAGAGGCTGGAGCAAGTTAGCTCAGTTAGCAAGGTGCATTGGTAATTCACGTTAACTGTGACATTAACTGGGATGCTAATTTTGGCTAGTGAAAAACAGGCTTTCCAGAAAAAACTAACAGCAGACTACTTAAAGCTTTTTAGGATGCTTTTTAAACGGTGAACAAGACATTTTAGGCAACCAAAATGTTGCTAAAAACACACAACTGTTCGACGAAAACACAGACAGCACCCAAACACAAGTTCACGGCTCGAGTCATGCAGCGTTGTAAAATAAGCTTTTTCAAATGTACACAGTTCTGTGGTACAATTCGCCTCTGTCCTGATTGACAGGTCGCCATGCTAGTGACTTGTTTGAAGAACTTAGCGATCGAGAGCATAAACTCATTAGAAAAGTGTTTACTAAGGTTATAAATCAGGAGAGAAGTAGGGTCATTTTACCATTATTTCTAATGGAGCCGGACTTCTTTTTGCAACCAGAGGAGTCGCCCCCTGCTGGTCTTTAGAAAGAATACAGATTTTAGGCACTTCTGAATTGGCTTCACTTTACAGAACTGGAGGTTCCCACTTGGTTGCAATACAAGTACTTTGTATGGCCCCCATATCAAACAGGTTTTTACTTGACTACTGACAATTTCTTCCCAAGGTCCTTCTACAGGACAGCCTCGACATGCTGCTCAAAGGGTAATAATGAGGTCCTTGTTTACAAAGAGTTACCTGATATAGCTTTTTAATTTCTTTCTAACAGAGTATATGACTCTGCCAATAGAGCCATGAAGTTGTGTAGTGTGAACGGGACGCTGAAAGTCATGTGGTCTGCATGAGCCTTTAGTATAACTTGTATAACACTCCAATAAATATCTATCACCTATAAATGTGCACAGTTGATACTGTTACCGGGGGCGGCGGCGCTGCCGGCGCCAAGCAAAAGTACCTCTTAAACGATGCATCGATGAATCGTTGAAATAATCTATAGAAGCTTTGGATACTAAAATCAGTGTTAGCTGCAGCCCTATCCACATTTTATTCATCACGGAATCACAGGGCCCTAGGGCTTAATGCTATCCAGGTTGAAAGTAGGCCTAAATAGTTAAAGAGACAGACATTTTGGAAATGAAAGGTACTGCCTAAAAAATTTGACACGGCAACTCCCAAGTGTTAAAATTGGATAGATAATTCATTCTTAAAATGTCACTTTGCCGTCTGTTACAGTTTTTAGAGTGCAGGTATTTGGCCATAAAGCACTAAGTATTCTTTCATTTCAGTTCATCATGAATGGTACATGGACATCTGTAGCAGTAGTTGTCAGGAGGATGGAACTGAAATATTTGGCATTTCTTCTAGAAAAGAAATTGCTGAAATTATCAAAATATTTGTTATCAAAATAGTAAAGTTATTTTAAGAAATAAAACCAAAAATTATTCAGATGTCCCTGGAGCTTCCCTGACTTTTTTTCCTTCAGGCATGTTTGTGAGATCTGAATCTGACATGTGAATTTTCAGCTTCTTGCCATGGCACCTCTTTTATACATCATCTATCCCCCTCCTCCACGTGTGTGTCAGGTAGGTATTTGGGTTGATGGGGTGTTTGCAGGGTGAAGACCGCAGAGCATCACTGCTCAGTCAGTCGAACTGGACAGATGATCAGGATAACGGCGAGAAACGGCCGTGTCCATCATCCTGTCTTTCTGCAGCGTGAAGAACATACATTATCATCTCATCATTGTGCTGTCAGCAGTCTATTCCTTCTGTGCCACACACATATCGTTCTATGTAGTAGCACATACTGTCACTCTGCACTGATAAGATGTCCATTACGCTTCTTTCAGCCCGACAGACAACATAAAATCACATATTCACACACACTCCTAGCACTGCTTTAGTAACCCTGTTCTGGCAGACATGACTGTTGATTTCATATCTAAAATGGACCAAAGAGCCACCAAATGGAAAAGTTATATTCACGTTATTTGATGGTCCTTTCTCATTAACTGCTTGTTTTATGTAAAGTTTCTGTTATAATGCATCACAAACTGCTTGAGAAAGCTGTTCTACTGATGATAATTGGTGATGAAAATAAATCATGTTCAATAAGATGTACTTGTGTATAGTGTGTGATGTGCTTTGCGTTAACGTGGTAGGCTACTTGAGACTGGAAGAACTCCTACAGTAAACTAATTCCGCATTGCAGAAGGTGCAAACCAGGTGTTGTGCCGAGTTTTGCCTGCCTGCCGAGAATTGCATGCACCTCCAAATAATGCTTTTAAATGCTGTAAAATTCTTTGTGGACTTCATCAATGGTGATAAATTGATTTGAATATATTTTATGAACGTTTAGAGTCTTTAATATTTTAATACACTTAGTAGGCTAGAAGGACCATTCCTTGACATTCAGTACATATATGGTGATAAAGCTGTTTGATCAATGAGCACAGCAAAGTGTCTGAGAAGGACCTAAAGAGGTGGATGCATAATTCGGCAGATCAGATTTTGTAGGCTCCCTGCCGAGATTTGCATCCACCTCTTTTCTCAGCATAGATGACCGTTAGCACTCGCGAGGTGCATGCGATTCTCGCAGGCAGGCAGAATTCGCACAACACCGGCGGCTTCAGAAATGTTCGTAACCAAAGTGCTGTCCAACAGCTGTCTGTGGACGATGTTGCTACAGTTAGTGTGAGTAAATACCGCGACAATGCGTTTTTAATCAACCGGCGTATCAATAACTAACCTGGCTAGTTGTAAACAAACAGCTGGCCGAAGCGAGGTTGTAACCGAACGCCGCCAACTTCGGGTGTGACGCCATTCCCAGCTCCGACCTCGAGGTAAATTGAACGCAGCAACAGCTGCATCCATGTTAGCACGTCACGTTTGATGTGGTAATTTGACAGTAGGCAGACACACAGGTTCGAAGACTTGTTCTCGCCCCCTACAGTGCAATTCGGTGCTAAAATATCAAGGTCAAAGTCATCATAGCTTGCGTAGTATAGACCCAGCTCCCAACCCAACTTTGAGAATAGATTAACGGCGATATTTTTTTTTATCGCCCGATAAGAGTTTCATGTTAACGCAGCCGTTAACGCCGATAACGGCCCACCACTAATATATATATACACACACCCCACAGCAAGACAACTGCACTGTTCAACCTACAACAGCCAAACATTTGAGTGTAGGTACATTATATTATAGATTTTAACTTTAGTATAGAGTATTAACATTTTATAGGGTATATGGATGATACTATCCTATATTTTTCTAATTGTCAACAAATCTCATGAAAATAGTTTAATTTAAAAAGTCATTTCTTAAAACAGCTGGACACTGCAGTTGTTAGCAAAAGTCACTCAAAGAGGAGTAAATGGTGCATTTGTAGTGACTATTTTCAGCTGCTCCAAAAAGTAATTAATTATAATTATTATGCTTGTTTATTTTTAGGACAATGTATGTGGTACGCATAATAAACTTAAGTGACATTATAATGAAGAAACATCAAGGGCTCACTGGTGTGTTTCTAATAGGACAACAATGGACACAGATGAATAAATGTATTCATCTCATTTTTTGGTTTGGTGTTTTGATGGGATTTCTCGATAGTAAGAAAAAGTGTATGGGTTAAACTCATTTACTTAGAAGTCATATATCACACAAAACATGCAGAAATGTCAGCCTTATTAAAAGTCTACTACTACGTGGAGCCCTTATTCAAAGAGTTATTAGCTGCCGATTTAAAGCGTAGACGTATTGACACTTCACCTCATCCATACTGCGTGCACACATTCAGCTGCAGGGTCTGATTGAAAACTTTTCTTCACTGAGGGGAGAAAAATACACCTATTGTGGCAGAGCTTAGGGCCAGAGAGCCACAAACAATAACTCTGACCTTGGTATTAAACAATATAGATTTCCTTCTGTACAGAATCTGTAGCTCAAGTGTTTATCTCATTGAAAGCTCCTTAGACACACATGCACTGAGTGTCAGCCTTGGGAAGCTTGAAAGAGAAAAAATTGTTTGTAGAGGGAAGAGCCAGGCAACGACTTAGCACAGACATTTTATACACAGGCTTTTATATTCATTAGTTTAGTTATATCTTTATATTTGACCATTTTAATGGAGGAATTATGACGGGTAGCAGTGATTAAAAGCAACCTTCATGGTAGGTTTTAAGTTCTCATAAAAAAACTGTAAGCTGCCAAGTTACATACTAAATGCAGCAACGAACAAACAAACTATGCTGATTAAAACAAGTAGAATTGTTGGTCTTTCGTCACCATCTCTTTGAAGTCTGCACCTTGACCAGACAAACTCTTTTATGTATTTCTTACCTTTAGGCAGGATGGTGAGCATCAGGCACAGGTCTTTTATTCTGCAGAGGTATTGTGCGTCTCTGATTGTTGTCAACAACAGTGTAAGGAGCCATCTAATGTTTGTCCTGGAAAGCAGAAAAATAGAAGAAAAATGATGGTTACTTACTCGGTGATCTCTACAGGTTCAGTGTAACAACAAAGCAATTTTGTGGAGCAGCTGACCTTTTGGGGCCGCCAAAAGAAGGAAGAGGAAAAGGATGGATGAAAAGAGGACAAATCAGGGACGGCAACAAATGTAATCCTTGTCAGTCAATAAAAATAACAAAAAACATCAAATTCTCAGAGATGTTGTCTGATTTTCACTTGCTGTCATTTCTCAGCCTCAAACTGAGGAAGAATTGTTTCCTTAAGCAGCCTCTGCTAAATCAAATCTGGGAATTATAAAAAACAGAAAATACATGTTGATTTTTGATTCTGTTCCTTTTTGACCTCGTATACTCAGTAATTTCATTTAGAGGAAATGAAAACATTACATACATACATTTAAAATGCAGCATTACACTCATGTATACAGGTTGGTGACTTCCAACATTATTTATTATTATTAAGTATTCAACATAGTGCAGCAGATACAGGGATTAATCTCTTACGGCAGCTAAACAACAACACTGTCTGATTTTCAGGGTTAGTAAACAGAGAATAGCATCATAAAATGGTTTTATCCTTCTAAGACAAATTTATTACAGGTGCTTATTCATGTTAGACAACGCCAAGGTGAATTACATTTACTGTAGCTTTTTTGTGACTTGTTGGCCTTGATTTAGACTTTGCCTTGACCTGGACTCCACTGGTCTTGACTGTAGCACATGTTCTGCCTCTGAACTCTGACCGAGTCTTGGTGTCTTTGTTCTCATGACAGTAGTTTCAGACAGCTATGGTCCAGACTCCGGACCTCTTCTGTTTTAGACTTCAGGGCACGTCAAAAACGCTCATCTCAAAGACAGTATAAAGCTCGCACATCCCAAAACAGGGTTTTTACAGGTGCTGAATCAATAAACAAGCTGCAGGCAAAAGACCCAGACTGTGCTGATAACTCCCATAAAAGTTAACAGAGATCCTCGTCTGGCAATGACCAAAATAAACACTGATGAGGAGCTCAGCTTTGCCACAAACGCTCACCTTTCACTAAACATCTATGCCTCATCCATGCAGATTATTCTCTAAAAGTTCACTGCACCTTGTTATGCCAAAGGAGGTTTTTGTTCTTTATTAAACCAGGGAAGTTTCCCTGACAGTACTCTTCTTCAGGGTCACTTCTGTCATCTCACGCACAGTTACACAGACTGGAAACCTGCAAACTAACCGGTACAACCCCAGTCTGATCAGCTGGGGGTTACCTGGCTCAAGGGCACCTCAGTGTGGGTCACAGGCCAGCTTCTAACCACTGCCTAAACTGGGCAAAGTACTTTTCTGATCTTAAAGTCAAAGTGGTAAACGAACAGAAAACCTGCAAAACTGATGTATATCCATTACAACTGAGTCCTCAGCGTGGGTGGTTTGCCAGTAAGAAACTTGATAAAATAATATTTCTGCTAGGTGAAAAACTTGAACAGACTTCTTCTCCTCTGTCTCTACGACCTTGGTTAGATGCAGATGTACATGATGGGAACCAGACACATGACGCCTCTCTCTGCCTCACTTGGCTTTCTTTCTCTCATGCGGGTGCCCTCTCCTCTCATACCTTTAATTTGCACTACCACTCTTTTCTACTACCAATACGCACACACAAAGGCTTCATTCACAACCTCCCTATCTGCTTCTTCTCCTTCTCCCCCGCTGCCTGCCCCCACCCAGTCTCTACCTCCATCCTCTTGTCTCACCCAAGGTCTCTGGGAATAATAGCAAATAGCAGATTAGCATTCGCCTCCTCGCGATGCGGTGTGACTCAGTACAGACAGGCTGCTGCAATGCCACTTGCCTAGACCTCACAGAGTTAATTAAGGTGAAGCAATTATTACTGTGGAGCTGTCACACACACAAACACCTACGCAAACATTATATAGCACGCAACATACACACACTTCAACTTCTTAGGGTCAACTGATAATGGCTAAAATATGTTATATGATTAGTTCCATCAAAAGCATGATAATGAGCTAATAATGAAATAAACGCACTTACAGTGCAGGTACAACATTTTGTGTACTATTCAAAAACAGCTTTAGGAATAGGTAAAACAAATCGCACATCGCCATATTGTATTAGGTAGAGTCAAAAGCAAGCATATCACCAAATCAGAAGTAAATATTAATACCAAAGTAGCATAAAAAATAAATCAGGATTGAGTCTACCAGTACATTTGACTCCCCATTTGATTGGCCTCTGCACGTCTCCTAAGCTTCAACCGTTTTATTAAAACCTCATTCAGGACAGTGTGCGTTATACTTGTTGACTCACTGGTTTGAAAGTTATTGTGCCTTTTAACATGATATGTCCCGAGCCAGTTACGTTAAAACGGTTGGTGCGGGTTGCTTTGTACCACTTTATGAAAGCACCAAATGGAGGTTAAGGGGGAGGTTGTACGAAACCAAAAGGTTCAATATAATAATGGACAGAGGTTTAGCTCACAGCTAAAGGTCACTGCTTTGACACAATGTCCAATCCTCTATTTATTTCCTCTGGAAAATGTTACTGTTCTCCTCGTTCAGTCATTCCTCTGTAGGTGCTCACTGTTTTATGTGTCTACCTGAGCTGTCAAGCACCTGTGAAAAGGACCCGAGGAGGATCCTCGTTGGATTCAAAGGCTGTATTTGATAAATGAAGTCTCCTGTTTGAACAGTGAGCAGGGTCTTGTTCATTACTTGACCTGCTTTATGGTGCCTTTACTAACACACCTGTCCGCCAAGCTCTCCATTGTTGGTACTAGAGGAAAGGTCAGGGGCGAACGGATGACGTCATCCTCTGCAGACAGTAGATTTCGTGGAACACCTATTGATATATTTGACATTGGTGCCATGAGAAAGATCAGGGGTCACAGATATTAAATTCTATTGCAAACTCACCAGCATCTGTCAGGATATCCTACTCCTGGGAAGTGTTTAAATGATAGATGAACAACTCTGACCGGATGATAATATTAATATGTATCATATAATAAGAACTGATCGATACCACACTGGCTATCTCCAGGAAGCACTAACAATAACTGATCCTACTGAGATGTTTTAATCAGATTCAACACAAGTGAATGTAAAAGTTTGACAATTTATTATAACTACAATTACAACAGTGATCTTTAGTCTCAGTGAAATGTTTCAGTGGGAATAAACGGAGGCTTTTTAAACTTGATTTATCATTGAACACCTCCCACAGCTTGTTTGACCTCCAGCCTCTTCCTCTCTGCTCTCTCCATCATCCCTTTTAATATCTCACAGATCATTTCACTTATTAAAGAGAAAAGTAAATCAATAGGATGTCAATGCCTGTCTGACAACCCTTGTGTGTGTATGCGTATTGAGCAACAGAAAGAACTGAAGCTAGTAGTGAAAGATGTTCACCCTCTCTTCTCTCTCTGTCACACACATACACTCATATGAAATCTCAGAGCACTGTGTGGGAGCGACCAGAGGCCAAAAGAAGGTGATGGTTATCAGTCGCGGTAGGAAATTAAAGGGATGGTCCAGCACTAATATGCAGATATGCAGATTGGTGATAGAAGCCTCTCTCGCTGTCTGTCAAACATGTAACCCACACACACACACCTAGAGGCAGGTACAGCGTGTGACTGTAGTGTGAGTATCAGTGTGTAACAGCGAGGGATGAGCAGGTTGATTAATCTGTGACATGAATACCAAATCAGGCTAAAAAGTGTGTGAATGCAGACAGCAATGATTGAGGCTCTGATGATGATTGTGTGTGTGTGTGTGTGTGTGTGTGTGTAGTACAAACATCACTTCTTCAGCAGTTGATCAGCTCAGGTTTCAGACTGAATACATTATCTACTGCACAAAAGGAATTCATAAGACAAACATGAGAGCCCTTCTGAACATTTTACCGTCCTAAGAGATGAATGGGGAAAGCATTTTGTGAGTTTCGTTACTCTTGGAATAACACTGTCATGCTACTCCACTAATACTCCTAGTAGCACTGCTAATAATACTAATAACTCAAGAATGCTTTGCCCAGGACTGTACTGTAGTAGGGCTGGACAATAAAACTATAAAAATAATTATTGCAATATAATTTTTTAAAGTAACCATATAACAAATTTCCAATAAATGTTTGATTGTATTCACTTGAATCATACACAAATTTGGACTTCATTCTTTTATTAAGATGTTTATTTTGTTGAGGAAAAAGGACTGAAAAAAGCTTTTATTTAATTTTACTCATGCATATTTGTTGACAAAGAATTTATCATAGTAGTTTTGAATGTTCTACCTCAGATTTGTGAAGTGATCCACTGAAGTGTTTGTCATGTTCTGACCATTAAGAAGAGATTAACCACAATTAACCGGTTAACAGGTTTCTTCAACTTTCAGACAGAAGCAAAAATCAGCCTTTAAACTCACAGGAAATAACAATTTGAAACTTATCGTGGTAATTATTGATATTGAAAGATAGGAAACTTTTTATCGCGATAACATTTTTGGCCATATTGTCCAGCCCTATACTGTAGTATGATTCATCAGTTGACTAATCTTTAAAGGAAGACTTTAACTTTTGCTAAACCACAGTAGCGTCAAGTTATAATCACAGGATAATGGTGAAAGCTAAAATATAGTGTACCAATAGCAAGCAGAGAAGACTCAAAGGTATTCAGTAAAATCTATTTTAAGTTTGCTGACCTGATCATCATGGGTGTGTTTTTATTGCTTGTTAATCCAACTTCTAATTTTTACTGTTTTAAAAGTTGTCTTCCTCCAAAGTCCTGGTTGATGTGGAGACACCTGTGGTTACTTGTGGTAACAGCAAGTGTGTTTTAATAATTCAGTTTAGTTCATGACAAATGACAAGTGTACAGGACATTAGAGGCAGAAGATCAACTAGTGGTGGATCTGTTAAACCTCTAAGCACTCGTACTGTAGCACTAGACATGCTCTTCCGTGTTTGATGACATCTACCTCTACAGAGCTTTAATACAGATACTTTACATATCTTTGTCAAGAGCCAAATTAATTTTAGGTAGATGCAATACTAGAATGGACTCTACCACAATTTCTGTATTTTTCAGAATAACCTACAGTAGGTGGACGGAGATTTAGGGAACAGGCCAGGTTTAACAGGCTGAGAAATGATCTTATCTCTCATGCCATCAAATTGTTAAATGCTCATAATGAGTCAGCTGATGAGACATAACCATTGATGGGCTTGCTGGGTGTGCTCTCGAGTTTTTTTTTTCAACTTTTTCATACTTTTCACTTTTCAGCTTTTACGACTAATCATTAATACTTGCAGGGTATAACAGATTCCCTTTACAGTTTCAAACTAGATTGAGACTGCATTTCAAAGGAAATGTGGAGCAACAACTCTGCAAGTTATTTAGTAAGAGATAAATCATTAGAGCTACAGATTGATTCCAAACTAATAAACTCACCGTTAAAACTGATCCTGAGTGTTCCTCGATGTGTTTTTTAGATCTTTCCCCCCAGATATTTACTGCCATTTTGTGTGTATGTAGCCCAACACAAACACAAAATACCATGTGCTCCATCGTGTGCACCACTTCTCTTGGCTAAGCCTCACATTACACACTCTGAGCGCAGCAGCAACAACAACACACACACACTTCCACAGCACAAGTGCTGACAAAAAGAAAGAATCTCAGCTGTGAGGTCTGATGAATTCTTGGCACGGAAAATTAATCATTGCTAAATATTTTAGTGGCACGCAGCCACCAACAGACAGTGACAACAAACTGCAAACTTAGCCCCGCACACAAATAATGTTGTGACTGAATCTTTTTATACACCTCACCACAGAAAAATGTTGCATACTGGCGATACGTTTTATATATTTTATTGGCTGCTTAGAGGGAAAGACGTGTTGATGTTTCAGTCATTTAAATTCAGTTGCTTCTAACCCAGGGTTCGGGCCCCGCCCCAAAGGACTGTGACACAATAAGACAAAAAAACTGAATTCTGCTGCACAAAATTATGTTTATTTGGACTTTTCTTGTGAAATACTGTTTACTTTCACTTCCTCAGGGTTCTAAAACTCTTCAAAGTCAGTCTGAAACTCACTGATACGCGTTGTCGCGAGTAGAAAAGGATAACATCAGATAACCTCTAACCTTTTAGTGACATTTGTCCCTTCTGGGTATCCGTAGCTCTCGACAACTTCTGAAGGTATCTCGACATCCGTGCTGTTGCTGTATTCAAATGATTTTTGAAAAGTAGGTGGTCCAAGACCTCTACTGACCGCAGAGAACATAAAAAATGACAAGCAGTAGGCAAACGGTACCTAACAGAGACATTTCAAATGTCAAATATAAAGGAAACGCATTCACGCCTGCACAAAAAGAAAATGAAACCCCTACTTGACACAGTTTTTCTTGACCATGGGAGTCTCCATATGTTTCTTTAAAACAACTCCAAAAGCTGAAAGCGTAAAGGGGACATGAGCGGCACATTTAGACAGAGCGAGACAAAGAGAGTGAGCGAACACAAGTGAAAATGATTCAGAGGACTGGCGATAAGGAGAGTTGAAAAGAAAGCGAGTCCGGGCCACGATGTTGTTATTACAGATTGATATACTCTTCAGGTCCCTTTTATTCAAACAGCTCACCTCTCAAAATCAGATGCTCAGAGCTCTTTTGATAACTACTTTGAGCTCAATGCGTGTTATTACAGGTATTACATGAAATTGCCCGTGTTAGGTGAAGGGGATTATGGTGCTTTTGGGTCAATACTTCCTCTGAGCTGTTTGGCTGCTGGAGCTGAGGAGCGATTAGGCCTTTGTCTGTCAATCCGACTTCATAGAGGCGGTTATCACACAAGCAGATACACATAACCACCACCTACCGTCACACACACTCGTGCAGAAACCGCAGTGATCATGGCCGTAGGTATATCGGGCCCACTCAGTATGCTGAGAGGTGTCAGATCTACACACATGGTGACAGGTGAACGATGGGAATTTAGTGCCGAGCTGAAATGATGACTGGAAAGGGCAAGATGTCAAAAAGACTCCATAGGTATTAATCAGTTCACTGGTTATTACCACAGTAGGTTCTGTTTGGTCCGACCTCTGTGATTGGACTTTTCTGAAAAAGTGATAGTAGCATTATGCACTTAGGATGCCCTTATATTTGTATACACCTTTTAAATTATTTTACTGCACAAAATGTCAGTACAGAAAGAAAGAAGAAGGAGCACATGGGATGTCGACTAGTGAATTCATACCCAGGTTGTATTTATGCATTTGTGTACGCTTAATTAATGTAAACAGCTCAGAGAGCACATACCACATACCGCCGAATGGAGTTTTTGCAGCCAGTTAATTGAATGTGCAAGCTGCTCTTTCTTCTTCTTCTTAGCATTTCCCTCTTAATACAAGATCGTTAGGAGATATTGGTTACAGCACTTAAGGCCCTGCACTCCTCAGAGGTGATATATGCTTTTAACCATCCATTCATCCATTTCCTCATTAATTTTGAGATGTTGGTCTTCTCAAAAGGGATCTTGTTCTTTTACAATAATTATATGGAGACTTTCAGTGTTGCATTTTCCAACTGACATTTTTATGTCTCTGTGTTGAATTGGCTGTAAAATTCCCTCTATTGTCAGGGTGTTTAATCTCAAAAGGCCCCAGCATATTACAGAATTTGCTTGTGCTACTTTTTCTTGTCTTCACATTTATTTGCTATACGGAAAAAAATGACTAGCCTTGGACCTGTTACATAACCTTACAGGAGAACGCCAACAGTTCTGTTTCAGTTGGAGAACTTGGGAGAGACATTAATAGAGGCAGAGATACAATATACTGCATTTTAGTGCATTTAAATGTGTTCATTAAAACACTGGATCTTTTTGCTGCAGTCTTTCTGCCAGGTAAACTTCATGTTTCTTGCAGACTTTCAAATATTTTCTCAGATTAGCTAAAGCTCCTCCAGGAGATATTATACAACTCCTTACACAGGCTGAGTAGAGTCTACCTGTAAAATTGGTGGAGTGTTCCTTCACTGAACAAACCAATCATGGCTTTAACCTGCACGGCTTTTTATTGATTGGATTGGGTTTAATATATTAATTAAAATGTACATGTGCTACTTTGCCATTAGTACCTCCAGCAGTTATAACAGAACCTTTCTTTTAACTATTAGCCTAGTGTTTCTCGATGGGGCCCCAGGGGCATTCCAAAGATGATTGGGGGCGCTGGAAGCAATATTTTGCAAAGGGGGGCGCTGAGCTGCTTTTGGTGGGGCGTTTGTTGAGGTGAAAGTTTTAATGTGAGTTTACACCAAAGATTCACAACAATACGAGTTTAAACTACTTGAAAACAACATTAAAACCCGCCAGTTTACTCCACTGCGGCTGGACAAGACAGTGTGAATCTGCTCTTCTCTTCAGTGTTTCGTCAGCTTCGTGCTGCCTTCATGGGAACAGGAAATCAGAGTATCATCAGCCACATGGCGTTTACTGTGTAAACTCTGGAAAATGGACAGTCTCTTTCTTGATATTACCATGGAAAATGTTTTTCTCTGAAAAGCGCTAATTTCTCTTAGCAATACACCGTGAACACCTTTCTATCGCCGTGTTTACACATTCACAAGGGGGATATTCTGCTGTCGGACTTCCTCTGAAAGCAACTTAGCATCCAGCACCTGATGCAACACCACCGAGTGCTGTGTGAATTGCATTGAGTTTGTGCCCAAGCCGTAACATGACGTGTAGAGTTTCACTTTAAAAAATTTTGCTCTGTTTGTGACTGTGAGCTGCACTTTATTTGAGCTGCTGAAGTTAACTTGTGGATTGGTGGTGAGATCTCTACCCGATCACAGTGCTTTTTAGGCTAACTGTCAACCTTTACCGTTCTAGCCCGCAGTTATCCCGTTTAAATACATGAAAAACGTGTTAAAACAGAGAAGCTAGCCTGTTAAAGTCCAGGAGTTAATAACTGAATTAAAATGAATTAATTTTGAATTGTCACCTTCCACCTGAATTTTGTGTTTCTCTTTATATAAATAAAAGTATTTCCGCCATAAATTGGTGCAAAAATAGACAACATAATTTTTGATAGGAAGTAGGAATCCACATCTTTCAGTGTCATTACACAGTTACTGCATCATTGTTAAAGTCAAATTCAATGCTTTTTAAAGAGGTGGTTTTTCCCTCTTCTTTGAGTTATATACCTTTTTTGTTCATAAATGTACTCAACCAGCACGATCATTCTACATGCTAATGTTTTTGGTGAACTGACCGTGTCCGTTTGTGAACGTGAACCCTTGCACTGTTGTATATAAACTACTAAAATAACAGAAAGGAGTTTACGTTATGAAGAAAGGCAGCAAGACCTCAATGCGGGGCTGAGCTTTTACATAAACGCACCGCTGCAGAGAGAGATAAACATGCATAGTCCATGGAGGAAAACAAATTAGTGTGAAAAGACACACTTTAGAAATCTATTATAATCTGAAGTTATAGATTATTTTTTGATCCATTAAACTTCACATTTTGCAACCACTACTGCCGACGATGAAATATGACACAGCCAGACGTCAACTACTGCAGCTAACGTGACATAAAACTAATATTAATGGCGGGGTCTCGTATTGTCAAATAGTACGTTATTAAAAAAATACATGCTAATTAGACATTTTGCTTGACAATTTCGCCACCAGCCTTAAACACACCTTTGCCAGTTCAACTACACTAATCTACAGCAAATTTAGGGTAAATTTAAGTCGATTTATGACCTTTATTTCCCTGATTTTAAGACATTTTAAGGAGCCGTGGGAAGACTTGCATTATGGTTTTTATTTTGTGATTCATATGTGTGCTGTAATACTGCACTTTCCTTCTGGGATAAATAAAGTACTCATATCTATCTATTGAAAGTAATTGTTAATTAAATGTATCACTGAGATAATATAGAGGCTATCAGCTTTATCTACCATGGTCTCATTTGCTCACAATAATCTTTCACAAAAGGTATCAGGATTAATGTGATAATGACGTATTGCTGCTTTACAAATGCATATTTCAATAGCTTTTTATTTTTCCTTTTGGATTGATTCTACTAATGTACTTTTTGCGAGTCCCTCTTGTATTAATCCAGCACGAGCTGGAGCAGAGTGATGTTATTAGGAGGCCTAGTCAGGCTCACAGTAGGGGCTGAGCTGACTGGATATGGTGATTTCCACTTTACTTTTGTGTGGGTTAATGAAAAAAAAAACCCTGAAAAACCCTGAGCCTAATGGGATTTGGTGATAAGAAATTACCAGCGCCGGGTCCGTCTCTTTTGTCTCTAGCGGGGAGTTCAATGGCTGAGCCAATCAGAGAGCTAAGGCCCTCGGTTACCGTAGAGACGAGCGAACACAGGCCACGGCGTCGCCATGGTAAACAGGGGCGCTGTTTGTCAAAGTTCTTTTGTCGCACACACACACACACACACACAGAGTACTGCACATGCACAAGTGCAGCCTGTGTCCTTTTCCTTAGAAAACAATTGCAATTCAAACTGAATAGTTTCATTCAGAGACTAATGCCAGGAGATAACGAGGGAAAAACTGTAACCCCTGACAGGAGGGAATTCCCCACAATGCTCCAGGACAACAGAGAGGAAAATGATACACTGTGCAGAGCGTATAAACTTTATCATTCATTAGTACAATTCAAGAGATGAGCTTGTACCAAACTCAGTTCATTTTTGCATAATTTTTCACATGTGAAACATATGAGCTGTAAAACACGCTTACTCATATTTGGGTGTTAATATAAGCTTTCTTAGGAAATGGAAGTGACAAAACAGTTAATCAGCAGCTACACAGATGCTTTTTAAAATCACATTTCAATCAAAGCACACCTGTAGTCATTATACAGATATTTATGTAGCATTTATATTTTACACTCTGTTACTGAAAAAAATCCCTGTGCTCCAAACCTCCAGTCCTACAGTAGATTTCATCGCTGTAAGAGATTAGGCTCTGATTTCTGTGGTGGTTGTAGTCTGTTTTTCTTTTTAACTTGGAGGCCACAGAGCTGAGCTGAATAATACAATGACAACAATACGAGAGAGCATACCAGGAGCAAATGAGCGAGTGAGCAAGAGAAAGCGATAGGAAGAGAGAGAGAGAGAGAGAGCGAGAAAATGCTTCTTGGCTTGCTTGCTCCTGCAGTGCGTCAGCTCCATGGCGGAGTGGAAAACAAGCAAATTACAGAGCACTGCCACAAAGACAGTGGCCTTGTCATCTCAACCTGCCAGTAAGGATTTCCTAAATTACCAGTAGTGCACAGGGGGGACTGCCCTAAAGCTGATCTGCCACTCCAGCAAAGAGACAGAGAAGGTGCTTTCTCCTTGAAGCTTAGACCGACAATTGGACATGTGGAGCATTGCACTACAGTTCTGCGATACTGTATCACTGTCCATCCTACAGAGCAAGACTGCAGCCATCCATACAACAACCTTTCATGCATTTTAAACACCTGTCATGAGAATTTCAATTATTGTGCATGTTTATACAGTAAATTCAACAACCCAATAGTGTATGAGAGTATAAATTACAGAGTACATTTATTTCGAGATGTCCAGATCCGATCACGAGATCGGAAATGGGGCCCGATCACGGTGTTTCAGATTGGAATCGGACGTTACCTCCCGATCAGGTCTTGGATATAAATGTATGTTTATAGATGTGCTTTGCAAACACTGTGGAACTTTTATATATGTATTTGTTTACATGCCTACCAAGTATTTTAAGTTGAGGTGCTATTTGTTTTTATCTTAGACTTTTTTTATATTTACTGTTGCACTAAAGTCCAAAAGTGAAGAATTTATGTTATCTATTACTTGATAGTTCAAGCTACCTCACAGAAGTGCTCAGTTTGTTAACAGAGTTGTTGAATGTTAAAATAAGGTGAATTAAATAAAAAATACGGAACATCCTGGATCTGTTTTTTCGCTCTTCTTTATTTTTTTTTAATGTATTATAGAAGTATCGGATTGGGACTCGGTATTGGTAGATACTCAAAATCAAACTCAATCAAGACTCGGAGGCAGTATTTGGTTGACTTGCCCTTGCACTATGACTGTTTTTATATGATTACGCCCAAAAGTGTCAGTTCAAAACTTAAACCAGCACAACGGGTTTTTCTTTCATCAAAACATTTTACAAGTCACCAGTTTTAATGAGAATTGCACTCGTTTGACTCTCTGTGTTTTTTATATTGCCATTTTTTCAATCTTAACACTTTATTTATTCTGTGAAATTAATAATTAAAGCTAATAATTAAAGGTATTTCGTTTTTAATCTTTATTTTCGGTCAGATATTTTTACGTATGTCCCCTTTTCCCTCTGCCAAGCTGTCCTGCGCTGTGTTGTGTTGTGCTGTACTGACCCTCTCTGGGGTCACATAGTAGGAAATAAAATAAAAGATGAGGATATGATCAGAAACTTTTCTAGCATACTCCAAGAAACACTATTTTAGGGGGTTTTATCATGAAACTGGCCAATTGACAGATACTTCATAAGCTAGAGGCAAGTTTGAGCTACAAAAAGTGATATTGACTTTGGTCATATGGGCTCTGAGAACAGGGATGACCCACAGCAAAGGAAAAACTAAATAATGGATCATGCTCAACTTTAAAAATCACAAAATGAGTGTCTACCGTATTAGTGAATAATGACTCTAATTTCCTGTGTCATTATGCTATGGCCCATTGCAACAGCAAACAACGGAGGACAGTGAAATGGACAAAAGCTTGAATTTATATCACTGAACAATAACTAGCTATTAAAAACTGAACATTGTTACTGCTGCAGCATCACAGAGTGAACACTGGTAATTTCTCATTGTAGGAAAAATGACGAGACATGAATGGGCCTTGTAAATGTAATAATCACGCACCACACACACACACACACACACACACACACACACACACACACACACCCCTACAGTAATGACATTTAAATGGCTCATTTGAAGATAAAAGGCCTGCTGACATCAAATGGATCCTTGTTATCATAATAGCAAACAACTAACAAGAAATGAAGCGGCATAAAAAGACATGCCGCATATTAGTCTCCACGAACACAATAACTAAGCAAACAAATATTGTTAACAAACAGCGATCTAAACTGTCTTTTCACATGAACACATTATGTGAGTGTTTGCCAATTTACGCTTCACCAATAGCTGAAGGAAATTAGCGTGCATTACAACCAGCTCTGCAGAGATTTTCAATTAATTTCCTTAAACAAGCGTAACAAAACACGGTCTTGGTATTATACAAGCTGAATTTTTGTCAGCAAACAAAATTCAGATTTGAAAAGGAGATTTATAGAGCTTCATATTTTGTTTAGAGTGCAATTCAAATGAACCCAAACATCATGAATGGTACTTTTCAGCGGTTTGATTAACACTTATGAGGCCTTTCATTCACATTCTTTTTTCACCCAACACTTTTCATCCATGGATCCTTAAGTTTAGGGGTGGGGGGGGTTAAATCACACTTAGCTACAAAAATGTAAAAGATGATATAGAATAAAAAAATAATAATAAAAACATAATAAAAAAACTGCACATCAATGGAACATAGGATTATATACTTTCTCCCATTTGGTAATTTTGTGGTTACTTTTTATTTTACATCTACAAAAGGTCATGTATTCAAATTTTAGGCACCAGAGAAGTTAAAGGAACAGATATCCATGTTGATATTACATAAAGCTCAAGTTGTCCACACTAGCTCCATTGGTTGCCTCTTAACCAATAACAGCTAGTATATTTAGATAATGAATGGATGGTAATATACTACTCTACACTGACTGTCTTCATGTATATGTATTCATTCATTTCTCTTGAAGTGTGGCAAGATATCAGCAGAGGCAACACTACTGTGCAACTGCCCAATACAAAAACGTTAACCTCAACTTAACCTTCAGCCAGACAGAGTTGTCCTGCAGCAAACATTATTATATTTTAACTCTAAATAGACCAAAATGTATTTTCTAAAAGAAATGATTTCTTATGTTTAAACCACTACAGATACACCAGCTGTAAAGGACTTGCTAACGGAGAAGGCATTATTTAAGTAAATCTACCACATATTAATTTTTGTGACAACAGCAATTCTAACACACAAGTGAAGACTTCTAGGTTTGGCCTTCCTCTCCCATCTCCACTGGTTGAAACAGAGCATACGCTGTTAACTTTTAACTTGTTTACTCCAACTCCACACAGGTTAGCTCCCAAATCATCCTCGATAAAATGCCCCCGGGGCAATTTAGAGTGGTCTTGGCTAAACGCTGCCTCTAAACTGTGGCAGTGCTTTGGGCAGCCATTACGTTTCTCAAGTCCACGAGAACACAGACCCGAGGACAGGATGACAAAGAGGAAACTTGTAATTTGGCACATAAATATTCCATTCATCAGGACCTAATACACTGCCCTCCATTAGATTTTGTTGACATCAAAAGTCTCCTCACACACAACAGAAACTTTTCCTTTTCCTTTCATCTTCCTCATCAATCTTCCATCCTCCCTTTTTTTTTTTAACCCATTCCCACCTCCTCCTCGTCTTCCACCTCCTTTTCTCCTCTCCTTCCTTCTTTATTCGTCTCCTCCCCTCTCGGAGGGTCTAGCTGTAATAGGCAAGTCATTTCCCCCTATTACAAGACAGCACATTAGTCTCTGCCTGCACTATTTACACAAGTTAGCAGTCCAACCAAGCCATTTACAGAGGATCATTATAGCATGTGGTGTCCCAATACGCTTGGGAATCCTGAGATGAAATGACTTGAATGCATTATCCTCTGTGTGTGTGTGGCGTGTGTGCGTGTGTGTGTGTGAGAGAGAGAGATCAAGGCAAGATCTCACAATAGATCCTTTTAAAAGCCCAGCTCAGGATATATGATACTATTAAGATTTTTTTGAGTACCAATTACACCACCACTACCTTAAGTGGCATTCCAGCCATTCAATTTTGATACATTATGAAGATGGCTTCATATATTATACCGGGATCTTCTTTAAGATGTTCGGCAGCTGACGGCGAGACCTCAAAGTGCTGCAGGCAATTTGACAAAATTATCAATCCTTCCGCATTTGGCTGCTGCCCCTTTTTCCGGGAGTGATACCGTCTTAAATGAGTGCATTCCCCTTTCCACCTGACACAATCTTAACACCATTTACAGGTAACAATGTAATATCCAGGTATCTAATATCATATGGGACGACATCGGCCTAACTTGGTGTCCCGAGGATGTAAAGTATAGTGGTCTGGTACGTAGCGAGCCTAAGCTGTCAGCGTACGTGACACAGCGTATGCTTCGACCTCCAAAGAAATAAAAGAAAGCATCTTTAACAGAAGACAAATCTGTCAGATTAGAGTAACATTGTTCACACATCATGCAGCCTTTTCAAGGCAACCAGGCAAACCAACACTCACTCTGCGGCTTGCCGTCACCTGTCAGTCACTGTCACTTCAACCATGATGTTAAAAACGCATAATGGTTTTCATCACAGGAAGGGAAAAATCTACTTCCAGCTGAATAGTTGCTCAACCCAGCTTTCTTTTGTCATCTGACAGAAATCCTGACTTTTGTAAGCGCTGCAGGACAAGAAAACTGTGAGTTGTTCCATTTACTAGCCTTTTCCAGAGCTGGAAAAAGCTAGTGAGTGGACCTAAACTGCCATTTTGATGGTCACGAATGAACTTTCATGCTCAGCTTCATTTTTTATTTTTACCATCTGGCTTCTATTTCTGTAGTATTTATTGTTTGTATCTTGTGGCAGCATTGTGTGACTGTCTGGACAACTCTGTTTCCTACAAATCCAGGTGCCATTGTAACGGTCCCCTAAGTTTGTACTGCACCGTCCTGACATGAACCGGAGACCTCGGGTACAGGAGGCGGACACGCTGACGAGGAGGTCATTGGCAATAGTGTCCGTCAACTGTGCATCTCTTCAGGTGTCGGGGAGTGAGGTTTACTCACTGCACAGCCTTGCGGGCTCAAACCTCATTACTATCAGGGTCATGTCACCAGTGTAACCAGCTCTGAGTTGTACTGCACAGTCCTGACTCAACTCAGCGGGAGGCGAACATCGGCACCAGCGTCAATCGCCAGAGCATCGCTTAAGATGTCAGGAACAGGAAGTTCACTGCACAGTCACAGAGTCTATTAAACAATGCAAATATGTTGACTAAGAGTACAATTTTTAGGACCTAGGGTTGGTCTGGACAGGTGGGAAAGTAGTGCTTGCTACCAGGCTGAGTAAGGCTCCAAATGGACTTTAAATGCAATTTTAAAATTTTTGTTTTTTTGGCGAGTGACATGCTGCCTGAGAAGACGACTTCAGGAGGAAAGAAAGTTCAGTTATCATAAGCATTTCTAAAAGAAAGTTGGTTGTTTACGGGTGTTCGGATTGGAAATGCAACTACTTTTTTAAAAAGTGTCTGTGTTGGTGGAGGGTCGCTTCAAATACTTATTAGATGATGAAAAAAGATACAGGAAGGTTTTATGTGATAAATCTATGATGTGGAAAGCTTGTGGGTTCTTTCTAAAACTATGAGACAGGATTTTAAAGCTCTGGCCATAATAATTTTTTCCCCACTGTTGCGGCAATCACCAGATGAAATGTAGAATTACCCCAATCACATTACAAAGTCATCTATCAGGAATGTGCATTAACAGCAGTTCTTAATTGGTGGTGACTGCTTTATAAAAAGTTAGTTGAGATAAATTCTCACAAACTTTGCACGTCTTCTTATGCCAGAAAGGGACTCTGTGTTCGTAAGACAAATCTTCTACGCCATCTTGTTAAACTCTATGTAGGCTCTGTGCATGCAGGTGTCTGGTTCTCTAAGGAGACAGCTCTGATGGTAAATGTCCTGTAATAATGACTTCTCTGGGGGTTCCCTGTCTTAAGAGGGGTGGGATCGACCCAACACACACACACACACACACACACTGTCTCACACACTGAATGGTCTCCCATGGCAGTATCAGTAGGACTTTGTCAGGCCACACAAAAGGCCTTATCTTCCTTTCCCCTTTCAGTCTGGGTGATTGGCCAGGAGAAATGAGGAGAAAAGGCCATGTCCTCATCCGAGGCACCACAAATGTCAGCCACCTTCCTATCTCCATACAGCCAGTGTGTGTGTGTGCATGATGGGAGATCTACAACATTTATCTGTCTGACAAGACTGCAGAGGCCGGGGGAAATCTTCCTGTCACTATGGCAGAGTCATGAAATACGGGACCTACGCACACATACATACATAAATAAATGGACGCACTCAAACTCCATGCAGCTGCAAGTGCAAGGTCTGTGTTGCAGCTGAAACATGTCAAGTTGGAATTATTTTAAAAGTTGTGGAATAACCTACAGGTTTTCTTCAGTGTGTCTTCATGACTAAACATGGCCACTTTCCCAAGAAATTATTAACCACATATTAGTGGCCTTGATGCAGGACTGTCACACTGCATCATGGTCCTAAGTCTCTAGTGCTCACTGTCTGGTGTTCTGTTATTTACTGTTCTCAGTGTTAGAGAGAGAAATGTTAAAAATACAGACAACTTACTAGAAAGTAAAACGTCTCAGCAACAAGGTTTCACATCGATGTGTGGTGTATGTAGAGTAACAAAAACATGAGTATGGGTAAAAATCCATTATACTGAATAGAGGCCAAATTGAAAATGATGCACAATTTGTTCCCTGCTTCAGTCCTGCCATTCTCAACTGGAAGAAAAAAACGGCTTATTTTCCTGAATAGATCTCAAAATGGCTTGGAATTTTTTGGGCATGAACAGAAAAGGCTAATATATATTCTATTTGTTTGGGGAAATAACTACACACATTGGTTTTACTCTCAATGTTTGCTCATTAAAAACACCTTTTGCTTTTAAACTGGATGTCTATAAATTGTATTCCTTTATTCAGCCTACATCAAAATCAAATAAAGTTACTGTCAATGAAATCTTCATCACCAAGTAACCCCAGAGCTCAGGGCAAATAAGAAGTTTGAAGTTCCTAAATGCAGATGGGTTGGTCACCAGTGGTTTCTGGAAATTGGATGTACACAGTCATATTTGGTGGCTTACCATCTTCCATGGTAACTAACAGCCCACTGGCCACAATCCAGTTATTTTAAAATCTTAAACTTACACTTGCTTCAGTGAATTAAAATATCGTTCAGAACTTTCTTTTCTTTCCCTCATTTGGTTGAACTGCTAATCTCATTCCTGTCTGCTGTCCATCATGTGACCTCTCATCCACTGTCGCTCTCTCTTCATGATCTTTCCATCACTAATTGAAGGATCATTTTAGCCACAGGATATGGCTGAAGACACTAATCAAGACCTCGTTAAGGGTTGTTAAGGGACAATTGCCCATAATTCCTCTAATCCACTGGATATTTAATTAATTAACCGGCAATTAGAGACCAACAACTATACAGCTGGCATGTTCAAACCAGACATCCAATTTTAGATTGGCTCTGCTGTGCCATTAATTTGTATTTGAAGTAATTTTCAATTATAAATCTGTCTGAGTGACAAATCCTGCTGTGTCTAAGGCCAGTAGGACACTACTTTAAGTGCTGGGGCTTGATCAGCAGAATCACTTTGCAACCTTAAAGCACCTTGGGCGTTGTGCACCGCATGCCCACTGTGGTCAAAGTTGAGAAATATTCAAACTTTAGCCCTGTTCACTGCCAACTTAGCATGTCCTGTCAGAAAGTGCTGACCAAGGAGCTTAAACGAGAAAACGTGGCTGACGTTCAAGATGTAATATTAGTCTAATTTTTTTTTTTAATGTGTTGGTTTTGTGCTTGGCATGAATTTATTTGTCCCTTTTCATGGTAGTGGTAGTGGAACAGCTAACACCCATTATCAGGTCAAAATTTGAATTTGTCTGATATTTCAGTTTATGATTTAATACCTGCAAAACTAAAGACATTCCCATCAGCCTCAGCTGTACTCTAAGTTTAGTGCTCATTAGCAAATGTTAGCATGCCAACATGTTAAACATCTCTTGAAATATATAGTCTGGAACAAGATCATCAACATGATTTCAATGTAAAAACATAATTGAATATACACCTATTTAAAAAACACTGATTATAAGCATCATAAAAGTAGTAATGGCTGTATTGAATTACATTACACTGTACAGGTGTATCTAACAATGAACATTTTGTTTCAAGCCAATACCAGCTGAAATTTAGCACAATTTGTAACATCCGACCAACATGTAGCAATAGACAAAGTAGAGTTGATAGAACTGATTTTCTAATAATCAAGAAATCAATCAAAATAAATCATATTCATGACTGAACAACATTTGGGCTTTAATGACAGGACAAATCAATAACTTATAAAACTGTGGCACTAATGAAATATGAGAAGAGTGAAACCCTGGCTGTATTTTTAATATGCAGCCTGGCTGAGAACCAGAGGGGACCAGTACACCTGGGTCGCCGACTGAAAGGACGAGCGGTAAACAATGACTAGATGATAGTGGGGGGGAGAGAGAGAGACAGAGGGACAAACAAGTCATTTGAGTGTATTACTAATGGTGTCTCTGCAGCAGGTGGGAAATCTATTACTGCTGTTTTCTAGACGCCTCTCAGCACAAACAATTAGAGGCAGAGGGGAGAAGAAAAAACAGAGTGAGGGGAAGACGGGGAAGGATAAAGAGAGGCTACAGAATCAATTAGTCTTGTTAGGAGTAAGTTCAGTTCTCTCTTTCTGTCACATACACACACACACACACACACACACACCTGCCCTCCACCTCGTCCCTCCCATGCAGAGAGGGCCACCCGCAGACCACACGCCATCACAAAAGAGCGAGGAGGGGCGGCGGTTTATCTCCCCTCTTTCTCTCTGCGCCGCACTCCCTCTACCTCTCTCGCCCACTCGCTCTCTCTTGCTCTGTCTGCTTCTGGAAAGTATGGGCTTCATCAGCCCCCCTGTAGAGATCATTCATCCACACGGTAACACACACACACACACACACACTAACAGTGGGCTTTTTTTTTTTGAAACGCTAATTAGTGCTCAGACCGCCTGGCCAATTATTACCAGCCGTGCTCTAATTAGGACTTATTTAAAGTGCTCGTCAATTAGTCTTTAACATCATTGTCTGCCAGAGGGAACTGGACTGGTTAACACTTCCTGAACCAGAGGCAGAGAGGTTCAGACGCATCAACAGCTCCTTTAAAAGAAATATAAGTGTGAAGCAGACGTGCTGTAAATTCTCCCCATATGTTTTAGGACATTTTATCATTTGACAAAACAAATCCCTCCTCATCCTCTGTTCATTAGCTGCTCTGAACTTTTCCTTCATGTTGGCTTAAAAGTTGAGATCGATAGCTCAGCAGTCTCACCTCAGTTTACTGAGTAGCTGTTCTGGAGCTTTTGATCATATCACATGATCTAGAAGAGATGGGGGTCTAAAGGGGTACCGGTGCTGAGCATTGTCAAGTCAGCGTTAATTTCAGGTTTGGGTTGGGACCAATAATAGGGACTAAAGCCGCGTTCACGTTATGGGATGGAAGGTAACCACTGTTACTTCCATCTGCCTCATGCAGGTCCCCTAAAGCTGTTCCTCCCTGTTTCTAAAGTAGCAGCACAAAGCCAGATTTAAAGAAATGTGAGACAGAAAGGTTTGTTTGAATTAAGTGGGAAATCACTCAGAGGCTGACATGTGGTCACTCTTAATGGTTCTTTCACTAACATAATGTGTCATTACTGATGTGCGTGCTGTTTGTTTAGTAATACACAGTGTGTCTTATTTCTCTGTGCCTTTTGTGTTTGACACATTCCCTCAGGGGCTCCTGAGGAATCCCTCACTGACACTTGTTTGATTTTCCAGCTGTGTCAGAGATTAATACTGTACTTTTGTCAAATTTGTTTAATTTACGGTTTAATAAAACTTTATTAGGACCCTCCCATATTGTCATCTTCTAAATAACAAATTCATATCACCACTACTGTCTAGTCTTTACTTCTGTTTGTTGAGGAAACCATCAAATACTCTAAATTTGAAGGAAGTAGATGCATTTTTGACAGCTGAGAGGATTCCTCAGGGAAGACCCAGGACTAGGTGGAGAGATTATATCTCTGTAATATGGGAACGCCTTGGGATCCCCCAGGCAGAGCGGGTTAATGTGGCTCAGGAAAGGCAGGTTTGGGGTCTCTGCTGGAGCCGCTGCCCCATGATATCAGGGTGGGATTACTCCCAAAATATGAACATTGAAGTCTATGGTGTTGATTAATGTGAATTGTCCCTGGTAAATTAAAACATTTAAAAAATAAAAAGGTAATCTCATAGAGATCAATATTTCTCTTGCAAGAGTGACCTTAGTAGAGCAGATAGAAAAAAAAACATCCAAAATCTTGATGTGCAACTGGGTTGAGTTCTGGTGACTGTAAAGGCTGTAGCATTTTATTCACATCATTTTCAAGCTCAGACCCTTCACTGAGCCCTGGTGCATGGAGGCATCTGCATTTAATGTGTTTTTCCACTTTTTCCATTCAGGTTTTTCCATCATTTGTTCCCCGTCTTTTTGATTCCACCCTAAGCAGGGTCTAGTATCCACTATGGCCTATAGGGACACAGGCAATATAACATCATATTTGCCTACAATGTCAGTTAAAGCAACATAGTGTAGTAACTTAATTATGTGGTAATTTTATTTTAAAATAAATTCTTAAAAATCATTTTAAATTGATTTGTAAAAGGGTAAATGTCTTTGTCATTAGACCACTCATGGTTCGCTGCTACTGCCTTATGTTATTACAATACCAGGGCAGGACATTTATCTTGACAGAACTCTACAGCAAGCAAGCTATGGGAAGAAGCAAAAAGCATATAATCTGCGAGCCTCTGATCTAGTCAAACACTTTAAGATTATGGCTGTAAACCTTTCACAGTAAAGGATCATTTGGGCCAATAATGTGTTCCTACAGGGAGGGATGAATCGGACCCAAAATCTACCCTCATCATCCTTTAGTGTGCGGCCAGCATGAGGAGAAAGCAACTTGCTCACTTGTCTACGATGGCGACTGCTTTTGTTTAACTGACGCCGCAGATGAGCCAGGTTCAAAAATTACACCAAAAACGAGGCTACCGTTGCTGTAATCCATGACATGTGAGGTCGTAGGAAGTGCACCAGATAGTTGTAAACTCCCTTCCCTCCTCCCTCCCTCCACAGAGCAGTAATCTGTCTGTCAGTGTGTTGCCAGAGGCTCCCTGTGGGCGGCTGTCTGTTTGAGGCTGTTTTAATTAATTTCCAATCAGAGCAAAGTAAATTCATTAAGGACTCACAGCTCTGTTAGAACACACACACATATTTCACAAGCATGTACTGGATGCAGCGGTGGCATTTATATGAACCTCTGAATGTGATATGCAGTAATAATACTGTGTCATAAATATGTATTCAGTGGCAAATAAAATAAAGACTGTGATTGTGTTTAACGGATGAAGAAAGAAGAACAACAAATCGCCTTATTTAGAAAAGCACACCGATGACTCAACTTTAAACAGAATACAAAAAGGAATAGCAAAGAGAGGGGAAGCAGGGGATAAGATGAGGAGGAACATTAGTGCGACAAAAGTGTTTTTGTTAGCGTCATACATATCAGGTTTGCCTCCAAATTTATATATATACAGCCTACTGCATAGCTGTATAATTTTTTTATTCTGGTTGAAATTAGAGATGCACTTATTGAAACCTCCCTGGTCGATTTCCACTTTTTAAAAAGTCTGACCTGCCGATTCCGATTTTGTCAGATTTTCTGTCTTTCTAAGAACTACTGGGGCTGGACGATTGATTGACAAGAAATCGACCTAATCGATCTAATAGAATTTGTAATTTTACCATGTTGGCTATTTTGTTTTTCACCCCAATCTTGTAGGTTATTTCTTAGCTCACCATTCTCACAGGTTAATTCTACTTAGTTCTCCACCTTGTTTTACATTTTACTCACAAACTAACTGTAATCTGCTCACCTTGCTTTTCCCTTCAGACACACACACCCCTACACCTGTCTCTCTCCCTGTGTGTGTCTGTTGACTTTCTTTGTCATTAGCAGTATGTTTTATAAAGACCCCCAGAAATACAACACGTGTTTTGGATTTTTTCACCGTGATTCTGTTTTCACAGCAGCAGGTGAGCTGCGAGTCATGGAGACTTCTTGTTCATGAAATCGCCTATCAAAACCAACAAGGTACCAATTGACACATGGGCACTGGTGTGTTCAGAGTCTTGGTGTCACTGGATAATCTGTAATCATGTAATTTTAAAAACAAACAAAAAATGTAAATCTGTTGATTCAAAACAAAAAACTAGGAAAACTTCCACGCAGATGGTGTGTTTTTGTGTCTAGTCTTTACTTCTGTTTGTTGAGGAAACCATCAAATACTCTAAACTTGAAGGAAGTAAATGCATTATTGACAGCTGGGAGGAATCCTCGGGGAAGACCCAGGACTTGGTGGAGAGATTATATCTCCACACTAGCTTGGGAAAGCCTTGGGATCCCCCAGGCAGAGCAGGTTAATGTGGCTCAGGAAAGGCAGGTTTGGGGTCTTTGCTGGAGCCGCTGCCCCATGATATCAGGGTGGGATTACTCCCAAAATATGACAGTTCCAAAGATATTTAAGAAGGATGAGATAATCATAAGGCAGCTAATTTAACATTATAATATAAATGTTTGATTTCAAATACAAATTATACTTACAAATTTTACTTTACAAATTTTACACAAATGTACTGACATGTTCAACTTCTTCATGTCCTAGTTGTGATTCTTAAAATAAGTATTATTTGCAAGGAATTCTTTTCTTTTCTTTATTCTTTTATCAAGAAAAGTGTGTGTGCCTGTGACAAAAGTCTTTTACGGTCTCTGCCGCTATGCGCATGACGTGATGTGTAAACAACCAACCAAATGCTGTCACTTTCTGATGAACACAGTTATTAAAATCAGTAAGAAACACACATATCCATCTATCCATCCATCTCCAAATTCTGGAAATCTGTGCACTATCTCTAGAGATATCGTAACTGTTGGACAGACCAACTAAGAGATGTCCTCTGGAAGAAAAACAAGCCCTAAATATCAGCTATGAGATGTTTTGGTCCGATAATTGGTTTCACCCTTCAAAACTTCAAATGCTTTAACTGACATTTTAACATCATTGTGCAAACCTGAATGGTGGATGCAGAGTGTGGGTTGGAGGAGGCTGAGGAGGGAGGCTTGTTTGGGTTTAAAAGAAGGATTTATCAGGTCTAATCTCTCAGCAAACCAAGCAGATCAATTTACTCTTAACACACGGTATGTATATTTAGCTCAGTGACTCTCTCTCTTTAGCCTCATCCCTGTCGGTAAAAGTGACAGAGGGGGAGAGCGGAAAACAATGTCGTCAAGCGAAAGAGAAGAAGAAAGAGAAAGACAGGGAGTCAAAGAACTAGAATTATTGAGGAAGCGAGCCTGGAAGAGAGAGGGAAGAGGAGGAGGAGAGTCTTCTTAGAAGGCTAAAAGGATTAGTCCTCTCATCTCTCCTGGATCACAATGTTTCCTGGGCTATGTTTGATCAGCGATTGTGCGTGCATGCGTGTGTGTGTGTGTGAGAGAGATGTTTGCTCTGATATTGACGCTGCCTCATCCTGATCCTATTACATGGCAATAAACATCAGCTACCAACATGGGGATTACTGAGTGTGAGTGTGTGTGGAGATGTGTGCAACACTCATGGTTTTTGGCTGGACCTTTTATGCTCCTTACAGAACCGTAACTCCCTCTGTCGCTCACACACACACACACACGTATATAAACATCCGTTTGTTTGTATTACTATCCTTATGAGGACTGAACAAGCGCGACATACTGTACCACAAAATTAAATTCTGAAAAACTAAAACAGAAAATCCAAATCATGAGTGAGATTTTCTTTATGTATAGATATATCAGCTGACAACCTGGGTTTAACATATGGACTGGTACCAATACTGTTTTCAATTGCCATTTTATACCAAAATCATTTTTTAAATAAATCTTTATATTTGACTTTTCATGCTGAGGAAAAGATTGCTGTTAATCACACTAGATTTTTCTTTTAGCCTTCCTTTCTCACTACGTCAACTTTTTAAAACCACTGAGAACTAAACTTTTTAAAAGCAGATTAATTTAAAATCGGTGACTCAGCATCACGGCACAGACAGGGAACTGTAACCTCTTCCAACTTGATGAAATTCGACTACCATTACACACTACACATTTTCTAAAAATTGACTTTACAAATTATTTGTCATGTTTTCCTAAATGCACACTTTGCACAATAACACTTTTCAGATAAATGTAATTTTAAGAGATACCGTTACAGACAGAATCATCTTTTTGTTGTGATCAACAACTCAGGTTGGGACAGAAGAAACACAGCGGTATTAATTTAACAGCTTTTTGTTGTTATTGTTTTTATTTAAAATGCCTGACATGTTCCTTCTTAATATGGAATTGCAAATATGTTTATGTCCTTTATCTTAATAAAAAAAAATAATTTATAGAACGAATCGCCTAACAATCAATGTGTGTTTGGATTTTTTCCCCACACCTTTGTAGACTGGCCTCAAATTTTATGATTGTAGAGTGAAATTGAGTTTAGTAACTCCCTTCTGCTACACAGCAGATAGTAAACATTAATAAAGATTCAATTATGAAAAATGGTAACAGAAATAAACTCTGGAGCAGTGCTGAGGATGAACTAGAGTTTAAGAGTCTGATCCTCCCAGTGTGCTGTCATGGTCGCCAGGGTTAAGGAAAAAAACTACAAAAAAAATTATATTTGTAAACAAATTTGGCTTGTTTGTCCCCCATCTTGTCAATCTTTCGTGAGCTACAGCAGGCGCGCAGATTTATGGGTAATAGGCAGCATGGAGTCAGCATCGATGCTGCCTTCAAAACTTACGAATACAGAGGTCGATCCATTTCAAACAGCACTTGCTGCCTCGCTGTCCCTTTTGGGTAAGGTTAGGAGAAAGTTGTAGTTATGGTAAAGAGAAACCATTGATCTAAAGCATCTAACTTCTAGGGGGTGGGAATCTCTGGGCACCTCACGATTCGATTACGATTCAGAGGGCTGCGATTCGATTATAAAACGATTATCGATGCATCTTGATGCATATTTATTTTTTCTATACAGGATCCCTGGATAATTACTAAGCATTTAATTTTGTCCATTAAAATCCAAAGGAAACATCTCCTAATTAGCCTAAAAGGACTAGTTTGCATCCCTGATATACTTCATCAACCTCAGCTCCATGGTATTTTCTTTAACATCCAGCTGTCAGACTCCTCTGAACACTGAAATATAATAATCAGGATGTGCAGTATGTGCACAGGACAGAGCTGCACACCAGTGTAATCTAAGCTTGTGCCTTATGTTCTCAGCCCTTGACTAGTAGTTTAGTTAGTAATGACCTACAGCTGATAATTGAAATTACTTCATTACTAATTTAGCTAACGTTACATAAATAAATAAATCTTTTTAACGTCTTTAACGGGACCCAAGGACGCTTTACACATAGTTACAGAACAACAACAAGTCATTCAGGACTGAATGCTGGGTAAAGAGCTGTGTTTTTTCGGTGGGGGGGGGCCAGAGAGCAAACACTTGTACGGGGAGATGTTAGCTTGCGCTAACAGCCTTCACCTTTTCAGTCGTTGGGGAAACTACAGACTTTCATTAACAGACACACAGTGTCCTGGTGCTGCACGTTTAGTACCAGACGGAAACTTACTGCTAATATATTTCACCGCTAACTTTCACAGTCACGTTCTGCCGCTCTCTCTCTCTCACTCGCTCGGCCTCACACACAGGATACACAGAAAGCTGCCGAGCGTCGAGTGTCACCATGCTCGCAGTGTGCGACTTAAAATAATTACTTGCGCATTGATATTAATGATTGTGAGACACTTTGGGGTGGTTATTCATTCTGCAGCAGTGACGAATACAGGGTCACTCTGTTGGGGGCGCTCCTCAGACGGTCCGGGCGCTGCGCTTCCCGCGAGTTCTGCCTTTTGCGTTCCGTCAACATTACGTTATCAATTATCATTCAAATAATCGATTTTTAGACATTTGTTAATCGATTAATAATCTTCCACGTCTGCATCGCGATGCATCTTAGAATCGATTATTTCGCCCACCCCTACTAACTACTCAGTTAAACTTAATTATTTTAACAAACAACTGTTGCTGTTGTTTTCCCAGTGAGGAAAGCCCTACCACTGCAACCACCAAGAGTGATCAGGGAAAAAGCTCTCTAAAGTGGATGAAAATGAAGATGGGCCACTGCAGTGTGGATAGGAACAATGAGCTCTTTCAACATGATGACATTTGATTGTCATGTAATACCAGATATCTCATTGTCTACTGATCAATTTTTGAGAATCTTGACTTTCTTTTACACTCTGTTGTTCACAAAATCCAAACAAAAGCACAAAAGCCACTTGGCGGAAAGTGACATGAAGCCACCGGCTCCAGCTAAATGTCGCTTTTCCACCAAAATCTGATATTTGTCATGGTGGAGATGCCTCTGAAACAACATTCAGACCATACAGATCCACAATAATGCACAATTATCACTCCTACCACAACTAGAATGAGGTCTTTGCTCACATATCCCAATTTTAGGACAAAAAATTATAATAGACTGAATGCATGAGATCATATTTCTTTTTAAAGGCCAATATAGGCTCCAGTATATTTTTAAAGCACTTGGTATAATGATTTTCTACCTTCATCAAAAGAGAACTGGGTCCTTAAACCAATGTGTCCATCGTTACGCTACACTTCTATCCCACCTTCCCTCCCTCCTTCCTTACTTCCTTTCTTTCTCTCTCTCCTTTCTGTTCCCTCCCACCCCTCTCTCTCCCTGTCCACCCCCCATCCCTCCTATTGCCTTTCTTTCTTACAGAAAATCTAAAAGGCTGACATGCAAATGGGGCTTATTAAATCCTATTAGGCCGTCTGTCACAAGCCAGCAGAGAGGGGGAGAGTGAAAAGGGGGGAGGGAGGTGGAGAGCAGGAGCGAGAGACATTATGATTTGAGGGAGAAACAGTGAGATGAACTGAGAATAAGCAGGTTGAAAGAAATAAAGCGGAGAAAGAGATGCTGTTTTTTACTACCACCTCATGTACATCTACTGTATATGTAAATACAAAGATTGTATAAATTATGCATAACTGACTCACCACAGGAAATCATGAAAGATCCTTTTTATAGGATAATTGCGAACCAAGATATTGTTTACTCTGTCCTCCAGTCTGTTCGTTCCCTATATACACCTATCTTCAGACACCAATTGTATGAAAACCAGATTTTTGAGATAAAGTTGATGGAGGTGGCTTTGACAGGCCAATTTCTAATAAATTATTTTCTAAAGTACCTTCCAGAGGTAAAAGCAGCTATCCAGTTAGGTTTGAATAAGTCTGAGTTCACGTTCACAAAGCTCTCGGTGAAATGAAGGAGAGCAGGTACTGTGTGTCTTTGTGTCTGTATCACTGACATTTCTGATTTTGAAAGAAAGAATTCAAGCCTCTCAACTCAGGTGTTATATTAAAGCGGTTCTCATACAGGAAGTGCTAATTGGATTTGACAGTAATGAATCATAAAAGCAGGTGCTCCTGATACACAGAAAGGCACAGGTGGAAAGCCGGCGTGGGGTCAATACGCATTGGTCTGTGTTTTTAATCACGTCAGGATAATAAAGGCTTTTCAACTTTTTGTAACAAAGCAGTGTGCTTTGAATGTTGGAATTAAACTAATTTGTCAAATTCGGACCTGATTTCTTTTTTAGTTTAGAGATGCTTGTGGTATGATTTGTTATGTTTTTGCATTTATTATTATTTATTTATATCATCATCATCATCATCATCTATCTTCACTATCAGGATCTTCCTGAGAAATAAAATGCTGTTAAAGTAATAGGTCAGGTAGTTTTCCATTAATTTTATACAATATAAAAACAAACTCTTGAGACTTTACCCATAGTTAGCCTGTAACTTTTTATTTAAAATTTTGTTAGGACCTGGGTGAAAAATTTAATGGCCTGTTCAAGTTCATAGTTATTATAAGCACAACAGAATTTTTGAAGTAGTCTGAGGTGCGGCAGAAGGCACTCCTGAAATTCACTACCAGCTTTACCTAGTGCACACCCTGATTACCTCATAGTAAACAAAGCAGGTAAATAAAAAAATGAAGGACGCTAGACAGCAAAGTCGAAAGCTGATCATATTAATCGTGACACCAAAGCATCTGAGATGCAGACCCATTTGCTGTGAGACTCGACTTACACTGAGACGTTTAATAGTTGACGTGATATTATGGCCTTTTTAAAGCAAATATAAGGGAATTCTCAGACAACTGAGATTGAATTTTTACCCAAGTTGCAAATCAACTTTAGAAAAGGTGTTTCTATGTTATGGCTGATGGAAAATAAACTATAGTTACATCAGTGAGATAGTAAGTAGTTATTTTGAATCAATGAAAAGCGTAAACCACTTCATTACTCCAACACCAGACAGAGGAGATAGATTCTGATTTCGTAATAGTGTGCTGTAGATTGTTTAGATAAGTCTTTATTAGTACACCTCTATTTGAGACAGGTAGAAGGAACTATTTTACTATTTAAATTAAATTAGCCTTAATTAGATACATTTTCAGGTAATTATCATGTGAGTGGCCCGGTGACAGGTTAATGATGGAGGATACTGAAAGCTACAGTAAAATTAGGGTCTTATGAAAGTGTAATTTATACGCAGGATTGGTCTACTTTTCACAAACATTAAATCAACCAATATTAAGCGCTATCAGAGCTTTCTCTTTGCTCTCAATCATGGCTCTTATTGTCTCTTCTTGGCCCCATTGGTGCAGGCGGGCCAAAGTTGTGAACGTGAGCTAAACACTTCATGGAATCTGAATTTGCTCTGGGCAACATATTACAGGTTATTACTCCTCTCCTCGTTGTTTTCCCTCTCATCCCTCACTTCTTTTCCTTTCTGCTGCTCCTTCTCTTTGATTTTCTTTTTCAATGATGAGAGAGAGGAAGAAGGCTGCCTTTCTCCTGCCTGTCAATTATCCCCCTGTCCGTCTCTCCGTCCGGCTTAATTGGCGTTTGGGAGACGCGAGCGTCGTCCCAGTGGGCTCAGCCAGAACAATGGAGGCCCATATAGCTGACCGGCCCTCGGCTCAGCCCAAATTGAATTGGAAATCTTCCATCTTCTCTTTAGCATAACAAAAGGGGTGCAGGGTTTTTAGACAAAGGGCCTGTTTTAATGGAGAAAATCAATCTCTGGGAGGAAGCGGCAGCATTGTCTCCCATCAGCTGTACAGGTGTGTCTCACCCACAGCGGCCTTAATCAGAGGTGGCAGGGGAGAGATCTGGAAGCTACATCTCTGTCACTGTGGGGAAGACTGGCAGTTGAGGAGAGGAAGAAGAGCTTGTGTCTTTGTACATCCTGTGGTTCTGAGGTGGACACTGCAAATGTTACAGGTTCTTGGTGGTGTCAGGAAGACTTGCAGTTTGCTGATTTTTAAGATTTGTTGTAAATGATGACAATGCAGGTGGTAACTAACATTATCACACCTAGGCTAGCAGCTCCCCTGCAGTGAAAATCTTCTGGTCCAGGACACAGGATGCTCATCTGCAGAGGTAATCTAAATACTAGTTTAAAAGAAACAGCAGGTTATGTTTGAATTCTTTACACTTATTTCAGGTCCCATGTGTATTCAGACAAGTTGTTATCAGAGTTGTAGACTTCATACTTGAGATTCACAAGATTTCAATCTTACATTGATAGTAATTTAGAGTTGTGGCATGACTTTGACTTAAACTGATGGACTTGACTCAAGACTTGCAGTGAAAAACTTTAGACTGGACTTAGGAAATGTGGTAAAAAACTTGAGACTCGGCCTGAATTACCTGAGTGCTTGACTTGGACTTGGCCTAAATGACTTGGAGCCTGACTTGGACTTTCCCTAGAAGACTTGTGACTTAAGCTATAAGACTTGAGAATCACAACTGGCAGTGAAATACTTGTACTTGGACTTGTCTTAGAATACTTCAGAGACTTCACTTGGAATTGTCTTGACATAAAGGACTTCACTCAAGACTTGCAAGGAAACACTTGAGACTTGATCTGGACTTGTCCTAGAGGACTTGTGACTTGACCTGAAAGACTTGAGAATTGAGAGTGGCCCTGAAAGACTTGAAACTTGACTTGGACTTGTCCTAAAACACTTGTAACTGGCACTGAAAGACTTGAGACTTGACTTGGATTTGCCCAAAAGATGTGACTGATGAGCCCAAAGGACTTCCCTCAAGACTTACAAGAAAAAATTGGGGACTTGAGATTTGAGACTTGGTTTGGACTTTCCCCCAAATATCCATGACTTTACAAAGAACTAAACTGACAGACTTGAGACTAGAGAGGAGACTTGCACTGACAGACTTGTGACTTGACTTGAAGGGCATGAGACTTGACTTGGAACTTGCCCCTTAAAAACAGGTCAAGTAGTAAAAAAAATCATCACAGACTCTGTCGGAACATATTTTTGACAAAAAAACACAAAAATACTACTTTCCAAAAGTCACCAATATCGAATTCTGCTTGTTCGAGCTTTACTGCTCCTTTATCAGAGTATGATAGCGGAACAAAAACTTGCTCACTCTATGACACACTGTTACACTGCAATGTTCAAAGGCGACAAGTCTATTGAAACGAGGGATATAAAAATCCTCAGAGCTCAGCTTCTTCCCCGTCTTCTCTTGAAGGAGCCAAAAAACAAACCTGAAGCCAAAAGAGTAGATTTGGAGAGACATGGATTTGGTGGCTGAGATTGTTGTCTGACTACAATGTTGAGAAGGTATAAGTGAACACAGAGGATCGCCTGGAGGAGAGAGGATGCTGTGGATTACCTTGGCAGAGAGCTTTCTGTCCTCTCTGTTCTGTCTTTCACATGTTCTCACACACACACACACACACACACACACACACACACACACCATTATCACTTGGATAGTTTTTTCAAAAACAGACTGACCAAACAAAAAGTAATAAATAAGCACATTTGCAGCGACCCTGCACAGGATAAACAGGATGGAAGGAAATTTGGCATCAAGAACACAAACCAAAAAAATGCCTGTTTATGTAAAGGTTAATGCATTTTATTATTTTGTCTGGGGTTGTCACTACAGAGTATTTTCACTAATGTGACGATTATTTTGTCAATTAATCGTTTTGTCAAATGTCCGAAAATAGTGAAAAAGTTTGCCAGAGCCTACAGTGATGTCTTCAAATGTCTTGTTTTGTCTGACCTGTCCCTAACTCAAATTTGAACAGTTTACTATCTTTTCACATTTAAACTCATTAAAATTTTCACATTTAAGACACTGAAACCAGAGAAGGTTTGGCCTTCAAGTCATTCAGCTCCAAATATTCAATATCAATAATAGTGGTCACAATTTAAACTTTGAAACCTTTCCTGCTGATTCACTTTAATAACTTGACCTTATGGCAACATTCAATTTTCCCCTCAAAATTAAAAAAGTTACAGAGAGGTCAATCAAGGTTACATTTCATGTAAATGCTCCGTACTTGTATAACGCCTTTCTAGTCTTTTCGACCACTCAAAGCGCTTTTACACACTACATCTGCTGTTCATTCACACATACATTCACTCACAGAGCTCAAACGGAAACTAACACTCACACACATTCACACACTGGCGGAACAGCCGCCAGGGGCAATTCGGGGTTCAGTGTCTTGCCCAAGGACACTTCGACACGCAGCCTGGGGGAGCTGCGTGTCGAAGATTGAACCGCCGACCTTCCGATTAACGGCCAACCCGCTTTACCTCCTGAGCCACAACCATGTCATGGCGGCTCATCCGCAACAGCTACACAAAAGGTAGTAAAGATACAAAAACTTAACAATTAGTTTCCCATTAAAAGTCAACAGCAGTGGCACTTCTGATGCGTTCCACATTCAAGCTCATGCACAATACTGATGTATTACTTTATTTATTTTATATATGTAGTACACATCTAAAATGACAAAAACTTTCAAAGTGCCAGTTTAAAAGTCCAGTTTTGCTGCACCCAACTGAGGTCCGTGTGAGAATAAGGTGTTTTTTTGCATTAACTTGGACAATGGCGTCATACCTTTTGCATTTAAGTGTAATGGGTGTACCCTTGAATGATTCCATTGTCCAAACATAAATTTTTGAATGAAGCCACAATCTGCCACAGCTAACTGACATCTTTCTGTCTCTCTCTGTGTCTGTTTCCTGTTTTCCGTCAGTGTCTCTCAGCGTCAGTCTGTTGGTGCTGTTAAGGAGTAGTCTTTCAGGTCTGGGTGTTTTGATAAGGTGAGTGTTTATGTTTATCTGCACGCTCCCAGCTCCGCACATTACCATGAGAATGGTTTAAGCCCTCTGCTAATCCTCTGTGTCTCTGTTGTAATAAATGTCTTCATTCACACACTCTGCAGCAGAAGGGACGGGAATACACGGCGACGGCAAACGTATCGCCTTCCCAAGGATGATGCAGTCAAACATGTCACCTTGTACTGACCCGAAATTGTAGCATCAACACCTTCTCTACAAAATACCTTTTTGTGTGACATTTGATGATAAGGGATGTCATGGTTCAAAACTACAAGTTTTTATTAAAAATAAATAAATTGCTAAATTGTTAAGTTGACACAGTCTGCTGTTTTTAATACAGTAACAAAAAAATTAAACAAATGTGTAAAGAGTATGGTGAAAGGAGCAGGCTTCTTCTTTTTCTAATATGATGTGGCAAAAGGCCTTCAGTATTAACTGTTTACCAACCTATTTTTGATGTGGACAGTAACTATTGCAAAAAATGCAGCTGTGAATAAAGCCTACAAGCAAAAAGAATCCAATCAGATTCTTTATTTTAGCATATTGGGCAGAGATGCAGCATTAATTTATTTAGCATGAATACAGTCAGTCTGGATATAAAGGATCTTTGTGTTGCACAGGTCTCCTGTGGATGTGCAAGTCCTATACCTTGCCCCCAGCACCATGGATATTATTTTAATATATCAAGAGATAGGCACTTAAACACTCTAGATACAACTAATAAGTAGAGTACAGTATGCTGCTCATTTCATTTACCATGATCCAACATACTATTTCTAAAAAGGGCAATCAGTGTATGTGGGGGTGCATTTTAGAGGAGGATTAATTTCAAATCTCTTTAAAACCTCAATGTTGTATAATCTCAAAAGAATTGAAATAAAATGAAGGTTTGACATAAACAGTGTTTCTCTGACAGTCAAAAATCTACCAAGCACCAAGTAAGCAGCAAATGGGAAATCATGATTATATGCTGTGCAAAATGTTAGGTGTCTTGAACCTTTGAAACCCCTGGAAAAACCTCAAATACACTGGCATTTTTTAGTTTAAACATTAAGTATTGTATATACAGATATTACATGTTTGTGTTATGTCAGTCATAAAAGGTTATAGGAGAGCTACGGCATGTATTTTGATGAAATGTCACAGATGTAGCATGTTTTTATTTATTGGGTTCAAATAAGGTGTTTAAGGATCAGTAGTGCAGCAAACACTGATTCTCCGCTCAGTTAGTTTTTCAATGAGCCATTCTCACTCCATCTCCCAGTCTCCCCCACCCCTGTCTCCCCTGGGACTTACCCCTGTCACCCAGAGCTTCCCCCACACAAAGCAGTCTATTAAAAAGCCTTTAGCTAAGCCATTCACTCAGAGTCAGCTCTCACAGAGATGAGGAATGGGTTTCGGGTAAAGGTTGAAGTGTGTGTGTGTGGGTTTGTTGATGTTTAGCATGTAAGGTCTGGGCCTTTGGGCCCTCAGGAACATCATACCCAAGGGTTTTAGTGTAGCAAAATGTCCTATAATCCTATACAAATACATAGATACATGTACTAACAATGCTAATCCTACACACAATATTCGCTTTATACTTTATGCTTCTAATTGTAATTCATATCTGACATGCTATAACAGAAAGAAAAGGTATTTTAAAATTAAAGGTAGGTACAAGGTAAAGGTTTACAAGGTAAATTAAAATTAAAAAGTTGTCAATGTACCGCCCACACTGTTTGACAGACTAGTGATAGAGGGGCCGTTCAGAAGCACTACAGCGATGAGCTCTTAGCACCCCAGATGGAGACTAAATAGAAAAAGAGAGGATCTAAAGGATTTCCACTTTTAGCTCAGTGATAAAAGTGTTTGTCCATCGCTGTGCAGTCAGCAAACACACAGGACTGCTCTGTCCATCGTGTGTGTGTCTTTAAGCAATGAAGAACAGCTGCCAGGATCCCTGGCTAGTCACCCACTTACAGAGTGAAAACGATCACTTATAGTACAACATACTGCATCCCAATCCAAAGACAGACCAAAACCAGATGGTTTGTGGTAAAGAATAAAATAAATCTCTCCCTGCTGTTAACAACTTGCTTTATTTTGTGCTGTGGTGGATTAGCCATACAGTCTGAATACAAAGCACTGTCAGTATTATACGTAATCTCTATTAAAGAAATTTCAGAACCTCATGGAGGTATTGTTGTTAAAGTAGATTGACCATCTAATTACAGTAAGTGTTATTATACAAGTGCTATTAGAACATCTTCTAATATCATGACATTTTATAGCACATCATGCTCCCTGATATCAGTGACCTCATGACTTTAACAGGACAAATAAAGTTTGTCCTCCACTTTTTACTACATTGCTACTGATGCTTTGGGCCACAATGGGTGGTTTTCTATCCAGTTGTGCTACGTTTTATCCGACTGGTCTAATAAAAATGTTTTTAAGTGGCTTCTGCTAAATCAGGCTGATGAAAAGTTTTAGTATTCAGTCACATTTTAATGCAGTGGCCTCTCCTCTCCTCTAACTTCAATGAAAATGACTAAATTGCAAGCACTGTGCCCAGTCTGGAGGAGGAAGAAGTGTCAACTTTTGTTTAGATGAAGGCATTTTTGCACATCTGTGTGTGCACAATATCATCATAGCACACTTCAGACTATAAATTCTCAAACAAACTATTATTTCACACGTTGGCTGGATAACATCAAAGTTGGAAAAATACAACTTATTAAACATTTGAAATAACTATTGTTAAATATATAAATAAATATATCAAAGCAAGTCAATTACTCTTAACTTAAACTTTAACAACTCCTCACTCTAGCAAACTCAATGTGACACTCTGTAGCTCTGAAGGCGAAGGTCATGTAAGTCTCAATCTGAAGATCAACCTTTTCTATACCCAGAGAGCATTTCTGTCGAGGCCAGAGCCGAGGAGCGAGGCAGACGTGGACCCAGCAGGACAGAGCGACAGAACAGAAGATGTCTGAAACCCACAGTTAGCCTTTGCACTTTCCCATTTGAAGAAGATGAAGGGAACTGTTGGGAGGAAGGTGAGATGGCAAACCTCTTCAACACCTTTGATGCTCAAATGGCAGCACGAGATCAGAGACAGGGCAGATGGGGAAAGGGAAGGCAGGGAAGAGCAACAACATATTGCGGAGAGAAAGGAAACTAAAGTATGGGAGTAAGTGTTCCAGCAGGAGAAAGACAGAGATGGAGATCCATGTGCAGCAATAACGCCTGTGTCAAAGATATCTCTCCCTTCCTGTGTTAAGTGCACTGCTAGTGGGGTGTTTGAAAGCAGTGCATTTAGGCTGGTGCTGTACTATATGCTCACACAAACACGAAAGCTACATGATAGCAAGGATCTCCATGCTCATGTGTCTGTTTACCACAATAAGTAGATTGTCTAGCCAACATGCAGCCAAATGGAAAATTACACTCTGGCATTGAATCTGTGATGCACACACCACACACTTGTTTGTGTTGATATTGCTATGAAGACCCTTGTTGACTAAATGCATCCTATAATCCCTGACTCAATAGCATAATAGATCATAACCCCAATACTTACCGCGCGTTCAGACTGAGCAACAGTCTGCTTTAAAAGGGGCTGGCCTGTTGGGGACATGTTGCTTCAGGTACCAGTGTGTCTGAGTAATGCGCTCGTGAGTTTGAAGGCTTATCCGATGTCAAAACTCGGCACAGTGGTTTATAACACCATCAGGAAGTTGGAAAGTTTACCAGCAGGGTTTTAAACACTAGCGTTTAAAAGGCAATGCTTAAAAATATTGATAGTAAAATATACATATGACCTAATTTAACTTTGCTCTATACTGCATTTCTTACAAGTGCTATCTCTGTGCGTGACTGCAATTTAATTGTGTCTGCCTTCTATCTAAGAAAATAGTAACTAAACCAGACCTTATGTTCCAGTAGCTGAGGACTTAACAGAATACACACACACACACACACACACACACCTACATTCAACTTATCTGCCAAGAGACAGAGAAACAAATTGGTTGAACTCTGCCTGCACTAAAGGTATAAAGGTCAGACTCACAGACACACACAGTGAGTTGTTCTTCTTTGCTTGATGAACCCAAATGCATTTGTAATAAACTGAGGCTTCTGACTAGAATCGTCTCCGACTACTTAATAAAGCAAAATTTATCCAACAAATATAAATAAAATAGAATCACAATAAATTATTTTTAAAAAAGCCAGTGGCAGCTGGAACAAATTAAATTTTAAATCTATTTCTCCTTCACGTTGGCGTTCTGCATGTTGGCGTCCTATATCTACAGCCCGAAGGAAACAACTTGAACTTCTTAGACAGAAGTAGTATTTGACATCAGTTCCCTGTACCAGTTATTTATTATTACTTGCATTGTCAACAAATTTCATAGAAATAGTAGTCCGTCTCTTAGTACTTACTCTCTAACATATCTGTGGCCTTTTGTCCTAAGCCAAAGTCTGAATTAAAAAAACACAATATTTATTAAAACATTTAAAGGTTTAATTTGCCGGGAATAAAGTATATACAATACAATACAGCATAAACATATACACATACAGTTTAGCACACACACTCATGGTTTTCAGTGTGTTGAGAGATGGATGGGCAAATATTAAACTGTGACAGAGTAAACAATGCCCTGGTAACCAGATGGCTGGACTGACACACACACGTCCAATCGAATCTCAATAGCTGGTGGCTCAACAGAAACATATTGTAGCGAGAGACAGAATGAGGCTTGTTTTAAAGCTGAGATATTCTCAGCCCATTTATCATTGTCTCGTTCCAGATCTGAACATCGTTCTCTACCTCCAAACATTTAACACTTTCTTCTTCCTTCCCTACATTTATTTATCTGCTTCTCTTTCTGTTTCATCTCTCCTTTCCTGCCTCCTGCTCTTCCTGGCAGCTACTGAGGTGACACTGACGGACATATCTTCAGATGAAATAGACATTTGTATAAGGCTTTTGGAGAATAACTATATGTAAAGATTTTTTAAAGAATAAACTTTAAATAATGAACCTGCATTTTAGGCTTAAAAATATTGATTAACCAGGTATTATTACTATGACAAAAAGTTAGATTTGATGCTCTGGCAGGCCATTACAGCTAGCACATTCAGGCAAAATGAAGGGAAGTAAAAAGGAGGTAAAGAAAAAAAGGAAGAAATAAGGAAGTAAATGTTAGTTGCAGGGGCCTGGATCATATCCCAGCTTATATTGGGCGAGGTGGGTCTCCCCCTGGAGAGGTCCCCAGAGTATGTGGGCAATCAGAATCAGAATTGTACGAGGCTTTGTTAGTGGGGGTCAAGAAAACAAAATTCAGCAAGTCCAGTTTGTGTAATACAGAGTTTGAAGATTTGTAAAGCCCCAAAAAGGTTTAGAACTATGAGATTTTACAGCCCTGGAAAGTTATCTATTATATCCTCCATCCTTACAGTCACAAAGTAAATCTCCCAGTGCTGGATGCTGGGCTGAGCAATAAAATAATAACGATTAATATTGCAATATAATTTTCCAAATTTTTATAATTGATAATTATTTTGAATGTTCAACCTGAGATTAAATCCTCCGATTTCTTCAAGTTTCACTCAGGAGCAAAAATTAGCCTTTAAAATTGAAAGAAATAATGATTTGACATTTATGGTGATAATTATCAATATCAAATGATATAGGGCTGCAGCTAACGATGATTTTAGTATTCGAAGCTTCGATAGATTATTTCAATGATTCATTGATGCGCGGTTTAAGAAGTACTTTTATTGTCCCTTTCGGAATTTCATAGTGTGTCGTACAGCAAACATCAGACCAACAACCAGACAGCTGCAACAACCAGAGTGTCATACAAGTTATACTAAAGGCTCGTGCAGACTACACGACTTTCAGCGTCCAGTTCACACTACTCAACTTGCCGTCTTGTGATGGGAGTCTTGAAGTCATTGTGGCGGTCACACTACGTGATTGATCGGTGACAGGAAGTCACACACTACACGAGCTGACATCGGCTGTGTCGCCCGATGCTGGTCTCCAAACCACGTTTTGTCAAGCAAACACAAGTGAAATGTGAAACAGGAAATGAACGATCCAGCACTTTGTCATTATAAAGAGCTCACTACAGAGAGCTGCAGGCGAGTTAAAGGCAGCCCCGCAGTTAACTCCTGACTGTGAGGTCAACTCACGCCCAAAAGGTGAACAATAAACGCACGTGTGACATTTTCCGCTGAGGACTGCGGCTTACTTTGGCTAACCTTAAACTCAACAATCAATCTTTGTGTTACCTTGTCTTGGTCCTGGCAGAACACGCTGCTTTCTGATCAGGTGCCGTCGCTTGCACAGTGACGGACAGTAACATTACAGAGTTGTTGTCTTCTTTAGCATAAAATAATCCCATACTTTGGACACTTTCTACTTTATCCCTCTGTATTTTCTCTCTCCTCCTCCACTTTGCAAACAGCGGCATTATAATCACCTCGTGATCACAGCGTAAGCGCGATGTAATAAATGTCCGTGCGAAACAGTGTGCTGTATAGTTACATGGATTAAACAAAGCATCGATGCAAAGAATTTGCATCGCATTGTGAAATGCATTGTGTTGCATTACATGTTGAGACAGGATCAACCTTTTTGCCAGAGCCATCTGTGCCACCACCCATGCTGTAAAAACGCTGCAGTCTCACTGAATGATCAAAGCGGCCGCTTTTTAATCACAAAGTGATGCTATTGGCCTGAACAAGGCCTAACTTTATACTGACAGGCAAACATTCACACACCTGAGGACAATTTGTAGTATGCAACTAACTCGTCTTTGGACAATTGGCAGGAAAACCAAACAAAATAAACCCCTGAAATCTACAGTCAGACAGAACTAAAAAACTTCCAATGGAAAGATTCTAGCCAGTCGGGATATTTAAGCCCAGGAGCTGTGACTGGGCTATCCACCATGCTACTCTGACAAACTATAAGCAGCTGTAGATCCACGAAGACACATCTCATTGCAAGACATATACTTATTAGGAACATGGTGACTCATAAATAAATATGATATGAAATACAATATGCAATCATACTGTAGCTGTGTAGTGTGTTAATGATCAGAGGGCCACTGTTTCAGAACTGTGGACAGCTCCCTCACTGCTGATGGTCTCGGCTTCAGCACCATGGTCAGCGACACTTGTGCCTGCTTTTTTACAGGCAGACGATATTTTCTGCCAATATTTAAAGAGCCACGCACAAAAGATGCACTGGTACAAGTATTATGGCTTTCGATACTGTGACAGGTAGATTCACCCAGACTCACTTTTCTTTGTGTGATCATGACAGAACTCATACAGTAGACACAAGTATTATATCTGTAATCAGGATAAAATATGGGAGAGGCCCGCAGATCCACATAACAGTGGTAGCTAGCTTGCTAAAAAACGCTCCAGGTACTCCAAGCACAACTTGACAGTTCCCGACTCCATTCCCTCACCCCAACCCCCCAACAAATACGCCAATCAAACACAAGAAACCTAAAATCGACATAAACAACAACCAATGAACGCCCCTAATCCGTGTGTTACATGATATGATATTAGATTGCTGGGTACAGCGGGGACCAATTTAAGTGCGACACACGACAAAAAACAATGCTGTTAGCTACCATTAAAAAGATATTATATGGCGATACTGTCCCGAATACATTTAGCCGCCAAATGGAAAATCTGGGTGTAAGAACAACGTTTAGGTATTTGTGTGTGATAAATGCAAGATTTATTCTACTTGATGCACTTTTTTCAGCTTCCTTGCACAGATGTGTGAGAGGTGTTAAGCCACTATGTACCTCCAGAAAGACTTCAATGCTCCTTGGTAGAGTATATTATATCCAAATCTGCAACTGTCAAACATCTAAATAATTATTAAACCATTCAGGAATTTTAACAGAAACCCTGACTGTCAAGCTGTTTCTAATCAAAGACAGAATAATTACCATAAAACACATTTGGTCTTGCGTGTGAGACCAAAGAACCAAAGCCAACTGTCAAATTATTCAGGTTATAGGCTTCCCCGAAAAAAAAATGTGTAGTACTGATCAATCCAATTAAAATACATATCAGTTAAACCATATCATATCCGACACTTTAGAGGTGGATTAAACCACCTAAACCAGAGATGATTTTTTATTAAATGCTAATGTCAGCCACTTAACTGTTTCAACAGTACTGTTTCAGGAAGTAGGTTTCAAAAACAATATGGCTTTTAGCACCAGTGCACACAATATAATATAAAAGAAGTGGACGTAGCCACCATGATGTCACCCATTGGTTTGTGGACTACCATTGTAAAGCCTCGAGTTTGGCAGTTTGGCCGCCATTTTTTGCAACCAGGCACAGGACATGACCATATTTGGACAAGACTGCGATTCACATTAACTGGGATTTTAAGCAGAATGCTAATTTTGGCTAGCTAAAAATCAGGCTTAAAACAAAACGTGCTTACAAGAAAAAATTTACAGCTGACTCCTAATTAACTTTTTCAATGGCTCAGAGGATACGAGTCACTCTAGCCTGATTGACAGGTTGCCTTGTTAGAGACTTGTCGATCACAAGGTAGCCCCGCCCTAAAGTATACACTGCTTTACCGTCTATTTTCCTCTAAATGGGACCATAATTTACTAAATGAATGTCATGCTGTACTGAGAAAGACTTGATAATTATGATTTACCATTTTTGTGAATTATGAAACAGGAGGGTTTTTTTTTTTAACCAGAGGAGTCGCCCCCTGCTGGCCGTTACAGAGAATGCAAGTTTAAAGCATTTACGTGTTGGCTTGTTGGAAGTTGATGCTTTGTACATGAGCTTGAAATCCTGAAATGCCTCGCCACAGGCAAATAGACAGACACACACAAACAACAGCAAAACACACACCTCTGTCAGCTCTGAAGTATGCTGAGCATCTGTCTTCCATGGGGCAGTGCTCCAGCCCCATCTCAGCTGTACAGAGCAGGCTAATAGATCGATGATTACAGAGCACATAACCCTCCCGTGCTCTCTTTCTATCAGTCATACACCCTTTACCTCCCCTCTTGGCAATGGCTTCTGTTCACATCTTCATTAAAGAATCAACAGATGTGGGATTATTGTATTCATAGTTTCAACTGCAGCTACAGATGTCCAAAGTCCTCAATGCTGTGTCCTTTTTCTGTCTTTATCTACATTTCCTTTTGTCCTTAGTAGTACTTTGGTCCACTCAGAGATTCAAGCTGTCAAAATAATCTTCTTATTCAGAGAGAGTTTAACTAATTAGAGTCATCTTAAAAGAAATAGTTAAGATATTTTTTTGCAGAAGATTAGGTGAGATGAATATGTCTGTGCAGTAAATATGGGACTGGAGGCTGTAGTTTGTTAGCTTAGCTTAGTGAAAAGACTGAAAAGAGGGGGAACAGCTAGTTTGGCTTCATTCAAAGGTAATTCAAATCTGCCTACCAACACGTCTAAAGCTCGATTATTAACACATGTACAGTGTTTCCTCTATATGCATTCAGGAACTGCGGTCCGCCGCTGCAGAATCACGACCGCTGCTCCTACAATTTACCGACGATCATTAAACTATGCGCTACAAATGTTTTCACTCGCACACTGTGCGTGCACGGCAACACTCGATGCTTGGCTCACTTTCGCTCCTCGTTCTATGCAGAACATACGTGACAGATGGTGTTATAAGAGCAAGCGTAACTCTGAATCAGGAAGTGCGTAGCGAGTGTTTGATTGTCTGAGCGGCAGAAAGTGATGGTGAACGCGAGTGGAGGAAAATATTCTGGCAGTAAATGTACGGTGTCTGTTACAGTGTGTTAGCTTCTCAAGACCAAGAAAAGTCTCTTGTTTCCCACCTGCTGGAAAAGTGAATCCGGTTAGCTCTAAGTTCCCCTCCATCTCCCTCCCCTTCAGACTGCAGCTGAGCAGGGAAGCTTCTACAGCAGCTACAGAGCTGCTATGTAACTTAACATTAGCTCAATTTATAGAAAGTAACTGGAAGCTGTATTTTATTACTGCCTACTTGTCCAATATTGAGACCATCAGCTACAAACTTAGACTAAACTGACGTAGCCTGCAGCTCTGTCCTGTACAGACAGATTCAATTATTTTTCAGTTTTCAGTCTGAAAAAGTGGTTTTGGAAAAGAAAGGACGGAGGTAACTGGAGGAGCTGAGGTTAGTAAAGCTCATTAGTGATGCAAACTAGTCCTTTTAAGCTAATGAGGAGACATTTGTTTTTGGATTTTAATGTGCAAATAAAATGCCCAAAACACGCTGTGCCATCACAGTAAAATCACTGTGGAGCAACATAACCAACCAGACTGATCTTTGGCTGTTGGTTATTATCCGCTCTAGCTTTTCCATCTATTTGTTCAGAGATATGGTGAAAATAATGCCCCAAGATGATGTGAAATTACATATTTTTCATTGGAAAACATAAAATGTTCTTGGGGGAGGACCACCAAACCTCCCAACCAACACCAAAACATTCATCTAAAGCTCACATTAAACTGGGAAAACACTGCAGTTTTAAGCTCTTTTAAGGTGCATCGCATGCCCCCCGCTGCTGAAAAAAATCCTAGAGGAAACACTGACGTATATCTTTTTTGCTTAATCCACATAAAAACAAACTATAAAAACAACAATTAAATTAAGAAGTGTGATATTTTGTTTTGAGGGTGCGGTTTTATGTGCACCCTTGTGGGGGGGGGGTCTTGGTTAACGCTAGCAGTGGCCCAAATAAAAACAAATCTCTAGACCTATAAAAACCCCAAAATTATGTTAGCATTATATTTACGGTACAGACATGGGTGGTCTTCTCATCTTCAGTAACATGATAAAAAAATTGATAAATCTCTATAGATCAGTTAAAAGCCACTAACAACTTAGGTTAAGCATCAGTAAAGGATGTATTTTACATTATTAAACTAATTAGTAACAACTTGTGAACCCTTTATTAGAGGGTCATATTAGCAAGTGATACCAAAATCATATTTTTTTCCCTCACAAAACACTGTAAATCAGCTCCAACACTACCACTCGTTAATATACACTGAGGTTGAGGCCATCCCTTTACATTGAAACCCAGTGATCAACTCATCAATAAATACACCATCAAAAAAGTGCAGCATATGAGCAGCACCTCTTTGACTGGCAGATTTTTGATTTGTAGTTAAAGGTCAGCTCTGACACCAACTTCAGTCCCGTCATCATCATTCCTCTGTCACCTCGGGGTCACTGTGCAGTGAAGTGTGCCCTGCCACTAAACACTAACGCCTGTGTGTCTCTCTCTTGCTCTCTCCACATCCTGCAGTTTGTTCTTTTTTAACCGAGCTGATGATTTTTACAGATACTCTTTAATCTTCATGCTGATTTTGGATTAGCCCCTTGTCCATTTTGTTTTGTGCCGACGTGTATTAACCTAATGTTGTTTGTCAAAATAATTTGTTTTTCAGTCTGTTGTCATGAGTCACCTATGCAGGGATTTGCTCCAGTGAGACGAAATCTATTTAGCTGCAGGTCAAAACGTTTTTTGCAGAACCATCACTAAGAAGGTCAGACCTTTTAAAATATTTACATAACATTAGGTCAGAGGGAAAATTGAGTAATTCCAGGAGCAAATAAGATGACTGACAGTGCAGAATAGATTGAACTCTCCACCAATTATTGAAACACTTGATATACAAATACAGTATGAATGAAATGTATGGCATGTTTCTTCCTTTCTCACTCTATGTGTTTAAATTTAGACAGTAATGGAGTAAAAGATCTCGTGATGCAACAGTAAGATTTTTAGATTTTTAAGGTATTAGAATTAGATAAAAATAAAAATCATAATCATGTCAAATATAATGTATCATTTAAATAATCTATGAAGCATTTAAAACATGGTACGAGACACAACAAAGATAAAGCATACACTATAAAGAGTTTATTAACTGTAGCTAATGACAACTTGGTAACTTTATCAATAGTTATATAATTTACTAATGATTCATGGATCAGTAATAAGCCTTTAATGAAAACATCGGGGGCTGCCATGCGGCTGGAGCCTAGAAAATTAATTTTGTCTTTTAATCCATTAATTAATTACCCTGCACAGTTAATGACTTATTAACTTTAAGCAAACCAAAGACAACCCTGCTGCGGGACGACGATGAATGGTGCTCTCTCAATACAATATAATGTTTATCAAATTAACACATTACCCAGTTATGACATGATATAAACATTAAGAAAGTATTTTTTAACTTTAACTCAAGTGTTAGTTACTACTCACATCCCTTTATAAAGTAGTTAGACACATTCCTGACCACAATGTGAAAAATTAACTTCAGCCTATTACAACGTGGTGTTATTATGATTAATGCTGACATTTATAAATATTAATAGATTAGAATTAGATTAATTAACTGTTTTTAAAGCATTACTTATAACTTTAGCTCCTGAAGAAGTACTTTCAGTTATTTATTGCACAGTGTGGAAAAATGACTTTAGCTGATCATAAATTGGTACCTAATTGTAAACATTAATTTCACTAATTTTTTGGGGCAATTTTTGTCTTGAATGTGGAGGACAGCCGACGACAGACAGGAAATGTTGGTGAGAGAGCGGGAAAGACATGCAGCAAATGAGCCGCCGGTCAGTTTTGAACCAAAGCCCCTACATAAGGACTCATAGCCTTTCTAAATGGTGCGCATGCTCTAGGTGAGCTACACTCTCTTAATTATTAACTGTAAATAAAGCGACAAGTCAGTGAAAATGGACTTTACCTACTAACACCATGGTACATGTGGCATAAACATGAATAAATCATTTATGTAACGTTAATTAAGCATTGGTTTCTAGTCTAATATAGTTATTTAGTTAGTTGGTTTATGTACACAATGTGGAAATGTGACTTTAGACTTGACATTTATGATACGTATAAGCCACATTAATTTAACATTTGCACATCTTAAAATATGTTGAAAGCTCACATGTTGTATCTGATACTTTCCAAACCTGCATATCAATGCAGCTCAGCAGTTTACTGGTTTATGTAGACCATATAAAGCTTTATGTGTTACCAATATGAAATAAAGCAAGCGATGGTTAAATAAATACAAAGACTACTTAGTCAAAGCAGATCCTTTGATGCCAACGTATTTACCACACACACTTGCACATGCACGTGCACACTTACAATTACCATATGCTGTTGTGGCGTCTTTGTATTTACAGGCCTAACCTGTATAATAGGTGTCACATTAGCAAGACAACAAATCAAACCGTCCTTCATTTCCCAGGCCTCTCCTCGGCTCCACAGCTGTAGGCCTCTCTTTGTTGTCAGGGGAGTTTCTAATTAATATGATAAATAAGATGGCGGGTTCTACTCCCTGATGCTTTTTAATTGGAGGAAGCCTTGAATGGCATACGGACAGAGGCAGAGATTAGCGGGTTATTTGTTTTGTATGAGGAGGAGAGAGAGAGAGAGAGAGAGATTTTTTATCCTTGCAGTGATTTCCTGTCTCATTGTGATACTCGACTCAATACTTGTATAACACACACACACACACACACACAGCAGGATTTGAGAGACAGCTGCCAGTCTCAGTCAGGTTTCATGAGCCGCCATGTTAGCGCTTCCTGACACTCAAAACCACATTCACATACTTCCGCTACCCCATTGGCTTCAGTAACACACCCACCATTTACTCAAACCCTACAGTTTTAGACCATCTGCAAGTGTATATTTGCATGTGTATATTTACAAGAGTGTCGTAAAAAGTATTTAAAGCACATTTTGTCCAGCGTTTTAGCAGCAGAGAAATTAATTTGAACCAAAACTGTCAGTAGATCTGGATGTTTGCAACTTTACTTTTGTCTTTTGCCATGTTTTGCAGCTCTCGATGTAGCGCATGATCAGTGTGTGTCTGTGTGTGTGAGTGTATGTGTGTGCGCATGCAACCTTCATGGTGTACTATGCACCACCTACGGAACGCAACAAAAAAATTGGTCGAATATCTGACAGCTTTGCCTCAAGCGTCTACGTTTCACCAGCCCACTTCTCTTCAACACACACACACACATAAATATCCTGACTCACACACTACTCTGATCTCCTCATCCTCAGCTAATCCTGCTCCATCTAAATCAGAGCAAGCAGCCCACAGGGGACAAACCGCCGTTGTTTTGCGCCCATCTAATCCTTCTCTCCATCATTCTCATCTCCTTCTTATGTCTGACAAGGCTCCTCAACATCAGCAGAGATCAACAAAACCGCAACTGTGTGCAAGTGTGTGTGTGCAGAGAGAGTGAATGGTGAAACAACCACAGCAATCCAAAGGGGATTTAACTCCAGTTTCTCCAGGCCTATTTTAGTGTCGCGTGTCAAGGCTCAACAACTAAGAAAATCCTGTCTGGCTGGACAGTCAAAACCTCTCTCTGTCTCTTTCTGAGAAATTAGAGCATGGATCTCCAGAATAAATCACTCTTCCTGGCACCACTGAGAGTTTCAGAAAAGGAGAAAGCAGTAGAAAGGAAAAGACAAAGACTGAAGAGGAGCGGGAAGGACTAGATAAGAGATGGAGAGATTAGTGGATGAGTGTGGAGATGTAAGCGAGGATGTTAGGAGAGGAGAGGGGCAAAGTAAAAAGAACAGTGGAGAGCAAATTAGGAAAAGGAGTAATGAGAGATTATTGGGATGATGGAACAGCTGTAAGAGAGGAGGTGATTGGATGAGGGGGAAGGAGAGATGAGGAGCAGAGATAAAGAAGAGGAGCGACAGAAAAAAAGAAAAGAAGTGAGAGGAGATATAAAGATGGGAGTAGAAGGAGAGCAAAGTGAAAGAGAAACCAACCAATCTTTTAATTGCACAACTTTCTTTCAAGTGATTCTTGAACTTTGCTACCCAGTACATCTCCAAGTCCCCAAAGATAAACTAATTCTCCTATCGTTGTCACTATTTTATTATTTAAAAAGTTTAACTGGAATCGTCCCTTTATTGTCCTTTAAGAGAGCCAGATGCAGTTTTGTCTGACCTATTGGAAATTAACTAGAGACACTCACATGGGATTTGGAGCACTGTACAACATTTTAGACCAAAAATAAACCCCCACCATCTAATACTTCACCTAAACAAGTGAGTCACCGCTGCAACGGAGAGAAGACATCAAAGGGATCAGCTGAGCTACAGATGCTGCAGAGTCTCCTCAGCTTGACAGAAAGCATAGTGACGCTAACCAGTATGTCTTAACTCCAAGAACAATGCTAGAGGAATAAAAAATAATTTACAAAAAAAGTAAGGGTTGGACCAGACTCAAGAGGACGAGCAACTACAGTGAAACAGAAAAACAGAGCAATAAATTTTGGAAAGGTATGAGTAGCAGGTAACAATTAGGTGGGTAAAGGTAAGTTCAAGTTACAATATAGATTTCTCCACAGATTCAATTAGAAAATAACAATGTAGCAAAACAAGGACATAAAACAATAAAGACCCAAATGTTTTACTTTTTTTACAGTCACAGTTTTCGCTTCAACCCAGATGTGTAACATGTGTGCGCAAAGCTGTGCACGTGTGTGCGTGTGTGTGTACAGTTCAGACCTACCACACTTGACGTATTGGTGGAATACAAGTGTACGTTAGTTCACAGCGTCCCTACAGGCTTCGTCTCTCACGGAAAAAGTGGAAAAAGTTCTCTCGCCCTTTAATTTCTTGAGTTGTTACTTTCGGTAACAGTTCAAGTACATACTGAAAACACATATAAAAACATCATCTAAACTAGGGCTGAGCGATTTAGGAAAATAATTAATAACCAATATTGCGATTTAATATGCAATTCATTTTTAAGCTCTTTACCTTCTGTAATATTCAAACCAGACAAGCAGTAAATCAGCGTATAGACAGACTAAACATACAGTGTTCTTTCTTGTGGGGTCAGGCCTGTGTTATGCTGAAATTAAGTGATGCATGAATTATTATTATGAGCAATGGTGGAGAAGAAGTATCAAATTTTAATACTATGAGAAAGGTAATTTGAGTCAATATGATATAATCTCATCAGGTAGGCCTAGACAGACAACAAGAAAAAACACCAAAACCAGCGCGCTGGCTGTAACTCAGGACAGACTGGGCCTCTTTCGGACTTATGAGTTTAGTTTGAAACGCCGTTTCACACATATTTCCTGAGCTGGCTGGTGACTCAGTGTGTGACGGCGATCACCACAATAAGTTTACCTTACTACACGTGTCTCTCTGTTGTGCATTTTTCCTGTCCGTCAAAGCGGCGGATGGCCCAATGATTTCATTCCCTGTGAGATGCTAATGTTTCTCTAGTGTCAGCTCCTGTCAAGCTTAAGGCTTGACAACAACGAGTTAATGTACAGCTAACATGCAAAGTTGATGCTTCCTCTGCAGACTGCTTTATTGTTGGGTGTCATGTGACCAGAATGAAATCGCAGCCTTTGCGATTAAATAATGTTCTTTTATCACTTTGTGATAATATCGCAAATGCAATTAATCGTTCATCTCTAATCTAAACCACTGATGCACCTTTAAAATGCCCTTGCAACACCAGTGCAAACAGTGGAAACCTTTTCTCTAAATACATGCTTGATGTTGACTCTACAACACAATCAATGGTCTACAACCAACAGCAAACACAAAATATGAATTAACACATGACGTTTAAATTAATTCTTCCACTGTTGAGTTCATTTCCTTAACACCTCAATAACCATGTGCTGTTCTCATTACAGATTCACCTTTGCTAGCTTGACCAGTCAGTGGACAGCTGGAAGGCAAGCTGAAACACCTGATTGGATAAGGTGACAGTAAGCTTTCCAAGCTCGTCAACAAAACATTTCTTTTTACCCACTAATCTCAGGTCTATACAAGTGCAGGCTAATATTTGCACAAGTCTACCCATGTCAGATGGAACTGTAATCTACATTATCTTGGTTATTAATAAAGACATGTATTTATTATTTATTTATTGCTGATTTAGCTGCCAGTGCTCTGTACTCTCCACTGAGATCCACGCTGCATTTCTCTATGCCAGGCTTGAACAGAGACCTCCAGCTGCCTCCGGGGGACGACCTTGAGACTAGCAGAGCTTTCTTTGATACTGTAGAAATCTGGTTTTGGTATACGAATGAATTTCTGAGAGGAGAGGAGAGTAGAGGAGAGGAGGAACAACATTTTGTATAACAGCAGAGATGATGACATTATTGGAAATGTAAGACAGGAGGTGATTGGAAGAGAAGAGGCAAGGCAAGTAGAGGAATGAGGGGGAAAGGAAGGAGACAGTAAAAGAAAAGAAGAGACGAAAAAAGATTATTGGAGGGAGAAAACCAAAGAGGAGGTGACAGTATAGAATAGGCTATGAAAGGAAAGGAAATAAAAAGAGGAGATGAGAGAAGAAAGGAGGGGAAGAAATTGAAAGAAAAAATAGGAGGTAAAAAAGAGCAGGTGGTTCAATCCTACACATCTACTAGTGTTTCCCACACAGTGATTTATTTCTGGTGGCCTGCCACATTATCAACGCTGACCACCACATATTGATTTTCTATTTTATTTATTTTTTACTATTTAAAATGGGTAAAATCGTATTTGATTACAGATCTGTGTGCAGCGCATATATTCCACGCCTCTCCCACGGTCTATCTCTCTCGCTCACTCTTGCAAACACATAGACAATGGACCAGTGTGTGAACTGAATGCTTACAATCAACACCGCTGCACAAATCTGTCAAACGCTGTCAATGTCCAACTTTTTCAATTTCTGAAAAAGTTCATTCTGATTGTGATAAAAAAAGGTGTTTGAACACACATTGTATTTTGTTGTGTATGGGGCTGCATAGCCGCAGACCAGTCAGGTTGCCCATGCTGGCCCCTGTCCACTGCCAAAAGTACCCACGGAGCAATGGAAGAAGGGGACCAGGTCTGATGGATGGAAGTTTTTTTTGTTTGTTTTTTTTACATCACTTGGATGGCCGAGTGCGTCGCTCACCTGGGGAACACATGGTACCGGGATCCACTATGGGAAGAAGCCAAACCATGCTTTGGTCTGCTTGGAAACCGTGGATCCTGCCATTCATATGGATGTTACTTTGACACGTACCACCTAACTGAGCATTGTTGCAGACCATGTACAGCCTTTCATGGAAACAGCATTCCATGATGGTAGTGGCCTCTTTCAGCAGGATAGTGCACCAACAAAAAGCAAAAATTCCCCAGATTTCAATCCAGCTGAGCCTCTGTGGGATGTGCTGGACAAACAAGTCCGATCCACGGAGACCCCACCTCGCAACTTATCTGCTGCTAAAGTCAGAAGTCTAGTGGAGTCCAGGTCTCGACAGGTCAGGGCTGTTTTGGTGGCAAAAGAGGGTCCTACACAATATTAGGCAGGCGGTCATGATGTAATGGCTGATCGGTGTAAAGAAGAGCCGACCAAAGGAGCAAAGAGCAGATATAAAAAAGAACAGGAGATGAGGAAAGAAGTGGGGATGAGAGCAGAGGAGATGAGACATAAAGAGGAGGAATAGGAAGAGGAGAAGAGATATAAAGAAAAGAGGAGAGAAAATATGTAAAAAAGAGGATAGGAGGAGAAACGAGGAGAGGAGAAAAAGACAGAAACACACACACACACACACACACAGTTGCCACTTTGCGACAGCAGCATTTAAAGCTGTAATGACAGGCCAGAGAGTGATAAGAGACTCTGAGTGGAGAGGCCACTATAGCTGCTCTCCTCTCCCTGCTAACAACTGTAATTATCCAAACTCCACACTCACTACTATTGATCTCTCCCTCTACCCGTCCCCCCCTCCTCCCCCGGCCTGAGTGTGTGCGTGTCTATGTCTCTCTTCCTCGCTCTCTCTGACGGGGTGGCATCAGAGTGCGTCCCTCTCAGCGCAAGAGTTGTTCACACCTGCTGCCGGTAGATGTGGAGAGCAGAGACAAGGACTTGGACAAATACGTGACAGCCGCAAACACAAATATTGGTGCAGCTCCGATGTTTCCCTCGCGGTGTGTGTGAAGCATGAGGAGTGTGTGTGTGTGCGCTCTCATGTCTCTCACACCTGGTTTGGAGAACATGGCGACAGCTTAGCAACAACAGTGTCGTCACATGCAGCGTTATGTGTGTTAATGTGTGTGTGCTCTTTTCTATCACACGTCCTAACAAAAGGTAGAAAGATTATTTAAACCAAATCAGCTGGCTGTAGCTTCTTATTTAGCTAGTGTTAAAGGTTGTTTATTAAAAAAGCATTTTAGTGTTAGAAACATTCTTGTGAGGGTTACAATAATAATCCTAGTGGTTTTTGTAAGATGCTATTTTGTGATTACAGCCTTAGTGTAGTGTAGTGTAGTGTAGTGTACTGAAACGATTCATCAATTAAAATCGATAAAATCGATTCATAAAATGCTTCGACACCTTATTAAAAACCACCGATGTTCTGCCAGTGGACCACAGACAAGGTAACAGTAACTTTAGCATTTAACTGAAATCATGACTGATGATAGCTGAAGGCTAGCCAAAGTAAGACGCAGTTCTCAGCTGAAAATGTCCACACATGCGTTTGTTGTTCACCTTTTTGGGCCGTGAGTTGGAGCCTCACAGTCAGGAGTTAACTGGGTGTCGGGGAGCTGCACCTTTTAACTCACCTGCAGCTCTCTCTGTAGCTGAGACACCCATATTCTTTGTTTTTATAATTGCCATCTTTATAATAACAAACAAACAGCTGTTTTGTGTGCAGGATCGCTTATTTCCTGTTCGATGTGTGTTTTCTTGTTTAAAGTGGTTTGGAAACCAGTGTCGAGTGCCATAGCTGTTGTCAGCTCCTGTAGTGTGAGTGACCCCCTGTCACCGATCAGTCAAGTGTGAACGCCACAACGACTTCAAGACTGCCGTCATATGACAGCAAGTTGTGTGAACGGCACGGCCACTGGCCGACGCTGAAAGTTGTGTAGTCTTCACAAACCTTTAGTATAGGCTAACTTATACTCGGGTGATGTTTGTGTTTGTAAAGCAGCTGTCTGGTTGTTGGTCTGATGTTTGCTGTACGACGCACTATGAATTTCAGAAAGGACTAATAAATATCGATCACCTATAAACGTGCACAGCTGATCCCAATACCCGGGTAATCTATCGATAATAGTTTAAATAATCTATAGAAGCTTCAAATACTAAAATCATCATTAGCTGCAGCCCTAAGTGTAGGGGTGTACTGGAAGTGAACTGGTTTACACTCATTCACATTACAGTACACCAATTTTAATCTCATTTACAACCATATCACAGATATTGCTTTGTCTTTGGGGTTGTATGCTACACAAGCGCGATGTGAGGAAACATCTAATTCAGAGTAATGCCTTATGCCGGGCTTACACCAAAGGATTTTCACAGTCCCAGACTAAAGACCGGCAGTCTTTAGGAATCTTTACTGAAGTCTCGGCGCGCTCCCGTCGTCTCAATCATTAAATGTGAGGTGATAATCTGTAGTCGGCGACCCGATTTATGCCAGTCTTTCTCTAGTCTTTCATATCAAACATGTTTGATATTATCGCAAGTCCTAGCGTAGTCCTAGTGACGTAAAACAATCAACAACCAATAAAATCGTTCTCCGAAAACCGGAAGCCATCAGTCACAACACAGAACCATGTCGACGGACGTGGAAACCCAACGAGCGCCAAGCAGGCGAAAATGGACAGTGGAAAAAGAGGTACACAGAGCATCCTCTGTCCTGATTGACAGGTCGCCATGGTGGAGACCTGTCAATCAGCTTGTAGCCCCGCCCTAAAGCCTCCCCTGCTTCCTGGTCTATGTTCCTCTAAATGGGACCATAATTTACTAAATGAACATCATGCTGTGTTGAAGAAGACTTGAAACTAGCGACTGAGACCATCAGGAAAGTGTTTACTGGGGGAATAAATCAGCTGAGAAGGAGAAACATTTTCTTTCTGCAGCCGGTGGAGTCGCCCCCTGCTGGCTGCCGGAGGATCCTGCTTGCTTTTACTACATGAAGCCAGTAATACTACTTTCCTGGTAGCATCCAGCCCTGGTTAGTACATGTAGTATCATTTAAAGGATGATGAAGGAAGAAAATAATCTAGTTGTAGTCTTGTAAATAGTGTCACTACAAGATTCAGTGTTTGTAAAATCTTTAGTCTGAGACTAAAAACTGTGAACCCACAGTCTTTAGATGTGAGCTGATAATCTTATAAAGTCTTTTCTAAATCTTTTCAAAATCTTTTGGTGTACGCCCAGCATTACTCTGATATTCATCAATAATTGCATTTAAAGCATTGCTATGGTCTGGCAGAAGGAGAGACTTGGTGAAGGTGAAAAAAAACAAACTAACCTTTTAGGAAAATGCCTGAAAACGACATGGGTTCATGTTAAAGAGGTGGTATTGTGCTCATTTTCAGGTTCAAAATCCTAATTAGTCCTATCCTATCCTATGCTTCCTAGTCCTAATCCTATCCTTCATCACTTCATTTAAAGTGATGAAGCCCTCTAGCAGAATTAGGAATCATATCTATCGAGAGCAAAAGAGCATATAGTGTGACATTTTCTAAAAAAGCTTTGACACAGGAGACCGCTGTTCAATTCCTGTTTCCTCCCGAAAGTCAATGGTTTCTTTTGCCCATGACCGTGGTTGTTCCCTAACTAAGTCATAGTTTTTTAATGACAGCAACCTTCCCCAAAACTTAACAAAGCAGCAATTTGAATCCAAACCACAATGTTTTTCTAACCATGACCAAACCGTAACCATAGTGCTGTCAGATAAGAAAACGGTTTTATTTTTGCACCAGTGATTTGTGACGGTTTTGGCAGGCGCTGTCAAATGATGTCCTGCTGACAGTGGGATCAGATCAGAAAACACTTTGTCATTCTGAAGGGAAAATTACAAACAACGTAGTTTGCCGTTTAATCGACCACCAGCTGAAACTCAAACTGCAGCAAAAGAGAATCCGAGCAAATACAAACCGATGAACGACCTACAGTTTACATCAGCAGTATGTTACTGTGTGTTACAATATGTTGTTCACTAACTGACTCATCAAACTTGACAGGGATTGTTCAACAAGAACAGAGCAGAAACTAAGTCCTTACACACACAGTAGATACATTTCTTTCAACAGTTCATAGCTGATGAGTTGATGTTCAAAATGACAATGCCCTCTCATGGTAAAGACACCCTCTATCAGCTTTTACGGGACAAAAACAGCCTTCATCTTGACTTGACCACCACACCTTCTTTGTTTGTTTGAGGGGGCTTTCTAAGGGTTTCATGAGTCCAAACCTTTCAGCCAATGAAACCATGAAAACATGTGCACATTTCACCCAACAGGGGCAATAACCTCATGCAGTTCTAACAAGGGGATGACATTAAATGTGTCCTTCCAGCTAACAGAGATAAGAGGTTTCAGACACCCCAGTTTTCTGATGGTATTCAACTGTGTGGCTTAATCAGGCTAAAGCTCCAAAATTATTAAAATCAGAAGATAACAAAACACCTCCCTGACAGTGACCATAGATAAAGACTGCTATTTTTATTAGCACTTAAGAAGACATAAAGGGAAATTAAACAGACGAGTTTTTGTCAAACCACTAACGAATATAATAGATTCACAGATTTGTCAAGTGGTTTGACCACCTACTGAGCTTTTATTTAAAAAGACTCTTTCAAATTTAATGAAACATTTATTTTACCTTTTGATTTTCTTCTTCTTAGCATGTTGAAGACACATTTTGTTTTACTAATTAAAGTTTACATATGGAAACGTACTTTGCTACTTGACAAAAAAAAGAAGGTAAAAACAACACAGCTTTAATGTTAGTTTTTAATGAGGCGCTCTAGCAAGACTAATAAGTCATTATTAAGGGAGATAAAGGTGTATAAAATGTATTACCTACTTTGACAAAGACCTGAAGAAGAAAAATAACAGAGTGAAATTGAAAATGTCAGGGCTTTAAGTGTTGAAACTAATCAGGCGGGCTGTCATTATAAAGGCAAGGTTAATAGCTGCTGACAGAATCACCATCAGCAGACACCAAGATAAGAAAAGGTCTTTTTATTAGCACTGCTGGGTCAGATACACGCTAATACACATATACATATGGTTGTGTATCTGAGCACATATAAATACTCCACACACTCGCAGAGGATCGATGTGGGAGAGCCAGTTGTCATGCATCTCCATGTTGCGTCCGTATGAGGACCATCAGATAGCACCATTCAGCAGGGGGAAGGATTTACAAGTCGCGCCGTGGCCTCGACACCCACACAAAACCCCTCTTTTGTTCCCCCATCACCTGTTCCAGATTTATGACGTCCAATTACAAACGCGTATGCTAACAGTATTCCCCATTAGCCTATCAAATGCTTTAGTGGTTGTTCCCTCAAAAGGGTTATCTGGCCTTTCAGCAGGGGCGTAACCAATTTATAGCCCCCCAAAGAAGATCTGAACAAAGACCTCCCTGGCTCTGCTTTTTGTTTTCCTGCACCGCTCTCCAAGACAGGTAATTAACAGGGAAGGAGTTTGTGGTTAATTTGCGAGATAATTATCTAAATTAAACTGCCTTTCGTCACACGGGGGGCTCTATCTCTCTCTCTCTCTCTCTCTTACTCGCCTGCATGCATGCAATCTCTCTCTATCATTTGATGAGGGTACTCTGGGTATTGTGCCGCTGTAGAAACAAAACCAGTAATGACATGTTCTTCTTTCTTTCCTTTTGTTTTCTTCTGCTTTGTTTTGCCTTTTCTTTGTTTTTTTAGTCAGGGAAGAAGTAAATGAAGAGGCTAAAGGAGCAGAGAGAGAGAGAGATATTGAGCAACACGGAAAGAGAGGCAGATAACGGAGAGAATCAGTTTACTTACAGACTTTACCAGATGACAAAAGAGAACAGTGCCATTAACACACACTATAATCTGATCTGCAGCGGCTGTTATTTATCAGGTAGCCCTGAATGGTGGCGCTGATCTGCACGCCACCGTTTGCCTCTCAGAAAGAGCTGGCTCAGGAGATCAGATTACTGAGGCAGGATCTGGAGTGGAAATTCAAATTTAGTCTGCAGGAGTAACATCCAACACTGATTCAAGTCTGAGTCCCACAGATTTGTAGTAACTGATTATAGTCTTGTTAAAAAGCCTAAAGACCATCATGTGCACAAACATGATGAACTCTGCAGCAAATAAATATGTTTTAAGGAGTTTCCTCGTTGTCACAAAAATGATATCCTGTATCCTTCATGGTTTTAATCCATTCATCCGCTTAGACTATAGTATCCTTATAAATACTGAACAACACTTTTGCTTTTTCCCCCCATTCATCATGAGCTGAACTCAAAGATCTAAGACTTTCTCTATGTACACAAAAGGCCTATTTTTCTCAAGTATTGTTCACAAATCTGTCACAATCTGTGTTAGTGAGCACTTCTCCTTCGTGCCGAGATAATCCATCCACCTAACAGGTGTGGCATATCATGATGCTGATCAGACAGCATGGGTACTGCACAGGTGTGTCTTAGGCTGGCTACAATAAAAGGACACTCGAAAATGTGCAGTTCCATCACACAGCACAATGCCACAGATGTCACATGTTTTGAGGGAATAGGACCAGAAGTGTTGCGTTTTTGATTTTGTTCAGTGGATGGTCTTAGGTCGTGGGTAAACACGTCTTTCACATGGGACTTATAACCTGATCGTATATACAGAACATTCAGTAGTTTTTTTTCAGTCTGTTTGCTTTGAGTTGCCTGACAAAGAAGAATGTCATAATTCTTTTATTTATCATGAGCAGCAGTGTTTACCATGTTGATTTTACTTGCTACAGAGTAAATATTCATAATGTAATTATTTACTTAAAGCAAATCCAGACTTCAGGATACTGGAGTTGCTCCATATTGAGTGAACTACGAGCGATGGTAAAAGGGACTGGGAAAGTGGTAGTGAGCTTAACAGTGGTAACTGTGGGACACTAGATGAGTTGACATAGGTGCTGACTAAAGCTGGATTTATACTTGACAAAACGAAAGGTAGACACCTACCTTTAATTTATAGTTCAGCGTTGGATTTCAGCGGTAGATAATATCACTTCAATAAACAGATGCATCAAACATGATCAGGCCATATTTCATTATATACCCTACAGAACTTGTGTTTACTATTACTTTGTGATATAGGACTTATACAGGACTGTATTTCATTTTGAATAGAAGTTATGAAATACAAAAGGAATACAAATACAAAAGGAAACTACTGCCATGCAGTCTCCATGTTTACATTTTTCAGATTGCAGTGAGCAGAAGATTTTCAGTGAAATGACTTTGCTAGATCTTTGTGTTAATGAAAAGGTGGGGACTACTAAGAGTCCCTTAATGCTGTCTTCACTATCAATAATCCCCCCTACTAGCATCAGACACTTGTACCAAAAAATACAAGCAGCCTAAGCTGACCAATCACAGTTCTTGCAGTCTTTGTAGCTCCAAAGCGTGATTATAAGGAGGTGTGAGCCTTTCACCTCAAACACACACATTCACTGCCCAAACCAACTTGTTGTTCTCTCAAAAACTCTTTGCAACAGGTTCTTTTTATAACGGGTGCCAAAAATGTTTATAGGGCAAATTGGGGGCTTAATTATGTATTGGTGGGGCTGTGGATTTTGTAGTAAATACACCAATAAACAAGTTTTGTGGTATTTGAATGTCAGGTTCAAGTATCATAGGAGCTCTGCAGACACTTCTCAAATACTACACACCAACAATAACAAGTGCAGTGTTTTAAGTTAAAGAACAAGTATTCAGCACTCTGATAGAACTGGTAGATAGGACCGAAGTGCAGACAGAGTGACCGTTTAATGTTGGCCAGACTCATGATCTAAAGAAAGAAGAAATTTAATGGACCAACTATAGCAAGAGCCTTTGTGGGTGCAACAGCAGTCCGTCATTGTTGGGAGATCAGGGTGGACAGATAGCATCAGAGTGTATTTGACAATTTCACAAATCAAAGTTTCAGCCTCGAGCGAAAAACTTTGTGATAAAATTTCATTAGAATTAGCCATTTTCATGCCGCTTTTCAAATTCGATACATCGTAATTTGCATAAAAATGCCTGGATGGAAACCCAGTTAGTGTGTCTGTGTGTCTGTCTCACTCGCTCCGTCCTCATCCATCCCTCCTCACTTCCTCTCTCTCTCTGTACTGTATGAAGGAGGGATGATCGCTCCCTGTCACATCTGTTGGCACGTTGCCATCAAGCCTTGACAGGAAAATAACACTCTTCAGGGAAAATAATACACTCGTTCTGCCGTCGGCGCTCCCAGACACATGCCTCGGCGTGTGTGTGTGTATGCGTGTGTGTGTGCGCGCGCATCTAAAAGCCTTCTCTGCTGCTGTCAACCTGAGTACAAAGGATCACTTTATATGATTAGTATGCATCTCTGAAAAACATATTGAACAAAAAGCCCTGCCCCGAATGCTGCTCCACGCCAATTAATGGATTAAGAAATTATTTTGAGGCGAGGCTTGTTGTGAGACAGCTATGATACGTGGCTGGAGAGGCATTTCTGTTGTGGTTATTGCCAGCTATAAGGCCTGAATGCATTTTGATCATACAACAGCAACATATACAACCAGATATTTGTCTTTACTGAGTGACAAGGCCTATAAAACGTCCCTCTGCTCAATTTAAAGCAATGAAAAAGACCTTTGTTCCTCTAAAAAGGCTGATACAATACACCCTCTGCCAGACCCCGAACAGCAGTACTCCTCCCATTTACTGTAAAGATTCAAACCAGCAACCTTCTACATCGCTCCAGTCAGTGCTGCCTGCTACGCACCATCATCCCAGTGCTGTTCAGAGGACAAAAGCCACTTTGACACGGCAGTTAACCCAAGCCCTACAGAGCGCCAGACCCCCTTTAACCCTCTGCTCACCCGGCTCTCAGTCTTGTGTTAAGAGCTGCGTTTATAGATTTTGGAAAAAGCCGAAAATAGCGTTTGAAATCGACTTGGCCCCAACAATGACATACTTTCTTAGTGGTACTCCGCTTTAGGTGTGCATGTGAGTGTGCCTGTCTATGTGTGGGTTTCCTCAGAGAAAGATCTAACCGTGTAAGTGGTCCGCGGCTGTACGATGACATCGGATGTCTATTATTTACGTGTGGAAATGTAATCAGAAGCTAATTATTCATAGTGGCAGACCTATAAGCAACCATTTCTTTTCGCACTAGGGCTTCAACTAAGAATTATTTCAGTGTTTATTAATTTGTCAGTTTGTCAAGAAGTCTATAAAATGCCAGATAATTCTGAAAAATGCTCCTCACAAATTCCCAGAGCTCAAGTTGACGTCTTCCAATTGATTGCTCTGTCCAGTCAACTGCCCAACACTAGAAGATACACAATTTGCAACAATATAAACAGAAAAGGATGAATTCAGATTGTTTGGCAATTTTGCTTTAAAAAGCCACAATGGCGTCATGCTCTTAACAACAGGGGGGCAGCATTTCACCTCCTCCCACCGTCCTCCCTCGTACCAGATGCACATTCTCCGTGTCAGTCAACAAGAGATTCTGCTCCTCTGCTCTTTTTAGATCCATCATGTAATGCTGATCTTTATAATAATCTCATGAATTAAGCTTTTGATGTCTTCCTGGATTTGCAGGTGTTGCTTCTTTCTGCACCAATGATGTTAAGGGACCATTGCCTTGTGGGATGATCTGCAGTGTGTCTGCTCTATTGACACAACTGACAATATGTGGAATATGTGTGTCATTAAAAAAAAAACACAAATATAAACAGCAGTGATACTTTTCATCACAATAATTGTGGATGGGCAGATTTTAATGGGGGGCAGGTGACTCCAGAACAGCATGAGAGGGAGAAAGACACCAAAAGGATTGGCAAGCACAGGATGCAAGTTTCTTCATTTATCAGAATCTGATCATTTATATCATATATAAAATATCATTATCATCACATCATTATTGTTTATTGTATTATTATCATTGTGTTTTCTTGCCAGATTCACTCTCAGCTATGCCGGCTTGCAATGGACAGCAGCTCGTGCAGCAGCACTGATTGATGTCTGACTGAGGGCACACTGGACGCTACAGTTACTCACTATTGCATCTTGTGGCACAAGTGAAATTACAGTACAGGACAGGTAACTTCATTGGATATCTCTGCTACACAATACATAGACGTCTTTGTCGTGACGTCAGAACAGTTACTTCTTCACGTTCTGTTAACATGTTAGTTCTTTTTTTGTTTTAAACTAAGGTTCTGGCCAAATCTTACACATTGTGCTTTTAATAAATGACTTAAACGATAAACACATTATCAGATTTGTTGTTGCTGAATATCCCCACACATTATTTGAGAAACTGTTTATAAACTTAATGGTATTCCAGATTTTAGAAATAAAGTTCGAGATTAGGGTGCTGAGGAAATCCATGACCTGACGACTTTGCCCTGTGATAAATGATAAATGTGGTGTCTCCATGTGGGAAAATAGGGCCATTATTTGCAATATTGGAACACATGATGAGTGCGTTATCACTCTTATTCAATAACCAACTTCCTCCCCCCAAAAAGTTTGAATTCATTAATTCCACCAGAATTGAATAAATGTGGTCTTTACCATATAAAAGGGTATATTATAATTCTGCTAGCAGCACTGTTACAATGCAGTTTCTGGTGGTCTATTGCAAGAATTCAGTAGTGCGTGTACTTTGTTGTTATTGGTTATATGATATATATATACTGTAATTATTCAGCCATTTCTAGAGGAAAATTAGGTGATAAAGCAGGAACCACCTTTCATCATGTCTGTTGATACTGTGTTTTAGTGCTGCATATAACCAAACAAATGTTTAATTAAATTAGCACAATTAGTCCTGAAAGATGCATCTCTTCTCTATAGCTCGTCTTGCATTGTTTTCCTGATGAAAAGGTGTTTGGTGAAATTTATTTCTTATGTAAAACTAGCTTGTAATCAATCTGTACCAATCACTGACGCCCTCACAAACTTCTGATTTTGGTTCAACGGTCACCAAGTCTTTCAAGATACTAATGTACGTACCAAGCCGGCATCAACACTGCCTTCTGCAGTGTCCAGGCCAGTGCACTAACTAGCAGGACTAAAAATATCTTTGCTAATGTAATTACAAATGTATTGAAAAGACTTTCTAATGGTGTACGTGAATGATGTGATACGTGGTCAAAAAGAGAGCGTGTAGAGTCGGCTGCTGGTTTTCTATCCATTATACACGCTGAAGAGAGCTCAATTCTCAATTTCCACCCAACAACATAGAAAATGGCACTCCATTTTCCTCTGCTAATGCAAACAACATAGCTCCTCTAAAATCAATGTAATTGGCTGGACCATTTAGTCGGACTGAATATCTTCTGTAATGCTAGTAGTGGTGTGATGATGGTAGTGTAGTTCCTTTATAGTGAGGGGTGGATGGGGGGTCTGGGTAATGGGAGGAGCACTGACATGTGGATGTTTGGGAAATCTATTTAAATATATACAGAGACAGATTTGCATTCATGATGTATGTCAAGCAGGCAGTTTAAAGGTGACGTGTCATTTAGCAGATCAACCTGAGCCAAGCGCTTCTGTTTTATTGTGAGTTGTTTGTTTTACAGTGAGACGCAGTTTATCTATAATACTGACTTTACCAATAGTTCATGCCCAAAATCAACCTTTGAGTACTGTGACTCAATATAGTTTTTAAAGAGGCATTTCACCAGCTTCACACATAAAATTTAATTTAAAATTTAGTTTTTCGTGTGGCTCAGCAGAGAGATTTCTAAAGTCTGGGGAAATAATCCTGATGGTGTCCACAAACTGGGGCATAGAACTTGAAAGATACACATTTACGAGACAGAGGAAGACTAATAAAAGATTCTATTGAGTTGCATTATGGGAAATGTACAGTTCTGTTTTAGTCTCATGCAAGCTTTGTGCGAGGCAGTGGATCGCCAAATACTAAATTATATCCATTTAATGACCTAGGAGAAGTTTGTATTCTATAATTACAAACAATTTTACATCATATTATATCATATTATTTTCTTCCATTTGACATTTTTATACCCTTCTTCCCAAAAATTATATTCTGGCACTGCATACAAGAACTGGGGAAACGTTGAACGAGGCCCTGCTCACCTCTGAACCTACTCTTATATTGTTACTCATCAGATAAAGTTAACCGTATGTCAGGGTCTCCTGAATCTATAGTCGTGTTCAAGTCAGTGAATGTACAGCATGGAGCTGTTTCGAAACACACTTCCTGCAACCCATGTTATTAATTAGTAAAGCCTAATGTATCTCTGTGCCAGCTTTTGCTGTGTAGTTCGACACTGCAGCAAAAGCTAAGGTAGCATAAACAAACATCTTCATCAAATGTACTGTAAGATCATCCACACAGCAGGAACGGTTCATTGTGCACACCTGATGCGCCCATTAGGTTTCAAATTTTCTCTCTCCTTCAGTGGGATAACCAACAAAAACCTGTATTTGTCCAACAAACTTGCTTATTGTGAGTCAGCGCGAACACAAGCCTGCTCACATTTACTCTTCTCCTCACACAGAACACCAGAAATAGAAGAGGACTGAGCTGCTTACTGTTAGGAAATAGCAAAAATTGGGTTAAGGAAAAGTGTGTCTTTTTTGTGTGTTTTACATAAAATGTACTTGAACCCAGGCTATATTAGTCGATGCATTAGAGGCAGAGAGCGCCTGAGCGGCTCCTCTGTGCTGGAGGCCCTCTCACCAGGATCTGTTTGTCAGCTCCCACATTTACTGCGTGGAGAATGAATGCAGAACGCTGGATATTCATCACATTAATGCGGTTTGATAGCAGCCTGGCACTTTGAAGCAATTCTGTCCACAGGAAGGCTCTCTTATCCCACTGGCCCATGCTTTTTCTGCAAATGGTTGGGAACCCTGCATGCCACTTATGTTTGCAGCCTTATTTTTAAAAACAATTTCAGTGTAGTCGTGTTGGTGGTAGATTTTGCTTTTTTATCTATCTACTGTAAAGCTATTTGTTTTGGTTTTGTTGCCATTGCCTCTTACCTCATTTTGTGAAATATCAACTTGGGCTTAGAGGGCGTTTTTTAATCTGTGTTTAAAAATCTTGAAATAAACTGAATGTTTTTAGGGCTAATTAAAAATCTCATGTCATCATTCTTTCCTTTTGAACTAAGTGAAGATGTGCAAAATGATATTCTACAGCTAGGGACATCATTGCGATCACAAATCAATCACGTTTTGCTGAACACTGCCAATATAAAGATGTCTTGTATTAAAAAACAACTATAATAATAGAATAATCTTATTTCTATGTCATGTTTCTCAACAAAGTGCTTTAAAAGGCAAATAAAAAATGCATAATGCAACAAAAGCAGGTAAAGTTGATGAAAATATAAAATGGCAAGAGTGGAAGGGTAAAATTAAAAGAGAGATATTGAATTTTCACCAAGACTTTCTCATAAAATAATGCTTCAGAGGCACTGTCAAAGTAGTACTGGAGCTTTAACTGCAAAGGCACCATTAGTCACCAGCCGAGACCTAAGAATAACCAGCAGAGCCCCATCAACCAGGCACATTAAGAGTCAACAAATCAGTGATATATGTCAGAGCAAGGCAATTTAAAGTAGTGAAAGTCCGCAGAAAAATTTTAAAATCACTGGCTCTACCACTTTCTCAGGAAAATGCGGATCTGCCTGGAAAATTGCACAAAGATCTCTAACCATTTGCCTAACGATTTTTTGTCCAATTAATTCTGCATGACCTCAGGTTTATCATCATTAAATTTGAGAAATGTTCGTTCAACAATTCTACACAACTGTATGCTGAAATTTCTCCCTTTTAATTGATCTACATTCTGTGTTCAAACTTCTTTAGTCATCAGCATTTCCTCAATTTAGATTTCTATATTTTTTAATGGCAATTTTTCCACTTTTTTAATGTCCTTTACCCTTACACACAAGCAGGAGTGAAATCTTACGCAGACACAATAGATTTTCCAGTAATTATGTGCAGTTGTTGTTTGTTGTTTACTGCAGTAGTGAGAAGTTTTACAAAAGATGAACCATACTGTTTTTCCCCAATTCTAAGTTGAAAGGGGTTGGGTTTTTTTGCTCTGGTGAGAACTGTGTGTGCTCCCCCTACCTGTGGCCTACCATTTCCTGTCACCTATGCCCCACAATATACAACCCTGTGCCACTAATGACTGCCACCCAGTGTCTGAGATACTTATTCAAAATGTACCTAAACATAAATGGTTCCTACATATTTGATAAAGGTTTAAACCTGGACTAGCGTCATGTGGAATGGATTAGTACAGTCGGAGCCTAAAGGTGGATGCTGGGGTGAAACAAGTGTGCAGACTTTGCTTCAAGAGTGCAGAATTTGTTTGTGTATTCAGTGCATGTTAGTGAACTGAAGTATGACATGATATATTCCTCCACAACCAATTTTATTATTGCTCATTGATGATTCTGGTTTACAGTTGCATGCAAAATAAACTTCTGTTGGCTGGCTTGACCACAGCAAAACAGTTCCATACGTAGTATTTGGACAGATAGATGCAAACATGCAAATAGACTAAACACATTTATACACAGTGTTAATGATGCTTGCTAATGATTTCTACATGTGTGTAATAGGTACTAAATGGTTTATGTCACATTGTGTCTTTATATTTGTTTACGATTTGATTTAAATTATCTTCTAGAGTTGAGGTTTTCTTTCTGAGTATTTATTTATTATTTGTCTGTCTTTTTGTTTTTTCTTGATGTGCAAAAAATTATAAATTTAAAAGTATTTTAGAGTTTCCGTCCACATAAAATAAGTCACAGTTCAGGCCTTTTCTGCAGCACCACAATCTACCATCTTATGTTTCCCCTACAGTCTTTACACCCAGTTAACCTTCAAGGAGTAAAAAGCACAGTCACACAATTTAGTCGCATTTGAGAACTGAAGCTATTGGTGCATCAACAGGTCGAGACTCTGAGCTCACATAATGGCAGTCTTTATTCCACTCAAGCTTGTTTGGCCATTGTGGTACAGTTACTGTAGTTTAAATAACATAAAAATAGCTTAATGAAAGCATAGTGAGAGAGAGGTAATATGTCCCACCTGCCTATTAATGTATTTATTTTTTCCGCCTCTGGAAAAAAAACGGCCAGAATCCACCAATAATCAGGATTAATATTTTAGAGTAGTTTAGTTACTGCAAACTGTACAATACAAAAAGAAACGATTCATATTATTCTCACAGCGTGGTCAAGCTCAGTGGTCGTTACCATGTGGTGTGAACATTTCTCAGTTAATATTCAGATATTTTGCTCCCCATGGTCAAAAAGGTTCCTAGACATTTTGGACATTTCAGGTCATTTAAAAAACAACAGGTCAAAATGAGCCAAAATTATTAATCAGATCACAGATCATAATTTGGTGTGAGTGTTTCATTTCCTGCAGATTTCTGTAAGAAATGTTATTATGAAATTTGAAACATTTTAATTTGATTTATTTATAAAATCAGCTTTCTCTCTCAAAATCTGAATTTTCTTTATAAAAAAAAAACACACTTCAAACATAAACTTTCATAGCCAAATAATAAGATAGGATTTTTTTCTCAAATCAAGTATTGAACTGGTTAATAATGCTTCATTCCTGAGCTGAGTAAAGTAGTGCTGTAAATGAAATCTTGTAATTGACATGTCTCATATAACGGACATCCTCCAGCTGTTTCCCTCAGCACACTGCCTGTCGGACGCACAATAACCTGTGAACTGAGGGAAGTGAGAAAGACGACCACACGAGATGCAACAGCAGGCTTTGAATTTTCTGCACATGTTGTTAGTGTCTGTTAGCCTCTAGAAAACAGCTGTAGTTATCCAGTTTATAAACACAAGGGACTACAGTAGAGAGTCAAGGCTTCAGTGGCCTTTCTGAGGTTTAAAGGCGCAGTTTTAAGATGGATATCAAGCTCCCTCTGGTGGAGAAACTCTTTATGGCTGCACTGAAGAGAAGAGGACACCCTTCACGCACTGTACTTCACTCAAGGCGAGTTTAAGACAAGTTGAAGGTGCAGAGCTTTGAATGACAGAACAATCACAAATATCTGTTTATGTTATGACACCTCATTTAACTTTAATTATGCATACACCACTGATGGTTTAACTGTAAGTATGTAGAAAGTGGTTAATAATTAGTTATATTTCTGGACTTCTAAGAAACAGGCTTGGCTTTACATTTTCAGCTCCCTTTGAGGGATATGAAAAACTCTTTTTACCATTTAATAGCATTCACGAACCACAGGATAAGGCTGTAGACTGTCAACATAGGGTTTATGTCCGTTGAGTTGCTCAGAAAACCTGAGAAAGACTTTTAATTACAAATTGTTTTAGCAGGTTGTTGGTGTCACCTCTCTGGGGACTAGACATAGAGTTCACGAGTGTGAAAACACAATCTAAAGACATAAGCTACTGAAGTTGGCAAAGAGTATTGTCAGGAACACGATGACTAAAACTACTTGTGAATTTAATTTAAATGCATCAGATTAAATGAAAAAAGAAAATATCATCATGTGTAATAACTTCTTAGGGCATTTGCATTTACATGTAAGTGAACTGAAGACGAAATGAGAAATCAAATGAGACTTCTTCCATGGTGGCACTTACAACAGTAGGTGTCTGTTTGTTAGACTGTGCTGCCATCTAGTGGTTATATCTGGACTTACAGCATTTATTCTTTACCTTTATCAGCAACATGTCTGTCCAGGACGGTGAGTCAGGTCAATTTGCTCCATCCATTTGTTTTCAACTAGGACTGTATTTACCATTTCCATATACAAATGTGTTTCTGATTTATTGTAATGTGTTTGAATATATTTAAATTAATTATGTTGTCTCGTCTTGTGAGAATAACAAAATTGAATTCAACCCTGTTGGTGCATTCCCACATAACCATGAAAATAAAATTAAAAATATAAAAAGTCTGAGCTAAAAAAAAATAATGGTCTAAATATACAAATAAATAATCTAAAGTGAGTAGATTACTAAATATGTAAAACAATACAGTACTATAACAGCTGAGATCTCTCCAGGATATCATACATAATCAGCAATGTCAACTTGTGTTTGATTTGATCAGATGGAAAACGTGAAAGTTCACTGTTACACAAAAACTAAAAAAAAGATATGTACACAACTTTAAATAATCAGATTCAAGTCAATATGGATTTGTAAACCAGTAAACAAGTTGCACAAAGCACTCAAAAGTAGCTAAATGTTTGTTGCTCTCACATACAGAACACAAGAGCTTCAACCAGACACAACTCTTGCGACTTTCCAGCAACAGATCGTTATCCATTCATTCTAAAGCATTTAGGACTCAAAATAAAGTCACATAGTAACACATAGTCACCATAGTCGTTTAAACTTCAGGAAATCTGTGAAAATGTATCTGTATATGTGTTGTGTGAGACTTTCTTAGCAAAGTCCAACGACGCAGAGGAAGGGACTTGTTTTAAGATTCTGGTGTGTTTGTAATAAACACGAAGAAGAAGAAAGACATCAGAATGAGCAGTGGCAGCTCACATGGCACAAGTGAAAAGATCACCACCAGCAGGGACTCAAATTTCAGCAGCGCAGGATTTAAACAAAAAGACAGTTTGCTCGACAGGTGATATCTTGGAAATATCACACTGCAGCATTATAAAACAGGAGATGAACCTTATTTGTAAACTAACATCAGACCTGCTGCTTTAACTGATGCTGTACATCAGAAACTATGAGATGTAGGGTGTAAAATAAGGGACTGCTGATGTGCCATCCAGAGACAAAGGTCTGTCTTTATCTAGTCTCTGCTCTCTCTCAAATAAATTGCTCCATGTTTAAGAGACATACAGCTCTTTAGCCATTTGGAAAAGCAGGCTATTATGTTCTTAAATGGGGCCAGAATAAGAGATGGGGAAGGGTTGTTGAGATGCAGCAATTACACTAAGTGGTCCTTTGTTGAGCATCTAACCTTTTGTAACCATATGATAACCTCTCCAGCATTTCCACCACCAGCTGAACCTGCCAGTAAGTGGGATCCCAGTTGGAGATCATCAAACAGTTTTTTTTGTAACAAGCATCTTAAACTGAACCTATTTGAAAAAGTGAGGCTGTACTCTTGCTGATGTTTCTATCGTGATGCAGAAAACATGAATGTAACTGTTCAGCAAGATGCCAGCCTGTCAGGCACACATTCTTATTCTAACAATGCAAAAGCAACACATGAACTGAGACAGCTCAGGTCACTAAGCCTCTGATCGTCAAAGTCGTCTGGTAGACTAAGATCAAATAGAATGTGGTTACATTACCACTACATCTTGGCTTGGTAATGAAATGCCATTGATTCTTCACACGATGAGGTAAAAAAAGATTAAAAGGGTCACAATGTAAAGGGTGATGCTGTGTGATGTCACTTCAATGTCCGTCATTTCTGTCACAAACTTTTGGGACGCTGCAATGAACATTAATGATATAATTAACTGGAACTGGGTTCACTTGATTCCTTTAACTTTGACCGAATGGTTTGCTCAGTAAGTGAGTTGCTTCGACCAACTAACGGCAACTGATTCAACTGGTCAAAGTGTACAGCTGCTCTTATGATATTAACTAGTCCACTGTTGATATCATGTAAAGGTAACCATGGATGACTAAAGAACAAACCGAGTGCAAGTTTGTTTCAGTAAAAACATCCCTGCAGTCACCTCTGGCTTGGTTTTGTATTTCTATCCTTCATAAATTGAAATTGTCCAAAACATACAGTTTACTCATCAGTCTACTGTGGATATTTTTGGTTTTATTAACTTAAAAGATTTTGGCAATTACAAACTTTTTATTTAGTATAGTTATGTTTATATGTCGTCTTTTTCCTCTATACATCTCCCATTCAGCCAGGCCATGAGTATACTTAGAAAGCTAGGTGGGTAACAATGTAATACTGCAGGAAAATTAAAAGATAATATGGTTCAAGGTTTAATCCCATTGTTTTTTTTACAAAACTTGTTTATCAACTTAACTCAACTGTGTGGACCAAGTTTCCTCTCTTAACTACAACAGCTTGTTCTTTTATATTAAGAACCATGACACCCCCGGTTCTGGGGGCCACAAGCAATTTTCAAATACACCATTTATGGAGATAATGTCCAAAAGTTGAACCTATTCAAGTGATACACTTCCATAAAGCTAGGACTCCCAGCTAAAAGCTCATGCTAACCACTGCAGTCACAGCCCTCCTGATTTATCTCATCATCTGAGAGCCGATCTCAGTTATGTAACTCATCACTGTAAAAACCAAACTCAAATAACCCGTCGGAGAACAATAACAACCAACGAACATGTATGCATTTACAACTACAATTGTGCCTGGCCATTTTTAGTCCCAAATGACTCTACTATTTACATGTGCCGCCATCTTGAAAACTCTTCAACTGCCCTCTGACATCTCCCCTCTGGGACTGACATAGACGACACCCTATTCTGCATTCTCTTCCTCTCACTGAGACAAGAAAATCGATACCCCACACAAATTGGTTTGGTGAGATTTATCTGTAATGTGGTTGTATGAAAATAAATAGTGTTTTGATGAAAAACCTCAAGTCAACAGTCAACATGTCCTAAACATGGAGACTGTCTGGATAAATCGTTATAGATTGTGTCATAAATGAGGCCTTTTACTTTCTTTTCATCAACTTTACAGTAACAGTTGTATTCAAGGTGCATAAAACATTCAGATCCATTATTATCTGCAGAATCATGGTTACAATGGTGATAATGCCTTTGAAATTTCACAAGGTGAGGGTGAAAATTGGTTTATTTAGAATGGTGTCATATTTCTTTGCTTCTGACCTATCAAAGGAGGCCAGAAATATGCATACTGGACTAATGGACTAATGGTTGAGTTGATCCCGACTCATTTTGGGTTTATTTAGGTATGTTTTTCCCATCGGGTTAGGGGCAGATAGGGGAAATACGTTAGCTTTAGTTTTTCTGTGAGAAGTTCAGTTGATGAGAGCGGCGGAGGCAACAGAGGAGCTGTCTCTGCCATCACTTCTGTATTAACATGGGCCCAACTGCCTTTTGTAAACTGATCACAGACACGCCCACTTAGCACCATATGTCACAAGACTGAAGAGTGGCTAAGTGAGGAAACAAATAGTTGCACATAAACCTACTTGCAGGGATGCCGCTACACGTTTTGGGCACTTGACACCTCCCACACCTACCGGCCCTTATTGCTTTTACAATCTACAGTATAGCCTATATCAGGTCTTTTCTTTGAAGCATCCCTGTGTTGTTGAAATTACGTTATGCAAGTCGTGAAAGAAATAATGGCTTTATAAGGTTTTTTTTAGAAACATCATGAGGAAACACTGGAAATGGACGCATCAGTAAAAGCCACCAAATGTTTATACTAAACATTTCTGCAAATATGTTTGTTTTCCTAAAATAGGCCTTTATGGCTATGTTTAGGCACTTGATGAAGATTATAGAACAATTGTGGTTAAAATAAGTCGACACTGAATTTACTCATTAGTCAGGAAATATTTTCCAATACCAAAACACAGCCCTGATCTTTTCAGTAGTCTCAATTTAATTACCACAGAGACTCAGACAAAATCCCCACTGTCAAAGTCCTGAGTTTGGCCGTCCACCATGACCGCCTCCCTTTGACTCCGATAGGAAATGTAGCTCTTCCTCAACTAGAGGAAGAGCTACGGAGAAGGGCAGAACTATTTTGTGAACCTAATTTCTAGGAGACAAGAAATCATGTAATAGAGCATAAATGCTGAATATCTTCCAAAGCTGAACATTTTAACTCTAAGCTTCCTGGACTGATTTGAAGAAATATGAAATTCTTCTCTGGCTGACCTCTTCCTTTTATCCCTTTACTAACATGAACTTGTGCATGAACTTGAACATTACCTGTATAATGGTTCATACCAATAAACATGCATCATTGGCTGTTACCGAGACAGATGGACTGATTGAAAACACACAAGTGGAGAGTTTCAATGTCTCATGAATGTTCTAACTCGAACAGTTTGAGGGCATGAAAATGGCTGAAATTGAAATATGTTTGCATGATCTGGGCATTTGGAAACACTGATTATGTGATCAACTTAACGTAAAGAGATTTTGCCTTCCATAGCTGACAATTGAGGGGATTTGAGTTTCTCTTTCTCTTCTCTTTCAGTGAGTAAAGACAGAAAGTGAAGAAAAACTGAAATTCAATCGTGTACCAAGTTTACAGTATGAAATATGCAAAAAGCAGCACTTACATCAGCTTGGCTCAATCCAACTCCATATTTTTGTAAACATCCACATGTCTTTGCTTGTCAAATATGCACAGTTATCATCCACAAAGTTTAGGAAGTTTGGTCCTGAGGGTGCAAAGGATGACAATAAAAGTGTTTCAGTATCTTCTTTCTTGAGCTTCTTGAGCTGAATTACATCTGAGGAAGGCTGTGCCAACACATTCACCATGTTGATTTCCAGACAGCTGGGGAAGATGTCTGCCATTATTATCTCTGAACAAACCCTTTAGTTTTAAATATTAAGTTATACTCTGTAAATTGTGCTGTAAATTGCCCCATTGGATGATACAGACATCCATAACGTCCAGTAATGTAAGCTGTAACTCTATTAAAGCATCCATGTTGTTGTCCTCTCTATGTTAAATTACTCTTCACATACTAAAGTACAGCATCACTGAAGTTAGAACAGTGTCCATCATTTTTTTAGGGTTTTTTTCCTCACAACCACTTATCTTCTTTCTCTGTGATCCTCCAATTCTTAATGAATAAAAATCATCAATCACATCACATAATCCATAATCTTCCGAATGAAGCAGAAATCCTTTCCTTGGAACAACAAGTGTGCTGCTGTCTGCTTGCCGTTGCTGAGAAAAGTGATCCATAAACACCTGTTGGCTCGCTGAGACAACCCCCATTAAAGTTTGACTTTTGCTGGGGAAGGGGGAGACTGAGAGGTGTGAGAGGAATGATGGTGTTAGTCCTAACAGAGAGGAACAGGTTGATTGAGAGAACAGAGAAAGAGAGGTGAAGGATGGAGAGTTGAGGAGTCGAGCATCCTGCAGTCTCTCAGCCAGGAGGATGAATGGAAAGCCTGCCTCTCTTGCCTCCTTTTATATTCTCTCTTCCCCCGCTGCCTCGCTTTGGCTTTTACCCTGGCTTCAATATGTGTGTGTGTGTGTGTGCAGCAGAGAGAGACCTCTTTCAGAGCAGCAGGAATATATTATAACCCAAACAAAAGGAGCCGGCTTATTGTTTATGAATTACTAGCCTTCCAAAGCCAACAAAGGCCCCTATTTTCATAGAAAACTCCATTTTCATTTCAGCTCCATTTGATTACCAGAGCAAAGACAATAAAAAGGCCTCTCTGGTCTGGTTGCAGCGTCCCAAAGGGATTCAGTTCTCCTTCTCTCGCTCATTCAACACTACTGAAAAGGTTTCTTTATTGCTTTCTTTTCAGGACCGACGTCAAATGGGCTTTTAGGAGTAAACCAATGACAAAAAATTATTGCTTGGCTATTTTGTACAATAACAGGGCCGGGAGAAAGAGAGGAGTCCTGTGTTGTCTTTGTCATCTTTCTTTCCCTTTTCTTTTGCTCCTTTCTGCTACTGGAGGGGAAAATTGCAGAGGCTGGAAATTAATGGCAAGGCTTTGACGGGAAAAAGAGAGAGCAAGAAGAGGGAGATACAATGCAACAATACCAGTCAAATCTAAGTTATCACTCGCTATTGAGCACAGTGAACAGACCAGAAAGGTACTGTAAGGCCGCAGAGGAGTTTGGATGCTTGTGTGTTTGTGTGTGTGTTGTGGGTGCACCATCACATACCAGAGACCTGTTGGTTCCACGGCCAAAAAGAAAGCAACCCCAGTGACTCGGTGTCATTTAATCTACAACGGAGCTTTCAATAGTGTGTGTCTGTCCCACTAACTATTTTGCAGGTGTGTGTAGAGATGTTGGCAGAAATAATGATGCACAGTTCAGATCTTTGATCCTCGGTCAGATCTTCACAGAAGTACATTTTGTAGATGCCTTAAAGTGAATATGTTTTCTGGTTAAAAATTAATTAATTAATTAATACTTAACAGACACATTTGTCTGTGGATGACAGGGCTAATGACTCATCTGTAACACAATGCAGAGATTTCGGGTTTGATTTTGGTTACAAACTCCACTTTCTTTTAGATCAAAAAGTCTGCACCCTTCAACTTCACTTTTTTACCCTGAAGCATCTCAAAGCCAACTTTACCTTTGAACAACAAATGAATGAACAGAGATTGGTTTTGGGGGGAAAACAGTGGTTGGTGTGTTGTTTTAAATTGAGGACAGGTGCCAATTCACCCACACTTTCCCATTCTTTAGTCTAAACTAACCTAGTATTCTGGATTTTAGATTTAATTTGAATTAATAAGCTATAAAGTCAATTCAATTCGCTACACACAGTTTTGGTGCTATAGCAGCTAATGGTTGCAAATGTTAGCTAACACAGATATAGCTGTGTAACTGGACAGTTTTTTAGTATGTCACAGATAAACAATAAGTAAAAACAGGAAAAGTGTTCTGTACCGCATCACTTCACTTGCCTTAAGTCAAGTCACCTAATTATGATGTCTGGTCTCTAACTGAGCAAAGCCACATGCTGGTGCAGTTGTAAATGGACGCAGAACACAGTGCATTTGAAATGCAAGCAGAATCGACCACACCACATCTGGAGGTGGTCTGGACATCTCAGCCAGGTGTGCGTGCTAGACAATCAGTGCAGTCAGACCACATTAATGCAATGAGACTGAAGAGGAAGGTTGAGAGACTTCAGTCTAGTTTAACTTTAAAACATAACATCAACAACAAGGGTCTCCACTGGCCAGTCATTTTGAAAGACAGCTAACTCCTCATTAACATGACAAGGCGTTTTACAGCCTTTGATAAAGGGCTATCAAATGTATTATTTCAAATTCATTATGTTCAGGATATAATTAACACATTATGTTGAGCAGCTACTAAACATGTTGTTTGATAAGTTTGAATGGATGTTTTGTTTGTTGTTTTCAAGATATCCGTGTTTAATTCTAAAGCAGCTTTAACTGTATGTCCAATGGATGGACGGCCGCATGTATGTTACATGAGCACTGAGTGGCCGCTAAAAGATGGGGGGATAAGTATTTCTTAAAAGAAAAAAGATGAATAGCATCAGCACACACTGGCTGTAGAAGATGCTCTTTCATCTTTTGCTTTACCTTCTTTTGTCCTCCTGGATGAATATTTGGCTCGAGACAAAAGGTGAACCAATCAATTATTCCTCTTGCAGGGCCCTGGTGCTGTTGTGAAAAGCGTTGACATTTGAGCTTTCCAGACGACATCTGCAAATTTATATGCCTTCCATTGTGTGAGGCAGCCAGCCCTGTATCAAAGGCTGTAAAAGGCCTTGTCAATTTAGTAAGGACAACTCCACAAAGACTTCTTTCTCCTCTGTTGTTATAGGAATAATGCTTTTCACTGGTGTCCTGCCAAAACCTGCTGGCAATTTGGCCATGTGATGTTATCGATTGCATTGATAAACAGACATCTAACATAGAAACCATCGAACTGTCGGTAATGCATTGTGGAACATCATAACTGCATGTGTGGTGATCAGAACACCTTCTTTACAATGAATGGTGGTGTTTCTCCAATATACAGCCATCTGAAACCACTGGTAAAATAAAATGTCCACTTTCTGTGCAGTCATAAAGTAAAACTATGGACCAATCCCAATCTCCACCCTCACAGACTCACAGACTTTGAGGCGCGTTCCCGGTAAATCCGTGAGGGCTTAGGGCTGTCCCACTGTCAAATCGTCAAGTGCGCGAGAGCTCTCTCGCGGACATTTTGAGCCCTTTTAGACCCTTTCCGTTAAGTCCGCATTTCTGCAGACTTTGGCTGAGGGAATTGTCCACAGTTCATAGCGGTATGACATGAAACACGGGTGTTACCAGGGTAAGCCCGGAAGCGAGAGAAAAATCACGGCAAATACGCCTATATAGGAGAAGAAGAAGAAAACGGTAAACAAACAAGCATTGACACCTACACTGATGTTAACATTGTTAGAATTTTTCTGAACTTAAGATGGTGCATAGAACACATGAAGTCAGAGGAATACACCTTATTAGCCTACACACTTATAGTGTGTAGGCTAATAGTTTATTCAACTATTTAGGGGTCCAAGCCCGAGTGGGCTGGGAACCCGCGAATCCAAGGCATCGCGGTTCCCTGTACCAGCGGTGCAGGAACCCTATTGTAATCGTTAGGATTTTTATTCTATTTTTTCTTCCGTGCATAAAACTCAGCATACCCCGTAACTGCTAGGGACGCGAAACTCACAAGGTAGGTTCGCAGCCTCAAGAGTACCTCAGGCGCGAAAATTCGCACACTTTTACCGCTAGGGGGCGCTATAAGCAAGGTCAACACGTTTGGGCTTGGATCTCCCGCCTACAAAGGCGGATATCAAAAACCTTATATCCACGTGTTCGGGGGATCGAGCTGAATCTCCTGGTATAGGCCACGCCCATTTCCGCCTAGACTTTTTTCGCACAAAATCGCGAAAACTGAAAAACCGCCTGAAATCATCTCCTCCGAAGCCTTAAGTCCGATCGACACAAAACTTCGCACAGATAATCTCTGGACCGAGCTCTACAAATTTTGTGGACAGAATTTTGATCCGACAAAAAATGTCGCAATTATACGCTAATATATTTGCGAAAAACGCTATTAACAGGAAGTGAGGGCATAACTTCGGATTGGAATGGCCGATTGACACCAAATTTGGAACATTCATTTGGGACGCCCCCCTGAGGGCCTCTGCAAAATTTGGTGCAATTCGCCCCTAGGTGGCGCTCTTTGATCCAGAAAATTTGTTCCTCTACAACCACAAGTCACATTGACGTGAAACCAGTGCCCAATTGTTCAGCATGGTCCCCTGATGCCAGGCACCAAAGGGGACCCTAATGTGCCCATAGGTGGCGCTGTTATTGCTAATTAAAAATGTCAAAAATCCCATTGACTTACATTCATTTTATATCTCCATAACTACAAATCCAATTTGAACCAAATTTGGAAGATTTGTTCCCTATGGGCCCCTGATGACACCACAAAAATTTGGTGCAGTTCGGCCTAAAGGTGGCGCTATAATCGAAGCTGAAATACCCCATTCATTTCAATGGGATTTTCAAACTATGGACATTTTACCTCATAACTACGGCCTACTACATCGGACATTCGTAAAACTTATGTCTACGTGTTTGGGGGATTCTGCCGATTCCTATGGTGTAGGACACGCCTCTCTGCGATGACGGTTTCATTTTGCGAATTTGCGAAAACTCAAAAACCTATGTTAATTAACTCCTCCGAAGCCGCAAGTCCGATCGGCACGAAACTTTGCACGGACCATCTCTGGACCGAGCCGAAGAAAGTCTGTGTAGGGAATTTTGATCCGACAAAAAACGGCCGAATTACAAGCTAACAAATATTTACGAAAACGCTAAAAACACGAAGTATAACATAACTCTGGCTCGGAAAGGCCGATCAACACAAAACTTGACGACCTTATCTGCCCTGCCCCCTAGAAGGGCTGTGCAAAATTTGGTGCAGTTAGCCGCTAGTTGGCGCTACCCAAACAAAATCCCATTGACTTACATTCATTTTATTTCTCCATAATCACAAGTCCGATTGACACCAAATTTGGGTCAATTGTTCCCCATGGGGCCCTGATGACACCTGAAAAATATGGTGCACTTCAGTCAAAAGGTGGCGCTACAATCGCAGGTCAAATACCCCATTCATTTCAATGGTATTTTCAAACATGCCACATTTTGCCTCGCTTTGGAATTGCCCATAAACACCTGACTCAGGGACCTTACACGGGACATCAGCGGGGCAAGGGGGGCGACTCGCGCCAGGGGGCTTGGACCCCGTTTACAACTGCTCGCAGTTCTAGTTATTTTAGTTTTTGCTTAATGATGCTGTTTTGACCAACAATAGTGTAGGCCTATTCATGATTATTGACAAATATATTGACATTTACCGCTCCTCCACTCTGTAGAGTGGATGTCACTATAAGAGCCTGCAGGACTTCATTAATCAGGCAAAAGCATAAAATAAAAAGGGTTCAACGTTTTTCAGCGTTGTCAAGGTAACGTGATGAAGTGGGAAAGGGCCGTCCCGTTCCTAGTTACAGCATTTTGAGCCCTTGCAGCCTCTTGCACTCAGTCACTTTCCAAGTGACGTCAGTAAAGTCTGTGAGGGTTCAGGGCTTAGGGCTTAGGGGGCTCATTGGGATTGGGCCTATCTCCTCCAAACTAGCCTCCAAATGGAGCCGTGAATGAACATTCAACCTGTTGGTCACAGGTAGGTCCAACTGGAAAGCTCAATTTTTACCCGTTTGATGTTTCTGCTACAGCTTTTGTCATTTTCACACCTCTGAGTTGGAATTGTTCGTAGTAGCAGAGGTGGAACGACATCTATGTGAAAAGCCACAGCCGGCTTGCCGGAACAGGAGTGACGTTTCAAGTTGTTGTGTTACCAGTCGCACTATTTTATCGGTGTAAATCGACTGACTACAGCTGCGTCACGGCTTTGATAGATCCTCAGCCCGGTGTCAGTGTCCTCTGGAAGTGTCTCAGCAATGAATTGATGTTTGTCATTTTTGCGCTTCTACTACCTTCTTCACAGCTCTCTCTGCTCCCATTTTGTTCAACAGGCTGCATATCCACACGGAGCATTACAGAATAAGAGCATTTTGCTGACATGTTTTTATTGATTTTATTGAATTGGCATCAGTGCTTGCTTTTGTGCTTCTACGGTGATTAAGTAGGCTACGTAGTTAAATGGTTTCTTTTTTATATGTTTTGACAGTGTTTACTGTTGTTTTACGATCAGGAATCTGCACAGGGTATTTTATTTTGAAAACTGACCAGATGAGCTACGGCAGCAGCGTAGGCGGACTCAGTGGAGGTAACCCGGAAAGCCGCAGCGCTACATGAAAGCACATATGCTTGCAGGATTACGCCGCAATATTTTGTTCAGTATGAATGAGCGAATGTGGCATATTGGCGGACATTCTTTCTGCCTTTATTGCAGAATGGTATGAAATCGGCTACTGAGTGGTGTAGGGGAGGCATGAAGTACATTCACACATACGCGTCGGAATAGCACTCATGTACCATTTAATTTGATCATTTACCTGAAAAAAACACAACCGGTGACAGCGCACCTTCACACATATGAAAAAACCACAACCAGTGACAGCGCACCTTCACACATACACTAGCAGTCAAAAGTTTGGACACACCTTCCCATTCAATGGTTTGTCTTTATTGTTATTTTCTACATTTTACATTAATATTGAAAACATCAAGACATATAGAATCATGCATTAAACTAAAAAGTGTTAAAACGAACCATCATTATATTTTAGATTCTTCAAAGTAGCCTCTTTTTGCTTTTTTTTTTACCAGTTTGATGTTTCTGCTATATCTTTTGTCATTTTCACACCTCTGAGTTGGAATTGTTCGTAGTAGCAGAGGTGGAACGACGTCTATGTGAAAAGCCACAGCCGGCTTGCCGGAACAGGAGTGACATTTCAAGTTGTTGTGTTACCAGTCGCAGACTATTTTATCGGTGTAAATCTTGGCCTGCTCTCAATCAGCTTCATGAAATAGTCACCTGGGATGGTTTTCCAACAGTCCTAAAGAAGTTCCCAGAGGTGATGAGCACTAGGGCTGAACGATTTTGGAAAATAATCTAATTGCGATTTTTTTTTAACCAATATTGCGATTGCGATTTAATGTGCGATTAATTTTTAAGCTCTTTACCTTCTGTATTATTCAAAATGGACAAGCAGTAAATCAGTGTATACACAATATTAGATAGATAAAACTACTGTTCTTTCTTGTGTTATGATGAATTAGGTAGAATTATTATTATGAGCAATGGTGGAGAAGATCTATCAAATTATAATAACACGAGAAAGATAATTGGAGAGTCAAGTCACGGCATTAAATAATATGATATAAGATCATCAGGTCATCCTACCTACAGACCACAAGAAAAACTAACTCACCTCCAGTGTGTTATCCAGCAAGCCTCAATACAAAACCCACAGTTCAACCACCAATTATTGAGTCCTTATCTCAGTTCAAATCTCCTAAGAGTCCATCTTTCTATATCGCAGTAAGCAAACAAAAAATACTCAGTTTGAAGTTCAATTCAAAAGTTGGCCAACCAAAATAAAACCAAGTGACGCCTCTCGTGTTTAATAGACAAGCTTAGTAATTCTCGCGACAACAGCCTCCGATGCTGGTGATCAGTGCACTGGCTGTAACTCGGGACAGACTGGGCCTCTTTCGGACTTGTGAGTTTAGTTTGAAACGCAGTTTTACACAGATTTCCTGAGCTGACTGGTGGATGTGTGTGAGACCGATCGCCACAATACACTTACCTTACTACACGCATACACTGTTCTGCATTTTTCCTGTCAGTCAAAGATGCGGATGGCCCGACGATTTCACCCACCACCACCACCAAGTTACTCGCGGGTGGTGGCTGCTACTTTCATTCCTTTTGTCACACTAAAGTTTATGCAGTGACAGTTTCTGTCAAGATTAAGGCCATTGCACAACAAGAAGGCAAGGTACAGTGTAACGTGCAGACGAAGCACCAACTTCGAAGCGTCAACTTCATCTGCAGACTGCTTTACTCTTGGGTGTCATATGACCAGAGTATAATCGCAGCCTTTGCGATTAGAAAATCTTGTTTTATTACATCTGCGATAATATCGCAAGTGCAATTAATCGTTCAGCCCTAATGAGCACTTAAAAAACTGCTTTGTCTTCAGTCTGCTGTCCAACTCATCCCAAACCATCTCAGTTGGGTTTAGGTCAGGTGATTGTGGAGGCCAGGTGATCTGATGCTGCACTCCATCTATCTCCTTCTTAGTAAAATAGCCCTTACATAGCCTGGTGGTGTGTTTGGGTTCACGGTTGTGTTGATAAACAAATGATGGTCCCACTAAGCACAAACCAGATTGGATGGCATATTGCTGCTGTGGTTAAGCCTTTAATTTTGAATAACTCAACAACAGTGTCACCAGCAAACCACCATCACACCTCCTCCTCCATGCTTCACGGTGGGAACCACACATGTGGAAACCATCTGCTTACCTTTTCTGTGTCTCACAACCACATGGCGGGCAGAACCAAAAATATAAATTTGGACTCATCAGACCAAAGTACAGGTTTCCACTGGTCTAATGTCCATTCCTTGTGTTTCTTGGCCTAAACAATTCTCTTCTTGCTGTTCTTCTTCCGTAGTGTCTTCTTTGCAGCAGTTTGACCGTGAAGGCCTGATTCACTCAGTCTCCTCTGTACAATTGATGTTGAGATATGTCTGTTACTTGAACTCTGCGAAGTCTGTGTTAATCCGAGGTGCTGTGAATTTGTGGTTTCTGAGGCTGGTACCGCTAATGAACATTCCCTCTGCAGCAGCGCTAACTTTTGGTCTTCCTTTCCTGAGGTGGTCCTCATGAGAGCGTGTTTAGTGTGTGATGGTTTTCGCAACTGCACGTGAGGATACATTCAAAGTTCTTGAAATTTCCCGGACTGACTGACACCTATTTGATTGGTATCTTGCCATAACATGGATTAAAGCAGTACTTGAAGAGGGATATTCACCAGATAGAACTGTGTATCAACCTATGCATAACACAACTGATGGTCTCAAACACATTAAAGGGGACCTACTATGCTTTTCCACATTTTATGACTTATCTACAATGTCGGATGTTTATGTTAAACATGGGCAAAGTTTAAAAAAATGAGGTTAAAGCATTTAAAGAAAGTGAGTGAAAACATTTGTAGCACATAGTTTAATGATCGTGGGGAAATTTTAGGAGCAGCGGTCGTGATTCAGCAGCGGCGGTCAAGGCCTACATGAAGAATCAGTATAAGAAAAAAATAAAAAATTTGAACTTTGAATCATGCAAAGCTGCCATATGGGAGTCATAGAACAACAATATAGGCCTGGAAAAGCAGTATAATAAGTCTCCTTTAAGAAGACAAGGCACACCAGGTGAGGGGCAAGGATTTCAACCCGGGTCTATAAGGTACCAAACATGCAACTTGACCGCAACAGCAAAGAGTCAGGCTCGTTGGTATGGCAGTCCCAGTGCTTACTCAACCGTAGTGACACTACACACTGCCCTCACCTTTGAAAAACACCAACCTGCCCTTTACACATAACAGGTGTTCGTCACACCTATCTCTGGGGTCCCTCACACACACAGGGGTCCAGCAACCCTGGGGGTCCCTCCTACAATTCACATACAGGGTACGCCTCCGGCAATCTCCCAGCAAGCCATCCCACCACTGCCAGTGCCACTATATGTTAGGGAAGGGCAAGAGCAGATATGAACCGTATCTACAGGGTACAAAACGTGCAACTTGATCACACTGTCGAGAGCCAGGCTCATTGGTGTGGCAGCTGTACTGATGGTGGTCCGTCACACCTGGTAACTGAAAACCATTCCATCTGACTACTTGGCAAAGGCGGTCAAGCAAAAGGTGGCTACTTTAAAGAATCTAAAATATAAAGAGAGAGCTGGATATAAACCATATTCTTGTTTGTATAACATTTTTTTGTTTACTAATTCCATGTGTTCTTTCATAGTGTTGATGTCTTCAGGATTAATCTACAATGTAGGGAATAATAGAAATAAAGAAATCCTTTGAATGGAAAGGTGTGTTCAAACTTTTGACTTGTAGGCCTAGTGTATGAAAAAACATAACTGGTAACAGCGCACTTTTAAACATATGAAAACATGATCCTATTAGTGGCAGCGCACAATGACACCCGTATGAAAAACTGATTCATTTTTCATGTAGCATTATAAACACAAAACACAAGTGTGTCAATTGATTATTAGTCAAATAAATATGAAAAATATATGTTCTACTTACGTTATAGGCGCACTCTCCGAACTTTTCGCTGTGCAAAGTCGTTCATTAAACCCTTTCAACCCGCTGGTAGACACGGGCATTACCGATTGGTCGTGTGGCAAGTCCAGATCTGTTTTATTGAGCTCCTCAGGTAAGATTTGATCAGTTTTAATGGTGCAGACTTTCCCCAAAGCTTGCTGCAGTTAATGTCCACAACATCTTAACATGCTGTCTATTAAACAACCGGTATGACAGGAGTTGCGAGGGAAGGGAAATATTATTTTACATTTTTGTAAATATGCCATTACTCGTTTGCTTCCTCAAAAACTTCATCGTCTCTTGCAGTCCGCAGTGTTTCAGGCTGTAGACATTTGAATGTGTCCGCCCTCCTCATCACCGTGGTGGATGGCGCGCAGCTGGTGCTAGCTGCAGCTGCAGGTGTCCCCTCCGGCTCTTCATACTCTTACTTCGTGCTAGCTGCTGCTCCGTCTTTATTTTCTAAAGAAACTGAATAATTTCGTAACCTCTGCTTTTTCTTACTCGGCTGCTTTCTTCAATTTTCGTTTCTGAAACCCGCTTTTGTGTTTGTAATCCGTATCGCGTTAATTCCTCAATTGGTGTCACTTGCTAATTAGCATACTCCTCTGTGAGGCTCACAATAGTGCGCATGTCCATGACAATGAAAGCCCAGAATTCTGCGCGGGCACGCCTTGCACATGGCTGTTTCTCAAGACATTAAACTTCAACATAAAATCGCCCATGATTTCATCCGAACTTAAACTTAATTTAGGTGTAATATACTATAGAGCTCTGTGTCAATAAAGTGTTTTTATGTAAAGTGTTTCGTGTTATTGTTATTGAAGGTGAATGACATCAACTGTCAGGTTCGTAAGGAGCTAGGTTGTAAAACAAAGTGCATTTAAAAGAGGCTACGCCACATCCAATTATTTAAGACAGGAAATTGATTACACATAGAAACTCTGTTTTTAGTACTGGTATTGAGAGTGACTGAAAGGAGAGCTAAAACTAAGCCACAGTTGACCCCAACTCTACAACCAGCTTAACAAAATGTATCAGACAGGTTATCATGTGTTAAATAATGATTTAAAATAAAATGATTTAATTAATTTGAATAACAAACAAATTAGCACTTAACTTATTTATTTTGTTGAGGAAAAGGAACTGAAAAAAAGATTGCATTATAACTGTTTTCAATGCATACCATTGTTGCGTTAATGTTTTCGGTTTAGTAATCATGATTTATAAATGACTGACTGACTGAGCTCGGGCCAACAATGTTTCTCTCCTACTGGACTTGATCAAAGAGAAAAGAAAAGACAAGTTTTTTTTAACACTGAGCCTTCCTCCTTATTTTAACAGCTGTTTAACTAATGACCGGAGGGGGGCAGCATTACACCGATGCCTTGTCTACTCCGCCTGAAATAAACAAGACGAAGAAGAGAATTGCCCACACTCGACGCAGTTTCTGGCTGATCTACTGTTGACAACACCGGGGGAACTACTTCAGCCGGGTAACGTCAACTTTATACCGTTAGTTTGCACATTATGTACGTGGGTGTTTCGCTGATAGTGATAATGTAATTAAATATCGCTGTCTGTCTGTCTGTCTTTTCTCAGTTGTCATGGAGCGATGTTTTAGGTAGGAAGAGCACAGGAAAGCGCTTAACTAAGCTACCTTCTCCCGTTGACCGTATGTTATGCTTCTGCGCCAGTTAGCTTTCTGTCTTGCCTTACTAAATGGCTAAAATGAAAAGACTATTTTACAGCAGGCCTAAAAGAGAGCCTTTAAGTAAGATAACTCAATTTTAGCTCGCTGACAGTGTTGTACTATGTGTTCAGGCTAGCTCTGATAGTGGGGACGCGACGCTGAACTCCACTCAAAAATTTATCAATTTAAATGTTTCCCCTGCTTTTCACTTACAGGACCCATCTGATAACATTTGACTCAGTTGCTTTTCTTAATCGTTGTGAGCCTCTTTAGTATATCTGGAGTTTTGCAGTAATTTACACACAACTTGTAGCTTTATTGCTACCCATCTATTACTAACAAAACAATACATATTATGCCCATCACAAGCATTATGCTGTACTGTTCTCTGCAATTTGGTCTGCCATGGAGTTACATGACCCTGTCTCTATCTCTCAAGTGTGAAGTGAAGTTGGCATGTATCCCGAACTGAAGGTCGGATTTGGTTAAGGAAAGTAATGAGTCATAGCTTCTGAGAGGTATATTCGCCTTTATGCAAGAATACATTTACGTTGTAATTTGGCCAATTCAAGGCCAAAGATATGACGCGTAAAGCCTTGCTAAAATAGATAATATTGTGCTGCTTTGACTGCATGCCACACCTCATTTCCATGAGCCAGTTTTGACATAAACCACCATTTCTCTCAAAGCTAAAGAAACGTTGTTTCTTAAACTTCTGGTTCTCTTGCATGGATTAAGAACTTAAAGATATTTTTTGTGCATGTAATTGTGAGTGCATCATTTTTGTGCATGTTTAGATCTGTCCAATCTGTCCTCTACTGGTTTAGTCTGTAAAAATGTGTTTTTAATGGGGTTTTCTGTCAGGAGACCTCAAAAAATCTATTTTTCCTTTACAAAAGTGAATTTATCAAAGCTGTTAATAGAAAGTGAACCTTTTTTCTCCTTTCATTCACAACTACCTCTTGTCCCTTTTTGAAGTGTCAGCAGGGATGATTCTGCTCCTCGCACCCCACCTCCTCCAACATCGCCTCCTCACGTCCTCCCCTCTCCTCGTCATCCCCCTCCTATTCCTCCCTCCTCTCCCCAGTCAGCCCTGACTCCTTCTCCCCGACAAGAAAAGCAGAGTTTTGCGGGAGCCATGGTGGACGTCAGTAAGTGGCCCCTGTTCTCTCTGCTAAGCACTGAGGAACTAGCCACAGTTCGCCAGGCCTGTGTCTTTGGAATCTCTGCTAATGAAGCCATCTACATCACACATGCCAATGAGGTGAGGGGCGCGTGGGAGACATATATCCAGCCTCTTTCAAGAGTCTTTATTTATCTAAATTCAAAGAGTTTAAAAGTATTGTTATTTCTTCTAAAGCTATTGTTTCAACATGCAATGAAGGTTTACTTATACTTTTTTTCAAATTGCTGTTATGGTGGATGCTTTAAAGTATGTGTTGTCCTTAATCTCCACTTTCATTAGGTTTGTGTTTGTCAAGTTCAAAAGGGCATCAAGTTTACACAGTGAGGAATCTGGCTGTATATCAAACGTGAAACCTCCAAATTTAAGTGTGAAATATTTGATTCTCTGCATTTACATTCAGAGTTATCATCAACCATCTTAGCCTAGAAACTGAGCAAACCGTCCCCAAGTTAAATAAAGCAATTAACTGTTTTATGTCCAGGTGATAAGATATTGCTTGAGATGAAGAGCTCACATAGCAGATTTCCTCCAGGAAGTTTTTAGCAGAGGTGTTAAGGCACTCACAACCTGATGCATTGTTTTTTGTTGTCAGTTTTTTTAATAGATGGCGGCCTCAACAACATCCACCCTTATTAAATAAATGGCATTTGCAGTATTAAGTAGCACTTCCGCTCTTTTCCGTGATGTTTATATAGTGGATTTTTTCTGATGGTAGCAGAAGTACGGTAGTCCACCTCCGCCATTATACACTGCAAGAGACATTGCTTTCATTGTCATAAGCAGGCCGCTATTATAGCATGTATGTCAAAATGTTACAAAAGTGAGCATCATGATGCGTTCTCATGATGTGTGTGTTATTATTTCCTAGATATTTGTGTTTGGGTTGAACAGCAGTGGCTGCCTTGGTACAGGAGACAGTCTGAGCACCATTGTGCCAAAGAAACTGGACTTCCTGCGGGGGAAGAAGGTCGTCAGCCTGAACTATGGCAGCGGGCCCCACGTCTTATTGGCTACTGAGGGTAGGCTCTTACATATGCTAGCTATGTGCTCTATGTTTCAAACAGTCACGTTTCCAACAACCAATATGTCTAAATAGTTAATACACAACTATGAAAGCTAAGTGTGCATTTCATCTTACTGAGATTATTTTGTTCAGTTTCTATAGACCTTTTGACCATGGGAAAACGTTTGCATGGTGCAACTCTGGATGATCTGTGGTGTTGATTTATTGCAGATGGAAGTCTGTTTGCTTGGGGCCACAATGGCTACAGTCAGCTGGGGAACGGGACAACCAACCAAGGACTGTCCCCGGCGCTGGTCACCGCTAACCTACAGAACAAGAAAGTGACAGAAGTGGCATGTGGCTCACATCACTCCATGGCCCTCACTCAGGATGGAGAGGTAGCTAACTCTACTGTTTCATCATCATTTTCTGATTTAAAACAATACTACCACTACTTGTATTGATTTAAAATGATTAATTTCCAGCTTTGTATGGAAATGATGATTGAATAATTGCATTACTTGGCATTTCATCATATTTACATATACTAGTGTGTTTGGATTTCATATTTAGTTTTAGCTCATTTGAAAGTCTTGACATAGCCTCCTCACGCTCCTGCCGGTGTCAGAGTAAGCAGCTTACTTTTAACCTCGAAGCATTACAGCTAATTAGGCTGTGTTTGTAGTTACCAGGAAAGGCTGTTACCATGTTAAATGTTACAAACTGCACACTAGTGCATTTCACAGTTGTGTAAATATTGCATTGTTTGTCTGCATTCTATTATTGTGCATGACGCTTGTTGGCAGGTTGAAGTTGGATCTTTCTTAAAGGAGAAGTTTGGTATTTTGGGAAATACATTCATTTGCTTACTTGCTGAGAGTGAGATGAGGTGATTAGTACCACTCTAATATCTGTGTGTTCGTCCTGATGCTGGAGCCAGCAGCTGATTAGCTTAGCACAAAGCCTGAGGAGGGCTTTGGAGTCTGAGGGGGGGCAAAATCCACTTCACCGATTAGAACCTCTAAAGCTAACCTATTAACAGTAAATGTAACAGTCAGTAAATGTAGGAGCGGCCAAGAAATGGCCCAGCACATGCCCTAAGTAAAATCACAACTTGTTGTTTATATACTTCAGTTTTTTTATGGATTAAACAAACTAACATGTTAATTAGTGAGCTTTGAAGTTGCTTATAGGGTTAGGGTACATGCAAGCAGAGCCAGGCTAGCTGTTTTTATGCTAAGCTAAGCTAACCATTTCCTGGCTATAGCTTTATATAAAGTGTATAGACACAAATGAGAGTGGTATCAATCTTCTCATCTAAGTCATGGCAAGAAAGCGAATAAACATATTTCCATAATTGTCCAAATATTGCTTTAAGAGATATGATGGCATATTTTTCAACAGTGAATGTGGATTTAGAGATTTAAGTGGCTGATTGTAAGATGTTTCAGATTAAAATTCAAGGTTGCTTATATTTTCTGTTGAATGAGGAAATGGTCTCAGGATTACTCACAAGGAGCTCTTTCTTGCAACCTAAGAAATATTGTTACAGTGATGACAGCCTTAAATTGGAAAGCCATGGAAAACAAAATTGATAATAACAAGTGTAAAGTTGCCTGTCACTACAACTTTACCACTAAAAGTTGACCAAGTTGCACTGCTTGACCTGACCTGCCTCCCTCCAGGTCTTTGCATGGGGTTACAACAACTGTGGCCAGATTGGCTCAGGCTCCACAGCCAACCAGCAGTACCCAAGGAAAGTCACCGGCTGCTTGCAGGGCAAGATTGTGGTTGGCATCACATGTGGACAGACTTCCTCCATGGCTCTGGCCGACAACGGAGAGGTGAATTTAACATGAAATCTCAATGATCCCAGTAACAAATCTGAACTTCGCGCTGTATTATCATTGTTTTATGTTTATCTAGGTTTATGGCTGGGGCTACAATGGTAATGGACAGCTGGGTATTGGTAACAATGGAAACCAGCTGACACCTTGCCGCCTCATTGCACTCCAGGGGCTGTGCATTCAACAGGTAAGGCAACAACCTAATGTAATGTTGGCTGCTGATACTGTGTATGCCACGGTTGCTCAAAAAGATGGCCATAATATAGGGCTGGGCAATAAAACAATAATGATTATTATTATTATTGCAATATGAGTTTCCTCAGTAACAATATAATTCATTTTCAAAATATTGTCAATAAATATTTGGTCTAAGTCATTTGAATCACGAACAAAGTAGCACTTAAAGTTTCTATAAAGATATTTATTTTGTTTTAAAAAAGGGACTGGAAAAAGATTTACTAATCATATTTGTGGAAAAATATTTTATTTTAATTGTTTTGAATGTTCTACCTCAGATTTGTTAAGTGATCCACTGTTTGGCATCAAGTCACTTTAAGTCAAGTTTAATAAGTCACTTTCTGACCATAAAGAAGTTTAACCACATCATTAACCATCTGATTTCTTCAATTTTCACTCAGGAGTTCAATCAGCTTTTAAACTTGAAAGAAATAATAACGAATAATATGAAATGTTTTGACCATATTGCCAAGCCATACCATCACATACTCGTCTCAAAGTATGACTAATTCATGAGTCACTTGGTTCCTGTTTTCCAGATTGTGTCAGGCTACAGCCACTGCCTGGCACTAACAGATGAGGGGCTGCTGTACGCCTGGGGAGCAAACACCTACGGTCAACTGGGAACTGGCAACAAGAGCAACCACCTCAGCCCTGTGCAAATCATGGCTGACAAAGAGAGGTAGGGGGAGAAGCAAGGGCTGAGGGCAGAGCAGTAGTTCTTTGTATTTGGAAGATAGGAAAGCAAATTTCTTCTCTTCCTGTTAAGACTTAAACTTCCTGTTTCCTGTCTTCATTTCCCCCCTCTGTACTTCAGCTTCCACTCCTGGTCTGAAGTAGTTGTCAGTGGGGAAAAAGGAACTCTTCACAGAGTTGCTCCCCTTCATAAACAATGACTATAGACCAAATCCTGCCACAGCAGAAACACTGTTCGCCCCAGTGTGCTGTCCTTCCCTGACACAGCTGTCAAGTTTTCCTCTTGTTGTGGCTGTAACACAATATTTACACCTCCCCATGTGAATCTATACATACTGGAAAATTAAAACATGCCCATGTGTTAACGCATATCTCATTCAGCAGGATTGTAGAGGTCGCAGCATGCCATTCAACGCATACTTCAGCAGCCAAGACCCAAAGCGGGCAGGTATGTGAGTGGATTTGTGTATTTCCTACCTTCAGAGTTTGTACAAGGGTTTAATGATAAATCAGTTTGCTGTTTTCTGACCTGGGATGTTCATCTGGTCTGTATAAAACATTCCTGATTCCTGAGTCCCCGCTTCCCAGTCTGTGCCTCTGAATGTCATGATAGTAACACTGTTTATCCTCCAGGTGTACATGTGGGGTCAGTGCCGGGGTCAGTCCATTGTCATGCCGCACCTCACGCACTTCACCGCCACCGATGACGTCTTCGCCTGCTTCGCCACGCCCTCCGTCATGTGGAGGCTCATGTCTGTCGGTGCGAGAACGAGAAGTAAAACGAGATTCTGTTTCAAATGTGTGGGGTTTTTTTTAAAAGGCTGATTTATTGTATTCTGCTTTGTTCCAGAGCACGATGACTTCCTCACAGTTGCGGAGGCTCTTAGGAAAGAGTTTGACAGTCCAGAAACGGCTGACCTCAAATTCAGCGTTGACGGCAAATGCATTCATGTTCACAAAGCTGTGCTGAAGATCAGGTACGTGTGTTCATGTGAATAAAAAAAGACATAGATACTACAAGGTGCCAGTACAATACCTGAGTCTGGTACCATTATTTTCTCAATACTTATATTTTTGTACAAACCCCTAAGTTCAAGCGTTAATTGTTGTCTGAACACAAGCAGCTGTACAATAGTATTATATAAACAAAATGGGGACATTTGATGCCAGCATTTGTACAAGACAGTTTTCGACACTCAGTGTTTCAGACGCATTTCAATCTGTCTTTTGTTTGGTGTAGGTGTGAGCACTTCCGGTCCATGTTTCGCTCCCAATGGTCGGAGGATCAGCAGGACGTCATAGAGATAGGCCAGTTCTCCTACCCCGTCTACAGATCCTTCCTGCAGTTTCTCTACACAGACACTGTTGACCTTCCACCTGAGGACGCCATCGGTTAGCACAAATGCACTCGAAACATACTACGTTCTCTCATTTCTATGGTTTGACATCGGTTTGCGTGTTCTGTAGAAATCTATTTATACTGCAGCTGTGTGTGTTTTTGTGTGTTGACTACAGGCCTGTTGGACCTGGCCACCTCTTACTGTGAAAACCGCTTGAAACGTCTGTGTCAGCAGATCATCAAGAGAGGAATCACTGTGGAAAACGCCTTCACCCTGCTGTCTGCTGCCATACGATATGACGCCGAGGTACAATACACACACAAAACATACTGTGCACACTGCAGTACTGTAATGACAGGGTTATGGTGTAATCTTAATAATGGGTTCATCCAGCTTTTAAAGATCCATCCTACTTTCTTATACTTCACAATAGTCTTGATTTAAAACAACTGAATGGTTGAATAAATGGGGTAGTGATTTGTAAGTAACCACATGTCTAGTAAAATTACATGATTTCTCAGATAGTTTTGATGTCCATTACTGAAGTAAAACACAGAATAAGGTGACACCCAGTGTGCACACAGTGAACTACATGAACAATACGCCCCTCTGTTCTAGAAATGGCTCCTGCCCTGTACTGTGTTAAGTTGCTGCCGTGGCATTGTGTTCTCCAGAGAGATCATGTCAGTTTTCTCTTTTCTGTTCTGTTCTCATCTGTTCTGTTACATTACCGTACAGAATATGTTGTATTTTCTAATCCTCTCTCATATTATTTGTCATCTTCCAGGACCTGGAAGTGTTTTGTTTCAGGTTCTGTGTAAACCATCTGACTCAGGTGACTCAGACTGGAGCCTTCTGGCAGGTGGACGGAGCAATGCTCAAAGAGTTTATCAGCAAAGCTAGCCGCTGCGGAGCCTTCAAGAACTGAGCGGTACTCTTAATGTTTTTTACAACTTGTAAAATATATTCTGACGGGGACTGCTCCAAAAGTGTCAGTTCTGATCACATTCCTAAGAGCAAGCGAAGATTTACATATTAACTGAAGCACATGTTGTCACATCAGCAGCATCATTCACAAGATGTTGGACTGGAACTTAAGCTGCATTATTCGTGGATCTGAAATCAGCACTTTGGCCAATTCCTGTGGAGTCGTTTGACAAAGTCACGGCGGCTTTTTCTCTCGCTGCATTGTATTCGTTAAATGCTGTATGTATACTTGAATTTTTTGTTTCCTCGCCCAGTGCTTATATGTCCGGACATGTCTTCCTTTACTTCTGGAAAAGTTATTATGGGAAGACCAAAAACGTGGACGCAATGGAAAACTAGTTCAAAGAACGAAGTGAACTGAGAGAGATCTTTTGTTAAAAGCCAGGACACTAGCACTACTGTAGTGAAATACCTCTATGAATCTCTATACATCTACTCACTATTTCTGTCATTTTCAGGCAAAAGTAGCTCCTGAATGTGTTGAGCCTTTAAATTCAATGCAACTCTTGAAGCTGTTGAATCACTAAAGAGAAGTCCCATTCAGAGGCGTTAGCAGACACAGTTGATCCAGATCCTACTATGGCTGGTTAATTGTTCAATCGGCTGGTGTTCTGTATATTTTATAAGTTAAACCAGTGTAGGATTTATAATATTTTCCTTTTTATGCTTGCGTCTTTTTCTTTTATGTTATGTTCATTCAGCCTGATTTAAGTTTTGTTGTATGGCACTTTAAGAAACTACAGTTGCTTCTTCTTCACATTCAGTAAAGCAGTAATGGTTCAAACGCTGTGGAGGGGAAGACTAGAAAACTGAGTCAAAGAATGTTGCACTAAAAATGTTGCTAGCAGATTTGTTTCCTTCCTTGAGAGTGTAATAGTTGTAAAATGTATCTAGGGCAAGTGGTATGTTACAGACGCTTGATATTTAACGAATGACCTTCCTTATTACACTAGGACCTTCAACAATCTGAACCAAGGTGACTGTTTTTATCTGTTTACGTTTGCTCATGTTATTTGGGCAGAGGCAGAGAAACAAACAGGCACCCAAACTCTTAAAGACCAAAATGGTTCCTTAGTAATTCCTTTGTAATTTATCACTTTTTCTTCAGGTTTTTCTGTAGATACAATGAAAATACACAACACTGAAGACACTGCAGGAGATTACAAGCACTGTAAAGTAAAGCAATGTTTTGTTTACATCTGTTTGCTTGGGCTTAGGAAGACCAAAACCTGCCTGCATGTCCTAGTTTTTACTTTCTGCTGCATCACCGTGAGATGAGTGTTACTGAGCAAGACTGGTGAGATCAGTTTCTGTTTCCTCTGTTGGGTTTCTATTTCTTGATCTTCTCAAATGCTTGAAATAACCTTTTTTTAAAAATTTGGTTTGATCTCTGTTTGTTTTAAAGCAGTATCATTCAGGTTAGAAAACAAATACATGTGATGCATTGAGGTTAGGTTTCTGTTTTAGTTGATGCTTTAGTGGGATGAGGAACAGGTTTACAGTTTTCTTCTTCTTTTTATATGAAAAGCAAACTGGGAAGAATGAGCTTGTTTTGCTTACTGCATTAAGATAAAAATATATTTTTATTATGTTCTGTTAAGCTTTTATTTACATAGGGCACATTTATAAAACTGCTTGTAATTCAGTTCAAATTCAAATTGTCGTGTAATGGTTTACTTTGAGGTGAACAGCATTACAAGGTTGGCATTTGTATGACTGTTCTTTTGCTGTGACATTTTATTTTACATTGCTTTTTATATTTAGTTATGGAATGACATGATTCTGTGAAGGAATAAATAACTCTAAACTCTGCTTTGTTTCCATATGTAATGTGTATTTCGCACTAAAGCGGTCCAGTGTTAGTTCATTCTTATTGCGTACATTTTCATTGGCATTAGATCAGACTTCATACATTGTTGCCGACCGTTTCTTTCTACATTTGATGTGGTGTATTACCAAAGGAGCTTCTCTTCATAGCTGCGTGCTGCCACCTGCTAACACAAGTAGGTATTTAACATGAACCAGTCGTTGCCCCGCCCCCTTGGTTGTGTCGGACGTTATTGCGGAAATAATCCGGAACTACGTCAAGTTAGCTACGATAGCAACAAGTAAGGTCCATTCTCTTCTGAAATAAGATATTAAAATTGGCCATGAAATAAACAGTATAGAGTAACCGAAACATATTTTATGTAAAATTTAGTAAGTGAAAGTCTAGCTGTCTGCCCTCTTGTAAGTCTCTGAGTGTTTGATCCATCTCTTCTCCCATTTTTGGATTTGTGCCGGTGTAGTAGCGTCATCCGGTCATGCATTCGGTGAAGGTGGACTTTCGATTTCAAGGAAATGGCAATAATAACAAAGTCTCGCAGAGTACGTTAACACATGGCTCGCCTATCAAAATAAAAGCTTTATCCTTTTGTGCGTGTTATTGAACTTAGTGTCAATTATAATTTTCCTCCTAAAGCAAACATTTATTTAGCCTATGCCCCCACCCCACCCCCACACAAAATGGCATAGTACAGTGCTCAATTAACGCAGGAGCACACAAGCCGAGAAGGTGAAGTACGTTAAAATAAATAAATAAAAATAACGACAAAATCAAGGCTCAAACATAGATAAAAGAAAGTCAGTGTGGAGTAAGGGAAAGTGAGAATATTGCTAGGGGTTTTCCATGAATATAGTTATTTGGTCTTGATTTCTGAATTAATTTTTTTGTGTAAAAGAACTTTCCAAGAATGATTACTGAGTGGCTTGCCAGGTCATGTTGTGATCTTTCAACATTTTTCTTTGTTAGCCTAGAAAAGTTTAGGGAACAACCAGTAATGCACATAGTCACAGAATAATAACGTGACAGGGTACTGACAGAGGGAAACACGGCTGTATTTTATTTTATTAATGGTGCGTATTCTGCGCGAAGTGCAGCTAATCTTCACGATTTTGTTTTGACTTTTATTTTGAAAGCGCTGACCGGAAGCGGTGTGTATATACCTGCAGCTTCTTTCGCACAGTGTCCGGTGCAGCTCAGAGACTGCTTGTCACTGTTTACCAGGCTAATATTCATTCTGCTTCAAGTGTTGTCTCCTCACCAGCTGCTCTTGTCTTCCTGGAGTCCGCGACGAGAAATTATTTCGCTCGCTCGTGGAGCGAATGGAAGGAAGTGAGATAAAGAACCGAGCCGATCCGGGCCAGTCCCGGCCAGGTCGAGATACGAGAGAGAGCAGCACCCAGACTGACAGCAGAGTGCAAGGTGAGCCACACGTAGAGGGGGATCATGTTGTAGTGGTGTAGCTACATAGGTTTCTGTTCTTTCATGTCATAAAACAGCTGATATATATGTGTGTGAGAGAGAGAGAGAGAAAGAATTCATCAGTGCGAGCTAGCTACGTCTTTTCTCTAGCAGCTTTCCAGTACTCATCACGAGTATCTAAAGAAAAGTAGTGCAGAAGGAAATTCACATTATCCTGATTTATTCTAAAGTGTGGGAAGTATCCATCCTTGTCACAGTGTGGTGAGCTGTCAGTCATTATCACATGCCAAACAAATATACACAAGGACCACTTGTCACTCATCAAGTGACCTACAAGGTAATACCTTTTAATTTATTGTTTTTATTTATTATTGTTAGTGTACTTTTGTCAGCTCTGTGTGTCTTAGTCGAGTCCAGCTGAGTGGGTGCAAGGTTTAAATAGAGAAGAGAGGGGAAATTGTTGAAATACATTATAGATTTGATTATCAATAACAACTGAAGAACAAAAATCAAGATTAGATGCTTGTTTTGTGTATTTAAAAGCGATGCACTTTCAAGCATTCAACTTCAGTGTCAGCAAGAGTGCACACAGCAAGTTAAATTCAGTTCCTTCACCTGTTCCATGCAAGTGAGTCAACCTAAGTTGGCACGGACATAATCATTTTGAGTGGCAAATGGATAACTTAAGATAATAATGTAGATGTATGGTCATAGCAGCACATCGAGGTTTAGATTTATCCAGCATAATAAGATAAATAGGAGAGAGTCTAGTTTTGCTGCTGTCACTTCTTTTTACTGCAGTTGTTAAACGCAGAAGCCAGAGGAGGCTTTTAATCCATCAAAACTCGACCCTGGCACTCCTTCACATACATGACATTCTATATTCTCCCTCTAGCCAAGTGATTAGGCTCCTTAGCATGAAGACTTTTTGCCATTTAAACATGGACAAGATGACTCATCATTCTTGTTTTGGCCGTCCTCCAGGTCATGGCTCCAGGTTATCGAAGGTAAACCTGTTTACCTTGTTGAGTCTGTGGATGGAGCTGTTCCCCCAAGAGCAACCTGAAGAGGATGTCCACAGTCCAGTAAAAAAAATTTAGTTCATCTACGACACATTTAGCACACGCTACAGTGAGTTATTGTTCTCTATGTTAATTAATAGTTCTGTTTCTGCTGTGTTCCAGATCCGTGGGATGGGTCTGGTGGTGGTGCGGGACAGTAAGGTGGTTGGGCTCCACTGTTCAGGGCCTGAGCTCCACGCAGGACAGGCAGCCATCATCCAACATGACGCCTGCCTGGCTGACTGTCACTTGTACTTCTCTAGGAGACCCTGCGCTACCTGCCTCAAGATGATCATCAACGGTGAGGAGAGAGGGAGAAACTTAGATGCCAGAGAGATTAGTAGACACTGAGGTTATCCGCAAAGTAGAGGTCTTTCTTTAAATGTCTCTGCTCATTGTGCCACGACATCTGATACGGTACAACAACTACACAAAAACCATTTTATTTATTTATTTTTATTCAGTGTTTTTTTTTCTAAGGAAAATGACAGCTTGGAGCAGTGCCACCCAGTGTTTACAACCTGGCCTTTCTTGAATGCCTGACTGGTTCTAGACATCTCCCAGACTCGCTCACATCTCCAATTTGCTTATCAATTTAAAACAGTAACACAATTTTGAATAAGGTGACATAAAAAAGTTCAGTCTAATTATCAGGCTAAGTTTATACAGAGACACACAGTTCAACAGGAAAACATAGAAACATCACAATGATACAAGAAAAATACCAACAACAGAAAAAGTAACAGAAAAGCATTCAGTGACTGTTCCTGGTGTATTCAGTTTGAAATCATCCCCCCATGATAAGAAAGTGGATAGAGAGAGAGAGTATAGGGCTCAACATGCAGCAAAGGGCCGCAGGCTGGATTGGAACCCAGCCTGCTACAGGAAGGACTCAGCCTTGTACACGGGGCGTGCTCTCGCCACTAATTAAGCTAACCACGCCCTGCATTCTGAGTTCTGTGGTTAACGAGTTCCGCATATTAATCCCTGAACAGAGAAAGGTGTCTGTCCAAAGGAGGAGGCGTTATTGCCACTAAAGCAGGTTTCGATTCAAAATATACTGATTCTCTTTTTTTAAAATCTTATTTTAAATCCATCACTAAGTATATGTGTAAAGTTCTAACAAATAATGAAGAATATGAGCAAGAAGTTGCTGCAGCACAATAATAATAATAATAATAATAATAATAATAATAATAATAATAATAATAATAATAATAGTAGTTTGGGGAGCACAAAGACATATTAAACAAAATTCTTTGCAGCCTATTACTTTGTTTTAAATACAATTTGTGTATTTCAGAATTAGTAGTGTAAATGCTGTTTAAAGTGATAGAAAAATATTAGACTATGCAACATAACCTTAATTAATCTCTATCTTATGTTGTGAAATGTTATTTAATAGTAATTAACTATATCTTCACAATTTCTTTAACTTTCAAAGTGGCATATCTAGTTAATTATGGTTAGTGCTGATAGTCATTGTCATGGTTTAAGAGTAGAGACTCTTTTACAGTTTACATTTACATCATGGTGAGAGGTGCCAACCTGAGCAGTAGGAAATGCCAGTACATCTGGTTTTGTAGAGATCAGAAATTCCTAAATGCTCTTTCAACCTTAGTAGATGTTGTTGTCACTGTTTCTCAGTGAACAGGAATTCCTCTGACATTTGCTTTTGCTTTCAACCTATTTTAAAAGAGCCTGTCTTGGCGAGTCGTATCGTTGTACAGGGTGTGATGAAAGTTTCAGTACTGGCTTTTTATATAGCTCAGTTGGGGTTTTTGTAGATCAGCACTTAGCTGAACTTTGGAACTGTCCTTCTGACCTCACGCCTGGCTCCACCTCCGCTGGGGAAAGTTAACAGGAAGCAAATACGGATGATGCTGTTTGCCCTTTTATAGCTGGAGTCAGTCAGATCTCCTTCTGGCCCGGAGACCCTGAGATCAGCATGCTGAGGTCCACCTCTACAAACCATGCAAACTCCCACAGTCCACCTGACTGCATCACGGAAGAGGCCGCCTTGGACGCCGTGGCAACAGAGAAGCTCAAGTCCAACAGCTGTCCTCACATCTGTGTGCTGCTGCAGCCACTGGCGCCCGGCCTGGCGCAGTTTGTTTACGAGACGTCCAGAGAGTGTGATTTCATGGAGAGAGTGACTGAAGATGAACCAGGGCTGAACACAGAGGAACTCTTTAACAGGTACCTTTGTTACTGCAGCGGTAATAAAAACAACTCTGTGATTACTTAGCTAGATGCAGAGACATTGACTGTTACACTTTTTAATTGCTCATGTGCCTTCAAACACTTTTTAAATGGTTATTGCTCTCTTGATACTTAATAAATTCCAGGACGTAGGTTAAGTACTCATCACTAGATGCTGCTTGTAAATCTTATTTTTGTGAGCGTACAGTAATAATTAGAGGACTTAGATAAGCCTATCAGCATTTTTATCATGTCAGAGCTTCTTTCATCTGGCAGACAGCACTACGACACTCTTTGGAGAAATGTTAATGAGTAAAAGTCAGAATCAAAGTCTGAATTTCAGTTCATTCTTAAAAAGTGGCTTGGCTTAGTAGTGTTTTATATAAATAGGAGAAATTCTTCCTGCCTTCTAGAGAGCGGACAAGACACCTGAAGGATTTCTCCAAACAGTTCCTGCTCAAGACGTCTCGGCAGCACCGGGAGATTTTGACCCAAATGGGCCTGGAGAACTTCTGTGTGGAGCCGTACTTCTCCAACCTGAGGAACAACATGATGGGGCTGGTGGAGGTTCTAGCTGCAGTGGCTGCTGGGGTGCCACAGCAACACTACGGCTTCCACAGGTCAGAAACACACAAGTTATTTATATATTTATTTATTTGGAAATGGGAATCTTCATTCGCTTGCAATCCACAGTGGTTATTTGTTGTTGATTGTGTCGTTCCTGTGACCCCAGGGAACAGCATTCAACCCCTGACCCCAAGTCCTCACTGCCTCCTCGTCACGAGGGACTACCCCAAGAAGTGGCTCGCCATTGCATTATCCAAGCCAGGCTGCTGGCTTATAGAACAGGTCTGGTTGTTTTTTCTGTTGCTTCACGGTAATCGAAAGGGATGTAGCATCGCAGTACATATCCTATTACAGGTCACAATGAACATATAGAGATAAACACTTGCTCAATTACCTCTAAACACTATAATCAAATAGATAGAGTAAGTAATGAGTGATAATATGTTTGTCAAACTGGACTGACAGTGGTCAGTCCAGTAATGCACCTGTCGCTGCTCTCACTCTACTTGCTTTGAAGCCTGACAAATATTTCCAGATTACAAGAAACATGGATAACAAAAGTCCCCATTATATTTCTGCGAGTATTGTTGCAGTTACTCTCAGATCTTAAAGGGTTGAGGCAACAGATGCGTGCCTCAAGGACATTTTCCTGAAAGAAACGCTTAAAGGTCACCTTCATTTTAAACGGCGTTCCTGTCAGTTTGCCATTTGTCGCCAGCTTCTCACATGTTTGGTCTTATTTTTATTCCAGAGGACCCTAAAGTGGGTGTGGGTGCTGTCATCTGGGCCAAAGGACAGTCGGTGAGCTCACCTTCCTTCCCTTTGCTTTGATGTGGCTGTTTTTATCTCGGGCGCACAATTACATTTGTTCTGTTTACTGTGTCAGTCAGGATTTGACAGCATGGTGGAAACTGATAATAGTCTCATACAGATGGGGTTGTTCCCCTCCCAAAATGGGATCAAATAAATCCATTTATGGGTGATTATATTAATGCATTGATGTTTTCAGTGTGGGTGGATGCAGTGTGCTTTTTCAAGCTGATAGCTTTTGACAAATGCCTCTAGCCAGAACATACTCTTGACTTATTACATTTTGTTTTATTACATTTTACCTTAATGTAAGCAAAATTAAATACTATAATTATTTAGAGCCAAGAGCGTTAAATATTGAGTTTAGAGGCTGCTGGAAGGCCAATTGGACAGAGCCAGGCGAGCTGTTTTCCCCTGTTTCCAGTATTTATGCTAAGCTAAGCGGCTCCTGGCTGCGCCTTCATATTTATCATACATGCACGATCATACTAATCCTTTGATTTGGAAATGGTAATGTTAATAATGGTTCCATTCCATTTAGGTGTGCCAGCGTGCACAACGTTGAAATACAGTAAATGGTAATACTTTGCTGCGTTCCCGTTCTCACTCACACTGTTGATGGAACTTGCTGAACTGCTCACTTGTCCCAGGCTAGCAGCGGTGGAACAGGGTGTCTCTACCTGGTGGGTTGCGGCTACAACGCTTACCCGGCAGGCTCGCACTACGCCGAGTACCCCCAGATGGACAACAAACAGGAGGACCGGCAGAGACGCAAATACAGATACATTGTCCACGCAGAACAAAACGCCATCACCTTCAGGTCAGAGCATCGCCGTTTACACAGCAGAGGAAAAAAACTTCATCTACGTGTAACCAGTCTTGACATGTTCCACCCGCTGACGTCTCCTCTGATTCTAAGCTGTGTTTGACAGAAGTGTTCCTCCTGATGTTTTTAGGACTCGAGGCATCAAACCAGAGGAGCCCACCATGCTGTTTGTAACCAAATGTCCCTGTGATGAGTGTGTGCCTCTGATCAGAGGAGCCGGCATCACCCACATCTACACCACCGACCAGGACAGGGACAAGGACAAGGGAGACATTTCCTACCTGAGGTTCAGCAGCATCAAGAACATAAGTAAATTCATAGTGAGTATATGGGTTCGTTTTTGTTCATCTTGTTTTTTCTTGCTTTAATTCACTATTTTATATTGTTACTTCCTGATGTTTTGGATTTTTTTTGTGTACTACAAGAAAAATCATGCACCATCTCTGCATTGATGTCTGTCTTAGTTTTAAGCCATCTAAAGGTACACTGCAAAAACTAAAATCTTACTAAGATTAATTATCTTCATTGAAGGCAAAATATTCTTGTTTTTTGTCTGACAAGATATTTCTTCTTACCAGGCGGCTTTTATGTTAGAGAATTTCACTTCTTGTTCTGTTGGCAGATAATTTTGCTTATTTTAAGTAATATTTCCCCCATTTTAATGCTTTTTTCTTGTTTTTGAGAGCTCAGTTTTTGCAGTGTAATAAAACTTCACTCTGCACTCAAGCTTTCAATGCTAGAAAGTGAGAATCTGTTAAAAAGGAAGATATGTGTTCATTTATTCTGCTACATAATAAGTTTATCTCTGACTCAGCCGCTTTCTGATGTCTTGGAGAAGTAGAAATCGCCCCCTTCCTTGGAGAATAACATTTTTCTATCTTCACAGTGGCAGAGGAGCCCTTCAGTTTGCTTGGCATCATCTCCTCACCTTGGCAGTAAGTCCCACCTTGTCATCTGTTAATCAGCCACTAGGGGTGTATTAAGAAACACAAAGCAAGATGAAGTGTAGAGTGGAGTTACATAATAGAGAAATTAATAAATGAAAAAAAACACCAGCCTTGCCTCGTATTGTAACACTAGTGTGTTTTCTTCCAGATGGTTACGTTGGGAAGCACAGCAGGCAGGCTGAGTACGAGAGCCACAGCAACAAGAAACTGTGCACCAACAGATCCCACGACTCACCTGCTCTTCGCTGAACATCAGCCACGCATGGATGGACGGATAGATAAATGGACATACCAAAAACAGAATGATGTTTTTAGCTCACGACCCACAGATTTGATTTTTATGGATGCAGCAAAAAAGAAATTAGAATATAAGTCATTTCCTCCCTGAAGATCAAATCTAGGTACCACATTGTTTTATGTTATTTATTTGCGGTTTTTATGTAGGACTGGGATTGTTTTTGTGAGCCATGTTTTTTTGCAGTCTGTAGGTTATGTAATCAGGACATCGACATTAGCATCTTTACTGTGTCCCTATGTTGACTGTTAAATCTGCTGCTGCATGTTTATGTTTTGTACCAAGCTGAGTGATAACAGGAGCCAACACAAGCCAACTCTGGCAGTTTACAGTAGCTCATATTGACACCTAAAAGGCTATATTTGAACTGCTGGGGGCTGCTTATTGGCGGGTCCCTGGAGGAAAGTCTCCCATGTCCTTTAAGGTGTCAAATCTAAGAAGTGAGAGCCTTCCTCTAAAATCTTTAATCTGAAACTTTCCTAGCACTGTATCTTCCATAAGTCCAGTCATTAAGAAGTCAGCGGGGTGGAGAGACAAGAACAAGCGGAAAACCATACAACACGCTGACCTCAAAGGGCAACCACTAAGAAGGGATGGATGGTTGCATCAATAATAGAAGAGGTAAAGAACACAAAGACTGAACAAAATGAAGCAGAACGAGACGGGAAATAGAGATACCACAAAAAAATATATTTAAAATAGTAATATAAACCCAGTGTGTGGATTTTTTTATACAAAAGCTAATAGTTTATGTAAATTGTGTAAATTGTTTGATATCAAGAAATCATGTATGTATGTATGCATGCAGAGGTTACCGTGGGTGTAGCCCCTGTTCTCCTGGATGTTGACTTGAACAAGGTTTAAAAGAAGTGCAGATGCTTTGCAGCATCTCTCTGTACATTTTTATTTGAAAGGCTGTTGTATTACAATATTTGATTTGAACAGACGCAAAATGCACTCCCTTTGCATATCAGGCCTGAAAGAAAGAAATCCCTTTAGACGTTATGTATCCTCACAAAGAGGTAGCAACATTTCAGTTTATAGAGGAAGCGTGAGTTTAAGTTTGATCACTGGTCAAGACACAAGCTATGAAAGGTCTCTATCTCTTTATATCAAGCAATCCTAATTAATTTCACAGGGATGAAGAGGTATGAGATACAATGCTACATAAAAGCAGAACCAGTTTTACTTGCATTGTATTTTACATTTTTCTGTTGGTACAATGGCACGCTGTTCAAATGTTTTTGTAACTGAAGTCTAAATCATACAGAAGGACTAATCTAAGAGTTGCTGGAGCCTCTCAGCATCTTTTCAGGCTGAAGAGATAAATACACACAAAATGAAAATAAAGTTATTCAGAAAATATAAGAGGTTTCTTTACACTCTTAAGGAATAGCTCAGCATCAGAAATTGCACTCCACCTGACTGTAAGCAAGTGACACGCACACACAAGATGCATTCCCATCCTTTTATTTCTTGTGAATGTAGTACAATAGCATCAATGTGGGGGGAAACAAAAGGTGTCTGCTTTCAGAGAGGACACTGGGAAGATGAAGTGAAGTTCTGCTGGGACCAAAGTTGATCATTATTTTATTTTTATTTTTTAAACAAGCAAAATCAAAGACGCAGTTGAGTTTGGCAAGTCTCATGTAAAGCTGGTTGGTCTACTTTTGCATCTCCTGTTATATTCTGATATAGTTTAATATGGCACAGCTTATAACATAAAAAAAGCTGGTATTGTTTCGACCCGAAAACCCATTTCTTTTACGCCACTTGGAGGGGAAAAAGCAGAATGTCAATTCACAGGTTTACATTAACCCTACTGTACTCCACTACTGCCTTTATTTCTGTTGAGTTTTGCTGCGTTTAACATGTGGCAGCTAAACATTAGTCCTGGACGTAACTTTAACTTTTAGAGGGAAAGGTTCTCATTAAGGAGACATTTTCTTTAATTTACTCCATAAAACAAAAGGTTCAAAGTAACATCTAATATTGATTGGGAAATAAATTTAGAATTTTTACTGACTTAAACGTAATTTTTAGAAAATGGATACATGATAATTTTTCCATTTCAAATAAAATATAAAACCAACCACATTGATTTTGCTAAATTTTTGGTCCTTTAACTACAAGTAGATTTTTCACAGTTACAATTCACAATCAAATCCTGTTAACAGGTCAAATATGGTCTCACTCTGTGACGAGTTTCCAGATGGGTTAGTAGCCGGCACAAGTTTGCAATTCACATGTTGAATCAGCGCTGCTTTGGTGACAATCTCAAAGCAAAACTGTGATCCTGCTCCGTACACAATGGCAACCAATCAGCTGCAAAAAGTTTAAAAACTGACAGTCTAACTCAAATATAGTGAGTTAAGAGGTTCACTGCTTAATCACAACAAATATGTTCAATCCAGAGCATATTTCCAATAACATAATAATTAAGCTCCCCCTAGAATGATACTAAAAATACAAAAAAGAAAAGGGAAAACACGCCAAACCAAAAAGGCACCTCTGAATCTTCACCTGTTTCCACTCTTAATACTAACATCAGATCCAAATCAGAGCAAAAACACTAGTTACAGTACAGAAAGTAAAAAGTGAAACAAAAACACCAACAGCCATCTTTACAGCTGCTCTCGTCTCTCATTAAGAGCAAAGTGCCTCCTGTTAATGTTCAATGTTCTCACTCACAATGGCACTCTCTTCAGGTGTACAAACCATAAACTGTACATGACGAGAAATGAAACTAGATATAAAAAAAAGACCATCAAGCAGCGTGAAAACAGTGATCAGCTTAAGATGAATAAAAACAAACAAACATTTGAATCATATTATTTTTTTTATCATACAGAAAGTGCCATCAGCCACCAGCAGAGAGAACCAGTGATCAAAATGATTGGAGCTTACTGTTCCGACAACTCAGTTAAAAAGGCCCTTCATTTCAAAGACGAGTCTTAAAATAGTCCTACAATTACTATTTTGTCTTGGCAATTTTTGGTCAACCGTCACTAAAACCAATTCTCTCCTATTCTCAGCCTTTTTAAAGCTTATTCACTTAATCTGAATGGTACAGGGTTTTTTTTATAACTTGACTGACTGATGAAGGTTCAATTCTGCAAGTTTGTCTGGTTCAGATAAACCTCTCTCTTAAACTGCAGGATCACATTGGAGAAAAACAAATCATGACCAGTCAGAGCCGATTTAAAACCTGAAACTCACAGCACACTCACAACTTAACATGCCAAACATTTTGTGGACAAGCGCTGAATCTTTGTGATATTGGAAAGCTATCATAGACAGATCAGCCTTTGTATATCATGTAGTGTGTTCTCAACTGAACTGCTGCAGCTTTTTCCCCCGTTGAATTGGCTAAAATCTGTCATGACGCTATCAGAAATACACAAATCAGATGTTGAGGTTTATAAGGAATAGTAAGGAAGATAAGACTTAAAGCCGCATTGGCATGTTGAGATTGTATTTTAGTCTGTTGATGCTTTTTTAATTTTATAGAGAGAGAAGTTGAGGGAACATTGGCTTTGCCAGTACTATAAGAAAGAAGCGTTTGGCTATCAGAGGGCAGCCGAGGATTATTGTTGCCATTTGGCCCCAAAAAAAAGCTTTAAGCAAAGACTGAGAATGTGTTTCACACTTAAGATGTTCTCACTCTAAAATCTACTTTTTTTGCCTGATCCCACCCAGACACATTGACCCAGCAAAAAAAAGCAGAAATTCTTCATTATTTTTGGGATTTGCAGCTACTTCATTTAAACACTTACAAATTAACTCGAAGTGCAGCGACTAACAGAGCACCTGCAAATGGTGACGGTACAAAAATTGGCACGTCTGTTTTGTCCGAAGCTTTTTTAACCGCTAGTTCTCCCAATACAGCAAATCAGCTGCCTCCAACACCATGAGTTGTGGCACTACACGATACAGATGAAGAAAAAAAAAAAAAACAGATTTCATGAGAAAAATGTACAAAAGAAAGATCGGCGTTTTAGAACTACTCTTGCACAAGTTTTAAATGAACCAACAAAGAGAAAAAAGACAAATAACGTCTTGAAGTTTTTTTTTAAATAGACTAACCATTATCTTTAATGTGTTTTTTTTCTACTGTATGTCTTCCTATCGATTAAAAACTTGGGTTAGAGGGACAGGAGGGATGCTCCTCTAGGAGGCCGGTTTCTTCAGATCCCTGATCTGTTTGATTAGGTAGGTCTTCTCGTCGTTGAACTGCTCGTCATCTGTGCGCTCCTTCTGGAAGTTGCTCAAGAAGTCGATTAGTTTGGTCTGGTTCTTGAGCAGGATGTCGATGATGGGCTGTGTCTTGTTGGGGTTCGCTACAAAAACCTGAGGAAATAAGCAGCAGAAAACAAATGTTCTACATAAAACAGACATTAAGAGAGAATCTACCTCTTGGAGACACAGTGTCTGGGTTTTGGTGGACTTCGTAGTGCAATGAGCCAACTGAATGGATCCATATCTGCTGATGAGCGTTGTGTTTTTACCTTGAAGACATGGAAGGCCTCAAACTGGATATTGGGACTCTTGTCTCGTAGCAGATTCATCATCAGCTTGAGATTCTCAGGCTTGCTGATGTAGCGCGTCATCACCGTGAAGTTGTGTCTGTCCAATAACAGCTCACCCAGAAGCTGGAGGAATATGTTGATAATAATCAAAAACAATGACAGAAATTACGTATCAAAGAAGGTCAATAGATTAATGTTTCCCGAGTATCGGAAGTGTAAATCCAGGCCTGATAGGGGACATGGGCAAACAGACCACACACCAAATGATGCTAATGCTATCTGTGCAACTGGATGTATAGGTTCACAGCAAAAATCAATCCACGGTGTTGGGTCATATTTTTCTGTAAGGATTTTAGCCAAACAGCGTCGTTCCAATGATTACAAATCTAAAAGTCTGCATCCAACCTTTAGAGACTGCCTCTTGGTGACGTAGTTCTCAGAGTGCAGCAGCTTCTCGTAGTCTGCAAACACCTGAAATTACATAAGAGACACACCTGATTATACATTATTAACAGACTGAGACATTAGAGACTTTAGACTTGCAGTTCAACATGTCTAGTGCGTTTTAGATACTTGTTCATTTGCCCGCCAAAGGACAATTTAAAAAAGAAAAAACAAGATCCCACAAAATGACCAGAACTACTTGCGTTCAAACAAGTAAAAAAAACAACACATATAACAAAGAGGAAGTGGATTCATTGGGAGAAGTCATCCCATTTTATCCCAAGTAACTTGTTCTGACAATCACAACTCTCTCTGAAGTTTTCATACCAGTGCGAACTTGATCTCGCAGACCAACAGAATACCTCTTTGTATTGTGTTTTATGCCCATTACACTTAAACAAATCAAAGTTCTTTGTCTCTGAACTCATTAATCTAAGGTAACACTAAACATCTGGCACTGACCGAAGGACAGTAAGTACCTTTGCCACAATAATGTTCTGCGTTTAGTACATGAGATACTAAAATCAGTCAAAACCAAATAACTAGCATGGGCTGTATTTTGGCTTAGTCTTGTCACAGACTCCTGGATTACATAGACACTCTGTCAACATACAGCATCCAGGTAAAAAGGCAGTTTTGTTCGGGGGTTTATTCAGTCTAGGAGCCCTGGGGGCTCTACCTGTGAAAGGGACCCCTCTGCCTGGGGAGACTGACCGCATAGAGCAGAGCTTTGTATCTAGACAAGTTGTCACACTGAGAGGGCTTTCCAAGGATTCAGTTTTCCTGGAACTTTAAGTGTATTAGTCAAAATTTCTTACTTATCCTCCCCTCTTTTCCCGCATATTGAATAGACCCTCAGAAGGCCCTGTGAATTCCTGTGTCCGACCACAGTGTGTTCAATGAGACAAACCTGAGTGGGCCATTGAGCCCTGCTGTGACTGATACCTCTGTATCAGTGTGTGTTTCCCCGTTTGGGGTCTTCCTGGTCAATCCGTCATTTAGAGACGAGGACAGTGTTTACGTTTCCAAATAGTGCTGAGCAGCTGATATTGCATGACATATGTGGGAGGTCAGTGTGTGTGTCTTGCATGGGGCTGGTTGGCTGGTTGAAAAGAACATGACAAACTTGCATTACTGTGTGTGGTAGCTATTACAGTCGTGTTTTCTCCAGACTAATCCTCTGTGGGGTAAGAGCTACAAATGTGTGAGAGTGTGCGAGGCTCGAATCACTCACAGCATCGTAGTTCTGTTCGAGGTATTCGGCCACAAGCACTTTGTGTCTTGTCAGGAGATCCTGTGATTAAAGACAGAAAGATTAATTATAAATCAAGTCAGATAATATAACTGAGCTGTAGTTTTCTGTACTCCAACATGGCTGCTTGAAAACTATTTTATTGTACTGGTCAAAAACATGAAACCCATAGAGGATTTAAACTATATACTGTCTTGTCAGTAATAGATCCCTATAAAACGGGAGGAAAAACTTCCATTTTTTTTTAAACTAAATTTTGTCGTTTGCTCACTGATCAACCTAATCCATCTTAAAAAGGGCCAGTTCACCAAATTTACAAAGGAAAAAGCGGGAAGACCCATGGTACCTTGAAGGTGGCGAAGGCGTCAGAGGCGATGTCGAAGGTGGACATCTCCACGTAGTTGAAGAAATTGTTGAAATGATCCGAATGAAGAACTATCTTGGCGAGCGGCTCGTGGCGGATACACTCCCTAAGCATGATCCCACAATTCAACGCTACCTGCGGTGTCTCGTACCTTCAAAAGGACAGAGAACAGAAGAAATGTGCTATTAAAAAAATATATGTATACAGAAAAGGAAAATAATAAATGTAGACTTGCAGTTAAAAGGTACAAATAACAGAACTTTATAAACTGAGTGTAAGTTATGTGTGTGTGTGTCGCTCACCCTTTCAGCAGTATAAAGAGGACCTCTTGGTGGGAGCAGAAGTATTCGACAGTGGGGCTCCTCGTCCCAATTTGCCTCCTCAGGATGTTGTTAAAGATCTGACACACATCCTTCTTCCCCTGAAAACACACATGAAATTAAACATAAGTACTGCCATATTCTTCTATTCTTTATCCTGCACTAAAACGCAGTCATCTATCCCTCCTCTTTTCTTTGCCTCTGTAACCGAAGCACCGGTATCCACCTTTCTTTTCCTTCTACACAGTATGAAAATCAATTAGCATTGCACCTGCATTTTCATTTTTGTTAATGTTACAAAGTTGCACCTGGTGATGCAGTTTAAGAAGAAAAGTCTGAATGTCATTACCACACAGCAGTAACGTAACTTGCCAAAGTATATGCAGTATTGATGTTTATTGTTATGAATAACACACCTCAAGTTTCAAAAGTCTGCTATAAGATTTTTTATAATGTGTTAACATGATGTAGTTAATCGATGCCTGGAATGGTTAAAAATATTATTTAAATTTCAAAATGCAAAGACGGTACAATGCATGACTGTGCTAAATAGTGCAAAATGATCCTTTTAAAGTCACAATGGGCAACATTTTTCCAAAGAGCACAGAGGAATGCGTAGGAAAGCCTTTAGGAAAATATTTTTCCATCGTGTTTATATGGCAGCTTAATCATGAAGGATCAACACATTCTCATTCCCAACTCGTCACATACTAACGCCCTGGTTACCCCTTTTGGGGAATTTTTTCGACGTTTAGGGCTTCACAGTCATGTTAGCAACAATAAATATGCAATGTTCGGTTAGACTTAAAAGTACTTCCTTACATTGTGAAACGTTGCAATTTTCTTATGTTTAGAAAAAGATCATGGGTTAAAATAACTACGTTATGTATGTCTGTTAACTCACGTAAGTTGCGTTACTTGTGTAAGTTGCGTTACAAACATAACTGAAATAAAATCAACTTTTTGTTTTACACAGGGAACGAACACTGGTCTCCTGGTTGAAAGTCCAGTATCTATCCTACACCTACCTTTAGCGTTCAAAAGTGATGCTACAGGGCTTTCCATAGTGCGTTACAAACTGACGGCAACTGGTGCGACTTGGGAGTGAGAATGGGTTGCGAGGGTTTGCGCACTGTGTGGTTAGGGAGAAACTCCGAAAGACAAGTTGGAACATGTGGACTGTCATATCATGGCTCCTTACCTCAAAGTCTATGACCTGCAGGTTTTCTACTAGTGACATCAGCAGGCCACTGTTGTACAGCTCCTGGGCCAGCTGGGCCACAGTCTCAGTGTGAGGCTCCTTATCGTTGCTACCGTACAGAATCTCCTTCATGGACACCAAACACTTCGACACCTCCTCAGACGCCTGGAGAAGAGAGAGGAAGGGTTGAAGAGGAGGAGGTAAGTAGGTGCCTCTGTGTTGCTCTTTCCAAGAACACAATTTGTAGGACCACAAAAGCAAATGTTGACGTAAAACAAACATTACAGATTTAAAATAATTCTGGGAAAAGGAGGAAGCTGAAATTGAGCTTGAACTTGGCTTGTGTGGTTAATTTTATGTGTGTGCATGTGTGAGAGAGTAAACTGTCTTGACAGTGAAGCGTCAGGAGATGACAGGGCCAGGCTGTTCCATGTTCTCATTTCACAGAGGGCTGTCACCCACGGGCCCCTGGACACCCAGACATTTACACACACACACACACACACAGTCCTTCTCTACCTTGTCTGTCTTCTTATCCTGTTTCACCAAGATGGCCAGGTTTTCCTTCAGGGTCCTGACGATGTCCGCCGGACTCTTGTGGGATTTACCAAACAGCGGCATGATGGACACACACTTGCCTTGGGACCTGGGAAACATAGTAACAACACACACACACACACACAGTCAAAGACAAGCTGGATGCAATAACAGTAGTGAACTAAAAAAATAATTTTCAAGGGAACAGTTTTTCCGTCCTCCAGCGTGGAGTCAGTTCTGCACTCAGTTCATGAAAGACTTTTTCCAACATTTCTGTGACATTTCAGAGCTCGCCAGCTTCTCTGTGATATGTAATAATGGACAAGAGTCCCACCAATACTTTTTGAAGCAAACATCAATATTTAAGAGGTTTTAAAAAGCAAACCATGCACAAATTAGTTTTTTTTAAATTTAACAGATATTTTTGATCAGGTTGCCCAATATTTGATTATATGAGATTACTCCTGAACAGGACATTTTACAGTTGAAAATAAACTTGTCAGTGCTCTCAAAGGGACAAACTATGTGCTGGTGTCACTGTTATAAATACAACCACTATCTTTGTCACATCATATGGCCGGTGTATTACAGTTTCATTACATATTTATTATAACTGATGAATATTATGAGGAGTTTTGGTCTGATTCAACACACATGAAGAATTCATATAAGACTCAGAAAGAAGTGGAGGTGTATCATGGTCTAAAGCAGGGTTTCATTGGTTTCTCCATCCTGCCAAGAACAATACAGGCCTGAAGGAAATTTACACTAAATACTTAGATTGTTTTTTTGTCAAAGGAAATATAATCAAATATAAAGTTAACACAAAATCAATAATATCAGAAAAGCCCATCCCAGCTAACTTCTCTGAAGTAAATGACCAATCATGAAGAATTCCTGGAACGGATGAATTTGAAAACTTCCTCATCCAGTTGGTATGACGACTCAACAAAAGACCGCTGAGAGAGAAACAAGCGTGGCGTGTGTGTTCATCTCGCACCTTAGAGGCACATTCCAATGTCATCTCTAGTCTACATGAGCGCCCACTGCGGCCTCTTTGACACCAGACTCTTCAGATCAACATCAGGCACATCAGATTGTTACAGAACACCAGGACAACGAGAAGGGAGTTGGTCAAATTTCTAAACGTAACGTTATAAATATTTCACCAATTTTAATTTCTGAATCACGTTTAGGCCCTGCGCTTGTAGGGTCATGCCTCAGTCTGACACATAGTTCAGAGGTGGTGAGTCAGGACTAAACACTGTCACATCTCTGCCAAGTTATAATGCATGTTAGCAACTTTGACAAGTCAATACACAATATTTTAAAAGAGGCGTCTGTCGGTCCAATATTTAGTAAAACCAACAGATCTATCTCTACCATAAGTCAGGTGAAAGCAGGTGTTTAACATTTTTGTAAATACATTTTGACTCAGTTTCCTAAAATAAAACATATTTTAAAAGCATACATCAAAATGATGGCATCTATTGTGTGCTTTTTTTGTTTATTCCACAGACGCCCAAATCAGTGAGACCTTAAAGCAACAACATCAGGTTAAAAATCTGAGGACGTATACAGTAGGTGGCTGTACATTATCCATTTATCTGAGCAGGCCTCAGGGTGTGTTTTGCCCTGCTACAGCCACAATGTCACAGACTGTTTGGGTAACAAGGTCCCAGTAGATACTGCAGGCACACTATGGGCATAACATACTGATACATCAAGTCTCCAACAGGACTTTCAGCATACGTGAGCCTGTGCCAGGCATGTACCATTCAGCCTCACAGGGCATGTATACAGGTGAAACTCGAAAAATTAGAATATCGTTCAAAAGATCATTTATTTCAGTTATTCAACTTTAAAGGTGAAACTAATATATTATATAGACTCATTACATGCAAAGTGAGATATTTCAAGCCTTTATTTGATATAATTTCGATGATTATGGCTTACAGCTTATGAAAACCCCAAATTCAAAATCTCAGAAAATTAAAATATTGTGAAAAGGTTCAGTATTGTATGCTCAAAGTGTCACACTCTAATCAGCTAATTAATCCAAAACACCTGCAAAGGGTTCCTGAGCCTTTAATTGGTCTCTCAGTCTGGTTCAGTGGAATTCACAATTGTGGGGAAGACTGCTGACCTGACAGTTGTGCAGAAAACCAACATTGACACCCTCCACAAGGAGGGAAAGCCTGTGCTGTATCAAGGCACGTTAATAGAAAGTTTAGTGGAAGGGAAAAGTGTGGATGAAAAAGGTGCCCAAGCAGCAGGGATGACCGTAGCCCGGAGAGGATTGTCAGGAAAAGGCCATTCAAATGTGGGGGAGCTTCACAAGGACTGAGGCTGGAGTTACTGCATCAAGAGCCACCACACACAGACGGGTTGACATTTCTGTATTTAAAATCCTTTTTTTTTATTGATTTCATGTAATATTCTAATTTTGTCTATATAATATATTAGTTTCACCTTTTAAGTTGAATTACTGAAATAAATGAACTTTTGCACGATATTCTAATTTTTTGAGTTTCACCTGTAAAAGGACAAAGCAATTCCACTGTTTACAGCCCACAGGCCTTTGTTACATCTAACCTAATGTCAGTTTCTTGCTGGAAACTCAAACTTTCATTGAGTCATGTTTTCAGGAAAAACAGATATAATAGATAGGATAGTCAATAATAATAGAATAGTCAATGCAGGTTAACAATAAAACTCATTTTATTTTAATTTGGTGAATGAAAGAGCATGTGAGCATTTAAAAGGATCCAGGCGGCAGCAGTGACCCTCACAAGCCAGGCCAGGTCAGGAACAGGCGGAGAACTTGTGACTGCTAATCCCCATCTGGGAATGTAAACGGGCATTAACCTCCCCCTTAACTCTAACTCCCACCTTCATTCCTCTCCGTCCACCTCTGCTACCACTCCTCCTTCCATTCACTACATCTTTGCTTGCCTCATTTCATCCCTTCTCTTCCTTTGTTGCTCCGTCCTTCTCTGCCGGCTCAGGTCTTGCTCCATGTCTGTACATACCTAAAGTCTCACCTTAACTCAAGCTGTACACAAGCTCTCGGGGTACACCGTACACATGATGAGCAGCTTCCTGAAAGAAGTTATACACTATCTATCCACGAGAGGACAGCAGAGCTGTTATAAAGGTGCTGCTGATGTATTTCAACAGGTTGCTCAACTGCACTCCTGCAGGTTTTTTCTGCAGAATAACTCTTGTGCTGCACTTTGCACTGTTGTATGTCTAACAGGGTTAAAATCACCAAGCTTAGAGCTTCCACCTCCTCTACTGCCACTTAAATCAGTAACAATAATGTTACACAGAGTCCACATCAATTAACTTTGTAAGATGCAACAGTACTGAAGGACCGGCACACTCACAGAGCCTGGCAGAGTCGCTTCAGGCCTCAATAACATGGCCATAGAAAGTTAAGTTCTGTGACGGTGAAAGAGCTGTGTGTCTGAGCAGCTGAGAGCAGACAATACTAAAACAAAGTGGTAAACTCTAAGCTGTACAATGGATGTATTGCATCAATTTTGCTCCATTAGAAAAATCTAATTATATGACACAAATCCCAACACGCTGCCCAAATAATATCAACTGGAGTTCATAAAGTTGTCATGGAGGGGCCATCCTCACCACAAGGCAACATAAGTGAACAGCCACTGCAGCTTATAGTGCAACAATGATAAAATAAAGGAAATATACAGTTCCTCTAAAGATTTGTACCAGTAGTATCAGTATTTTCCCCAGAATGAGGAATTCATGAGGGTAAGTATAAATTAAACTGCAAAGGGTTCCTTGAGCCTTAGCCAGTAGCTGCAAAATGCTGAATCTTTTCACATATTAAAAGGACAAGCCTAAACACGCATTTCTAAAGTTACACAAGAGGGCTCTTTAATGCCTCGCAAAAACAAGACAACAGCTCCAATTGGAATCACAAGGTTTTCACCTGACAAAGACAAAAACTCAGCTGAGCGGTGTTCACTTTCCCCAACACTGACATGCACTGTTCAACCTTTCAGTTAATGAATCGATTTAAAAAGGTTTCAATGATGATACCAGGTCGTGTTCCTCCAAATTCGAACGTTTGTTTGTTTTGGGTGTTATGGTGAGGTTTATGGATGCTTTTATTCTGACATCATTCTGGCATCGGTCAGAAGGTAGACTGCTGATTCACATTTCACGAATGAACTCGCACAGAAACAAGATGCCTCATAGCAGCTTGTGGACAATGTATGTTCAGTTTCCCCTGATGTTAAAAATATTTCAGTCACGCAAGCATCAAAAGGTCAACATGAACTTAGGGAGCCAAATACCCATTAGCCCCTAAAATATGATGCATTCATTTGTTTTGTTAAATAGATTTTGAGACTTTAAGGGCTTGCCATTTTGCATTTATTGATGTGACTTAATGCTTTGCCTAATACCTGTGGAGGCGATTTAGATGTTCAGCTCTTCATTCAATGTATTCAACTGCAATGTTGAGATGTAAAATGGGCGTTAGGCACGCCTTCGATGTTTTGCGACTTCTTCCCGTTTAGAAAAATGCCTGGAAAAAGTAGAAAAACACAATGAGGCTGCTTCTGTTTTACTTCATCGTCACGCCCACACAACTTCAGTCCAGTCAATATTTGTCAAAGGATAAGCGGGCAATGAGGAAGTTGTTACCAAAAGAGGGGCCCATCATTAATCATATTGCTGACTACCGTGTCAGATAAAAAAGGTTACACTAAATGTTTCTGCTTATTAAAGAGTCCATTTTAATCATCTAATAACACTTGAGTCCTGGAAGGCTTAAGCTCCAGTTTACTGTGAAGCCTTCATTTTCACTTGTAGCCTACTTAAGACTGACTAAATGTTATGTAATGGAATTAATCTGGTGCCCACTGGGTCTGAACATACACAGCTAGCTGCTCCGCTCAAGTGTAATCCAGCGGAGGAAAGGACCCACATCGCCCCAAATATTAATGTTTGAGCTGTAATCAAGAGGACAAATGAGCCTTAAATAAAGATATACAGGATAAAGCTAAAAGGACAGAGGTCACAATTTCAATCTGATTAGAAAGAATAAATTCACTCATAGGTAAAAGCAGTTATCACCAACATTTCAAGCAGTAAATAATAAGATTTCTGCAGTTTCCTGGAAAGACACATTTGCTTCTGCTTTATTTTTAAATCGTAGTTTTCTTATGTTTCTGTCACCGCATGTATCCTGATCCTGTGATATACGTACCTGTGATGTATTAACGCTGCTACTATTTTTATTTTTTCAGAATAACTGGTGACTTTAACACTCTGGAGGTTTCAAAGGAGAGGTGCTTCAACACAGTAAGGCCAGGTTTCCTGCAGGTCAGTAAAGTAATTGGTTTAGTTAGGGCAAACCTAATATAATCTTCAAGTGGGAAATACAGGTATCGTGTATGTTGTATGTTAAACATGTATATAGACAAATTGTTATTTCCATGATTGATTAAACTTTTGTGGTAAAATGGACGTCTTCAAAGACAAAGCAGTCTGTCCAAAACACACAAAATACTCAGTTTGCTATCACACATCAGACGCAGGAAAGCTGCAAAGAAAGACGACATGTTTCAGCAGAATTATCTGTAAACCTGACCTTTGGGCTTAATGTCAAAGCAGACATTAAAAGAAAAATGTCATCTTTGCCAGACCTGTGCTGAACAGTCACTCAGTCTATCCTGAATAATTCAAGCCGTCACACACAACATCCATTAGGGCTGCATGGCTTTACTTTGTCCATACTTTTTTGTTCTTCTATGTATTTCTTCATTTGCTTGGTTTTGTTTTGTTGCTGATCTATTTGCCATAAAGGTCCCACGCCCTCATCAAACAGCACAGCAGCCCTCTGCATCATCAGATTACAGTAATATTCACTGTAACAAGTGCAAACTGCACAGCTGTGGGTGGCTTTCATGGATACTCAGTCACTCCAGCGTAGCAAGATGGTTATCTCCAGATTTAATTAAAAAAAAAAAATAATGAACTGGCAATCTTTAACCTTTATACACGGCCGCTAAGCATCTGAAATTGCAAAATGACTCAGTCAATTAATAAGACAGCATGCATAAGTTATCAGATTCAGATTCAAAATGCAAATATCAAATAGAAAAGCCTCATTCATAATTACTTTGACTTTCCTGTCTGTGCCCTCCTTTGACACATTTTAAACCGTTCAGGAATGCTTGCAAATCTATTTCATTCCATCACAAAGGCATCCAACAACACACATGATTAATGCACCGCCTTGCGAGAAGAAAGGTGGCGGCCTCTAATTTGACAGCATTTTGTCTCTCGACCGTCTGGAATGCAGCAGCAGCTATTCATGATGTACTGTAACACATGCAACAGGAATTTAAGTGTTTCAGGGAGGAGCGAGGAGGATATTTAACCCTCGCACACTCACTCAGCATAAATGATCGCTGTTGGTTTAAGCCGATATCAGATTTGTGTGTGTCAAAAAGAAAATACTGAATAAAAGTAAAGACAAGAAAGTTGACCTCTCAGTGTATAAAAGTCAAGACCTACAGATTGTGCCTCACCGACTTTTTACAAGCAATAAATGTAGGTTAGTCCTGAAAACACCTTGTTTGCTCCAGTTTCTATCTTACACTAGTTCAATAGTCTACAGAGGCAGCTCTCAGACAGAGAAATAGGGATCTAAGTGTTTGAACTACATCACAGCCCATCTCAAACCACAAAGAGGCGTTTTCTTTACAGACGTTCACAAGGAGATCGTCCTCTCCGAGGCAACCTGGGAGGAACGCTCGCCTGAAAAGGACAAATCAAGTCCCTTACTGAGATTGATAATGATGTGAGAGATTCCTTCTCTTTTTAACTTTCAACTTGAAACAAAAAGGATTTCGTGACTGCCAAAAAATGTCCCTATGAAGTTTCAGCCCGATATTACTACGAACCCTGATGCCTGCTTGTGTTTGATGCACTTCACCGAACCATACGTAAACCTCCATTACAAAAAATATTCAGCTGTGGCTCTGTGCTATTGGCTCTTATGCCTAACTGGTTTGATAAACAGTATCATGGCTGATTAACGAAAAAACAAACAAAAAAAGGACTGAACTTTTTCACCCTCAGTTCAGTCTGCCAGGCAAACCTTCCTTCCAGAGATCACCACCTTCATTATGGGAGGCTAACTCCAACCACTTCTTTAGCTTTAACCTAAGCATTAAACTGGCGGAGCTCGTAAGGGATGGTACATAGCCTGGGAAGCCAACTTCAGGAATGAAATAAAATTGCCACAGGCTAAAAGTTTAGTATGTTCTGCTCAACATAGATGTGGCAAGATGATATTGAGACGTTTGTTATGCAACAAATACACTTTAGTAAAACTTTTGGTCAAGTTACAGATTTAAGGTATCCCTGCCTATTACTACTGAAAGCCTTGTTAATGCACTACATGATGCGGGGGTAGACCATACATTCAGGTCTTCACACACCCTGACAGACCTGGAGTATTAAGCGGTTAAGTCATAGGCTGTATAAGACAGGGTTGTGTCCAGGGTGAATAAGGGTTAATATTCTGAACCAGTGACAGACAGGCCTATCCTACCAGGATATGAGAGACTACTGTATCTGATTCTGGTCTGTGTTTTGTGTCAAGGCAAACAGAGGGAGCCAGAGGAACACCGGATGTTAGGTAGTTTTTCCCTTTTTAAAATAAAAGCAGAGCAGATTTAAACATCTAAAAGACTGAAAGACCAAAATTTCAAAACCAAAGATATTTAACTTCTTTTTTTTAAATCATCAAAGACTGAGAAAAAATATATAAATATTCAGATCAGAGAAGCTGCTATTTTAATATTTGCTTTTTGCCTTAATGAGTATCCACTAATAATGGCCTGATTGACAGATCACTGCAGCTCTACACCCAAGATATATAAAATGTAAATTCACTCCAGAATTTATTTGGTCTCCAAACCTCCAAAAACAACATGACACAGTGAAACTGAATAAATGATAAAACTGACTTATAAGTATTTGAGCATTGTCAAAACACAAAATGAGACTAAAATCAATCCGCATAATTATCCATCATATAGTCTCACTCTAAGAGGTGATATTAACAGCTGTCCAATAACAGAAACATAAAATTAGCTACATGAATCAGCAATCAGGTTAATCCTTAACTGGAGTCACTGCATTACAAACTCAGACTGTGGCAGCGTAACCATGACAAGAGGGATGCAATATTAATCAAGCTGTCAGTTATTAAAAAGCGTAAAAAAGGAAAGAAAAATGCGTTAAAGCTTCCCATACACCCAGGTTTAGTCATTATCTAAATCATTTTGTTTTGAAATATGTGACCGGAAATTGCGCTGTTTTCATTATGGCTAGCCTGACGCTGGTTGTCTAAAGTAACACAGCAAGGAGGAAAAAAAATAAAAACACACAAAACATACACTGTATATGTGCTGCTGAAGAATTAAAAGCTTGAGTGAACGGTAGTGTTTGGAGGAATACGAGCTTGTAAAGCAGACGGCAGAGGTAAATTACACATAAGGCCGCATAAACAGACAATGTGATTTAACAAGGCTACACCCCTCTCGCCTCCGGCTGAACTACCTTTTTGTTTGACAGATTTCCAAAGCTAATCACAGTTTGTCTGCATCATTTCAGAACAATTGCTGAAAAGGGACATTAGGGAGATCTCATTTCGCAACATAACACACATTTTAAACGTTTCCACCCCGACTGAAGTTACAAAGACTGTCAAGGGCAGTATTATTTCACCAGTAGGATAACTAGAAGCTACTGCTGTTCGACTGTATTAAGGGTTAGAAATGATACCTTCAGTAGGAAGATGTTTAGTAGGATATCTTTAAATGTCTTGACCGCTTCTGTCCCGGTTCACAGCGCAGCCGAGCCTCCCGAATACCCTTTTGAAGTCACGCCAGGGCTGTTTGTCAGCAGGAAAGTCAGCAAATAATGTGTGCGTTACAATTTAAAATGTGTGGAAGCTGTGAAGAAGCCAATGCAGAAATCCATCTGGTCGCTTTCCAGTCTGCTGTAAAGGTGACGTGAACAAGCTTAACTGACTTCCGGTGGGGACTGTCATAATAAAACCAACGGATGCTCATACGTTTAAACTAACGGGAGATTAAAGGCATGCGAGGTTGAAATTAAACTGAAATACTTAATACGAAGCGAAAAAATGCATGTATTTATGAACTTAAACAATACTTTTTCCTATTTGTACCCCAAAACCTTGTGACACAGACAAATTTGCTTTATTATGTAAACCGCGTATCTTCCGGTAGTAATCTAGGTCACGCTTGCTAACTTGACACATCTGTATCTTTCCAGACGCGGCGGAGTCTCGTTCACATTCTCTCACATGAGGTCCTTTTAACCACCTTTCCTCATTTTTTACTATATTATATATCATTCAAACACGTTAAAATGCAATGTATTTTATCACATTTAAATTTATAATATCTTGTGGGACACAATTTACTTTTGTCCACCAATGGCCGAAAAAATTAAAGGAGGAGAGAGTCTGAAGGTCGGGGAGTGATCATATTGGAACGAGCCTAAGGCCGAATCATGACGGTCTAAACTGGGAAAGCCCATTGGAGTTTAGATACCACGTGGTTGAAATTACACTTCCGGATCAAAATACATCATTCGTAACGTTGGCGATATATCAATGTGTTTAATGTTGAACGCAAATGATCACACTTATAAAATTTATAAACTAATAAAATACTGAAATTGAATTTTAAAAATGTGCCAGTAAAAGGGCATCTAAAAGCCAACACACAGGGCTTGCACTGGTTTAATTAAGAGCTCTGCCAGCTAAAAATAATAACATTAACATTTTTAATAAAACAGCTTCAAGTCCCACAAAAAAGCAATATCCCATAGAGGAAACCATCTTTATTAAAGCTGCTTTTCATTTTACATACATTTCAGAATTACATATTTACAAATATATACATGTCTCATTATAATATCTTCATATCAACACCATACTCAGTAGATACAATAGGAAAATAAAGACAGTGGTCGCTGCAATGTGCTGCATAAAAAGAAACAAAAAATATACCCCATCTCATCTCTGCAGCCTCCAAGTCAAAAGTACAAATAACTCAACAACCTTTATTGTGTGTTCATGACAAAATACTGACAAGTTTAGTGCCCATGTCAGCTTTCAGAAGAGGGCAAAAAATAAACTCTCACAAAATGCAACAGTGCCAGGTAAAAAGACTACTTGCCTTGTTTAGGGCTTTGACTGGAGAACTTTAAAATTGGGGCTATGGATTAACATGCCACAAAGAGTGATGATATACAGAGAGACAAGGACACTCACAAAAACCTTTATCCTCTTCACAATATACATGCTCTCGAGGAAAACAATGTGAGGTATAGAGGACACAGCTGTACAAGTGTGACATACGTTTCTCAGTCTTACAATACTTGCACATAACGCCAGCCACAGTTTACTCTCTGGTTTAGCTCACAGTTGGACACTGAAAGGTCTGTAAATTAGTTTCTTCCTTTTTCTGGAGAAGTAGCTCTTCCTTTCACGGGGGTAGGGGCATGCATTATCTGATTTGAATATAAAAGTTCTCGACAACGAGAGCTCAAGTAAATAATCACGAGCAGCAATTGTAGTCGGGGCCGAATTCACATAGCTTGGTCGAGCCAGTGGGCAAATGCGACCCACTCCAAGTAATAAACAGGCGGGGCTGGTTGTAGGATAACAGCATGCTGCACACATTCAACATTAAAGATGGGAAAAGGAAGAGATTGTTTTACAGTGCTGCCTGTGGATGCAGTAGTAATGTTGGGGTATAAAAAAATGTTCACCCTTGAAAAACAAGGTAAGAAAAATCATTCAGCGTTCAGAATAGCACAGGTTCTGTGTGTGTGTGTGTGTGTGTGTAAGGAAGGGTGTCCCACCAGCTGGTTGTCAAAGGTGTGTTATCAACCTGTATAAACATCCTCATTCCCATTACAGAGTCAAACAGGGCCATCTCATCTCACTCACCACCCCTGCTGTGTAATTCACACCAAAAGTCTGACTTTTGTCTTTTCCCCCCTCTTTTTTGGACCTTGTTATTCAACCGTGAAGATCCACTCAGCTACATCATGGTGTCAGGTAAACAAAATATTCCTCGCAGACTGGTGGTGCAAACATATTGAGCAGTCAGCCCTGCTTGTGGAGAAGTGGCTCTTGTCACATGCCTGAGTTGGGCCGGGAGCAGACGGAGTGGACAAAGTCTGCTCCTGTTGCTGCAGTGCAGACCAAAGATAGGTGAGCACAGTGGCCATGACACAAGAACTGGATTTATAGTGTCATGGCTGGCATCTCAGAGTGTGGAGATTTATGTGCATCTGCTTCTGTTTATCTGACCGGTAGTTCTGAAACTGAGGGATCCTTGGTGGCCACCGAGGGTCTCCTGGGCAAATTGTAATTTATCAATAAAGTTAACCTGACTATAAATAAATACAGCAGGTAAATGCATTAGAACAACTGTTCTATCTCAACACTGTGTGTAAACAGTAATATAACCAATTGGGACCTTTTACGTAACTGTTCCAACTGGTGTCTGCGGCTTAATGGCCTCTCTGGGGGTTTGTGACATACACATGTTTGTTCTAAAGCATGCACACGTGCAAGAATGCACATACACAAAGGCATTTGGTTGACACAAGCAGGTATGCAGTCACACCTGCTTGCCCACGCAACATCTTGGGCTTCCTGAGAGGTAAATCCAGAGCAGTTCAGAGGCGAGTTAGATAATCACTCTTGGTGGGGGAAACTCAACAAAAAAAAAACAAGAGGTTCAGAAGTTGTTCCAAGCTGCCGCTCTCTGTGTGATTTGCAAGTGTAGTAGGAGAAGTGCATGACATCTGACCACCAGGTAGTGCTGTTGGTGACATTCACCTAGTGATACTTTGATTCTGTTTTAATTTGTAGTTCACACCACAAAAAACAGGAATAAGGGAAGCTCATATTAACATGGGAGGAAAACAGCATTCTTGAATGGGGAATAAAACAAAAAACAACTACTTTAAAACCACTGGCCTGCCAGACACTACAGGGGTTTAACACACTTCACCTTGTATGTGTCCCGTGTACAAAAAGGTTACAAGACTTACAATAACAGGCCCTGAAAGTTTGACCTGCTCAGTGATGCTCCAAGATGCACTGAAAGGATTTTTTTTTTCTTGTTGCAGCCAGCTGCCAGTTTTCACAGTGTACGATTAATGTCTGACACTAAAGCCGATGCATCATGTGAAATACCAGTCTTATAGTGTCTGTATCTGTAGATGTTTCACACAGAAATCTGTTGCTATGCTGTGATATTGTTGACTTGAAAGTTGACGGGTCACATTAAGTGCAGATATTCTTTAAATGTGTCCACTTTGATGCTACATAATCAGAAGGAATCAATCCAGTTAATCTTAATAAGTTACTGTTTTTCTCTATTGTTTACAGAGATAGTGATTTTGAAAAGAAAGCCTGCCAGGAGGTGATGCATCACATGACTTAAACATGTGTGTGGAGGAACTTGTTTCCCCTGATATTTATCTGAATGTTATCTTTATGTCACTGGAATAAGCTGTGAAAATCCTATTTTCTACCAGCATTCTGACAATTTTGAAAGTGAAAAATAACTTTTACAATACTGCTGAGTGGGAAAAAAAGCTAATTTGTCTTTGCAATTAGAGTGACAGGTAGCTGTAAGTACTCAGAAAAGGTGGACATAGTAGTCAACACTCAGCTTAAACATGGGTACCGCCAGCAGATACAATGATAGCTTTGGTTTTTGGTAGGATCCGGCAAAACTGCGAGGTGGGCGTCAGTGTGATGACTTTGATTCCGCCCTCCTGTCCTGGGTCACCTTTAGGTTTTTGTAATTCCACCCGGACATTGTTTTAGGTTGAGGGATGGAGCTGGGGAGGGTGGTCGCAGGTCAGGGTTTGATGTCGGAGAAGCTGGTGTAGGTCTCGCTGCAGCTGGACGAAGTGCTGAGGTTCCCAGAGACGCTGCCATCTGCAGGACAAACACACACATAAAAAAAAAAGCTGTGTTTAAACAGAGTCGAACTCAAAATCCTGATGCAAACAGCTCTATCCAAAAAAAGAAATTTGGTTTTCCAAAGGGCTGGGTTTAACAATACAAAGTACAGCAGCTAAAGTTCTTATGTTTACACAAATCCTTATCTTGTAGTTTTATTTCACAAAAATGTACACACATTTGGGGAAGTTGTAGATCACACTGACATTTAGATGGTGGAATAGGAACCATGTAACTACAGCCACTGTTGATGGTGTTCTTCTTTGTTTGGCAAACTAAAGTAGTGATAAGAACACTAATTTATCAGGAAAAAACAACACATTTTATTACTAATGACATTTAAAATGTGGTGTGTAAAGGTGCCCTGTGTATCCTTACAACGCTAGTAACACTAATGACACTGCTCCTCTTACAAGAGGGTCCCCATAACTTTTTGTTTGCTGATGAATAAGACGTGTTTGAATCAGTGAGATCTGGGCAGGGATTCAAGAGGAGGAACACGACCACCGACGGACATTAAAGACACAACATAGTATATATGGAAAAAATACCTGAGCTGCTGAGCGACTGGGAGGACTTAGATTCTGATATGAGGCTGAGGAGGTTTTCTGCTGCCACCCAGCCCTCCTTACTGCTTCGAAGGTTCTTCACAAACCTACAGACGAGTGAACAAACTCAACTTAACTATAATGTCAATATCTGTTTAAATAACTTATACAGCTATTGAATGACTCTGGTATAAGCTTGGATTGTTTTGACTGGAGAAAGGCAGACACTTACCACTGTCCCTCCTCCCCTTCTCTGATTAGCTGGACCATGTCTCCACTCTTGACAGACAGCTCCTGAGGTCCCGCCTTCTCGCAGTCCGCTACCACCGTATACTTTCCTGGAGCCTAAAGGGTCAAAGGTCACCAAAAACAGTCAGTGAGAGGTTCCAGGAGTCAACATCAATAAGCAACATATAGAACAAAAGATGAAATATACTGAATGTAAAACTCTTCAGGTTCAGGCTCACCAGCTTCTTTCCTACTTCATCCTCAGGGTCAGAGTTCATGGGGTCCTCGCCGCTGGAGTACCCATCGTTCTCCTCTGAGGCATCCACCGAGAGAGACGCCTTGCTCCAGCCTGTAGGTGGGTGGTGGTGGTGCAGAGAGGACAAGGGGACACAGGTAAGAAGATTTAGAGGCCAATTAGAGGAGTGGAATAATGATAAGTGTGGAAAGAGTCACAGTCACTTGTTAATCTCCGATAAGGAGCACAAAACCACAAAAACTATTGTAAATCATACATAAACATGTATGTGGGGCTATCTGACAAATGAATACATTCACGCACACACTCTCACAGGTCAAACCAAACTCCTCAAAAATTTCAGAGAAGGCCAATGGAGACAGCAGACAGATCCCAGTGAAACACATCGAGGAAACAAACCAGAGCAAATCAAAGATTCATGATCAGGGAACACAGTGATTTGAATCTCCTGGATTCATTTCAAGGCTGCCAGCACTGAAATTACAATTATGCTTCATGCTACACAACCACTAACCAAAAACACCCAATAGTAGAAGAATAGAGAATGATTGATTAGAGGCAGAGTAGGTACACCTTGCAAAAAAAAAAGTTATCATTTAGTCGAGAACTGAGACTTAAAATCTTATATTTACAGGTAAAAAGAGATGAAATAGTTTTCAGATTATGGTTAAGATCTCCCTCCAATGAGAGATAAGACAATTATACCTCTCGTAAAAATCAATCATAACCACTACAAACCACCACAAACACCCACAGTGGCTGATCCTCTGAGCGGATCTGTACCTTGCCGCTTGCTCTGTAACAGACTAGAGGTGCTCATCCATTTGACTCTGCTCAGAGTGACATGGGGAGCCGGCTCTAGACGAGGGAGAAACAGCCAGCAAGTCAGTGAGACAGCTGAACTAGTCATGTAGCCAGACAGCTGGTTAAGCCGGTTCACCCGGTTAGTCACTAAAGGGTGGTCTTTCAGAGTCGATGTGAGAGCATTTTGTCCTTGATGTGGACTAGGAGAAAACTATAGGTGTAATTGAGGACCAAAATCACTGCAATTTGACATAAGCAGGGATTCCTCACTCTGATATGGTTAGTAAGGCAATCAGACAATTGGTCAGTTAGTACATAAATCATATGTCCACTGACGTTTTGCTCTCAAATGAAAATGAACACAGCATCTTCACAAAATATTTCAGGATGTAAGCTTATTTGTTTCTTGCTGAGAGTTAAAAGAGAAAGTTGTTACCACACTCGTGTCTGTACGGTACAAATGTAGCTGTAGCAAGCAGCCGCTTAGCTTAGCATAAAGACTGGGAGAAACAACTAGCCTTGCTTTGTCCAAAGGCCGAGCCAAAGTTAAGCTAACTCTCAGCAAGAAAGCAAGTAAGCATATTTCCCAAAATGCTGAATGTTGGAGACTTTCTAATTCAGAGATGATGATTATGACCTGTGAAAACATTCGTGTACAACACTGTCATGGTAAACGTCAAGTGAGAACGGCCTGTGTGAATGGATTAAGGTTTGGTATAACATCACATCCAGTTTCATTCTTCTACATGAGACACAGGTGAAATCTACATAATGAAAACATACAACACCAAATTGCACTTCAGTGATGAGGGATGGGAAGATGAACGGTGGCCTCTAGAATTAGATGGCCCCTATTGTGGGACAACAATATACCTTTGAAACCAAACGGTGTGGGGTCACTCTTGACCAAGTGACGTTTGGAGCTGTGCTCGGGGCTCAGCGCCGAGCCTGGCCACACAGGCAGAAAAAAAGTGAAAGAGAAGGGGGAAGAGAGAAAAGTGAGAAAGAGTGCAAGAATTTAACTTAATTTAATCATTAAATATCTAAACCAGTGAGAAGCCTCTGCTATTGTTAATTTGTACCTATTTAGCCTTGAATGTCTCTGAACTGGTGAACAACAGCCACGTGTACAGTAACTTTTTCACTGGCTATTGAAGGTCGGGTGTATCTAGCACAGTAGGAACTTCAGCAGTGGCAATGTTAGACTTTGAACACTAGGAGGCAGAGTGTCTGCAACATAAAAACTAGGCTCATCAGTTCACCTCACAGTCGCTGTAGTTTTTCTGATATAATGTAGAAAATGCAGAAAACGTACAAAACAATATACATTAACATGGCATAATTATTACTAATTAAATGTAAATAGGAGCATTTTAGTATTTATGTTCATACTGTTTGAAACAATTTCTAAAAATTAAATTAGTTCAGAAAGACCACATTAATTTACTCTAAAATTAACATTAATATTAATTTAATGTCAATAGTTTGGACCCTTGAAAAGCTTTCTAATAATTGGTCAAGACCCAATCTTAGATATTTTTTAGATATTAGTGCTGAAAGCGGGTATTGTGCTCACAAAAGTGACAATAACAGGGTGATAGTGAATGCTAAAATGTTGTAACATCATATACAGCAATATCTTTCTAAAGTTTGCTACCATTAGCCATCGTAAGCTAATGTAGCAGAAACATAATGTCCTTAATCCTTAATGTATTTAATTGAGCGAGGGTGCATTTTATTACTTATGAATTCAACATTCATTTGTTAAATAAATTATGTGTTATTTCATCTTTCAAAGGTTGCATTACAACACTAAGCTGGTCTAAGCATTGTGTGCCTAATTTCAAATGCTCCTTAGATCTGCTAATGTTACCTTTCGGGCTCTTGAGATTGCTGAAGCCCTGCAAAGTAAAACGCTTTTTAGCCACCGAAGACCTGTCAGTGGTCGGGCTGGTCACTGGTTCATCTGGAAACAATGGTTTGAAATGGAAAGCGGGAGGAAAAGAAACGACAGTGTTGCACACAGAAAAAAATAAACGTAGCCCCCAAAAAAAGAAAAATAAAGAGGTAGAAAGAGACAGAAAGAGGAACCATGAAGATGAAGGTAATGAAGAAAAGAAGGGTCCAGATCAGTGAGAGTTTCAGTAGCGGGCAAAGATCCTAGTTTGATGAATACATTTTCTGTCTGAGTGAGGACGTATCTTTTATCAATCATTCACCTTTGTGTTTTGGTGACGAAGAGGAGTTGACGTCAGAGGACGGGCTTTGCTCCCCCTTCTTCTCCTCCTGCTTCTTCTGGTTTTTCTGACCACTGCTACGAAAGGGACTGGGAGAGGTTTAAAGGAAACATTACAACAAATGTAGGCATCTCATCTGTTGTTGGTGTACTTCATGTGCGCAATGTACGTAAGAGACACCAACCTTAGGGAGATGGATGAGTTGTTGCTGGTGGGACTCGGAGTGTCTGAGCTCTTCTGCTGAATGGCATCTAAAACATACAAACAGTTAACTACTCACAACAAGCAGGTACACAGAGCTGCAAATGGAGGAGAAGAAGAAATGCAAAAAAGCTTGTGTCACCATGTGTGTCCATAATACCTCTGCAGGCTTTGAGCTGTTGGGTTAAAACTTTGCGGATCTCGTTCACCCACGATGTTTTAATCTCTGGTGTTGGAGCCTAGATGAGACAAATTATACAGCACTCACAGTGGTAGCGTTCCTTCTTCATTCATGTTTGGTCAAAGCAGTGAGGCTGAGCGACCTTACCTGGACTATAAAAACCTCGTCTCTGGAGTTACACCAAATCTCAAACTTCTTGTTGTCTCCTTTGGCGTTCTCGGTGATGCCCACCACGCTCATCTGAGAGAAGAACGACAAGAAAACACAAGTTTGCACACGGCCAGCCCTGATCTTTCACTACAGCTGCCTTTTAAGAGTCTGCCCAACATGAGCTTACACTGAGGGAGTGTTTGAAGCTGTAAGACGGAGCTTTCTCATAGCCCTCCCCGTTCTCCTCTCTCCTCTTACAGAAGAGCAGGGCCTTCTCGTGCAGGAACAGGTGCCTCTGCATGGGCTTGAACCGGGCCAGGTCCTTGACCTTGGCGTGACCTTTTTTATGCTCCGTCCACACGCTGAAGGAGCCCTGCATCAGCAGGCGACCCAGCTCGGACAGGTTGCCCTGAAGAAAAGGGAAAAGACAGTCAGGCAGGTATTTATGGTCTGGGGGCTGCATTTTACAATTTTGCAAGGATCCAACTGGACAACAGACTTTGTTTTAAGACCCAACCTGACGTGCAGTTGAAAATTGCATTTTTCAGTAGAAGAAAATTGTGCCTCTCTTCTACTTGTTGATGAGGACTGTTATTACAATCAACAATTATGCATTTTCTTTAACAATGATTTTTTATTCTTAAGTCCACTACGCAGGTTATACATTTCTAAAAGGCAGGATGGTCCCCTAGAACTAAAGAAATTGTATTGTGTGGTACTGATCTACGACTCCTGCCTCTCCTTTTTAACTCTAACCTCACTGAACACAGTAAATATTATGTCTTTTGTTATATTGCACTTGTACAACCTGAATTACAAATGCAATTACGTTGATGTGTATAAAATGTTGTTTGCTCTCTTTCTCTCTTGCATTCACGTACAGATCACGTGGCATTTAACATAGGCGTTGGTCAGCCTCCTGACATGTACATATGTGTGCATTGTGTTAATAAATAAACTCAAACACGAGGTGGTGAAGCATCTGATTTATGGTTGCATGTTCTATAGTGTAGTGTCTAAGAAAATTCCACTTTTCTACAGGGCCAATAAAAAAAATCCACTCCTGCCCAAGCCGGCATGCTAAGAGACAGCATCGCTCTCCATTTCATTAAGACAGTGTCGCGTCTCTGACCTCGTATCCTGTGATGGCGATGAGGTGCATGGAGTCATTAACAGCTTTCAGGATTCCCAGGATGGAGGAGAGAGCGTCCTGCAGGTCATCACAGCCATCGCAGCTCTTACTGTACTTCAACAGCTCCTGCAAACACACACCAAAACGTGGAGAACACAGTGAGTGTGAAATAATAAACACACACAGATACACAGTATATACTGTACACAACAGATCACCTTAAGCAGTAGCTGGTACTTGGTGATTCTCTGGACAGGTTTAAGGAGGTAGGAGTCCAAACCAAGTTTATGTTCCAGCTTCTTCTGGCACTCCTGGTTCACAAAACATAAACCAATGAAGAGACTTAGGGTTTATTGTTCTTGTTAGCCACACAGTAAGGCAGGAAGGTGTTACTGTGAGGCGAAAGGCGAAAGAGCTACCTGGAAGAAGGCACAGTCGGAGCACTGCCTCCACAAGCTTTCAGAGCGAGGCTTGTTCTGGCAGTAAGCCTCATAGATCTGCAGGTCCTTCATCTACAGAAAGAATCAGTCATTAACCAGTTCACCTTTTCTTACTGAACATTGTTAATGGAAACAGTATGTTGAGACAATCCCCTGTTATTGATTTGACTTTTTAAGATTAAGATTTTCATTGACTTTTTATAAGTAATAAGTCCAGAGCAGAATGTAGGAAGTAAGTGCTTACCCTCTCTAAAAAGCAGCGACCCACCAGTTCTGGGCAGTCAGTGTACGCTTCCAGTTCCTTTAGAAACGTTCTAGAGAAAAACAGTGAAAAAGAATGAAATTTCAACGAAAAACAATGAAATTTCTATAATTCGACTTGCTTGCAGAAAGATGAGAAGACTGAACCCACTCTCACATCTGTATGATAAATATGAAGCTTCAGCCAGCAGCTGTTTATCTTAGCTTTGCATAAAGACTGGAAACCGGGGACCACCTAGACTGGTCAAAGGTAAAAATCTGCCTACCACCCCCCAGAAATTATTATTTAAAGTGAAAATACAAATTTAAAAACACTGGCATTTTTCAACTAACCAACAAATGACCAAAAGAAGCAATTTCACTTGTGAATAAAGGTTTCTGACTGAAAATATTTCCTCTCTAAAAGAAGCATACCGCTTATGAAACTGGTAGATTTCAGACATGTTGCCAAACAGGATGTCCTTCTTGCTGAGCAGGGTGCTGGGGATGAGGTGAGCCATGGCAGGGTTGTCCATCTCCGCTGCATAGCCCTGGAGTTAAAAAATACACAGAAAGATTCACAAAACGTTTAATTTCCCAGTCATTCCCCAGTGAATGATGCATGTAGGTCCAACTCCATGTGGCCTTGTATAGAAATACATTGATAATGAACAGATGCATACATGTAATGAATTATTGATCTGCCAATACTGTACTTCTAATTTAAACATTTCAACAGTCACACTATTAATCTGTAAATGTACAAAACTTTTGTCAGGACACTGCAAGCTGGTGTGAATATAAACAAACAGACAAAACACCCACCTCCAGCACGCACAGTAGCTCCTCCACATAGGCTCTCTCCGTCTCCAGCAGTTCATTCATTACATGGCTGAAACACACAGAAAAACTAAATACTTAAAATCCTGTAGATTTGACCTAATTTCTCTTTGACACTGAGTGGATGTGAGAGCTTTCACTTTGGCAGACACCTACATGCTATTAAACTGTAACCCTAACAAAACTACCTAAGATGAGAAATGTTGCAGCTTTCTTATCTATGAGTCCGAGAATGACCTTTGACCCCTTACGGCCGAAGTACTGCCAGGTTTTCTTCCTCTTCTGTGAGAGAAGCGTGTCTGGTGCCACCGTTTTGTAAGGGAGACTCCACCTGGACACACACATCCATATCAGTTCGCTTTGACCAAACATCTCTTACCCTGTGATCGGGAATGATTAATTCTAATTCACTAATTAAATAAACTAACTAGTTTTAAATGTTTGTTGCGTTTGACAATCTTCACTGCCAAACAGTTTATCAGTAGTCCTGCATTTACCTTTTTGCAGATGGCATTATCTGCAGAGTATCTTCTTTCTTTTCTCTGTTGATCTAAAGGGCAGAGAGAAAACAATGTTTTTATCCCTTAACCCGGAGAGAAGAATCCTGAGTTGATATCAAGCCTTTGTACAACTGATACATGCTGCTATATCTATATAAAATCAGTTTATCAAATCCAGGCTTACTGGGTGAGGACAGTGGAGACTTCACTTCAGGTCTTGGTGCTACTGGCTGGACTGGTCTGGTCTGTTTGGCGGCAAGTTTCTTCAGGCTGACGCGTCTCTTCTCAAACATCTCCTGGACAGAGCTTTGCTTCTGGAAAACTCTCTCTACCTGGTCCTGATGGAGACCAGGATATTGCAGTAAATTAACCAAAAGGTAAACTTTGACCTCAGGATAAAAAACTCACAAAGGCGTCACACAGGAAAAAAAATATTGCATATGTTTAATCTGTTAAATCCACGTCCTACTGACCCTGAGCTGAGTAGTGAGGACCACCTCATACTGGCAGCAGATGGCGCTGTGGTCTGTGAGGGTGTGTTGCGGCGCTGTGTCCAAGTATCGCTCCAGTTCTTGCAGAGCTGCTTCAGCTCCATCCTGAGACTGACAGCGGTCCACTGGCTGGCTGGCCAACAGGACGATGCCGTCCTCACACCACCGTGACGCCTGGGTGGAAAAATTTTCTATTACTTTGCTCCAAAAACCGATAACCTGAATGAATCTCCTTGAGGATGACGTGGATGTGATACAAGAGGAAAGATCACCAGGTCATAAGTCTTTTTCGCTCATGTACATACTGTCTGACCCACACTCGTACCTTCTCCAGAGCGCGGTGGAGCTCCATAGCCTTCAACAGGAGGCTCTTCTTGGTCCTCAGGGTGGAGCTGATCTCCTCGCACACTTCCCTCAGCTCACTGCACTTCGGCCTAATGGAGTCCTCGGCATAGTGGGAATTTTCTATCAGCCTGTCACCTTCACCGGCCAGGGACAGGGCGCAGTCCAGTACGTCCTATTGAAACACATTGAAGGCGTTTTTAATATCAGCATATACTTCATGACACGTGTAGAATAATGGCTTGTCAGCTAACAGCAGAGGACACATCATCAATCAAACAGCAACAATGAAACAACCCTCTCTCCTCCTCCTCAGTCCTCTCCCTCTAAGCAGAGTGGAGCTTTCATTACTTAATTCTGGATGGAGTTTGGCACCTATTTTGGTCAAAGGAGTCATCCCCTATATGAGCCTCTGAAACTGCATTTCAAGATGCTAAAATTCTCTTCTAATCAAGTTAATCCATCAGTAAACATGTAATTAATCAAACTGAACCATAAAAGCTAAGGTTGAAACCAGATCTGACTTGAATAAAAGGCTAATGTCTGCCGTATATATCCCATGCACATACAGATGCTCCCACTGTCTTCTCTGCATCTGTTTCCGCTCATTTCCAGTGATTGATTAAGTCATTAGCCATATGGCTTCAAGGATGCATCAAAGGTGAAAGTGTTTATGTTTACTGTACCAATGCAGGATCGATCAGGTTTATGTGTGTGCATCTGTCTTACACAGGCCCTGTCCTCATGGCCGCTGAGTTCTCGGAGGACGTGCTCAGCATGGACGGGGCTTACGCTGACCTCGGAGAAACCAGACAACCGCTCTGATGTCACATCAAGCTGGCCGCGCACCTGCGGACATACACACACGCACACGTTAGTGTGGCGTTATCAGCACATATGTTACCTGGGTGTGACTAATTTGTCCAGAAAACTACATGTCCCATAAGGTAACTCAACTCACTTCACGGAAGTGCTGCTCAAAATGGCGGAGCTGTAAACACTGTTCTAGCTTGGTGCGGTGACGCTCCCAGAAATCATCAAATGCGGCCTCGGTTTCGTCCAGCTGACCCAGGAGTCTGAGAGGGAGGAGGAAAACAGATGGGCGGAAAGGAGGAAGTGTGACGGGAAGATTTATTCATGCGTTCAGGAAAAATTAGCTTTTCTATTTATGTATCTAATCATTCCCTCCTCTACCTCTGTACAGTAGCTAAGTTTTCCAGCTCATCATAGGTCATGTTGTATTCAGGGTCTGTCTGTAGAGGCTCGTTGATACACTCCAACAGGCGTCCCCCTTGAGACAGCGCCACCTGCAGGTCTTCCTGGAAATTGAACAAATAATTTTCTTCAGCACTAAAGTTTCCAAGGAAACTGTAAAGTCTCCTGCTTACTGCGGTCACCTTAAAACATTTCACCAAATATCTATGAGAGAGAGACATATAGTTGGTTAACCAGTATGGAAAAGACATAGAAGCATATCTGACCTTCATTTTATCCTTTTTCAGAGTGTGTGTGTGCAGCAGGTTGGTGGTGGCCTCGGCATTGTTGGGTAATTCTGTCTCTGCAAGCTCAGTGCCGAACGCCTGCAGGGTCTGGGCCGTGGTCTTTACCATGAGGGCAAATGCCTCGATTGCCTGCATAAATACACAAAGGCCCATTCATTCATCATACACTGGAGTCAAATCTTTTTTTTTCTATAAAAAAAGTTTTATGCCAAAAGATTTATACTTTAAAATCTCCTTAAAAACATTTTGTGTGTGTGTGTGTGTGTGTGTACATACAGTGCGGTGTGAGATCCAGCTGTCATGGCAGTACTCCTGCGTGCCTCCCAGCTCTGTGGTCAACTGTCCTGGGTCGATATAGGCATGGAGCTCAGTCACCGAACTAAGCATCACCACCTGTTAAATTAAACACACACAATCAACTGATTATATGAGGTATAATTTATTGAAAGATAATCCTTAATAACTTACAAGAGACCTTGTTTCATAATAAATGAAAGCAAAAGCAATTCCTAAAGAAGATAATAAAATACAAAAAGGAAAGACATACACGTCATGTAAAAGTCATACTGGCACCTTCATTTTGAACTCATCCTTGTTGTACTTGAACAGGAAGTCTGACAGAGTCCGCTGGAGCAAAGTAGTGGGACGTAACACCAGAACCAAGTGTAAGTTCCCTGGAAACGAGCCCTGAGAGAGAAAGGTAGGTCAGAGTTGTTTTTATGTACTTGCTTTCTTCCCTTCTAGGAATTACATTTTCTGTAACACTGTACCACTGAACCAGACAAAAAACACTTTGCATGCATTCCTTCCATGTCGTGGTATCAATGAAGTCCTATTTGTGAGTCATGTGTGGCCTGAGTTCATGTTCAGCCCAAACGATGAGTGAAAAAACTATAGCTTATAGTGCAGGTTTTTCAAAATACTGTCGCTTCTGGGAGGCCTCAGATGTCTTTTTGGGGAGCTAAGCATCTCTCTGCTCTTATCCTTTACTATATTGCAGCACAAGCTGTTGCAAATGAAAACTGGCATTTAGAATTATCCTTCACTTCACAACACTTTTTGTACATAAAGGAAAAGTCCTGGGTATGAGGTATGAAGCTAGATGGAACAACTGCCCCTATACTGCAATTCTCAACCAACCATGAAGAGAGTTTTTCTGGGATTTAATGGCCACTAAATCTCCTATATTCCTTCACAGTTGTTCCCTTGTTGCACCTCTCATCGAGATTGCTGTGACAAGGTAAATTAGTCCTGTGGCTTTGCCAATAAAAAACGTTTTTTGTCTCTCCACCTCCACACTAACTTAAAAGCGTAGAATTGCCTTTACACAGACAACAGCCCAAGAGACCACTCAGCTGAAAGGCTATACTGGTGATGGCTTCCTCTAAAGGCCCGGGTGAATTGCTCCACCCTGTTAGGCATCATAAATCGATGTAGGATGACATGTGTACACACACACACACACACACACACACGTACACACACAGACACACACACACACACACACACACACACACGGCCAGAGGCAAGCTCAGAGATGTGTGACAAGCTCATGAAATCTTTAGCATTGCCATAAATAAAGTCTAAGAATAAATCTAAAACATTTTTATATGATTTGCACTGCTTTTCTTGAACCTCCCACTCAAACATCATAGGCATTCCTATTTCCTTCTGGCTTCTTTGTTGATGACAATATTTTAGTAGTAGTATTGTCTACTGAGCTGCGCTAGCTATTGCTGTTCATGCAAACAATCAAATGCCTAGTAACATATAGCCTGATCATTAAAATATTACAATAGCAGTCTGAGAATGTTCCTATATTATCTGGAACTGTTTTGTATTAACAGATCTGAGGAAACAACAGAGTAACTCCTGTCCACAGTCTCGACAAAATGGTGCCACACACTGACTGCATTCCTCGTCGCAAAGCCGATATTCATCAGGACCACAGAGAACATCCCGTAAAAAACAAAAACAAAAAACAACCAGAGTGTTTTTTAAAAAATCAGTAAAGTAATATTGTACATGGCTTTAATTTAGTCCTCAAGGAGACCTGCACTCTCACACACGCATACATCATAGTCATGAAATGCCTGCACCGCGTTGCCATGGAAACCCTTCTCCTTGGAAAAGGCACGGAGAGAGATGGAGACGTAACGAGAGCAGGAAGGAAAGCAAGAGAGAGAGGGATGAAATGGAGAGAGTCAGCGCATGTGTCAGCACGCAAGACAAATTAAAGAAGAGAGAGAGTGACAGATAGTAACTGATGTCTGTCTGTGTGGAGTGTCGATGGTGCTGCAGCTCCACTCTGCTCTTCCACTCATTTATTTTTGGCTCGCTTACACACTCACACAGTCATATTTCCATCTCTTCAGAGGACATTATATTGACTTACATTCATTTCCTGGACTTAGCCTAACCCCTAACCTCAACCACTACTTTCCTAATCATAACCTCTTAGTTTAACCCTAAAATGTGATGATTTATGTTACTGGGTGTTATGAGTCCCCACAATGTGACTGTAAACACATTCATGTCCCCACAACATGAGTAATACCTGCTTACACACTCCACCTGCTGTGATGTTGATGAGCGACAGGCATCATATTCACAGCTCGTTCTACATGGTTCCTTTCCAATTTCCACCCAAAATTACATATTAAATAACACTACACGCTCACTTTCTGCTCTAATTACAGCAACTCACATCTGCAAGTAGCAAACTGTAAGAAAGAATTAAAAATGCAATTAAAAGCTAAGTTGTATTTCAGCCAATAAGAGTGCCTGCGAGTGCATGTTAATTAGACAAAAAAATATATTATATACATAAATTATCAATAACATAGCATACAAAACACAGTGAGCAATAACATATCTGTAATTGGAAGCCATTAAATTCAATAAACCCTGAGAGGTCTTGGTTTAATTTGTACCTCTGCATTAACATGACAATACACAATCTGCTCGGTGCATCCCCCCTGACAGATAAACAGACATGCTAATGTGCATACACATCCCTGGATACACTTAAAAGTGATACATGTGCGCGCACACACACACACACACACACACACACACACACACACAGACTTCTCACAGATAAAAAGCACACATAAATAAATAATGAAGATTAGAATATAATTTTCTGTTGACCAGGGTGATTTATATTCTTTTTTTTGTTAAGGAGAGGGGGGGGGCAGTCATGTCCTCTAATGACATCCACATTTTTCTCCTGGGAGTTGGATAGCCACCATATTAAACCACCTCCCTCCACATGCTCAACCCCCCCCCCCTCCATCTGTATCACTCCTTTTGCTTTTGGACATCATGAAAAACAGATTCCAAATGTATCTTCACAGAGGCTGCAGGTCTGTTGAATTCAAACCTCTCGTTTGCACCAGCTGAGCCGTCTGTGTTTCTGCCCTGCAGCAAAGTTCCTGCACGCTTGAATGACTGCATATTTATTACGCTAAATCACAAAGATGGACTGAGAAGAAGGTGTCCCATCATCATTTGAGTGCAATGCATATGGATTCACCCAGTTGACCATTTATTATAATTAATGCATTGGATTGGTGCACTAAAGCACCCAGGAAAGATACCGAACAAATAAGACAGGAAAGAATTGAACCTGTCAGGATGCTGGGGAGTGAAAAAAAGATAAAGAAAAGAAGGACAGTTACACTATAAACATGAGTAGTAACTAATGGACATAAATGATTTATGCTGTCTTAATGCAATTCATTTTAGCAGCATAAGACTGCTGCATTATTTACACATCGAAGTTCTGTAATTTTATGAGCAGAATTTGTTACTTATTTCATGGTGACAACATCAACTAGAGGTCAAATTCCATCCTCATTTTTATTTGCCGCAACAGCACATCACTGTGCATGAGACTAAAAACTACTGGTCAGCGCCATCTGTGGATCGTCAGCCTACCCACAAGGCACCGTGAGAGCATCTGTGCACGAGCTGTACACTGATCTCTGGCTTTACGTGACAATGCTGCCCATTCCTCCTTTTTCCCCCCTTTCTGTCAGGAAACCAGCAAATGGCAGCGGGTGACCTTGAACGGCATTGATGAGCAGAGCGTCTCACAGGAAGACGAACCACCTTCAATCTCCAGTAAGACTGTGCATCATTGGCTGGTGGACAAAGCAGGCGTGCCCAAGAAGGACAGCTGCCATAGGGGGATCGAGCTGAGGGGACTGAGGAGGAGAGCATGTGAGACACTCCTCTCGCCACCTGCTCGACATGCCTTCAGGTTCAGATATATTGCTGCCTACTTGCACCATGGACTTCTCAGGACACAATCCACACTCTGACTTCATCTCTGTTTATAAAACCAGCAGAGGATTAAAGCTGAAACACCTGGTGTATCTTTCTCAATGGAGATGATGATGTAAAAGTCTAGATTTCAGAAGATTTCGTTACCTGAATCTGCTGATAGGATGCACAAGATGTTGACTTGTTTGACTTGGTGATTTGTTTGCATTTTTCATCCAATTCATTATTCCACCTTGTTCTCTCTTATTTTATGTCAACTGTGTGCAACTGTTTGGACCTTCCCAAAACATGCCAGGTGCTGCAACTTGCCATCGATAAATTTTTACTGTTAACAAAAGCACAGCCAACAAGATTATCAGCCTCTAACTGGCTGGCAGGTCAGTGGTAGATCTGTTGAGCTGCTTTACAGCATGAAATAGGAAGGTGTAGAATTACTTCACTCTTTCACACTTGGAAGAGCTTCATTTTTAGAAACAGCAGCCCTAAATTGTCTCATTATAATATCATTTTCAACAACAGAAATATAACCGGTATTCCTAGTTGTTTTAAATGTTACTTTTCACAGTGCTGTGTGGGAAGTGAAGCAGAGGAGGACTCCAAGGAGCAAAGAGACAGCAGAAGCACAAAAGCAGAACAAAGAAGTGCGGTAATGGATGAAAAAAAGAGGAGAGAGGGGCGATCAGCAGGAGAGGCCAGAGCAGCATGGGAGACGCTTGCTGGGGAACTCTCTCTACATCATTCTTCTGGGTACGATGTGAGACTCATTTTATCTTTTGCTTTACCACTTTCTTATATTTCCTTTGTTTTACTGTCATCAAGGAGAGACCGAGCTCAAATTGCAAGAATCTAAGGCAAAATTAAAAACACTTCAGGGAAGGATTATACATTTTCAATGAATTTACAGGTAAACTGTTTAATGCGCTTGATTTTTACAGCTTCACTAAAAACCTCAAGGGAAGTTCAGCACTCTCTTGTCCGTCTGTTAAATACAAAGAAGAAGCCAGTTAGCTTAGATTAACTTAATTTAGCAGAAAGACTGGAAATAGGGGGAAAAACAAACCACCTCCCAGCACCTCTAAAACTAATTTATTAACACATTATATCCTGTTAGTTTGAACCATACACAAACAAAAGTTTAAAAACAACAATTTGTGATTTAACAGGGTTGCTGGTATTGAGATTTTGTTACATTTTAAACTAAACTATGCTAACCGGATGCTGGCTCCAGCTTCATACTGAATGGACATCAGAGTTGTTTTTGTCTAACTATTGGTAAGAAAGCAAATAAGCATATTTTTTTTTAAAAGCTTATTTTTTTTAAAAACTGTGGCTTGAAGGTCTTGTCAGTCATTGATAAAAACACAAAATGATAATGATTAATAATCAAAGCGCCTTGTGTTCAGTGTTTGGTGAAGTCTTCTGAATTAATATTAATTTCATCTCAGAACACAACATTTAATACTTTACTGTTTCCATGTATCTTGTTTGTTTTTTTTTCCTTTCACACAGCGACACAGTAACACCAAATAAAACTACTGATTAATTCCCTGCTATCAGTACAACCCACAGTCCATCGGTGTCCCTTTCAAGGACATGGACTTGGTCAATGGATTGGAATAAGATAATAGATCTGGAAGGGTCTATTAGGGCTGGTGGGGGAGTGTGCAGATGTTTGTGTGTGTGCAGGTTAGCTGCCTGACTTTGTGGAGTTCAGTTATTAAAGCAAGGAGCCTCATAATTACTCATTTTCATAATGGGGATAGTTTCTAAGAAATACCACAGCGAAACAATCAGGTCTGATGATAATCAGTGTCCAATTAGCATACATTAGCATATATTTGCATACACTAAACACACTAAGCGGTGTAATACAGGATGAGCATCTTAACAACAGATGTGTAGGGTGTGGTGAAGCTTGGTCCGCATGTTGGCAGAGCTGGTGAATCATAATTCAGAGATGGGAGTGTGTGGAGGACACTGCAAAAAAAAAAAATCAAGCCAAAAATGTATTTCACAACAAATGAATCAAGAAACGGAAAGCTGAAGTGAAACGCAAAGCTTCCAGAGATATAAATAAGACTTTTTAAACTCTTAGCCATCACTATTCTCAGTGTCCTACTAACATAAATATCAAGTAAAACAGGATCATTTGATGTTTCTCTCGTGTTCGTCGGATTTTGTTCACAAGAAAATCTGCTTTAAGCTATATATATCACAAACAGAGCGGTCAACCAGTGACCCTAACCACACATTTCTTTTCAGTTATAGCCGTTTCCTTTTCTACTTTTTTCAGAGAGCAGCCATCAGCAACTTTGATTCTCAAGCGTGTCTGATCAACAACTCCTTTACTGCTCTGTGCTTTTATTTTTTCTTTTCACAGTTCTCATGGCCCTCTGTCCCTTTTTGAGCATTTCCCTGGGTACCTTCGCTTTCCACGTACTGCCTCTTCAATGCATCATCTTAGAGAGGAGTGAAAGTTTTACACTGTCCAAGAAGTAGGCTAGTAGGCTAATGGCACACAAGGCTGATGGTAAAAGAAAATTATTATTAAACAGAATGAGACTGATGGCTCACACAGTTTAGTCTTTCTATTTCTATTAACAGGACGGTAATCTCATTGTACATACTATGTTCACACGCTGCGAGACTCCACCACCCACTCCAGTATAACACTCTATTTTTAACTCCTCTCCTGCCTTGATTCAACATCTAGAAAAAATTCAAATTGAAAACACGTGTCCTTCTTACACACAGCTAATGAATAAACTCTAAAACACACACACACACACACACAGAATACAGTTCGTACAAGCCTGTAAACACACATGAATGACCAAAGCATCTATTACTGTCCAGTAAGTGATGACAAACCAAATTATACACACATAGCTGACACCAGCAACTACACACGTAGATCCAAATAACACATGAGCGTAATGCGCAAACACCAAAACAGCTATTTGTATTCCTCAGCAGTAAATGATGCCCACAAACAATCTGATCCAGTGCACACTTAGGCTAATATCTCCCTTCACCTCCCCACATAAACACACAGGGTCTTACAGCGATGCGGAGCAGGGTAGTCCTGACGGCGGCCCATCGGTCCAGTCGTCTGTCGATGACCAGGATGAAACCCACTCCTGATGCTGCAACACTGCAGAAGAGAAGCACACACTTATCCTCAGGGAAACCACTTTTCTATACGTGTGTTTCAGGTCAAAATAGTGTACGTGGAACCCCATTGTTCCAACAAGGGAACTTTATGGGAGCACGTTGATGTGATGCGTGGCTCCCACATCAACCGGGGGCCTCTTAGTGAGATCCAGGGTACACAGGGTGTCTAACAGGTGTAAGAATGGCTTGTTGATAAAATAAGTCGCAAATCACCCATTAGTGTAATATTCCTGTGCTGCACTTCCCAGACATCAACAGTGAGGAAGCTGATGTGATTCTGCATATCAACAAATATATAAAATTCATAATTTTTAGTCCAATGGAGGGCTGGGCAGTAAAGTGCTTTCAGTTAAAGCTTTCATTAGAAATTATTATCAGGCTGGGTCACTTTAACAGACACATAATATCATATATAACAATGATGTAAAAAGACAGACCTCAGTCATCTTGATTGGTGTTTGTGACAGGAATAAACATTATCTGGAGATTTAAAAGCAATCCTAGGAAGGGTTAAAACCTTGTTACCAACTGTCTGTGGTCATCATTTGCCATCAGTGATGATTATGAGAGACCCTTGTGATTACCATGGCAACCTTGGCTCTGCATTAATGTGTGTGTGTGTTGTGCATGTGAAAATCGTGCCATTGCACGGGCGGTGCCATATGTAGCAACCTCATTAAGCTAATGTGTGTATGTCAGTGTGTGTGTGTGAGAGAGAATGCAATATTTCCGGCAAAGGTCCTGCTGGACAAAAACTGACTTGCATCCTGACACCTAAACACACACGCAAAACAGATGAATATTAAAGTAGAACACACACATTATACACACACTGTGGGACCAACATATGAATACTGCTGAGTTGGTCCATCTGGGCATCATTATTAGCCAATTTTCATCATCACACACATACACACAGACATTACGAGAATAAACACACTACACTACCCAGTGAACGCGACGACAGCAAATCCTCAGTCCATTTCTACTGGGAAATATCTTTAAACCAAACGAATGAAGCTGGCTGAATTGGGAAAATCTTCTCTATTCCAGGACCAAGAAAAAAAAGAATAAAAATCTTTAGTATCCCTCTGTTATCAACCAGCAATACTCCATTTCTCCTTTTTCCCCCTTTATGCCGTTGTTGTCAGTTTCCAGTTGCTGCATCCACAATCATCTGTTTGCAGTTAGAGAGAGGTGACCGTTCACATCCTTAAAGAGCATCTCCCTCCTCCTTTCCCTTCTCCCTGTGGTCCCCCACCACCTGCTTCCCGCCCCCCAACCAATCAAAACCAAGGCCTACATCTTGCTGTTCTCCCACAGCCAATCAGAGCTCAGAGCGCAACCGATTGGCAGCTGGGTGCAAATAGCTGGTGGGGGAGAAAGGGAGGGGACTCAGAGGGGGGTGGGATATGAAAGGTGAAAAAAAAAAAAAAAACGGAGGCCGCCATGACACACACAAGTACCTATGTATATATAGATATACAGGTTCATACATCTCCATCCTTTCTCCTCCCCTTAATTATGTGTCTGTATGCAAGAGTGAGTGTGTGTGATGAGAGTGCAGCACTCAGCAATAAAGGAAAGGTGAAAGAAAGGGAGGGGAGGAGGGATAGAGAGAGGGAGGGCAGAATAAAGGGGAGGAGGAGACAGGACAAAAAGAAGAAAAGAGGTGTATACTATGATTTAATTTGAATTAAAATTTACATTTAACCTCAAGCCACACCTAGGGTTTATTTTGTCTATTCGTAAAATTAAATGCAAATTCTATCTAAAAGTAGATTACTAGGTCTTCAGATTACTGTTGTTTTTTTTTGTTTCCTTTTCATACATTTTCTATCACTTATTTTTCATTCTCTCTAAAAATCTATTTCTTGATGTCTTTTGTGTCTGTTTCCTTGTGGCAGGCCTTTGGTATTGTGCTGACCTCTGTTGGCTTCACGTGGTACTGCACCTCCACAAATTGGCCAGAATCCCTGCAGAGTTTGTTTGCTGTCAGACCAAATGAAGCTGCATAAAAGATGGCATGTGAACGCACAAGGGCGATGCTCACCTGGGGACGCTGGTGAGGTAGCGGAGAACATTTTGGACCTCCTCATCTCCCAGCTCGCTGAAAGCCGGGAATTCTGGGAAGACAACGATGGGGCTGCCGTTTATCGCGCGGCCCCCTGAAGACAGACAGGCCAGGAAAACATAAACAGGTCAGTGACATCCAAGCAGTGAACCTGAGATTTTAGCATGTTGCTGATCTTCTATTGACTTGTTTGATTTGATAGCTGGAGGGAAAACACAGACTTTTGAGTAGAGAGAAATGTCACGTCAAACAAGTGATAAAGATTAAAGTTGTGGCCTTTATTTATAGCTGTAGTCTCAATTTCTAAATAGAGACAATACACTCTCCAAGCGTTTTTACATCATGGATTTTAATCCCTTCAATATTCAAAATAAGTGTCAGAGGGATATAGAAAGATTTTTTTTGCCACAAAATCTCTGTCAGTCCTTTTCCTCTGGTTTTACTCTTCTTTTACTCTTAATATTTTGGGCTGAGAAGGGTTTTAAAAATCATAGAAACAAGTCAAAAAATAAAGCTGTAAGGCCAATATGTGTGTAAAATAAACTAGACTAAACCTTGCTTTTCCCCCTATAAAATGCAGTGGATTAAATATCACACACCTCGCACACTGATTTGCGTATTTACTGTATTTATAGGCATTTAAAACTTTTTCCTGTCTTCATATACCTAATTGTTTAAATCTTCCAAATCCATTTAAAGTTCCAATCCTTAATTAAAGGAAGACATGATGAAGGGCATCAATTTAATTGTTTTACGCATTTTTTAACAAGAACTTAAGACAAATAACTTGAGCGGACAGACCTAAACTAAAACAAAAGTATAAAATCAAAAGGGCCTCACACACATACACTTAGCATTCTCTTTCGCTGCTGGGTCAAGTTGCAAAGCAGATCATCGGGGTGATGAATTATTCACATACCGTCGCTGGGAAGGCATTATCGTCATTGTAACCCAACACAGGCCCCCAAGTGTGTGTTTCTGAGTGCATACGTTTTTGTTTTATGCCGCTTTGTGGCCTTCTATGTAAGGGGGTCGTTTGTGTAAAGATTAAAAAAATGTCAAACTTCAAACTCTAAAAAAGTTCTTATGGTTCTTTTCATAAGAACTTTACTGTCCAAGACCAGATGACTTTGGAAGAACTTTTTCAAGCAGAGTGTGCACACTTGACAGCAACTTTTATAATAAAAGAAAAATAAATGGAGCACAAGCTGAATATCATTTTTATGTCTAAAGACTAATAGAAAATTAAGGGGCTGATTTGGAGAAGTGACACATATTTTGCCAACAATGCAATGCTAGCTACTAGCTAGCTACATGGCAACAAGTTAATTAGGTCGATCCCTCTAACAGCACAGCACAGAGGGCAGGGCCTCCAGTACAACTCAGTTAAAAACACAGAGTGTAAACTTATTTACATTATAACTAAAGTGTTCCTATTTTAACATTGTTTAATAATTGTTTCAAGTTACGCCACATCTGTGTTACAAGACGTACATTTTCCAGCCATCAAAGACACACAGCCACTTGGATTTTAGCAACAATTCTGTCACTGTTTGACAAAAGAGAAGAACCTCAAAACTGTGGATTGCAAGCTCTTAATAGATCTAACTGATCTATTGAAAAGAGAGAAAATCTGGTATGAAAAAGAAACTTCTTAGAAACACAAAGTGATAAACTGAGTATACAGCTGATTAACAATGACTAAAATGCAACACAGGTAAAGACAGTCTAGATAAAAGCCAAATTCAGGGTAAAAACCCCCCACAAATATGAACTTTAAAAGAATGTAGGCCTGTTCCATTATGTCACATAAAATCCCCCTTTAGTTTGCTTGAGTGTGACTTTGCACCGACAACCCAATTCTCTAATCTAATGTAATGCATGCTGCCTATTCGGAAACAAACCAAGATCTATCTGGGGTTACTAGTTCATCCTGAACTTCATCCATTTACTTCTCTGTAAGTATAACACACTAATTTAACAGTATTACATTGTTTTACTTAATTGTTAAGCTTATTCAAAATGTTGGGTCTACTTGCACTTTAACTTACGTAAAAATGAAAAAGACATCAGATACAAATGTTTGCAGAAGCTTAAACTGAGCATCTTTTGCAAGCTCATTATAATTACCACAGTATTACACAGTAATATTTGAATTGGCTGCATTGCTGCACATTCCCAGTGTGTTTAACGGTCAGGAGGCGAAGAAATCAAACTAACCTGGCAGGATGGCAAACTGTTTCTGGAGTTCAGAGCCAATTTCTGCTGCACACAGAGGACCATCCTCACTCTGCAGAACGTCATCTGAGGAAAAAGACACAAGAGATGGAGATATATTAATTAGATGCTAATGTCTCACACAATGAAATACTTCCATACTACTTATTTTTACCCTGTAAAAGCTGGCGACCATGTTGATTGCGACATTATAAACTAGAGGGTGACATGGGAGTGGATTTTAATTCCTGTCCCATCCCACAAAAATAGTGTCGTGCTATCCCACTCCGAGTAAAAATAATAATTGGTAAACTGCATTTACTCATATTAGAACTGCACAGTTATATGTAAAAACTGACTTTTGATTATCGTCCTGCATGCTCTCGATGACATTTTTGCAGTCCCGTCCCAGTCACGTGATTAATAGTGAAACTGACTCCCATCCCACAGGATTCCCGAAAAAATGTCGGCCTTTATTCTGGACACAGAGCTGAACGGTTAATATGCTGTTTATGCTGTTGGCTGATGAGGTTGGACGACCGTTAGAAAGGTCAAATTGGATTAAATCAAGTTAATATAAAGATGGAAATAAAGAGGAGAGTGGAAAGAGAACATATAGAGAAAATCCAAAGGGGAGAAAGGGAGGAGAGGAGAGAAAGCGAGGCAGAGACACTAACGGGATGGAGTAAACAGCATTTGGATTTCCTCCTCTCTCCGGTCAAGCTGGATTAGAGTAATCTCATTTAGCCCTCTCTGAGACATGTAGAGACAGAGAAATTTAGAGATAGAGGAAAAGCATTCCCCCACCACCCATTTGGTTGCCATGTGTGACCTGTGCCTGCCAAACACAAGGAAGAGCATTGTCAATTGTGTATGCATCTGTGATGAAAACTGAGAATTTTGAATGTTTTAATGTCATATCAGCGTGTGCAAAGGAGCATCACTGTGAAGTGCACGTGTGTGCTTGTGCATATAGACTGAGGCTGGCGCTGAGACTGGTGTGAGGGGAGTGTTTCCAAGCAGTACGGCAGGGCTGGCAGCGAGAGGCATTTATTACCATCGAAGTGCAAACCAAGCAAACTGTTCGCATTTTAGAAAAGAGCCGGGCACCCAAATCCCCCCCGCAGGAGCAGCTGTACTGACTATGCGGCTCCAACATGGGAGCAGATTGAAGATAGCATGCAAGAATAATCATGTGTGAATGTTTAAGGGGGAAGAAATCAGTGGGTTTGATCAGCTTGATCACAATAATGCAGTTCTGAAAGCTCCACATTCTTCTCTAAGTTCTTCTCTAAGTCAACTTTAATGAAAACCAAAAAGGCAGCTGATTGCATTGATCATACACCTAGCATTCTCCATCATATAAATATATAATGCATATGCCGATATTTATTAGTCATTTCTTTCATTGATCTGTCACCTGTGGCACTGAGGACACTGTTGTTCTCGCAGCAGCTCCATATGTAAAAAAACCCCGACAGATTAACAGCTTAGATCCTCAGTAATGCTATATGCAGTGTGTAAGCATAGCATTGGCTAGACAGTGACTCATACCACATACTGTAGTCCACGCTTGACACAGAGCAGCATGTGTGTGTGAGGGCAAGCAGCTGTTGTTTGAGACACACTGGGCCTTTTTAAAGAAAGTTGCTTTACAACAGTTAAATAGACAACAAAAAGTACATGCAGTTGTTGTGGGAATCTATTAAACAAGATGAACACAACGCTGGCTGGCACACAAATTAATGCCAGTAAGGCACTGAACTCCAAGTACCAAGGGATTATATTTAGATGACAGAGCGGTGACTCAGGAGCCATCCAGCTGAAGAGCAGGGTGGGAAAAAGAGGAAGAAAGAAAGACAGCAGGGAAAGGAAAGAAATGAGTGACCGATTTATAGAAGAAAAAAATCAATCAGGCAAAAAGGGAACAAACAGAAGCAGAAAGGTAGGAAGGATGGAAGGAAAGAGTAACCTAGAGTCTAAAAGAGGGTACAAAATGTTAAGCAGGATACAGTTTAGATAGATGGTTAACGTGGCACTAATGCAGGTCCACTTCAATAGACTTTAAAAGACCACAGCGCTTCAACCAGCCTGTAATTTAACCCAAACCCGCAACTCTGCTATAATTAGCTTCTACTACAGCCAAAACCAGGAGTTGGGAAGCTCTTCACAGTGACTTTAAGCAAAAACACTGTTCCCCGAAAAGAGGAAGTGTGCACAACCTTCCCTGGATGGAAGGATCTGTTTGAGAAATGTTCACATGTTCAGACTGTGTGAGAGCAAGTGTGTTGTCATATGTCATGGTGTGTGTTTCAGTGTGTTGTCGGGCCAGCTGTCAGTTCAGTGTGTCAGGCAGTAAGCTCTGGCTAAGACCCAAAGTCTGGAACACAGCCAAAAATGTGCAGCGCTATCTGACTTATACTCTGTGTGTGTGTCTCTGTCTGTCTGTCTGTCTTTGAGCTCAAGACTTAAACCCAACAGTCATAACCTGTAGGCAGGTTGGCATCTGTTGGTAATAACCATTTACTAATTATTACAACTGAAACTAAAAGCTTTACCAAACTTAAGTAATATCAAAGATGTCATTCGGAGATCTCTTCAAAATAAGACCAGCATTCAATCAAAATATTAGACAGTATTAAAGACACAATTGTAAACAAATAACCCATGACATTTTGAGATGTTGTCCTTCCTACTTTCTGTTTAACTGCTCCACTTCTGCAGTAATTTGTTTCACAGCATGTCCATATATAGGAGCTTTTACAATTGCAGTTCCTCTCCTTTAGTTTGCCATTTCCTATATTTCTCTCCCATGACAAGTACATGTACTGTTGTGACTGTGTTGTATTTTCATTAAGCAAAGGATTTTATTTAGGTGTTTTTACAGTTAAAACCAGTTTATTATTTGCTGCTCCCTCCATTTTTTTATTGAAAGAATCTCTCTGATTATTATCAAGCCTGTCTCCTGATTAACTCTCAGGAAACTGGATTGATCACAAACTACTGAGCTGTGCATTTGACACAGGTTTATATTAGTAGCGACTACCTATAAAACAAGGCCAAAACGGCAAACATTTCAAAAGAATATGTAAATACTTTGAAATCACATGACGTGTTGAGTTTGATGGACATCTTGTGTCACTGCAAATCACAAGTGCACCCACCCCTAACTGGTATTGCTTTAGTTAAAATGTATCCAAAATATCAACTTGAGGAATTTCATGGTGAAAAAATTAATGGAAAAACAACAAATCAAGTTGAAATGCATGCCTATAGGGGTGAATGGTGCAGGCATATCAGACATTCAGGCGTCGGGCTCCTTTTCACTGGTGCTGAAACTCTAAAACTCCCTGCTTTGTCCTCGGTGGAGTGAATGAAATCAAACTATAGCAGCTAGGCTGCAAGTGAACCTCTTTACCCACCAAACACACACACACACACACACACACACACTAGAAGTGGGGCAATGCAGCCAAACACAAATAGTGATTATGGGGGGCCTAGAAAGAATGTCCCTCCGCCTCCTTGTACCCTTCCCCCAAGCCCTGACACCCCCTCACTATTTCATTCATCCTTTTTTTCAGGGGCTTAGCTGAGGGGCAAACTGATACATAACCCTAAAGTTTCCCATTATAAGTAAATATTAAACCATTCAGCTCTATTTTACCAGGTTCACATCCTAGTTAGCTAGTTCTATTTACTTCCCATTCAAAGTTTGTCCTAATTATATCCTCATATAACAGATATTGCAATAACATATGTCCAAACGTCCATGCATATTTGCAGGATTTAAATTTGAGACAAACTCAACGACAATAAAAGCCGAATGAATCTAACCAATCCACACTCCTGAGTGCTGAATGCCTGTTTGTGTATGTGTGAGAGAGAATAAGCCCTGGATTTAGAGAGGTGAAAAGATAGTGAGGAGGAGGCGGGGGAGGAGAAGAGGGAAAATGAAGGAGTCGGAAAAAAAGAGCGTAGAGGTGCTCTTGTCTTAATAGGATGAAATGGAGGACAGGGTTTCTTTACACATGCCTACATATTTAATGTGTTGGCCTGGTGCTAGTTGATACTGGGGATGTGTTTTCTCTGTGGTAGGGGGTCAACAGCGGTACCACACTCTACAACTGTCAAATGCACCCCACTATAACTTACATTACTTGCACATTACATACTGTATTCTACTAAGCGGCCAATTACGATCCTGCAATAATTTCAGATGTTACTGAGCAACACTTGACTGTAAATGATAATAAAAGATCCTTCCTTCCTGTTTCAATAACAATACATTAGAATAACACTGTTTCAAGAAGTGCTGCTTTTATTGTGTCTAGTGGCATTTTCAAAAACCCCACCATCACTGCCGGATTCAAAACATTGCTCGCTGTTTGGTTTGTCGTTATCGTCTCTGTTGTTGAAGAACTATTTTGATAATGGATTAATCATGTTGGTTGCCAAAATATTCCCTCGCCCCAGATTCTCAAATGTTTAGTTACCATGCTTTCCTTCGTCATATATGATCTTTGGCGGTTTTAGACCTTTAGTCAGTTTAAAAAAGCCACACACAAGCAATTTAAGGACATCACAAAAAACAGTCTTGGTTTGGTACATGCAGACTGTACACATTGTTTGGATACGATTTGATGTCAGTACTCAGATTTGAAAGAAAAGCAGCAGCCCAATTAAGTCTCATAAAGGTACGGTCTATTACACATGCACAAAGCATGAACAACTGACGGAAACCCAGCAGACATTGTCTACTACCGTCTAACTGACAACCACACACACCTCCTCTCCTTTGTTCTGCAGTCATGTTCCTACAGGTTTTCACTGCTGAACACATTGTCAGTTCAAAGATGGCTGCCAGCTGTTCTCTGATGGTTAAAGTGCTGGTGGCTGGTCAAAGTTCAAAGCCACAGGAAGCTGGAGAGCTGTCTGATGTTCACTCAAACACACACACACACACACACACACACACACACACACAACACACACACGGCTGAGGACTATGCAAACAAAAACAAGCATGAAGGGATGGAGCACGAACACAGAGAAATTACCTCAGACATACAGAAACACACATATACACACATTGCAGTCATTGCGGAACTCTCATAAGCGTCCACAGCTAACAGTATAAATCTATTTGATTGTTGCTGGGATAAAATCACAGTAAGCGTTATTCATTTTAACTGTAGTCTAGCGCACTATGGTTGCATTGACACGATTGAAGTTGGCTTCATAAGGTAGATTTAAGAAGGGATCTCAACATGTGGAAAGAAGAAAAACGTTTCAGAATGTAGGACCCTTAAATCCAAAGTCCTGTGGTGTCCAAGTGACTGTTGGAGTCCTCAGAATGCACTATTTTTGTGATTCTGCTTCAGTTTAATTGCACATTTAAAAGTTATATTTATATTTACATGTTACATCTTACACTGCCTAACCTACAGATACGTTTATACTTCCAACCCCATACATAATATATCTACTGAAAAATTGCTTTAAACAAATGAAGGAATTAACTGATGACAAGCTCCAGGACTTTTTGGTGAACGCAATGATCATTAGATGTACAGACATTATCTGTACTGTGCACGTTTGAACTTAATGTGACAATTAAAATTCCGATATGCACCATGAATAAATAATTATCATTTCAGAGATTCAACGTTGGAAATATACATTTAAAATAAATGCATCTCAGAAGAATGGAAAGATACAGTATATTCGAACACTTTAAGGTTACGGATGCAATAGCTGCACATTTCATTTGTCAGCTGGATTCAAGCAGATGTTTCTGAGATTGATGCATAAAATGATAATTATTAGTATGCAGGACTCCCTTTATGTACTACAATAATTCTTGTTTAATATGCATCAAATATTCCAGGCAGAGTTTGCCAACCAGGTTATAATCTGAGTTCCATAGGAATAAATGGTGATCTAGAGTATGTCTGAGGAGCTGAAATGGTGGTCCCACCTAACCAGCAAAGTAGATGTTGCAGAGACAGACATCCAGCACTCAGGCGTCACTGAGACTTTCAGCTCTCCATCTGCTGCTCTGGTATGCACCAAATGGACAGGACAGATGTAGACTTGAGGGCACTAGGTTCGAGAAATGAGGCGTGTGTGTGTAGTGAGGGTGTGGCTGAGGGGTTAAAAGTTGCTACACTGGTATCAAATGCCAGCAGAGAGATGGTCAGTTGTATTTTGCGTATTTGCATGTAGGATGCATGCAAGGATTTACCAGCCGCTCTGCAGCTGTGTGTGTGTGCTTGCACTTGTGTGAGGGAATCCAAGCTCTATTATCTGGCATCATAATGCCAGAGAGCATTATTAGGGTTTACCAAAGCCCCATCTGTCACTGCCGAGGGGTATCTAACATACACACACACACAGACACAGGGCAGGGACTGGTACAACAACTGGGTCACAGGGCCAAGAGTGGCCTGGAGTGTGTGTGTGTGTGTGTGTGTGTGTCTGTCTGTGGTGCCCATCCCCACATGTAAAGTTCGAATTAGTGTGGATCAGGAAAAACAGCGGCCAGACAAATATTAAAATATTACTGAAGGTCACGTGAATTCAGTCCTGATTTTTTGTGGTCTTAAGCTGTTGGTGTGCAGCCAGTGGACACCCAGGGTTCATCGAGGAGAGTCCACATTAATTTCACTTTTATTTCCACCTATATGACCAATAGGTTCTCTATGACCACTGCTGCCTCCCTGCATTCAGTGTAGACGCTCCAGTCCAACATTCAGGTTGAGTCCTATTATTTCATTGCTGCAATGCAGCAAACTGAAGTTTAATCCTACATGTATGTCTTGGTAAGGTCAAGAAGGAGGAATAGTGTGCTCTGCCCCCATTAAGCAACAGTTGGAAATCCAGAACAATGGCTTCAGGCCTGACTGTCACTGGCAGTGAGCCCTCATCTACTGAATAGATGGTGGCATCATCATCTCAGCAAAACAACACACTACTATCCCTCTGTCTGCAGTCTGCACTGAAGTCACAACACACACAGACACGCAACCATGGAGGGTGGGTTCCCATCCAACGCTTGAGCAAACTGTATTCAAATCTGAAAAAGAGATTCCATTATCTGGGATAACAAAGGATTGGGCTTCCTGAGTGTACAGATGAATAAATACATAAAGTGTTGGTAAAAAACTAAGGTAATCATTTGAATTGGACATGTTGTTACAGCGGCCCAGGGTCAGATCATGTAAAAAAAAATAAAGGAAAATCTAATGCACTTTATTTATTCAATAAATGTTTCTGTTGCCATTTAGCAACATCAAATGAGCCCAAAAACCTTTGTATAGCCTCAAAAAAAAGATGAAGAGAAGTTGAAAATCATGCTGAACGTCAAAACAATGGTTCAATATTTTGAAAAGTACGCATATTCACTTTCAGACAGCAATCCACATATAATACATGGATAATTTTGCTGAGATGTCAATACTTGATAGTTAAGCAGCAATCATGGCGTGACCTTTCTGCACCAAGAAGTTCTGCAATAATGTTGCAATCTGTGCCAAAGTGGCACTGAACCTCCGCCTGCTCTAAGTGCAGTAGACTCATGGAAATGTACATTTCTGAGGCCTAAACTACAAAGCATGTACTCACAATCCTGTGGTTAAATCTAGGTCCTCCTCCCTTCCTCTCGCCTCCATTAGAGTAAAGAAATGACTGTAAAAGCTCAACTAAGAGTAAAACCAGTAGATATAACAACAGCCTTTTTTAGCTGCCTCTGGTCATATACCTACCAGTCATTACACTTCACAGAACAAAAAAGAACATGAAAACTGAGAAAGACAGAGTGGGGGAAGAAAAAAGAAAATCACATATGTAGAAAGAAAGAGAGGGAGGCAGCAAATACGTAAAGAATCCAAGAGGACTGTGTTTTTACTTGCCCTAAAAGAAACCTGCAGCTGTAGGAAAAACCTGACACTACTCTTTTACACAATGACATCATGCACTGGAAGCAAGACATATCTTCTGTAATAGGCTTAAAGTCACTGAGGAAGTGCTGTACTCACTTGAGGACGGATTCACTTGGGGGGGGAGTAGGTAGAAAGCATGTATCACAATGACTTTGGATTTTATTATAATAACTAACCCCTCTTGCAGGGCTCTGTGCATCGTACTAGCATAATGGGCATGTGATTACTGACATCGTTAAGTGGTTATGCAAAGAAGTTCTGACAAAACCACCTCAACTTCAACACCGTACAGAGGACTTGTCCCAGCCCTGAAATTTGATCCTGATCAGCTGATCTGGTTTTGTATCTGTGGTGTTGAGTAGGTCATAATCAAAAGGTTAGCAATCCTCAACAGACACTGATACTTCTCTTCAAAGCTTACATGTAGGGCACGATGAAAAGCAAGATCTGATTCAGGGCACACTGACCCAGGGCATGACATAAGAATTTAGTTTATTAAGTTATATAAAGGTATCTTTTGTCTTCATTACCTACAAGAGTAGGTTTGCACAATGTACGTGATACAGCTTGTAAAAAGGGGCCCTCAATTTCATAGTTAAATATACTGCAGGTGGAGCACCTGAGAGACAGGCAGGCAGGGAGGGTCTCATGAAAAAATGCTTATGCCAAGTGTAGGACCCAGTGTTTCTGTGGCTTGACTAGGGACTAAAAGTTATGATATATCTCCAATGCATCGTTTTCCCCCTTTGCCCAAATTAAAGGGATGGTATTAAGCTCATTTTCAGGTTCAAAATCCTAATTAGGGGTTGTATCAGAACAGGTTTACATGGTTCAAAAAACACCATATTTTCCTCATACTGCACATTGCTGCAGCTCCTCTTTTCACCCTATGTGTTGTACGCTCCGCTCTTGAGCTACAGAGTGATGCATCTTACTTGTACAAAATCTTTGATGGAGTTGCACATGCGCAGTTCACAGGTAAGGACTACTAGCCAATCAGAAGCAGAGAAGGGCGGGTCGTAAGAAACAAGGTAGTGTGATCCAAATCAAAGCCGCTTCAGGCTGCGACCGTAACCTAGCAGATGGTATAAGTTATTTCCAGTCCACAACATCACTGTTCTGAATCTTACCATCAGGACTGAACGTTGAACAGTTGCCGGTGTTCTGACGATCTATGCTGCCTTGCCGAAAATGCTTCCATAGCGCAAATCGATACTCGACTCTACTTGGCCCTGCTCCGTTTTCCATTGCAGATAGAACCCAGAGATGGCGACGGCACACACAACTGCCATAACGTAATGTTCAATGCGACACACACACCAGCGATCCACACAGCTCTTAAAATATATACAGTCTACGGTTAAAACGTTTGAACATTCCTCAGAATATAAAGACAGATAAGCGGTATGAAAACCTTCTAGTTGTGTTTTCCTCTGCTCTTGTTGCTGCAGCGGTCTCTGTGAGCGGGCAGCTGGCCGGCCTCACACGCTCATCTCGCGGGTTGCCGCAGGCTTTTCACGCCGCCACTTCTGGAGCTCTTCAACTCCGAAAATATTCATCACATTTTTGTTCCGCCATCACTTCTTGTAAAACTGTCAATATTTGAAATCTACACAGCTGATTTCTCACCTCAAAACTTCTCAGAAGTGGATTTAGTTCCATACGAAAACTGTAAAATATAAAACTTTCTGTTGCTGGCCTCTGTCTGGTGCAATGATGATGCAGTGAATAGTGAATATTCTGTCTGACCAATCAGTCTGTGTGTTTTCACGTTACATTTTAGTATCCCTCTGCTCGCTTGGAACCTCGACGGAGGTGAGGTTATACGAAATAAAGTACCTGGAAGCAGGTACAGGTTCAATTTTTCTACAATGGAAACCCAAACAAAGGCAAGTTGAGCCAAAGGGCCTCCACTCAGACTAGCTTGGTTTGAGGGCGTGTCTGACCCGCCAGCTGCTTGGCAGGCTTTATGACGCATTTTCATTGTGACGTCACAAGTGAAGGAAGTGAAGGGCTGGACTACAAACAAGCTGTTTTCAAGTGGTTCAGAGCAGAGCTTTCTGTGGGAGATGGGAACTCCCTTTGGGCTGGACTTTGGGCTTTTTCACTTTGCAAACCTGTTACATGCACAAAAAAGATACAGAACTCACTAAAGGAGAGGAAAAAGGCAAAAAGCATAATGCCACCTCTTTAATCAACTTAGTTCAAGTTGTTGAAGTGAAGGTGGCAATATATCATGAAGTCAATATATTTGATTTCGCCCTGAGGGATCATTAAAAACGTTTTCATTCTACTTAATCGAATGTACTTCTTTGTATTGAGTTTTTTGATTATGTTATCTTGCTTTTGTGTTGATGCAGTTCTTGTGTAACTTGTGAGCTATAAATGACACTTAAGGACAAAGTAAATTAACTGGAAGGTACACCACAACAGCTGCTGCTGCTGCTGGTAAATCCAATGCAAACAGGTCATTTGAAAACAAGATAAGAACTTCCTGTTCTTCTGAGACACACACACACTCACGGATCCACATCCACAGGTTGCATTATGGGAGCTTAGCTGAGACTTGTCAGCTTCTAATCTTGACTTGGCAAAAAGCAATGCCAGGAAAGGTTGATGCCTTGGGTCTAACTGTCTGCATGCGTTTGTGAGTGCCCGGCTGTGTCGGCTCATAAGATAACCTCAGTCCATCTGCCAGTAGAGCAAACGTGATCGCTCTTTCTGCACAGCAACACAAAAACAAAACACACACACCTGAAAAACGGCCAAGAAAAGCATGACAAAATCTTTATGGATTATTATCAACATTGTGGTTTCAGCATTGAGGTTTTACTGCACATCAAACCGAATAAAAGAGAGGGGGTCCACCAGTGAATGAACACACACAGAAACACCACTGAGAGTGGTGGAGGGGGGAGGAGATGTTGACATTCAAACCCTCAAAAGGGTTTTGTCCGCAATGTTGCTCCCAACTGACAAGAGGAAACACACAGTTAATGGGGCGAATGTGATTAACATGCTGTCAGTGTGCTCCACTGTGTACTGTACTGAGGATGGGCAAACCTCACGTTAGCATCCAGCTCGTTTCAACACACAGTCAGGACCTCGGGACAAAAACACACTCTCCGCTTCAGATTGGATTATGCAACCGTCTGATGGATAGTAATGCCTTGAGCAGGAAAAGCATCTTCGGGGGCAATGAGACCAAATCAATGTGCATAGCAAAGTCAGGTCATTTATTTAGCTCATTCACAGAGGGTTTTACACCAAGTTTCTAAACTGCTTTTAAGATCTGTATATAAAATGCTTGGAACAAGAGATTTGTTACACAGCGATGGTGACTTCAGTATGTTTATCATATGTGATATGAAAACTGAGTACAATATATCTTTACTACTAGAGACCAGATTGCTGTATTTTTAAAAAGATATTCATGGTCCACAGGAGATGATCCAAAATGCTGAACCCTCGACCACAGTGTTTTTAACGTACACATTGTTTGATAAAGACCCCTTGAATTAATTTTTAACCAAGATTTGTACCAATAGTGATATTTTACAATTGCAAAAAAGACTTATCTCAAGACAAACTATGTAATGGTTATACTAAATTACTTCAAGCTAATTTCTGTACCGTAGTTTCTTGCAAGCTCATCATAGCACAGTGCCAATACCTTTTTTTCAGTTATTTCAACATTGTGTTCTTCTGCAGAGATCATTATGGACAGTGCAATGGCTGACACCTTCATTATAGGTGTTCAGTTATACTGATAATCAACATTATCCAGCCAATCAGAATCCAGAATCTTCAGTGGCCATTATATGAAATTCTTTCTTATCACAGGCACAGTTCTGCACTGCTGTTTACAAATTTAGGTTATGCCATGTAAAAAAACAACATCCCCATTTTAGACATGTAGTTTTTATTCGGAAATATGTGGAAAGGTTCTCGCATAGTTAGCTTGTAACATTCTGCTTGTATATTTGTTTTGTAATGTTATAAGTACACTCTGTAGGGACTTGGCTTGGGAACTGGAGGGTTGCCTGTTGAGTCCACTACTGACCACTGCTGAAGGTGCCTCTGAGCAAAGCCCTGAACCCCTAACTGTTTCCCGGGTGCTGCACAACAGCTGCCCACTTCTCCTAATTAGGATGGGTTAAATGCAGAGAACAGATTTCCCCATCAGGATCATTAACTATAATTAATATTTTCCTTTTGTAATCACGATTGATGATACGATCAATTTGATTCCAGCAAAAAATACAACATTAAGGCAGTTTCCTTTTCCTATTTCAAAATTTTCTCACTGCGAGATAAACATATGAAGAATATTTATTGTGTTTGGGTTTTTTGCCTCGACGCTGCTCGGACTTGGGATTTGTCTTAGGCTCAGTTTGCATTGTTAATTTGTGAGCATATTGGTTTCTCATCTGCGCACTCAGTGGCCTTCCTTTGGAGCTACCCTGGGCTTTAGACAATGTGTAGCTCTAAATAGAAAAATAGGTGAGTTAATTCAGTTCTATGCCTTCATCCCTCTAGAGACATCAAGCAAGACTTTGCAGATTACATGGAAAACAAACTGGACAAACATAAAACACCTAGGCTTAACTTCACCACCTGGTCAACCTGTCATGCCAAAGAGTGCAGTTTGCTGTTGTACGTGATAACAGCTGGACCAAGACAAGAATGCACAAAACACATACACACAGAAAAGCACCTGCAGATTTCTCATAGTCTTATCTCTCTGTATAAAACTCAAATCACCCAACACACACACACACACACACACTCTAATAACAAATGATCAGTCTACCTCTCTCACTTGCCTCAGACACTCACATAGACACTCTACCTGTCATCATCTTCAGTTGCAACCACAGCCTGGTGGTATCGTGACAGAGTTGAGACACTCGGTTTAGAGACATTGTTTTGTTGGAACATGTATGCCCCCTGATACACACACACACTGTTAAAACACATTCACACACGGCCACATATTCTGTCAGAGTGCATCACGGTGGAAGTTCAGGCAGTCCATTGCACCTCAGCCGAGGACTTCAGCAGCTTACTGAGCTGTCAGAGCACAGTGGAGCCCGCACACACACCTCCCCCCTCCCCAGCTATACCAGCCAGCGAGGCGGAGTTTCAGACGGCCCGCCCCCTGTCTCACATGTCACACTGTTTTCACAGATACATACAGAAAAACTCCATGTGATGGAATATGGAAGTCACTAAAAAGCAGAACAATTTACTAAACAATGCACTTACAAGATTTACCCTTTGCAGTGCTTCCCAAGACTGATACAGAAGTGACAATAACTTCTAGTACAACATAATGCTTATTGTTTATTGTCAGAATTCCTATGTATAATCTGTCTCTAGTGTGGTTTAATGACATTTAGTTGATAAATTAGATTACTCCAATCATACCTTTCTTTTGTGTTGAACATCAGGCACTATGAAATATGGTCTAAATTAGCCAAGAACAAAAAATCTCTTGGCCGATACTAAGCAGTTTTTATGGTGGATGTCTCTCTCTGATTTAAACAGAATGTAAACTAAAGCCGTAGTAAGAATATATAAGTGCATATGCTAAAGTTAGTACAGCTAAAAAATACAAAATATGCTCTTATACCAACACCAATCTTAAAAGCCTTCTACATGATGCTCTTCTTCTATGTTAGCAGCTCTGTGTTTTGACTGGACGTTCATGCTCCAGGTAGATGGCCAGCCAGGTGGAAGCAGGTGCTGTCTTGCTGCAGGGGGATGACCAGGGGGGTGGTGAGGCAAAATAGCTTCTTTTGGAAAAAAGTCAACCGTTACCAGTTTAAGTAGCAATAGAGAAGGAAGCATTCCCACGTAATTGGGCTTTGCAGCATTTCAAGGAGGAGCGCCTCTTGTTTACGCGGATAACAACCCTCTGACGTCTCTTAAATGCCCAAATCAGAGAGTAATAAGATCACCATTGTTTCTGCAGTACTATGCCCTCAACATTAAACACGTTAAAAGGAACAGACGTCATAGCAGATGCGTTGTCACATGCCCCTCTGCTCTGAATTCGTAACGCCATTGTGACATTTTGCACTGCCCTTGTGATTTACTATTGCTGTGCCTGTTTTCTTAATTTGCCTTTCAGGTACTGGGGTTGCTGGCGGGATGAAGATCAGGTATGTTAATTTTCTTCTGTTTGCTACTTTTCAGTACTCTTTTGATCTCCCATGTGGTAGGCTCAAAGCTGATGGCTGGCATGAAAGAGTTATCCAGAATAATGTTCATAGATAGATAACTTTATTGTCATTTCACCTGGTATTTCCATATGCAGAGAAACGAAAAGTTGTTTCTCATCAGCTACTTTAGTGCATTTAAAAAGACAATAAAAAATAAATTACCCAGTTAAAATATAACCTAAAAACTCATAGCCTTTTTAGTGAGAGATGCCACTCTGTGCAAAGTTAATCTTTGCTTGCTGCTTGTATTCTTGTTTTGGTGTATAAGCTCACTCAAGTGTCGGACATCTGAACGCAGAGTAATGAAATAAACGTAAATGATTTATGGGTGTGTACTGTACACAATTCAAATACAAAACTAATGTTTGTGCCTGAGGGAACAGAGGCCTCTTTCTTTCTTTTTCCCACTGCTTTTCTCACACTGTCTCTCTCTCTCTCTCACACACACACAAACACACACAATGCCAATGAAGACAGCAGGGGGACCCAGTGTGCCACACACAGAAGCAGTGAGAAGTGGGACTGGTGAAAATGTTAATAGACCCTCAATTCATAAAATGCTGCCACGCTGAGGCAAACAGACATTTTTAAGCTGTCATTCTATTGCTTCTGTTTATTCAACAACGTGCCAGCTCTCCTACACATAAACAAGCAATACACTAACTCCTCACATCCTGCTATATGCATGTAGGCCTATGCATAAACTCCATAATACCACCAATCAATCAGCCCTGCCCTAAGATCATTATGACATTAAAAAAGGATATAGTCTTAGTACAAACTGATTGATGTGCTTTAGCACTTCACTAAAAAGAAATTGTAATGATTTTACAGGATAAGCTTATTTTTCCGATTTGTTATTTCTGAGAAAATATCAGGGCTTGGAAAACTCAAATGTATAATACAAAGGCTGTGTTACAAACAGAGAGGCATGGAGTGTGAAAGACACGGGTTCCCAGCAGGGCGAGTCTAATGAAAGATGCAGTTAATGAGTGCATTATGGGAAGTATAGGTTTCCATCAGGCTCATCTTCAGACCTCTTCTATGGCCCTGCTGACCAGCACAATGGGGATAATCCATGCTCACAAGCATGGACACACATGCGTGATAACACACATGCAGGGAAACCAGTTACTCACTCTGTCAATGTAGTCTCTTGAATTCTGTGTGATTACATCAAATTCTGTGAGGATACTGTAGTTTCATGTAATCCTGTGAACGCTTTTTTTCTAACAAGCCATGGGTTACAAAAGAGCACTTCTAAATGAGAAAGAAATTGGTGTTTATGCTGGTGATAAAGTGGAAAGTAGAATGGAACTACTTTTTAGGGACAATGACATCAGGAAAGCATGGCAAGGGTCAGAGATCATCACAGGAAAAGGATATTGAGAGCAGAGATATTGGACTTCAGTGAACAGCAGGGGGCAACCATTGACCTGCTCAACAAAATCTGGGAAGAGTACCTTACAGTAACAGGGGAGGAAGTTGCAGCTCTGTCAGCTATATGTTTTAAAATCATGTGCCTGGGAGTTGGCCAGTTTCAGTCCTCTACACTATATTCCTGTTGTTGTTGTTTTTTTTAAAATAAAAAAGCCATGCTTAAAAGGACTATAACATCTGTAAATGGAAAAGTGGATGAGGGCACATGATTAAGAACATCTTGAATCTCCAATCTCTGCCACCAACACTGATTTCATTGATTTTGGTCAACTGCACTTAATGGCAAACAAACTCATTAGCTCATGGTTCAAGACTAATCAGTTGGATTAATAACTTCCTCACCAGTAGAACTCAACTAGTCAGACTTAACTCCACCATTACTTCTGTCACCTCTACTCTATACTTGCTACAAGAATGACTGCAAACCACTTAAAACAGGACCACCACCATTACATGAGATATGCAGATGATTCAGCAATCACTGGTTTTCTGAACAGAACTACCTACAGATGAACGTAAAGAAAACCATGATAAGACATGATAACCTTAGTTACAACAACAATGCATACCTCCCCATCATGGTTAAAAATGTACTCATTGACAGAGTGAAAGTACCTGAAGTTGAAATTGATGAGCTCAAAAGTAATGTATGCACAGCAGCCAAATACATCAAAATTAAATTCACTTTCCTATGAGGCTAAAGTCCTTTCATAGACAATTACCATTACCTTTTCTAATCAGTCTGTTGTGTCTTTATCTGCATGTTTGGGAACACACAGCAAAGACCAACTCAAGTTGGAAAGGGCAGTTACACAGGCCACCAAAATCACAGGCATCAGCCAACAGTCAGTGGGAGGCTTATACCAAAGACAAATAAGTAGCAAGACGAGACAGATAATGTCTGATGACAGCCACCCCCTGCATGGGGAGGAAGCAGGCATTATAGCAACTCCTTCATTTCAATGGCTATATTGAGCAGCAGAGGACATATTTAGCCAGATATGGTGTTTACAGGCTTTGAGGAACTGCAGGCCAACTGAATTTCCCTCTTTGAGGGATAAATCAAGATGAACTTGATTTGCAGAGGTTTTACTTGCAAAGATGATTATATGCCAGCCAAGATAAATTAAGCACAAATCAGCAACTATGTACAGTGAGTCAGAATGAAGATTAGTCCAGTTAAAAATCAAAATAGGACATGTTTAATCTTGGCTGTTTAAAAATAGAAATGTTTTCATCATCAGGGGTATGAAATAGGGACTAAAGCATGTCTCAGCAAAACTGTGGTGGACATTATAGAAGGAGTGAGATTAGGCACGAGGGGATGAAAAACAATGGATGTGTGAGATTAAGAATTAGATTAAGGCTACATTGAAGATCAATCTCTCAGTCTAGTCGGAGATCAGATTATCAATAAATGAAGGGATTCAAGAGAGCTGGAGCTTGGAGGTCTGAATCAAAATGCATGCCTCTGTGTGTGTGTGTGTGTGTGTGTGTGTGTGTGTGTGTGTGTGTGTGTGTGTGTGTGTGTGTTTGTGTTTGTGTTTACCTAGTGTCAGATTTAGATGATAGAGCACGTTGGCTGTGGGACAGGAAAAAGCAGAGGGTTTATAATGGTTCATTTCCTGTCTCTGCTGATATATGCTGCGACAACTCTGACAGCAACAGTTCCACCCTCAACACTCAAATTTTAGGCAGAAAAATTACACCATATTTATTACTAGAGACACCATGACTATAGAGCTTGAACTGAAGACAGATTTCACCTTTTGCCTGAAGTATGTTACATTTACATTTATTCATTTTAGCTCTGCTGTCCAAACATGTATCACATCTCTCAGTTAATGACTACACACATTATGTGTTCATGTAAAAATGTTCCCGACGCATAAGGAGATAAGTAAAGATGTTCAAATGTTCAGTTCACTTTTGTAACTAAATTAGGGATCATTACAGTTTATTGTGTTAACCTCATTACTTTGGTGAGTACAATGTTATCATAACCGAAAGAAATTGATTTTCAAAACTGTGAAAAGACTCCAATTGTAAATCAGAAGAACCATCCCATAATGACCACTTTTGTATATATCTACATAAGAGTATGCTATACTGTATTACAGAAATTAGAAACTTTTTGGAGTCACTATCCAATTATGAACTAGCCAGTCAAAATAATAATAAAAACGTCTAAGCAGTTACGAGAAATAAATGGAAATCTATTGTTCCATCAACCAGTTATTTATGTGTTAGGAATGACATTTGTACTCATGACATTTGATCCAGGTAATGAAATATATTATTTTATTTGAAAATTACTCACCATGACTGAAACGTTCTGAACATCTGAAATGAGCCACATTATGAACTTCATTATGACGTCAGCTTCCAACGTCTCTTAGGAAAGCTTCCTTATGATATAGCAGCTCAAATTTAATTTATCTATTTTCAGGACTTCATTTGTTCAACTTAAACGGAGGAAAAAAGGCTAAGAACGCATTTAATAGGATAGAAAACACATCAAAAAGAGATGACTTGAGAAGAAACATAGGTGTGGTGTGTGTTTGCGCATCAGTTAATATGACACAAGCAAAGCCTCTAAAGGCTTTAAAGGCTTTGCTTGAGTTAAAAATATTGCATGACTTGTGAATGTGCATCTGCATGTGTTAACATCGGATGCAGAGCAGACTTCAGTGTGTGTATACGGGATGTAAAGGAGACCTGTTTGTGCCTGCATGTGTGTGTATATAAAGGATGTGTTGCAGACTACAGCTAGAATAACTCCCAGCTAAATTATTTATTTGACAACCCCCCCCGTCTCCATCGGCAAAGATTAGACACTATTGACTCTTTCCGCTCTAGGATCAAACGCTATTGGCCAGCTGGAGCATAAACAGGAAGTCACCAATTGAGAAGTGACTCAAGTGCCAAAACAAGCAGCAGAGAAGTATGAGAAGAAAAAAAAGGTGTGAACAAGAGGAAAGTTTGGGGTTGTAACAACATATCAGTCAGCATCTAACTGGCTCAGTTATTAGTAAGATTAAATAACTGAATAACCAGTCTACGGCCTTCAAAAAAAAGTTGCAATGTCTGAAAGACACAATGAATGAGTGATAAAGCAGAACTGTAAGACTATGAACCTTCTTCATTTGCCTCTCATTTTATTTTCTTTTTGGCAAAAAAGTCAGACTCTCTTCCCTCTCAGCGTAGTAGCAGGCAGCCATTAGGACAATTTCCTGTTGAGTCCTTGACATGCTTGACATGTGGACTTCTTTATATGACACATATGTTTGACAGAAAGCCAGAATGCAGGCTGCATGGCTGACTTACGGGGTAAGACAGACTCCTGTATCCTGTCAACCAGCATGATAGCGCAGTGTTCAACATCCAAAACTAACTCACTTTCTGTTTTACACTGGGTCAGATTTTTGTTATTTGCAGAAATCCTGGTTGATATGTCAGTGAGGCCATTTCTCCCTTGACAGAGCAAAAAAGCATCATCTGAAGACAATGGGACATCCAACAAGATCCAGCTCTCACACAGATATGTTATCAACACCTTCCCGCCTGAGTTAACTTACATATCTACATATATACTACATTAAATGATTTTTTTAGTATGTCCATCCAATAATCAATAGGCATGTTTACATTTAGGGCTGAATGATTTTGGAAAATAATCTAATTGCGATTTTTTTAACCAATATTGCGATTTCGATTTAATTTGCGATTAATTTTTAAGCTCTTTAACTTCTGTATTATTCAAAACGGACAAGCAGTAAATCAGTGTATAGTGTGATATTAGACAGATTAAACTTACACTGTTCTTTCTTGTGGGTCAGGCCTGTGTTATGATGAATTAGGTAGAATTATTATTATGAGCAATAAGATATATCAAAAAATTATAATAATATGAGAAAGACAATTTGAGTCAAGTCATGGCATTAAATAATATTATAATATCATCAGGTCGGCCTACCTTTTCACCACAGGGTATTATACAGTAAGCGCTCAATACAAAACCCACAGTTCAACCACCAATTAATGAGTCTTGATCTCAGTTCAAATCTCCTGGAGTCAATCTTTCTGTATCCCCGTAAGCAAACTAAAAATACTCAGTTTGAGGTTCAATTCAAAAGTTGGCTAACTAAAATAGAACAGAGTGACGCCTCTCGTGTTTAATAGACAAGCTTAGTAATTCTCCGACAACACCAGAGTCCCCCCGCAGCCTCCGATGCTGGTGAGCAGCGCACCGGCTTTAACCAGGCTGTAACTCGGGACAAACTGGGCCTCTTTCGGCGTTTAGTTTGAAACGCCAATTTACAGATATTTCCTGAGCTGACTGGTGGCTGTGTGTGTGACGCAGGTGCCGATCGCCACAATAAATAATAAATAAAGCCTTACTACACGCCTCTTTCTGTTGTGCATTTTTCCTCCATCAAAGCCGCGGATGGCTCGACGATTTCACCCACCACCACCAAGTTACCCGCGGTGGTGGCTGCTACTTTCATTCGGTGTGACTTCTGTCAGCATAAGGGCATTTTACGACTAAGAAGGCAAGTTACAGCGTAACGTGCAGACGAAGCATTAACTTCGTCAGACTGCTTTCCGCTTGGGTGTCATGTGACCAGAGTATAATCGCCGCCTTTGCGATTAGAAAATTGCGTTTTATTAAATCGCGATTAAATCGCAAATGCAATTAATCGTTCAGCCCTATTTACATTTGTTAAAATATTCAGCCGTTTTTGAAGGGTTTTTTGATTCTTTTCATGGTAGAAGTCTGTGAAACCACTAAAAGTCAGACTGATGAAATTCTAGTAATTGGAAAGAGAAAAGCTTTTAAAAAGGCCAAAAAATGAGACTAGTGCTTTGTACTAATAAACTGCATATGAATTCTGCAAGTCAGTCAAGTATGTGTTTATAACTGTCTTTTCATACATGTAAATTAGTTAATAATTATTATTATTAGTAACAATATATATTTATATTTACAGTATATAAGATAAGGTATTGCTGTTACATACATTTACATTTGTATTTAAAATCAGGTCCATTAAAGAACACCGTAGTCACCTAACTGTACACATGTACACATAATCACCACCAACTCTGACTGGTTTGGAAAAGGAAATTCAAATATCTATACAACATTACAGTCAACTGAACACTTACAACGCTACGTTTTAAGCTCATGCTTTACATATGTGACAAAATTGTCAGGAGGTATTTTTTTCTTGTTTTACAAGATGCAAACCCTCCTCTGGGTTTCTTAGGACTGAGCGCCAAGACCTTGTTGACAGTCAGTCATTAATTCCACAGAAAGACCCAATAAAACAAATTTAATACTGCTGGGATGCTCTGATGACACTACGTACATGCACTACACAGCTAACAAATGTGTGTCTAAGGTGCATGCAGTGCTACAATAAAGGTTCAAATCCGGCACATCCCTCCAATAAAGGCGGCTGAAAAGACGTGTATGAGTGAGAATTACTGTGCATTTCTGCGCTATAATATGATCTGATAAAATCTATATTGGGTATACTTAGCTGGACTTGCGTGATCCTTTTATTACTGTAACCCATTGAGCTCTGGGAACACCAGGAAAACACTGCATCCTCTTATGTGCACAGCCTTGCACTAAGGGAAAACTGTAAACACTTTATGCTTCTGATATAAGAAACGGTCAGTTTATTTTGCCCTGGTCAGAATGAGGACAATGAACTTGAAGGAGAGGAGCGTGTGTGGAAGGGTCAGGGTCGCTCACACAGACAACTCAGAGGATGATCAGGGATTTTAACTTAATAAGGTCACAAGGTCTCAAACAAGTCAAAGAAACAAAGAGTGTGACAGAGATGGTGATATCATGGGAAAGACAGCTGAAATGATGGGAAACAGATTGCAAAATCACAAGAATACCAGCAAAAGAGGAAGTTTTGCCACACAAGAGCCAAGACTATCATCTGTCACGATGGACCATCATAAGGCAAACACCAGGGAAAGTTGCAGAGAAGACAGCATCTGACCATTATGAAACCATGACATTTTGGTGTTGAGTCAAAATCAATGTTTATTCACAAATACTGCAAGCATAAAAACTTTTGAATCAATTACTACACTTTAAAAGCTACAGTCACTTTTGATTTTTGAGTGAGGTTTAAACAGAGGACTACAGTGGATTTTTACTAGAAGGAAAATGTAATTCTGCAAATTAAAAGCTCATTTGCATCTTTCAAACTTTAGAAATGTGAAAAAAGTCTGAAGACTTTAAGGACATGTGAAAATTGATTTATGGCTTCAAAAGTGCCCAGGCTGTTTAGACATAAAAATGACATAAAAACAAATGTACAAAAATATCTCACATTGGGTCTTTGCATCAAGATTTTGTATCACTGAACAAAAAAGCCTTGAGTTGACAAAGCAACAATAAGGAGGGAAATATGATCAAGAGCAAAAATGCAGCACCTGTCTCTGTGACACAGTCTTTCTACAATAGTTCAGACTAAAAATACACACATCATCTCTAAATACAGACCAAAGCCCACAGGAAATGGTCCAGAATAAACCTGAACCATAACTGACACGTACCAAGATTTTAGAAACCATCAAGCACACGCTGCACAGTCCTCACATGTACACCACCAAGGAGTCTGTGTGATCACTGGTGAGCAAACACACACACACAGGCTGTCAGATAATGCCACCTTTATTGAACCACCTTGAGTAAATACGGACTTAGTAGTATTTTACAGTACTTTTCCTCCACATGTACTTTGGTATTGTCTGATGGCCCACAGAGGAATAAAGCCAGTATGTTTTCTTGTGCTGCTTTACATCCACCATGGCACATAATATCCAACTCCTGGTTACATGGAAAATGGATGGATGAAAAGTCACCTGACAACTAAGCCTACATTACGCACTTGACCAGCAAGATTAGGTGTGCCAAGTGCTGTGCTAGTATGTGAGCAGACTACTCAAACTCCAGAGCAGAGAAAATTATCTCAAAGACAACTTGGCATATTTGGACTTGATAATCACCCTTTGTAAAAAGGACAGGACCTCGTTGATTTAGGAGGTAGAAGACAAGCTTGGAAATGGAAATGGAGACAGAATGCCAACGCAATGCAATTACTTCTTTGTGACTCAAGTTTGTCTGTTGCAGTTGTAATGAATGCTTTCTCTTCATGAGTGAGGTGCACTCATGACAGCAGTAAAGGGGCCTAAATGTGAATTGATGCTTTTCTGGATGTTTTAAGGGTGTGTCAATGTTGAGAGTAGCTATGGAGAGCTTTCAATAAGAATTTAGGCTAATGGAAATCTGGATAATGGATCAAAGATGGGAATTACAGTTATTTAATGCAAGCAGCACAATGACTTGGCTTTTCAGAAAGACCTCTGCAAGAATATTTAGAGAAATAGGGGCTAGTAGTATAACACATTGCATGTGATCATCATGTGGCAACATTGAAAGCAGTGCCCAAGGACTGCTTGTGCCCTTCACTCACAATGATGTACTAAACTGATTTATGCTTCACTCTATCTCTACTGCTGCACATATAAACAGTGAATACACAATAATTTGTTCAAATCCAATGCTTAACAAGACATACACATAGGCATTAAAGTTGACCTAGTTTTAAGCTGACTTCACTATCTGAATAGGTGACATGGAAATATCATGTTATGGTTATTTTTTAAATGTTAAGTCCAAACAATGCCAGAAATCTTCATTATTCTGACTTTAGATTTCTGTCTGGATTTCCACTCTAAATCTGACTCAACATGAGCCTTCACATGCACCGACACACCTCACACACCACATATAAAACTTAGTGACACACACGCCCCTGCAACTCACCATGCAGCAGCTGTTGACAGCACCGGCTGTATCTGTAGTAGCTCTCCATCTCCCTTAGCGAGATGCGCACAAACCTCTCTCCTCCATATTCCTGTTTTCCTGCACATTCCTTCATCCTGTCCCCGTGTCTTGTCTTCTCTCCCTCCCTCACCACCTTCATCTCCACAGGTAGAGAGAAGAGTATCGCCCGGCTCATCCTGCTCTCCTCATTCGTAATTTCCAAACCCTCCCTGCCTGTCTCTCTCTTGCACAAACAAACACACCTGTCACAGTGTCTTGAGTTATTACACCACACCTCTTTCCTCGGCCCTCCTTCCTACTGTGGAAATCTGACTAAGCAAGAGAGAATATATACTCACAGTATATCTATACACACCCTATGAGAGTTTGCTGTCACCTTGTCTCAAAAATAATCCACATTCAGGATTCAAAAAAATCACTTGTCATGCAGTGTTGCAGAAAACGCTGCCGCACATGCACACAAATAATAAGGACTGAGCCTTTAAAAAAAACAACCTGGATGTGAAAAGATGTCATAAAAAGTGCAGAATTTTTAAACACGTTAAGCAAGTTCAGCCAGGACCTGATAGTCAGTGTGAGTTGTCCAGCACAGATCTAAGTTGCTGCTTTGTCGCTAAGTTCCTTACCTAAACTGAGGAAAGCTATTTATCTGCAGCACTCATGCAACTACACAACACATGGTTGCTTCAACATTGATATTACCAGTGTTATGCACACTCAGTATCATTGTTGGCAGTGCACATGATTCAGCAGAATGTTGCAAGTCAGATGTGTTCATAACATAAAGAGCCTGATTGGATTACATTGTTTGCATAGATAAGCTCACAAACACAAAATCAGCCACCCATTTAATTTCTACAAACTAAAAGTAATCCTCTGGCCTGCCTGGTTTGCTCACGTGGACAAATATTGATTAGGCTTTGCCACATGCCCAACAGATTCCCAGAAGCAGAATCATAGAATTTCATGTGTACAACACTCACCTTGTCTGTTAGTCTGTGTGCATTTGTGATTCTGTTTTCTTACAGCTGGTTGAAGGCCGCAGCAGAGGCTGGCCAACATGATGAAAACACCTGTCCACCAGCGCGCTTCTCTTTCCAATCAGTTTCTTTGACTTTCTGTTTGGCTGCCTGTTCATCTGTCCGATCTGTCCCTCAACTGTCCAACTAGTGAAAAGACATTTCTACTGCTGGTGTATTGAGACATATAGTAAGTTATTGTTTAGCAACTCACAAGGGCTACATCAGGTAATCAGTTACCAAGGTCAAACACCAAAGAGGGCTGCATTCAAGGAATTACACTGCATAAAGTTACAGCTAGTGCCCCTGCTGGTCTGGTGAGTACATTTAAAGAAACACTATGGCATTTTTGGATACAGTTTATTTGTTTACTGTCTTACTGAATGTTAGATGATAATACTGACAATTCCATTGCTGTGAGAGTGTATTGTTAGGCCTAGCTTAACACAGAGACAGGAATCAGAAGAGAAACAGTTTGTATAGCTCCCTTAACAACTCCAATGCTGTCATGTTTACATGTTGTATGTTGCTATTGTGGAATATGGTATGTGTAGAAATAGAAAATGACACATTGTGACACAGTTTAGATTTGGCATTTAGAGCTTTTTACTGGACTGCACACAGCACTTAACAGGGTATTTTCTTTCTTTATTTGATCATTTAAAAATAAAAAGTTTATTCATGTTTTTCAGCCAAAGGAACGCTGTTTCTTATCCTTGTATTAGGACCCCAAAGGGTCAAAGGTGAGCAGAGTCAGGAGAGAACTAAGGTTTTCCTGGTATACTAGTATTAATTTGAAATGATGTAAAAGCTATTTTTGGCTTAATCCGCTGAGAAAATAGACTACAATTGTATGCCATTTACACATAAATTCATAGCTTTACATTCTAGGCTCATGAGAAAAACTCAACACACTACTGTATAACATGAGGACAATCATAGTATACTGGTCCAAAATAAAGCAGATATATTACCTCTATTAGTCATGGATAATGTTTGCACACATACACATATGCACAAAATCAACATGGACATCAAAACCATGCCATAGGCACTACAGATTATGTAGTCCCCAATGGGAAATTAAATCTCACATTTTTCCCCTTCACTTTCCCAATTGATAATGATGTCAATAAGGTATTTTTAGTCAGACATTCAGACAAGTTATAAAATTCAAGAATGTGACGCATCTGCATAAAGAAAATGTGCTATTGTGGATTTTTAGAGAGATAAGAACATTCAAAATAGTACTACATATCATGTTTGCTTCCCTCAGTAGTCCCTATGGGCAAATTTCAAGCCACCTAAAGTATCAGAGATATACTGTAGCATCAGCAGGAAGCTAAATAGTGAGGTTCTTCTATAATGTTTAAATAATGAGGGGGAACCACGGCAGGGGGAATCTCCCGGTGGTGATAGGAAATCCTGTCCCGTCATCCTGTCACATCAATTTAAATTACAGACACTCCAGTCCAGAACACTCTCTGAACAGAGACGTCTAGTTAACACAAAATATACACTTGAACTCACACACACTAACCTATTCTCCAGGTCGGTCCGCGGCTCGTGCTCAGTGTGTGACGGGTCAACAGACTGATAGATACGGAGAGATTGCGAAGCAGTCGACTCAATTCCTCTTGGCCCTCTTGAATTAACTCCATTATCGACATCGTCGTATCAAAGTAGGCTTCATACTATGTCAATGAGCTTATTCAAGCTGCCTGCCTCTCCCCCTCCTCCTCGATTAGGCTGCTGTGTTTGCTCATGTGAATGTGTGATTGTTTATCTTCATGTCTGCTTTGAGTTTATCAGACATCACAGGAAGAGAGGGGTGGAGGGCAGGCCATGACATAACCCCCCTGCAGCTAATTATAATAACTTGGCATCTGTGTGTGATCTGTCCTATGTCATAATGACTGAAGCCCAACAAGAAAGGGGAATAAGAAATTAGTTTATCAATAATATGTTTATTTTCTGTGTGTACACACAAGATAAACTCCAAGCTTTCTGAACAACAGCTACCAACTCACATTGGCCACATGAGCAAACTAGTGACTGATTTTTCACACAAGGCTACGTTTTATAGAGACATTACTGTAGCCAAAATTTAATTGAATTTGCTCTGCAAGAGACTAAAAATACTCACATTTACACCATACACCTCTTTAATTTTACTAACTCCAATTGGTAACTTAGTGTTGCCACACTTTCCCAAGCAGAAACAACACTGCATGCAAAATTAGCTTGTTTCTTTTGATAAAAATGGTATTTTTAGGTTCAATATGAATAAAAATATGTTGAAAAGTAAGGTGATTGTATGTGGGGAATGACATTCGAAAAGTTCTTACCAAATATAATATATGCTTTTACATGCATATTACACCAACACATATGTCACTTCATACACACTTAAGACCAAGAATTAGCAGAACTGGCAACAAAATAATTTGCAAATGAGATGAAACAGCCGCCTTTATGATCACAGCAACACATCAGCCATTGACGTGTTGATTTAACGTATAATAAAGTAAAATCAACACGTCTCTAAAACAGCGTTAACCAAAACATGATAAGCTTTATGAAGATCAGATGTATCACAGGGCTGTTTTAGGCTGCATTAGTTTTGATAATGGACTGCTTTTATCCAAAGCGCTCAACAATTTGCCTCTCATTCACCCATTCACACAGACTCTCACACCAATAATGGCAGAGCTACCATTGAAGTTCCTCAAGGAGAAACCGGGGATTGAGGCCACCAACCCTGTGATTTATGGACCACCCACTCTACCGTGAGGTCACAGCCGCCCACAGCATTAAGTGGACCTAATAAACTGGTAAGTGAGTACATGTGACAGTAATATTGTGTGAATATTTTTATATTTTCTATTCAAAAAGGAATTTTCTGACTGTTTAGGACATTTTGTTATTAGGTCAAGTGACGTGCAAATGAGCCAAGTGTCAGATGACTGTCAGCATTTGATCGTCGATCTTCAGGGGGAGTTATACTGAAACCAGCAAAAAACAAGAAGTTCACATTTCCTGGTATCAAGGGAACAAACTACTCAAGTTAGAGAATGTCAGTGCAAGAAAGTAATAAATAAGAAGTCATAGCATGCTTCTTAGACTTAATGATTGATATAAATCTCAGGAGGACATGTGGCACAACCGTTATCTCGGGTGTGTAACAAATTAATACTATGTCCAGTGACAGCTTATTGTCTAAATATTATCAACCTTTCAGTTGTCAAGAAAAATTCAGAAAATTTGGGTAGGTTTTTACAACCAAGGATTGTCAGAAGCTACACTAATTTTCTCTGGGGCCACAACAATGTCAGCCAAGTACTGAAGGTAACTTAATGGCCCTTCTTAAAGTTGGTGTAATTGATGTTTCTACATGCAGGGAGTCTATGACTTCTCTACTATGAAGTGTGCAGCAGCTCAGACAATAGGAGCTTATGACTTAGTGGGTTTAGGCTTTTCTAGGGCATTACTGGTATTTGGGAGAAAACTAAAATTACACTGGTGCCATCCGTAAAAGGTCTCCACCTCCCTTAGACTATCACATTATCTTTATTTCATTTAATTTATCATCACACAATCATACGAACATTCCCAATTTAAACTTCAAAATGTAGCAAACAAAGGTGGTCATGCATTTGTCATTACGTGGCATTCTGCTCTATTAGATTTATTAATCAATCAAAGAGTCACAGTCCAGAAGATCAAAACCTATGCCTTTCTTCGCTGGAATGGCTTCAAAACTAAATCACACTGACAACAAATGAAATTATTACGGCTTTTTCTTGGAAAAGCCGATTCTCCAACTGCTGTCTTGGAAACTGTAGCATGATTTAAACTGGTTATATCATTTAATACTATTACAATCTATTCATACCGGTGCTATTTATATCTGGCTTTCAAACAACAATGGCATGGCATTTCACTTTTAGCAAAGAGCTGAAGGCTCAGAGAGACACAACAATGGAATAAAGTAGCTCCCATGCAACAGGTTGTTGCCTTCTGGAGCAGTGCAACCTGCCGCTGCATGTACTGCTGCCTGAAGAAATTTATATCTGATATAAAGTTACAGGTCATTACAACATTAGCTGTGCATGACAATCCTTTCTGTTCGAGTTGAAGCAGACAGACACACCACGATGCAAAGAAACACAGAGGCAATGTGCTAACAAGATCCACATGCTATATCAAAGAATACCAGCTTTATGTATGATAGCACACTGAAAGAATCCAAACAGACTTCATTTGTTTTCTTGTCTACTGTCCCCACCTGACAAATTTTACTAATCAAATGAATATTGCGACCCATGTGTGAACATGTGAAAGCCCTTATAGGAATTCAACTCTATCTGCAATTTGTGAGTGACAATCATTTGTGAAGCGGGATATTGCAACCTGTGTGTAAGCTGTGCCGGTAAATCACTTGTGGACTAACCTGCTGCTAAGGATTCTTTCATGCTGACTGTCAGTAAGCAATGTCAAATTAAACTGGCTGTATACGATGTATTTTGGAAAATTTAAACAAGAAACAGAGGTAATTAGTATCTCAGTACTAAATTCTGTATGAAGGATCCTAGAGAATGATATAATGTATAATTAGAAAAGCTGATTTAATTCCTTCCAATTCCTGGAGGCATCAAGAAAACACGACAATTGTTAAAAACCAAACTGAGTGATTGAGAATGAATGATGTGAACACAATATTTCCAATTCCTGGTGTTAAAAATGCTCTAATTTTCAACACAAATGCATGTAACATGTCTTTTTTGTGGCAATTATATTGCACCACACCAGCACATTAACCCCAAAACAATCAAAACCATGTAAAGGTGGCAATTCTAGATCACCATCCAAATCGCTATCTGTCAACCAAATTTCAGCCAAATCCACAACAAACAGTAAGTTATACAGAGGTGAAAACCAGAGGCTTGTTTCAATGTCAGGTGTAAATGAAAGCTAAACTCTACTTCAAAACAATCCTGATATAAGATGTATCTCAGGCAGAGCAGGGCACGAGATTATGATACAGAAACCTCATTTAAAGCTAAGAAGACACTGAAGAGATGCACAAAAGAACCTTCTGGCCACGCTGGGTAAAGAACAGGAAGACATTGCACGCATCCCTACCACTGACTGTCGACAGCACCTCCAATGTTTGCTCCAGGTCTTCTGGTACTGACAGCTGCTCTCCCATTCTTGCTTCTGGACACCAAAAGTCAGCAGACTTTATGTCTTCATATGAACTTCACAGCTCCTAAAAGAGCACAGATGCCAAACATCACTAAAAGAAGAACTGTAAGAGTTATTCTAAAAAAAAAAACCCAACTAAACCATGAGCATACTTGAGCAGTTGACTCACGTGAAAGAACACAGCAGGAATAATGAGAACAGAAAGAGACTGATGCCCTTTCCATTTAATTTGGTGAGCAGTGTACAGAGAGGGAGGGGAGGAAGGAAGACATACAGACACGCGCGCACAAACACACACACAGAAGACAGCAGTGAAGGCACTTTTGCAATTGCGTAACACATGACAACATTCATGCCTCTGTGTACCAAACACACACGTCTGTTGTCAGTGGTGTTAACAACATTACAGGTGCTAATTTTATCTTTTCATTCAATTGAGCTGTGCAGCAATTTATCTTAACATTTGGACGTGTGCTGTGAACTTAGGGCAACCACTTGTTAATTCATCTCCTGCAATTTTTGCATTGAATACACAAAGTATGTTGGTAATACATTTAATTTAATAGGTTGCATGATTCTACCAAGCAAAAACAATCCATGTCTCCCCAGTAGATGAATGCCTCCAGCAATTTGTGCATGCATGTCCTAAATGATCAAGGTCTGTACCATACTCAAATATAATTCTGTGTATTTTTCAGCTGATTATAGTTCCAGTGTTAGTGGCAGTCAATTAATTTAGCCACAATATAAAGTCAAAATCTGATCTACATGGTGTTAAAGTTCAGTTCTTTAAGCTGTTTTCTGGCTTGAGGAGTGTAGGCATTAATATCCTTTAAAACCTCTCATACACAGATAGTGCACATACACACCTGATGATTTCTGTAAAACAATAAAAGCAAATGTATCCAATTACCAATCCAATTACCAGCTCCCTAACAGTGGCTCCTTTCATTGCTTTGACAATAGAGCAGCATGCCCTTAGTCATATGAACAGAGATCTTGTGACGTGGTGATGTGCCAGGTTTTAAATAAAGACCCAAGACTAGTTCCACATGCAAAACAATGTGACACTTCTAACAGCCAAGTTCACTGGTCTAGGGGATGTCCAGAGCACATGGAAATAAAAGAATCAACAGATTTTAAGTGCCCTCCCCAAGGAAAGTGCATAGACTCACTTTCACTTTCAACTCAGGGTTCCCACTGATACCAATGTGTTTCCATTTCAAATAAAGAAAACCAGCTGCTTAAACTGTACATCTACATGACAATTAAAAGATTAAAAAGGAGAGCACATAGCTAAATGTAACCTCAGAGCACAAAACACATAAATGCAGTTCCAAATTACAGTCTTTGAATTAGATATACAGAAAAATGGTTCAAACCTTTTTACTTAACTCAAGAGATGACTTCATGTAAGGCACACGTGCACCTGTTTGAAGTGAATGAATGACCCGTGGGTGTAACGGTATGCAATGTGTCAAACATTGAGAATTGAATTGATTCACTTGAAAGTGAATTTTGTTGGTGATACTTAATCACCCAGGTGAAGAGCCCTGTTGAAGGCGGTACATCCCTGTTCACACTGTAGAATATACTAACAGCAGACAACATAAATATATGCTTACTGGTCACTGCATTGAAAACCTACATGTTCTGGGTTTCAACAGAAGTCAATTAAATTTTAAAAATGAGGGCTTGAGGTACATCTAACTAGAATAACAAATCTAACTAAATATAATTTACCTGGTAAAATACTAACTATGTAAACCAGAGGCTAATATATTGGGAGAAATTCTTCGTATCAGCAAGCGCCAACACATCAAGCAGCGGGAATCTGAATCAAATCTCGATTTGTCCCCCACACAGCAATTCTCCAGGGGTTTGGTTACTCACATTTGTCCAATATGTCAATAAAATTAGAGAAGCAATTATACGCCAACTTGCCAGCCTGACTGTGTTCATGAAAAAAAAAATCAATGTGGGGTGAACAGCTTTCCTTTGCCGATATTCAAACATTTAATTTGCCCGACTGGTGTTTGGTTTCCCACCGTCTTCAGAAGGAGCCTTCGGTGATGGCTCTGTGAGTTAATTAGTGTACAGACAGAGCTGCGCTGCCTCCGCGCGTCCTATAATGAAATTACATCGAAATAACAAATATGACTTTTACTGCGCTGTGAGTTGATGGCGAGGATGGTGTGCTTTACTGTGTAAATTTTATTGTATGAATCTTATTAGTACCAGATTGCTCGGTAGAATAAACATTGGGTCCTTACCTGCACGTTATCTCCAAGCCAAAACGCTCCGCCTACCCGTTGGACCCACTTCAGTGCCCCTCTTCCTCCTCCTTCTCCTTTTCTTCTTCATCCTGTATGAGGGCATTTAAGTTGATCTGTTGGTCCCAGGCCATTTCTAAGAATTAATTGTACTAAGTTATCTGAATAACTTGAACTTCTAAGAATTTGAGATCAAGTGTAGAGTGTGGCTGTTCAAGCACTAGGGCCTACATACCCTGGCATAAGTGGAACGATCAGATAAACTTCAAACATTCCTAATTAGACAGAAATCAGACAAAAAGTAGAGTGGAAGTGGGAGGAAGACAGGAAGGATAAAATAATGACAGAAGAGGTAGGAAGAAAAGAGTCAGGAAACAAAAGTACAACATTCCTACACTAAAATCAATGGATTGTCCAATATAAATGTCATTTTCAACCAGAGGAGTTTTCAGAGCGTTGAGCGCTGCACTCCATTTTGTAAGAAATGGGGGCAGAAATTATGTTAGTACAATGATGTTAGGATGAGAGGTTCACCCAGAAAAGTGTTGCAATTTCACATTTACCTTTATGACAATATTGGTGGAAGATTGAGAACAACCGTGTATTGAGCTAATTATTCATCTGGGTGTCCAAAGCTTGGGCACCTGCAAGTTGTCTGCAGCCTACACTAGTGTGACAGGTCAGACTCCTCCATCCTGAACTTTGTCTTTTCTTAGTAGCTTTAGGTTATACTCATGACCCAGTGGGACATTTCCCTGACTCATTTATTGATCTGTCATTATGGTTGAAGCTTGCTGTAAGTTTACCCTGATCCCTTTTACTTAAGGTGACAGCTTTAACACAGAAATGCATCTGCAGTAATGTTGTCTTTCAGCAGCTGCACCTGTTTTCTCACTATAGTGGGACGGATTGTCTGTGTTAGGCTAATGTGACATAAAACACACTCTGAAATTCCTCCTCTTTACCAACAAATCGAGGGGCTTCTGAAAACCCATATGAGACACCAGCAACTGGGACACCGTGACATCTGTTGTTAGAACAAAATAAGTGCAGAATTGACTTCTGAATCCACACAGCAAACAGAGGAGTTTAACTATTTTTTTCAAAATGTTACATTTTTTAGAAACCACTGTGAGGGATATGAGGGGGTAGGACAAAACATGTAAAACACATCAGTAGAGAACAAGAGTTGTCAACTTTTTGTTTACCAAATACATTGATGACACACTGATGGACAACAGTAGTTATATGTTCTGATCAAAATTATTATAGGGATAATTCAGTATTGCTGAATATTTAGTTCTTTTAATAACGCCCTGTTAATATGGCAATTTTGAGCATCCTAAGATGCCCGAAAATGACATCTTCCATTTTAGCTGCTGTTGATACTGCTTTATCAGTTTCTGAGAGGAAACCCTACAGACAATAACTGCAAGAATGAAAATGATTCCCCACTCAACTGACCTTGTATGAAATGATGTTAAGAAATAATATTAAGTAATTAACATTGATATAGTTACTTATTGAGCACACTGTAACAAATACAATATCATGCTTGAGTTACTTTTTCAATAAATCTAATTTAACTATTGTCCTTACATGAACAGACTGTTGAATTGGAATTAATTTTGGGGGCATTTCCTTAACTCTCAAATAATGTATAATTGTTACATTATGTTATAAAATAAACACTCAATTTGCTGCACAATGATTTGTTTTATTTGCTGATGCCACACGGTCTCATTCTCTTTATCTCCTGTTGTGGTCCTCTACAGGAGAGAGAGTAGGAGAAACCTTCTGTGTGGCAACTTTATGTTAGGGCTACAGGATCATCATATAGGCGACCAATTCTTAATATTATCATTGCGATAATAATAATTGGAAATTTCCATACCATCTCTACTAAATTCTACGCCCTTAAGGGGGCATGAGTAGGGTACTCTGTCACTCATTTAGTATATCAAATTAGAATAGAATATATTTATTGTCATTGTAACAGTACAATGAGATTAAGATCAGTCCTTATTCAGCTCAAGACAGGGTAATAAAATATAAAACACTAAAATATATATAACATAAATAAAAACAGACATACTCAGACATTCATTCAGCAATATTGCACAGTGTCATGGGCTACATTTCCATTCAGTTTAAACACTCCCAAAAAACTCCAGGACACAGGTGATTCACTTCCATGAAGTTTACTGGGAATCTTGTGAAACTGTAACAGTACAATGAGATGTTCATATCATCAAGAAAGCTAAACACACAGTATCAACATAAGCAGCACCGCTTAGCTAATGTAGCTGTGAAGCTTAGAAAATGAAGCACAATCGAGCTAGCAGCAATGAAACATAAGCTAACTTAGCCTAGCGTAAACTAATTAGCGTCTTAGCCATGACAATATTTTTAGAAACCCAAAATAAGTGATAACTTATTGTTACACGATAAAAAATACTTACAGATGTTGCCTTAGCAAAGAGGGAGAAAGAAGAGCTACCAACTCAGAAGCTGGAAGGGCTCACACATGACTGTAGCAGGTGACCGCATGGCAGTTTTTTATTTTCGTTTCCCAGCACACACTGGTCCAAGGTTGCCACGATTACTGAACTGCTGAAACAAAGTGATAAACAGATTTTCTAGGAGCACAACACTCCCCGCTTGGGGTCTTTAAAGAGCCCACATTAATGAGCAGAACCAGTCTTTGGAGAGAGAAGCAGAACTACTTCTGTTATAGGTCTAGAGAAAGTCTTTCTGCTTCCGTTCTTGACGACTTCCACTAATCCATCTTCTCCTCTAAAGGTTTTGGAGATGATGCCCATAGGCCATTGATTTCTCTTCGCCTAATTTTCTTTCAAGAGAACTATGTCTCCTTCTTGAAGGTTCGGTCGTTTTCCTTGCCACTTGTGCCGAAGCTGCAATGTCTTGAGGTATTTGTGTTTCCATCTGTTCCAAAACATGTCCGCTAGGCCCTGAACTTGCTTCCACTCCTCTCTGAAGAGATCCGCTTCCTCAAAGCTGTCTGTCAGAGGAGGAGGTACAGAGCCTGTCTTAAGGGTCAGAAGCATTGCCGGGGTGAGGATCAGAGGTGAATCCGGATCCGATGACACTGGGATGAGCGGCCTAGCGTTCATGATTGCAGTTACCTCGGCCATGAGTGTGGTCAGGATCTCATGTGTCAGGTGAGACTTCCTCTGCTCAAGTAGCATGCAATCCAAAATACGGCGGGCAATGCCGATCATTCACTCCCATGCGCCACCCATAAGAGACGCATGAGGGGGTTAAACACCCAGGTGCAACTCTGTGAGTCCATTCAACACTGTTAAATCCTGGATTTGTCTTGTCCAACTCCAGTTCGTGGGAGGCGCCGATGAAGTTAGTTCCACAGTCGGAACGAATCTGCTTTGCAGGGCCCCTGACTGCAAAGAACCTCCTCAAATCCTGAGTTTATATACTTCAACTCCTCTGTGTAGCACTCTTTCTGGACACTCCTCAGAATGCACACTTTGGCTCTCAGCAATTATTCCTCTGTAGGACAACAGATGTGCCACCCTTGACATCCATTCTGGGTGGATTGGGCAAAGGAACGAGCTACATGGATGAGGTGCGCTATGGCTGTGAGGAGAGTGCTGAACTTGGAGAAACGTTCAAAGCGTTGTGGGTGTACCCCATCTCTGGTAACATGTGTGAGACTTGTCGTTATGTGAGGACGCACTTCAGAGTCGGTGTCAGGGTCAATAAGGTTGTAAGTCTCTTGAAGCTCAGATGAATGCAAAGATTTATCACGGAGAAAGGATGGTCCTTTGAGCCATGTCGTGCTGCTAAGCAAGGCTGGTGTCACAGTTCTTGACCCTATGTCGGCTGGGTTGAGATGTGTTGGGACGTACTTCCACTGGCCGGGACAAGCGTGATTGATGGATTTGTTGGATTCTGTTGTGTACATAGACATAGAATCTCCTTGACTGGTTGTGGATGTACCCCAATACAACTTTGCTATCTGGATAATAGGTGATGTTGTCGAATGTTGTGTCCATCTCTGTGACTACCATTTAGGCAATCTCGATGGCAAGGACAGCCGCGCAGAGCTCAAGTCTCGGAATAGTTAAGCCAGGCTGTGGGGCCAAGACAAACCCAATCTCAGTCTGTACTTGGAGGTTTGTCACCTTGATGTAGGCCGCAGCTGCTATGACTTTGACTGATGCGTCTGCAAAGACACAGAGTTCTCTTTTTTAGTGCGCCTGCGGTAGAGAAGGAAGTGTAAGGGCGTGGTATCTGGAGCCCCTCTAAGTCTTGCAGTGACTGTTTCCATCTAGTCTACTCAAACTCCATGTCTTTAGGGAGAGGTGAGTCCCAGTCCTCTGCTTGCGTGTTGAGTTCCCTGAGTATCAGTCTTCCATGAACCGTGATGGGTGCGAGGAACCCTAGAGGATCGTAGAGGCTATTCACAGTTAAGAGTACCCCTCTGCGGGTGAATGGCTTCTGGTCATCTTCGATTTGAAACATGAAGGTGTCTGAACACGTATTCCAAAACAGTCCAAGGCTACGTTGGATAGGCAGATCATCAACGAAGAGATCTAAGGTGTTGACATCCTTGGAGCGGTCCTCAAATGGGAATGCTTCAATGACTGCAGGTCGATTTGAAGCAATTTTATGTAGCCTGAGATTAGAAGCCGCAAGCATCTTCTGCGTACGGCAGAGTACGCTGATGGCTTCTTCCTCTGTGCTGAAGGACTTCAAAGCGTCATCAACAAAGAAGTCGCGGTCGATGAATCTTCTTGCATCGCTGCCATAGTCAGCCTCTGCTTCCATAGCTGCGCGTCGCAAACCATACACTGCAACGCCAGGTGAGGGACTGTTCCCAAAAAGGTGAACCCGCATTCTGTAGTCCACAATGTCGGAGGTAGGGTCGTTGGTCCTATACCACAGGAAGCGGAAAAAATCCCGGTGGTCCTGCTTGATGTCAGCAGTGATCGCTACCTGTTCCTTCCTGAACCTCATAAGAACACCTAGCAGGCTATTATTAAGGTCAGGGCCGGTGAGTAAAACATCATTGAGCGACACTCCTTCACATGACGCACTACTGTCGAAGACCACACGGATCTTATCCGGCTTCCTAGGGTGATACACGCCGAACAAGGGCAGCTACCAGCACTCTCGTCCAGGCTGCATTGGCGGGGGCAACTTCTGCATGTGCCTTCTTGAGCATATTCTCCATAAACTCTAAGAAGTCGGCTTTCATCTGTGGCAGTTTTTCCAACGACGCTGGAGTGAGACAAGACGGTTGAAAGCTTGTTTCCTGTTGTTAGGCAGCTGCTGCCTTGGCGACCAAAAGGGCAAAGGTGCAATGCAACCCAACTGTTATAGCTGTTCTGGTAGCACTCAGCTTCCATTATCTTCAGAAACTCTAAATCTTCCATGGATGGAGCGAGTATGTGGTCGTCGGGAGTACGTGCGAAGATAGTTTGCACCAAACAATCTCCAATGAGTGTCATTGAGCCGTACGTGGAGGTTGGTGTTGAATGGTGCTGGTGTTTAGGTGCTTGATCAAATACCTCTTTCACTCTGATGTGGTTGTTGCATGGCTGGAGATGACTTGCACGACCATTCTCTAGTATGGCTGTTTTGAAACTTCTCACCTCCAGTGGGCTGTGAGCACCTCCAAGGCACACATCACCAACGACGACCCATCCTAGGTCGAGCCTTTGAGCAAATGGTGCATATCCTGGGCCACTTATCTGCTCTCGTACCTTGTGCACCCGCAAGATGTCTCTGCCCAGCAGGAGGAGTATCTCAGCGTCTGGATCCAGAGATGGAATCTTGTCTGCGATGTGCTTCAGGTGGGCATGATGGTAGGCCGCATCCGGTGAAGGAATCTAAGCACAGATGTTAGGGATTTGGTTGCACTCGAGGAGTGTAGGCAGAGGAATGCTTACTTTCTTGTCCACTGGCTCCACAGTGTAACAACTGGCTCTTCTCCCCACTGTCTGTGTACGTCCTGCACAGGTCTTGAGTGTGTATGAGTAGGAGCCCCCTAAGATCTTGAAACCCTCAAAAACTCTGATCGTGGCAGGGAACGATTACTCTGCTCGTCCAGTATAGCGTACATTCTCTTGGACTCCTCTCTGCGTCTATTCGGGAACACACTGATGAGGCAGATCTTAGCACTTGCTCTGGTGCTCAGGCCTTCCCCACATACTTGTGTGCATGTCGACTTGACCTCCTGGTTGTCCGCTTTATCCTCCTCCCCGCCATCCTCTAAAGTGGAAGGGGATGTCTTAAATTTCCAAGTAGGTGGGTAGGGGTGAAGTGCTGTCACATGAGTGGTACTCTCACACTCCATACATTTTATCTCAGCAGTGCAGTCCTTTGCTAGATGTTCTGTGGAGGAGCAACAGCAAAAGCAGATGTAATGTTCTTTTAAAAGCTGTTTGCGATCATCTATGCTCTTCTCACGGAAGCCTCTAGATTTCCCCAAAGGGTGAGGCTTTTTGTGTAGGGGACAATGTTTATTTGGGTCGAGTCGTTCCCTACTTTTCTAGGCTCAGATTTAGCAGTTGCTGAGACCTGCATCTTATTAACATATACAGATGTCTTTGCAGGTCTCTCCAACTTACTCTTTCTCTCTGCTGAAGCTTGTGTGAAGAGATTAAAGCTTGGGTCTGTACGAGCCCTTGCCTCTGAGGAGATGAAGTCTACCAACCCGGAAAAAGGTGGGAAGCTGACAAAATGTTCTTGTTTGTATTTTGTCCCCAAGTAAAGTCACTTTTCTTGCATGTTGTATGGGAGTTTCTCAATGATAGGCCTAATTCCTCTGGAGGCATCCAAGCACGACAAACCTGTGAGATAGCTATCTTCCTTGGCAGCTTGTAGCTCTGACAACAGCTTAGTTAGATCCCTGGGTCTCTGTGGATCCTTTGTTGTGAGTTTTGGAAAGTTTTCTAGTTTGTTGAACAGAGCCTGTTCGACTGCCTCTGGTGAGCCGTATACTTCGTCTAGGCACTCCCATGCCATGTGCAGTCCAGTAGTTGGATTCCTAATGTTGACTGTTTTTATTCTTCTTACTTGTTCTGCTGATTCTTTTTCCAGATACTTGATAAGGAGGTCAAATTCTTCAGCAGCAGACAGATCTAGATCGGCGATGGCATTCTGGAACGATGTTTTCCAGGCCCAATAGTTCATTGGCTGGTCGTCGTATGTGGTGAGACCTGAAGTCACCAGGCGGTTGCGAGCGAGGTATTTGATGAGGTCTCCGCTGGTTGTAGAATGGTCATGGCTAGCTCCTTAAGGCGTCCTGTGAACAGGTGAGTATGGAGGAGATGAGGAATCCTGTTTTGAAATTCTGTTGTGGACGTGTTCCACTAAGCTGAGGAGCTGGAGAGGAGTAGAGAGGCTGATTGAAGCTTTGTTGTGGTGATGCCCCACTGGTTTGGGGGGCCTGAGGGGCTTGGTGTGGCATAGTAGAAGCGGAAGCAGCGGCTGCGCTGGTCCTTGATAGATTGGGGGACCAGGCTGTTAACTTCACTGCACACTTCGAAGCCCATGTCTTATAAACCGGCCACCAGTGTATTTGCCTCTGCTATGGCAGCATGCTTTTCTTTTTCAGCATTTAATGCGTCAAGATTGGCTTGAATGCTTGCCTGCTCCACTTTAAGTTCAATTTCTCTTTGCGAATACGCTGCTCTAGCTTGCGTTGCTTCAGCTTTTGCCTTTGCCATGGCTACGGCCATGCTAATCTTTGTGCTGGACGAGGTACCAGATGAGTGACTGCTCCTTGAGCGTACTGTCTCAGACTGGTTATCTCCATTTCCTTTATTACTGTTGCTACGTTGTGACATTATGGCTCACCGCATCTTCAATATCAGGAGAAGGAAGCTAACATGAAGCTGTCTGGAGGCTGTAGAGTATCCACTTATCTCTTGATAATTTGTAGCTCCGTGAGATGGCAATCCTTGTGTCCATTGTTAGCTGTATTGCCGTCTTTTCACTGTCATGGGCTACATTTCCATTCAGTTTAAATACTCCCAAAAAACTCCAGGACACAGGTGATTTTCTTCCATGAAGTTTACTGGGAATCTTGTGAAACTGTAACAGTACAATGAGATGTTCATATCATCAAGAAAGCTAAACACACAGTATCAACATAAGCAGCACCACTTAGCTAATGTAGCTGTGAAGCTTAGAAAATGAAGCACAATTGAGCTAGCAGCAATGAAACATAAGCTAACTTAGCCTAGCGTAAACTAATTAGCGTCTTAGCCATGACAATATTTTTAGAAACCCAAAATAAGTGATAATTTCATGTTACACGATAAAAAATACTTACAGACGTTGTCTTAGCAAAGAGGGAGAAAGAAGAGCTACCAACTCAGAAGCTGGAAGAGCTCACACATGACTGTAGCAGGTGACCGCATGGCAGTTTTTTCTTCTCGTTTCAACACTGGTCCAAGGTTACACTGGTGCCACGGTTACACAAATAAACAAACTACACTGAACTGCTGAAACAAAGTGATAAACAGATTTTTTAGGAGCACAACACACAGTCCCTTGTAACTTTTAAAAGTAAAGTGACAGTGTAAACTGTATTTGTGAATTATTTTTAGCAGCATTTACTGCACTGATTGCTGTAGCATAGAAACAGTCTGTTTGTTCTTGTTTTGAGAGTCCTCAGTCTGATATTAATCACCCCCCATACACCTCACGGCACGATGCATGCTCCATACACGCCTTGCATCCACTCTGCGGCTACTGACAGCCATATTGTACATCGCCACAATTAGCTGCGTCAAGTTGAGAACAGACACCAAAGACAAGACCGGAAATCAGGCATTTCTTCCCTTCAAAGTGATCTAAAAATAACAATATAGGTTGAGAAGAGAAACTGTCTGGGTAAGATACAATTGAAACTACGGCTCATATGCGCTCTCCTGTTATGTTTTATAGGAACGTCATTGTATATCGAAGTACAAGAAGCTTTTGGAGAGCCAAAGTTGCACTATACGTCTTCTCCTCTCCCGTTTCTACGAGGCTTTTATTTTTAAAGTTGAGACCGGAATCCGCAGTATTATATTCCGGCTAGCTCTACAGCGGCACCCCAAATCGCCTTATGGTTAAGACTTCAACGGGTTTCCATGCCTGCGGGAATTTGTTTCTGTTAAAGCGCTAAAAGATAAGCAAGGAGAACTACAGCGGATTTATCACCGTGGATATTGTGTTACATTTGAAGATACCAGGATTTCGCATCAATTTAAAGACAGACTTCGTCCCCCCGGTGAGTTGCCTCTCCCTAAAAAGATGAGCTTATCTTCAAGTTTGATGCAATAGCGGATATCCTCGTGCTCGGCCAGTTCATATCGTAAACGACGCGGTAGAAACGCTTCAAGTTGTGCCCCTTAAACTGCCTGTAAACGCACCGTTGCTTGATTTACATAACGTTGGACAAAATCACAATTTATTGGTGTGTTTCTGGTTTTCATGGCGAATGTGGTGTATTAATGCTGGCCAATATTTTAAGGCTTTAAAACTTCACGTGTGCGAGGGAGGCAAATCTTGGCCAGGCTTGTCCCGTTATGTAGACTAACGTTACACCCACTAGCTTCAAAATGTCAGCGTTTCAACCTTTTTTATACATTCCACGGTTTCAGCGGGCCACCTTTTTACGAAGAGTATTTAGGATTTATAACGCCTAACGTTAGTGTGAAACTCCGGATAAACTGCTTGTTTGACACGACAAACGTATCTATTTTAATGTTGTTTCCGCCGTGCCATGCCGTTGTTGTAGCCCACGTTTTGGGAGGATTGTAACATTGTACACCATTTGATTAAATTGTGGTTAAATTACAATGTAACGGAAGCCAACACTCGGCGGCAAATGTGCAAAGCCAAACTGCTTACAAGCTACAAGTGGGCATGTCTTCATCTGGAGTGGCTTTACAACAGCCACAGCTTAAATTGTTAAATCGGTTTCCTTACACACTTTAACCATGATCATTATTTTTGTGACACTGTTGTTCTGTATGGCCACTTACGAGTGACTGTTGAAAGCATTATACTCACTGTCATTGTTCTTCAATACGCAGTAGGAACCTGTCATGGTCTTGTTTGAGAATAGTTTATACTGTAACAGAGGATTCACTGGGCATTCATTTCAAAATAAAGTAGATGGGATTAGGGTTTGGGATTAAAACAATAACTATGAAATTAATTATCACGATTTTCTCATGCATATTTGTTGAAAAAAAGATTTTAGACATTTAATTGTTTTGAATGTACCACCTCAGATTTGTTTAGTGATCCACTGTTTGGTATCAAGTGTTTGTTCTGACCATAAAGAACAGTTTGAAAACACAGTTTACGATCTGTTTTCATTCAACTTTCACTCAGGAGCAAACATCAGTATTTAGACTAGGAGAGAAATAATGATTTGACATTTATCGTGATAATTATTGATAACGAATGGTATGAATTTTTTTATCGCAATAACATTTTTGGCCATATCGCCCAGCACTTGGTGGGAGTAATGTAGTTACTTCTACAGGGTTGTATAAGACAAGAACTGAATGCCACTTTACCTATACCTCAGTAATGCAAATGCTATATGTAGCATCACAATAGTTTACCAAATGTAAAGGATTTAACAACAGTGTTATTTGAAAATGTATATAAATGTGAAAATGACAACAAGTAAAGAATGTCTTGAAGTATAAAATCTGGTTGCTAGCTTCAGTGATAGAGAGCATCACCTCTGCAAAAGCCAGTATGATGTTCAGCCTCTCTGCTCAGGCAGGTCATGGTATGTTATTGCTCTGTCATTTGCTAATAAAACATTGGAAAGCTTTGAGATTATCTATGCCTGAGCCCAATTTAGCTAGAGTGCAGTGAGATGTACAGTGAAAAACTCAAAATAACTTATAATCGTTTTCCAATGTTTTTGAGTTGCCACACAATGCCTTGATTGTCTGTTACTAAACTTTAAGTAGTTTTCCTTTACACCCTTGCAATCGTTACCATATGAACACGATGTACAGCAAAGTGGTAGTACATGTTGAGATGGCATGCAAAACCACTTTACTGTGCATCTGGTTGTGCACTTTTGTGCCTTGTAGCCATTGACTGATTTAGGGATGGGATTGATTTCAGTATTTTTTTTTTATTCTGTCACTGTTTGCTCAGGACAGTGAGTATTTTATGTCCCCTCAACTGTAACTTCATATTTGTTTTTTTCCTGCTATATATGATATTGTCCACTCCAATTTCAAAAGAGTATCACTATTTTTAATGATTAAAATGTAATCTTTTGTTTCTTGCCACATCATTTAGATTGACTGGTGCTAGAGAATACAAAAACACAAGTACATTATATTGTATGTAGCTGCTCATATTGTTTAACCCATGTATACTGTGCGCCTGAAAGAAAAATTGTCATGCTTCCAGGTCCTGTGATACAGGTGTTGTTGCTGTCCTGTGACAGATTGATCCTCTCAGCTGTCTGGTGTGAGGAAGAGAGGAAGCAAAAATGCCAAAACCGGTAAGAGGCTGAAAGGAGCTAAATGAGAGTTGACATTCACATGTCTGCATGTCTTATCATACTGTGTTCTACAAACATCTACAGAAATGCACCGCTAAGGGGAAGAAGAACGGAAATAACTCTTGAATTAGACACGTTCCCTGCTAATTGATTCAGATTGCTTGATGTAGAAATGGAGTTGAAGCAGTAGCGCACGTAGATCTGGATAGATGATATAACGAAAAAGAAACAAGAAAGTTGCATGATTGTTCCTGCATAGTCTGCTTGTATAAACCAACTCTTTAGGACTGCTCTGTAGTTTCCATAGTAGTAGGCATGCACTACCGCCCAAAGCTGCGTTTGTTCATTCTGGGAAGAGGCAGTTTCATCCCCACGGCTGCTCCCACTCCTCATACTCCTCTTCCAAGTAAACAACAGCCAGAGTGTGAAATGAACTGCCTGGCCCACAGGGCTCGCAACTGCAACACTGCTGCCATTGTTGCTGAAAGGGTAGAGAGAATGCCAAAGTCCTGGGATGTGAACAACACCAAAACAAAACCAATTTGATGCAGTCCCTTCATGGCTGTCCCACCGCTGTCATGCTGCTTTTTCATCATAAACAGACTTTGTAGGAGATCACACGAGTCTGAGGATATTGCATTTTTCCCAATTAGTACAGTAAGATATTTTACAAAGTGGTCTAGCCTTCTTGTTACTGTAAGAAATCAAACTATGATACAGCAGTACTGAGTATAGAAATATTAAGGTCAAGTTGCTAAAGCTTACGTCAGAAACTTTCCTATGAACTGGGAACAACAGGCTTCAGGCCTCGCCACAAGTGAAGCACATCTCCGGTCTAGTTCTTGAGGTGGTGTGTGTGTGTGTGTGTGTGTGTGCGCCTGTGGGTGTGGAGGGGGGGGTTGGGAAGCTACAGAAGAGGAACAGCCAGGCACTGATGTCAACCTCCACTTCCCCCTCTTGTCCCCTGAGTCACCAGGGCACCATCCCAAAAACAGCTCCAAGGATGGTGCTGAGAGTGACGTCTCTGTCGCAGACAATAAGAGTACAGCTTATCGCAGGGAGGAATTGACATGATAAACAGACGAAACAATAGCAGGCTCAATCAGACATGACATTATTTAGGGATTGGTGGAAGACATCAAAACCTATGCGGGTGTGCAAGCAGCTGACTGATTAAAGTTGTGTTTAAAGTGATATGTCAAAAAACAGAAACCACTTGACTTTGTTGTGCTTCATAATGTAGAGAAGAACAGATAGTTTAATTGGTAGTATACAAAATGTTAGAAAATAGTAAAAAAAAAATAATGCTTGTCAAAATTTCTCAGAGCCCAGTGTCACAACTTTAAATAGCCTACATTTAATTTAAAATTACATAAAGCAAAGAAGAAAGTCCTCATGTTTGAGAAACTGGAACTAGTAGATTTATAGCACTTTTTCTTGATAAATAATTTAAATGATGAATGGATTATTCAAATTGTTGCATTTAAATTGTCTTAATTGACTAATCATCTTACTCTGATCCAGCAACTGAATCAGTTATTAACCTAAAAAAAACAAAAAGTACAATTTCTCCCAAAACCCTAACTGCAAAATTTAAGTTAAAATTATTAGACTGACACAATATTTAGGAGCACCACTTAAATCAATATGCAACTCACCGGGGCTCTAAACAAACTTCCCCAAGGGGGCCCTCGTACTGACCTAGTGAGCCTCATAAACCATTTGCCATTGCCACACACCTGACACCCCAGTGCTCCCACTACAATCAACCTTCCTATAATTGTTGTCTTGTTTTAAAATTGTGTGTGCCTTAAGGAGTGCTATCACACCCAGATATTATCTGGACTGGTCCCCACCAAGGTTGCTGCAGGAAATTGTAAGCTTAAATTTGTGCATGTGCAAACCCAAGTCGCACTGTTGTTCGTAGTTATAAAATTTTGTTGCACTGTCTCCAGAAATGGTTGCAAAATGTGTATAAATGGTTGCAGTTTGGAGCCCTGCCTCCTGTTTGGTTGCCTCTGTGTGGCATGCGAATTATGAGGTGATAGCAACCCACTGGAAGAGGGCCATCGCTGGCTTCCTAGCTTGTTTTCCTGTTTGCTGGAGAAGGGTCCCTGCTGTGTATATTGGGGCCCAGTCTGTGTCAACATCCTGTTTCTGTGGACCTATAGAAGCAAGGTGAAGAGAGGATTATCACCTGATGACTGCTGGGGAAAGGAAGGAGTCAGATGGATGAACAGAAAATGTGGCAAAAATGGGAAATTGTGAGAGAGTACTATGGGAATTTGTTGTAGCCCTCAGGAGATACTTTTGTTTTATTTTATATTTTAAGCGCTAACAACAATGGATGTGGTTATGGGAAGGGAGGAGTTGGAATACTGGTGCTGGGAAACGACAAACTGTTTGCCAGTTGTGTTTGACCCTTCGCCTCATTTACAATACAAAAGCTAGGTCCCTAATCAAGTAAAGTTAAGTAAGGCCCTCCCTTTTTCCTCTTTATTATCCCTCTAGTGTATCTTGTAAAATCCCTGGAAGCTTTTCAGAAACTGTCAGTACAATGTCGGCTGGACATGGATAAGTAGATTCTTTTTGTCCTCTTCTGAAAGGGATGCTTCACACACAGCGTTCACCTTCCCCCAAAGGATGAATGTTTGTGTTTGTAGGTAGCAGTGATTCCTCCTCCGCTCTCGCTCCTCCTTCCATTCCTCCCTCCCTCCCTCTGAAGCTTGCCTCACCCTGCAGGGGGGTTAATCAGAGGGACAGACAGCTGCTCAGGGCCCAGCAAGCCAGATTAGCAGCTCTACTGATTGAAGTGTGTGTGTGTCTCTTAAAGCTCCTCTTAACAGCTTACATTAAATAAACAGCTGCACATTTAACAAAGGCCCCGTCTGACTGAGAACTCGTCTTCATAATTGAAATGGAGAGGGAGATTTAAAAATATTTAAAGGGCACAGAGAAAGAAAAACCCAAATGATACAGCCACTGGTTTTGAGACTGTTTTAGAAACTGATTGGCCCTCATTTGTTCACTTGCTTGTCAAGTCAGTGCTTTAATGCAATCTTGAAACAGACTCATTGCAACTTGAGGTCTGTTTAGTGACACTACACATGAAGAAGGGAGAGCAAATTATAGTGTTTGGTAGGAGATAGGAGGAGATGTACTTGCAGTGCCAGTTATCTGCAGGGGAGGAAAAAAAATGGGAAAAATGGTCGTGTGATTGGAGATAGACATTAGGTTCCCCATAGAAGCAGCAGTGTTGTGTTTCTGCTCTGCTGCAGCTGCCGGAAACTATCCATTACCATTCTAGCCAGTGTGCCGATGTCCACCGGGCGTTTAAGTGAAGTGCCTCGCTCTTGATTCATGAAAAGCTCCTATCTCTGCTTCACTGTCTTTACATGTCGGGTCCACAAATGTGGTCTTCAGCTTAAAGGGTGAATGTGTAAAAATACCATATGTATTCACAATTAATTACGTAAAAATAATACCTAAAGATCTATTTTGTTTTTTGACTTTGTCTTAAAATATAAAACAAAAGCAAAAGTATCTCATGTTTTGAAATGAGTAGCGAGAGGGAGAAGAGAAAAAGATGGAAAATAGAGAATGAGGTAGTGAGACGGATGTTCTTCCTGCTGCTAAATATACTATTCATTAAATACAGAATCAGGATGGTGTGGGGTATTAATGTAATTAAACAGTAAAGTAAAGCACAGCCACAAAGCATCTGTTACCACATCTAAAATGAGTTGCAAATGTGTGTTCAGAAAGCTTACAAACAAAAAATGTAAGAGAAACTAGGTGCTATATTGGAATGTTGCTGCAGAAGAACAGGCTACTTTATACGCTGCACTTATGAAACACTTCCAGCAGACATTGGAAATGTGACAGAGATGTGTCGGACCAGTGCTGCAACTTGAATGTGACTCAGCTACATGAACTGGACATCCAGTGTTGCACTATTTTTAGGATTTACCTTATGCCTTTAGGGATTTTGAAGGCACGTTCTCATCATGACTTGCAGGTTGTATGTTGTGGCGGCATTAAACACCTGAATTAGCAGGTAGTGTGCATGCTGTTATCTGTAGAAGTTCTAGTAATCTGGCCCTTTTTTTGAACTGTCAAGTTGCCCAGTCAGTGTCATATAAGGACAGTCTTGCAAAAGTGGCTCCTTCGAGACTTCTCAGCTGTCAGTGTGTGTGATTAGCTGTGTCAGTGCCTTGGCATGTTTTTGTCCCTCTTCTCCTCCCCTCTCTTTGCAAGAGACAGAGAGAGAGACAGGATTAACTGACCGTCTGGTCCATGCAGGATTCCACCTCTCTGGTTGGCCATGTTTTGGCAGAGACACACACAATAGCGGGCCCCAAACAAATGCAGGGGAAGGGACATTCATGGCCGGTCACTTGGAAACCCCAGCTTAGCACTACATTCTACTACTCCCCTCTCAGAAAGTCAATGAGGCAGCTACTCTTGAAAGCAACACAAGTCTGCACAGATATTTTGCTGATGTGGCTTTTATTAGGGGCTTGTTTTGTGCAAAAGTAGATGGAAATGTTGCTTCAGCCGACTTCATTTAGTGTGATGGAATTTGCTGTGGAACTTTCACAGAAAATTTCAGCAGCTGAATAAAGCACATGCCTATTTTCTAAAGTTGATGGTCACTGATGATTAAACACTGGATTATGGCACGTTCCATTTACCTTGGAAATTGGACCTGGACATGATGTTACACCCAAGTTGACCGCGTTCCAGTGCAAGAGATTAAAGTTGGAAAACCAAGATGAATGATTCTAGGCGTTGTTAGCACATACAAACACTGTATCAACATGTCCACAGATATAAGTTGGACAGTACTGTGGGTACGATAAAATGAGACCCAATGAAAAATAGAACTGCGATAATTAGTAAATTACTACAGCTTTCACTCTGTTGATGATCAGAGTAGAGCTGCAGCTAATGATGATTTTAGTACTCAAAGCGTCTACAGATTATTTCATCGATTCATGTGTAAGGTAACTCATGACTGTGGCGTTAAAACCCAAACTCACGGCCCAACCAGGCAGAGAACAACAAACGCACATGTGTACATTTACAGCTGAAGATTGCGGCTTACTTTTGCTAGCCTTTACCTCAGCAATCAGTCATGATTTTAGTTAAATGCTAAAGTTACTGTTACCTTGTCTGTGGTCCGCTCCGTGGACTTGATGATAGACAGGGTGCTTTCTGATCAGATGCCTTTGTGGTGTTACAGTAGGCGACATTAGTTTCGCTTTACAGTAGACAGACTGTAACATTACTGAGATGTTGTTTTCTTTTAGTTCTTCGTCCCTTGCTATTTTCTCTCTCCTCCCCCACTTTGCAAAGAGTGCCATCATAATCACGTCACGTTCACACAGTGTAAGCGCAATGTGCGACAGTAATAAATGTCTGTGCGAAACAGTGTGCTATATAGTTGGATAGTATGGATTAAAAGAAGCACCGGTGCAAAGTATTTGCGTTTATGCTTTCTAGTAATCAAATTAATCGATTTAATTAATTTTTTTTATTTTACAAAAGAGGAGAATAGGGAGTAACGGTCAAGGAATATATGAAAGACCCTTTTGTAGAAAGTATTCATGCCCCAATCATATCATATTTTGTGTGCAGAACAAACACAGCGTAAAAAGAGAAGGGTGGAGGTGCTAATCCCTTCCACCTCTGCTAATAGATTTTCTGAGTAATAGTTCCTCTTGTTTAAAAGTTGTATAGTAGCCTCTGAAGGAACTTTGCAAAATATAATTATTGGCTTCTTGTTTAATGTTTTTTCTCATTTCTTTGTTGTAGTTGATGGTTTATAATTTAACATAAATCTAAAATCTGTTGTTTGTTTCTATGTATCAGTAAGTCAAGATCTGGTTTTCAAGTTAGGAGTATCTCATGTTCTGTCATGGAACCATATTCTTAGCATCCTCATTGAAATGATGTTCACAGGGTTGTGTTACAGTGCCACGAATGATCTAGACTCACATGTAGGAACTGAGAAACTAAACTAGGACTTAATTATGAGGCTTACCCAACACTCTCAGCAGTATGTAGAAGTTTTCATCTGAGAGTGAAAAAAAATAAATCCGAAAATAACACCGTGCTTGTGTATACCTTGATATTAGACCCATAAGGTCTGGTTTATTTATGCACAACCATGTGTTGCTTCATTTTCAAATCCGGTTAATTACAGTCAGTGAGATAAATACAAAATATTTACTTTTGTAGCTGAATTTCATTTATTTTTTTCTTAAGTGTTAATTGAAAGATCTTGTTTAAGCAGAACAGGCACAGTTTTGTAGATGCATCTAAGTCTAGCAAAAGTTAACATTTTATCAGTCTTAAAAACGTTTGCTGCTTTAAAAAAATCTATCGATCTACATTTTAAAACCTCACTGAATTTCTTGTTGTTCACCACCTGCTGGCACCTCTTAACAGCTAAGGATAGTCACTAAAAAACCACTGACACTGTACTCTGGTTTCACCTTGCCTGAAAAGCCAGATCTTTTTTTCCTCCCCTGCAGATAACTGGCATGTATTGCAATGTGGGTTTATTTCCCAGACAGGGATTAAGCCTTGGTCTTGATGTGGACTAAAAATAAAGTGCCTTTATGTGTGGCATCTTCATTGAAAGACACATTGGCAACTTGCATGCCAGATATTTGCTGCTCTACAAGCACAAAATATTTGTTGTAATGCAGCATCTGCATTGATTGAAAATTGACTCTTACTGAGAGGAATCATTTAGTGACTTGAGACTTCTTCTTCTTCTTAATGAGACTTTTCCCAGGAAGCTGTTCACATTTTTCAGCCAAAATAAACTTGGCTTTAAACAGGTTAGATTATAATGAACACATAATGTTTAATCCTGTTTAAAATATTGTTTTATAGAAGGATTGTCGCACATTAGAGTAATAGTGTAGGCCATGCATGAGTCTATAGTGTGGAGAAAGTCCTGTAACTTTTCATGGGTAATTAATAAGCAGGAGATAGAGGCAGATACATTGTTGTCTGAACTCCATGTGGCGGGGGATAGTTCAGCTATGTGCTGTATAGACACAAGTTTCATGGATTATTCATTACAGGGATATTGAGAGACACAGAGGGATGGCAGGGAAGACAGTGAAGAAATATTCAGAGTGAGAGAAATGCAAAGTAAGCCTTCTGAGGTTTTGTGTGTACTTGCTCAGAGGAATAGGAACATTCTTTCTTCAGTTTCTTCTTTCGGTGTCCCTTCTCCTTTCCCTCTATGTTTGAATGGTTGGCTCATCTGCAGTACCCTCGCTGTAATTTAATCTCAAAGAGAGTACGCCCTAGATCATGTCTGTTACTTCCTGTTGCTCTCTATTTCCCCGCTCTTTTCCCCCCTCTCTTCTTGTACTCTTGCTTAACCTTTTGTTTTTCCGCTCTGCCTCGCATTTGGCTTCTCGCCATTCTCTACACTGTGCGCTTCCCTCTATCTTGTCTTGTGTTGTTACCAACTGCTGAGGCGACATATAGTGTGTGGGAGGAAGCATGTCGGATGCTTCGGAGGTCGACCCTGCTCTGTTGTGTGCCACCAGCTGCTGCTAGGCCTACTGCCGGTGCTGTTTAACAGGCCACAGCCAGTGACTGAGTTTTACTCTCTGCTCCACTCTAACAGAGGCCCTTGAGTGCATGGAAATGTTGGGCTTGCTCACCCTGGCAGTACAGGATGGAAAGATGGAGAGAGACACAGGTTTACAGAGTGCCTTTACTAAACTTTGGAAATTGACACATTGCACACTTACTGAATGAACATTCTTCAATTCCCTTACATAGGAATGCTGTAAATTCTTAAAAGATTGTTGCTCAACTGAGAGAGTTAGACAGTAGTTTTGGTACATATATGCTGTTTGTCACATCCTACAGTTACGTGGTATTCCAGGTACTTTGTTTTTTAGAAAAAAGTAACCCAATGATTGAAAGGAATACATTAAAGAGGAAGTGGTATTTTGTGACAAATTCGTATAACTACTGTATATATCGCACATTGGTGACTTTTTCACTGTTTCCTGTTGGATCTTTCAGCAGTGGGGGCAGACCAACACCCGACCGTTGCAAAATGTACAAGCGGAAACCCTGTTTGTTTTTTTCACTAAAAGCTAGGTGTTCTAACCAAAAGTAATTTGGTTTTCAGAGCTCTACCTGAACCTGTCATGCATCTCTTTAATCTAACACTGTGGGTGTTTCTTCTCGTACCATTCCTTTCCACAATATTCAAAACATATCCGTTTACAACAGCAAAGTGTTTAATTGCCCATGTATTTATTTTAACCTGTGTGTTTGCTCCAAAGAGTTAGTTCTGTTTACTGAAGCTATTACAAAAATCCTTAAAATGACTGGCCAGTTGAAAGCAATCATTGGGAAGCATCAACACGATGTATGCAAACACTTAACTGCACCTCCAAGCAAAGCTAAAAAGAACACTGAGTTTGTGTCCAGTAATGTTGCTGATTGATGATAGAGATTAGTGGATGTTTAGTTTAGATTAGAAAAATTAGGTATTAGTAATGATCTCAATGCTGAGGTGGGCATCATATTATTGTAGTATGCCAGTTATTGTTCCAGGCATATTTGGTGATACTACTTAGTAGTTTTAACAAAATACTTGATTTCTGCACAGTAGAAAATATGTCCCATCCCAGGGAGATATGGTCCTTTGTAATGAGTCAGGCAGCAATGCTGTAGTCAGATGTAATATGTGCCTGAGCAATAAGGCAAACAAAAGCTGCATTTCGACCAAAGGAACTATACACCAGAACTAGGAACCTTTTGGAGCAACTCACTGTTTTTCCACCGGAAGGACTAGGGTCTAAATGTAGTTCTTGGCTTCTTAGTTCATGGTAGTTACACCCCAAAAAGTCCCTGCTTGGGGGGGTAGTACTTTCCGAAAGTACCGGTACTTTGGGGGGGTGGGGCTTGCCTTGCAGTGACATTCTGAATGGGCGAGTAGAGGCTACTGGCTTTAACTGGAGACTGTCGGCTGTTTTTCTACGACTGCTCATCTCTTTTCCACCTTTGTTTGCAAACCATTAAATTACAATCAACAGTCAAATAGCCACACAAGTCGCACCATCATATGTTGGCATTAAATATATTGGACATAGCAGCCAGCGTGCAGCGGTGTGTTTCCACTACAAACTGGGTCCTAAGTTGTTGCCTTAACGTTTTCATTAGCCAGGAAGTTTCTACATGGAGCCGAAGTCGGTCTCCTCTCCGAAACAACAAGCGGAACAGCTGTTTACAATTGGTAATTAAGCTCGTTAAACATCATGTTCCCACGACGACACAGAAGTGAGTCTTGCAGCTGATCTGCAGCTCTTGTTGCTGGAAATGTTTTAATAACCTTCCAAACTGTTGCAATTTTATTTTTGTGTTGCTTTCTCTGTGCTGGAGTTATTTCTAGAACTTTATGGCTTTATCCAGTTTGTTTGGCTACGATTAAATGTGTAACAAACTTTATCATGCGTCACTTCATTACAGCTCCCACACAAAAAAACCTGCTTTACTGGTCAAACACAGCCTGTAGTTTTTCATTATATTCCAGTCAAATCTGATGTTCATTTATAAATGTTGCTTTTGGATAGTGGTTACAATGATGCCTGTATATCGCTTTGTATGCCTACAGCCTACGTCAGCTGGCCTAATCTTCGCAGGTCTAAAGACCATGGTGGAAACCCACACAACAGTGGGCTGAAGGAACCTTTTAGTTCCTTGAAAAGAGATCTGGGGACTTAAAAGTCCCGGGTACCTTTGGTCGAAAAGCGATTAAAGTAAACATCTTATGTTTGTTTTCTAGATCAACGTCCGTGTGACCACCATGGATGCAGAGCTGGAGTTTGCCATCCAACCTAACACCACAGGAAAACAGCTCTTTGACCAGGTGAGCAATGTGACATAACCACAGATGTAGACTGTAGTGGTTACCAAAGCCAAATCTGCTTAAGCAGCCATTTGAAGTTTGCTTTGAGTGCCTTACTTAATTTACCTTAGTTGTGTTTTATGTTCAAGAATGGATTGTTACAGACATGTTGGGTGCAATCACTTGGGTTTTAGCTTTGCTGTTTGCTTCCCAAAAAAGGAGCAGGAAGCGGAGGTTTAGCAGATTCTTCTGTTGGACCCTTTGGCCATAGGCGAACAATATTTTGGTTAGTAATTTCAAATTAAGCTGCTGATGTGGTCTGAATCTTGATTTCCTCTTGAGACTATTCAGCGGAAGCACTTGGTGGGTGTTTATCTCTCTCATCTCCATCTTGCCCCATTATAGTACTATTAGGAAGAGAAATTAATAATAAATCGAGGCTATTTTGCAGTCAGCCCCAAAGGATTTAATGTGCTCCAACACTCCAAACAAGTCAAGTCTGGGTGTGTTAACCCTGTGGAGCAGCTACACGGACTGAAGTAGTCTAATGTGAAAAGACTGCTGCGTGTTAGGAAAAAAGTGTCTGTATCAAATGTGACACGTACAACACGGCCCATTTGGTGTCGAAGCTGCGAATAGGAGATTTCAAAGACTTTTTGTCCTTTGAAATCCAACTGGAAGCAAACATTTTTAAACTGATGTAAAACTGTTAGATGCTGCTAGTGTTGTTGGTTATCGTCTCATTTATTCTGATAATCCTCTGCTAAAATTATGTACGTAGGTGTCGTTGTGGTTGAGTTGTTTAAGAGGCTAGTTGCCTAACCATGACGTTCCTGTTCTCAGGTGGTGAAGACGGTGGGACTACGAGAAGTCTGGTTCTTTGGTCTACAGTATGTGGACAGTAAAGGCTACATCACCTGGCTCAAACTCAATAAGAAGGTCAGTCTTCCTCTGCTTTAATCTTCTCCTTGTCATAACCACACACAGCTTTTTCATTGACATGCCTGCTCTTTTACTGTCGTCTTCCCTTCACTGTCTCTCTGCCTCCTTCTCTTTTTCATTCTTTCTCAGGCTCTTTCTGTTTTGCCTTCACACTGTATCTGCTTGTCTTTCATCCAGCCAGTGTCTGTTGTTGTCTGGGTCTGGAGCCTCAGATGTGCTCTTTTAACAAGCTTCCTCTCTCACTCAGGCCAACACACCCTTCGACCTCAACACCCCTGCTATTTATTACAGTGTGTTTCAGAGAGAGAGAGAGAGAGAGAGAGAGATTAAATTAATTTATTTTAATTTAATTCTTTTTTAGATATTTTTATTTTTAACACACACACGCTTACCGTTTTATTTATTTATTTTGCTTTAACTTTATAATATATATATACTTTTTTTTAACACACACACACACACATGCTTACTGTTTAATTTATTTATTTATGTTTGTAGTTTTTTTTTTTGTTTCTGTTTTGTTTTTTGTAACACACACACGCACACCTACTGTTTTGTTTATTCTATTTTTAGTATTTATAACACACACACTGTTTTATTTATTTATTTTATTTTTTAATATATACATATTTCTTTTTTTTAACACAAACACAGATACTTTGATTAGTTTATGCTCAAATTCTTTAATGAAATGTATGGGGGTGATTGATATTTTATATGTATTGGGATGATTGTTATGTTATATGTATGATGCTTTGGCAATATTGTTCAACAGTCATGCCAATAAAGCAAAATTGAATTGAATTGAGAGAGAGATCTTCAGAATAATGAAAAATAATAATAATGAAAAATTGAAATGCTGTGAAACCAGTTTGTGTTTATGAGCATGGATGTGTGAAGCTCTCCAGCCAATGTAGACCAATGCAAGTCTGTCTGTGTGATCTGCGACAGGATTTCTTCTAACTAGCAGTTCTCCGATGGAAACTATTTTGGATGCATGTTCTGTGACTGACAGTGACCAGATTACAAAAGTCTTATGTGATGAAAATGCTTTTTTTATGACAAGCCCTTAAATTATATTAATTAAAGGAATTTATGAATAAGATAATTTTAAATCAGCACAGTTCACATATCTTTGTTTTGAGTTTGGTGACTTCCTCCTTCCAGGTCACACAATGAGAATTATCTGTGTTTATGATTTGCTTATTAATAGATATTGTCTTTATGGTCAAGGTGACGCAGCAGGATGTGAAGAAAGAGAATCCTCTGCAGTTTAAGTTCAGAGCCAAGTTCTTCCCCGAGGATGTCTCAGAGGAACTGATTCAGGAGATCACACAGAGACTCTTCTTCTTGCAGGTAACAAGCCATTTTCCAGGCAAGCAAATACTGCATTTATGTTTATTTAATGCTTTAATTATCATTACAGACTCCACAGATATCTGATGTTTTAGTCTCTTTAGTGGAGCTGAAGCTTGAGTGATGCTTAAGTCACATACTTCTCAGTCGAGCTATGATCCGTTCAACCATTGTCCCACGTATGCCAAACAAGTAGAATGGCTGGATGCGTTGCCCCTGCAGAGCTGTGATGTTTAAGTAATGCCTGTATAATGTAATTCGTTAAGTCTGTTTCCATTGCACTTTGTTGCATCTTGTTTTTAATAATACAACAACCTTTTCACCTCAGTGAAGCATAAAAAGGTGTTAGTGACTTTTGAGGATGGAGATGCCAGTCAGGCTTTTTTAATGCACAAATTTAACAATGGCCATAAAAACAGGTGAACAGATGCATGTACTGTACTGGCACACCTCATTACACTTTCGACATGACAAATGGTGTTAGGATGAGGTTTTAACTTTAGCAGGTTAGCTGATAGCTGGACAACAAATGAGAGTAAGAAGCAAACAGTAGATTTTATTTTGAAGAAATAAAGTACATTTTTAGTCACTTGAAATATGCACATTATCACAGGGCTCTACAGTGGGACTATTTTGCTCGCATATGCCCCTAAAAAATCTGTGCAACACGGAAAAATGATTTACAAGCACAATGTGCGAGTAACTGCAACCTACCACCATCTCCCACACCCCATCTGCCGCACCGCTTATCGTTCAAAACACCGCCACGAGCAGGACATAACGCAAAAGTGGTGTCAGTCAAATGAGAGTTATCGAAACTGGCAGGAAAAAAGCCACAGGAGCACCATAAAAGATCCCCTTGAGCGGGTCGCTCGGTGGCCGCTTGAGTAGCTTGTTACAAAAACAAAGACAGATGGAGTGGAGAGACAGGAGACAGCAGGTAGAATATAAGGAGGTTGTGGGTTCGGCTTGCGCATATTTAGCTGTATCAGGTGCCCTTTGTTGAAACATGTTCAACTTTTTATAAAGTCTATGTGCTCATCAGTGTCACTTTTTGTCAACTGACCAATCACAGCCTGGAATTAATATTATACCGGTGATGGGCCTATATAGTTTACCATTAGATAAAATGATAATGCAAATAGTAAAATTAAATAAGTAAATATAAAGTTTAATTTTGTTCAGTAATCTTCTTTACATTAGGAGTGGCGTGGGTTGTGTGGGTGCTGGTGTTTCATGAATTCATCCCTGGTTCAAAAACTACACAAGCACCAATCACAGTAAAGTTTTTTGTGACGTTTTAAAAGCTGTTTTCAATATTACATTTTCAAAACATCTGTTTAAATATTTTAGAAAGCTTCAACAAATTTTTAAGGCCAAAATTTTTAAGTCCTCCACTGGTTTCACTCTCATAGTTGAATACAAGGAGAAGGAGCACATACATAGTAGGGTATAAATATGCAACAATTAGTATTAGTAGTAAATATAAATAATTCATTTAAACGCCGTTACTTGAACATTTTTCACTGTGCTCCTAATTTTTTTTTATTGTGTGCTCCTAAATTTTTTCATTTAGGAGCACATGTGCTCCTTGGGAAAAAGCGTAGCGTAGAGCCCTGTATCATATTCTTTAATTGACAGTCATCATTCAGCTCTCACTGCTGCTTCACATAAATAGACCACACCTGAGAGATAGTTTATTGAATGAATTAAGTTATGTTTATGGGGAAAAAGCACAGTGACTAAATTAAATAAGTACCATTAGTTAACTCCTTCACTCCCTCCCGTTCTGCCAGGTGAAAGAGGCCATCCTGAATGATGAGAACTACTGTCCCCCAGAGACAGCTGTGCTGCTGGCATCATACTCTGTCCAGGCCAAGTATGGAGACTACAGCAAAGATGTCCACAAGCCTGGCTACCTTACCCACGACCGATTGCTGCCTCAGAGGTACACACAAAAAAAACAAAACGTCACAACCTATATGGATCTGCTGTGAGCTGATGTAGAGGAATGTATGGGAGTCGTCCCTTGAGTTTCCACATGCGGGTCAGATCTGCTGAAACCTGCAATGTGTCCCCTTCCATGTTGGAACGCTCAATGATTTCCTCTTGAGGAAACAATCTGTGTTGTTCAACATCACTTCAGGTGAGGTCATTGTGTTTATGTGCACAGAGTCCTGGAGCAGCACAAGCTGACCAAGGAGCAGTGGGAGGACAGGATACAGACTTGGCATGAAGAACACAGAGGAATGCTCAGGTATGTCGATGTGTGCCAGAAGTTTCCCCACTTGATCTCAGAGTGCTGACTTATACCTTTTTATTGGAATGTGTGATTTCATTGTGTGATGAGGTGTTTATTTGCTTTATAAAATGGCTTTATAAAACTGTTTAGCTGATGTTAATGTGGACATTTTCTAATAAAACATAGAGTGAGAGAGAATCTTCTAACTTTTTCTGCATTTCCTCTTCTCTAGGGAGGACTCTATGATGGAATATCTTAAAATCGCCCAGGACTTGGAAATGTACGGCGTCAACTACTTTGAGATCAAAACCAAAAAGGGCACACAGCTGTGGCTAGGTGTGGATGCCCTTGGCCTCAACATCTATGAACACGAAGACAAGTAAGGGACTGACTCAGACGCACACACTGCCTTTGATTTGTTAAGTTTATTTACAAAATAAGTGATGCATTCTGGGGGAAAAAACTAAGACTGTTTTGAGTTAGCATTAAGGCTGAGAAGCGTTAACCTCAGCAGTCAGATTCAAATACCAGTTTGTGTCATGTTTTGGTATGAATCTGAATCAACATACAGACACATGGTTGCGAGAAGACTCAAGAGCTGTGGCTTGCAGTTGATTACTAAACAGCAGCAGACATGAGGGCAAGTGAGGAGGAGGCTTATGGCACAACATGTCACAACCAATGTGTGTCAACGCATGTTGTCACAATTGCGTCTGTTATACCTGCTGTCACACAACAACCTCACCACAAAATCAGAGGCCTATGTTCTATTTATTTTCAAATAACAAGAAACATATTTCAGAAGTTTGTAAAGCTTTTGCACAAATTTGAAATTACTATTATCAGTTCTTAGCTCACAACTGGAGACAACCTTCAGCTATCATTCATTTCAGCATTTTGATTTTAGACCATAATAAGCATAACATAATAGTTTGCTTTTTTCAGCTTGTGTCTTTGCCTGCAGCTTTTTTTATACAATGTTTCATCTCAGCATAGCTTTTAATGTTTTATAGATTTTCAAGGATTTACGTCATCCAATACCCAAAATGACAAGGATAATGTGGGCTCTTTCTGTAATGACTGCAGAGCACATACTGTATCCGACTTGTAAACAACTGGCTGTTTAGCTTTGACATTGACTTGAGTTATGATGCATATTTTGGTTTTAGGCAGAATCTTAACCTGTCTTCCCAAGCTGAGCATATTTACAGTAAAAGAAACAACTTGTTTTGGTATTCTTGCTGAAAATGTAATGGTGATGGGATTTTGAAACTACATCAAACTCTTTTCTATATTGCATTTTCTTGTTTGATATTAACTTATCGCATAAATCAGCCAGGTAAACTCTACCAATTTTTCACATTGGGAAAGGCTCGATGCCAACATGAGATGCACAATGTTCAACAAGTTTAGAGGAAGGAAAGATATTTCGTCATGTGAAAAGTGAAGTGGAGAAAGGAAGACTGTCTGCCCATTATAGGAAGCTCTTTCCTGTCATCTGGTCAGAGATGTTTCCCCCTTTTGTGGAATAAAAGGATAGATTTAACCTCATCTCTATTAGTGTTTCCTCTCACTGCTTTTCCCTTCCTGTACGTTATCTTAAGTCATCACAACTGCCATCCTTCGTCTCTTGTCCAGGTGACAAAGGACCCTATAGGCTATAGAGGAGAATTTGTTTCTCTCCTTAGCCCGTACCATCCTCATTATCACTATTTACCCTTTTCATTTCTTTCTATTTGCTCCTTCTCGATTAGAGAACACCCACCATCTTTCAAGCCCGTGGCAGGAAGTCATATTTTGAGTTTAATCTTCCTTCTCTTTCCTGTCACTATTCTTAACCACTTAACTGAAACAAGTAAATTTAAGATTGTAACGTAAACTGAAAAAGAGTGTTCAGTCTCATGATTTTTTTTTTGTAATACGTTCTGTTTATACAAGGCACCATCTGCTGGCTGAATGTTATACAACATTCTACAACCAACATCTATTCTGGATATCATCACATGAATGGGACGAGGTGAAATTGGTAACCACTTTTGGCCTTTTTTTTTTCTTTCCAGGTTGACACCAAAGATTGGCTTCCCCTGGAGTGAGATTCGAAATATCTCTTTCAACGACAAGAAGTTTGTCATCAAACCTATTGACAAGAAAGCACCTGTGAGTATCAAAAATTCATCAAAAGAATAGAAAAGTCGGTGGCGAGAGCATGTCCTGCTTCACATTAATGGATGTATTTTCTGCCCCTCTCTCTTTTTAAATAAAACATGTAGGACTTTGTATTTTATGCTCCGCGTCTGCGCATCAACAAGCGGATCTTGGCATTGTGTATGGGTAACCATGAGTTGTACATGAGGCGGAGAAAGCCAGACACCATCGAGGTGCAGCAGATGAAGGCTCAGGCCCGGGAGGAGAAGCACCACAAACAGATGGAGAGGTACTGCAGAGAAACACTCGTAGCCGTGATATCATTTTGTTCCTACAGTGGTAGAAAACAAAATCAAATATTATATGTGTTTTGAAATTATTTATATGCCTGTCCAAAGTTTTGCAGATCATATGAAATGTATAGAATTGTTCAGCAGTATACAGTGTATTTATGGTTCAAAAGTAATAATTGTACTGGGCTAAAATAATAAAACATTTTGGCAAATACTGTTTAGGGCAAGTACCTCCCACTTTACTGAGTTTTGACACTACAATAATATATATGTCCACTGGAGGGCGGTCTTGTCTCTTTTACATACATTATCTGAGGCAGAAGGAGTGACTTGAGTATTTTATTCAAATAAAGGTGTATTCAGGTCAGAATAAGAGCGCTTGACTTACTGTGTTTCTCTGTTTGTTATTATCATATAGTAAAACGCCTGTTTCTCACTCTCAAATACTAAAGAAATCTGAAACATGCAATTGCAAAACTTCTCAGGGCTCAGCTGGAGAATGAGAAGAAAAAGCGAGAGTACGCGGAGAAAGAGAAGGAGAGGATAGAGCTCGAGAAGGAAGAGCTCATGGAGCGGCTGAGGCAGATCGAAGAGCAGACGATGAGAGCTCAGAAAGGTACCAGTTTTTCTTTTTATCCATCCATCTGTTCACTTGTCTTTGCTCCTCCCTCCCTCTCCCCTCCCTGTGGCTGTCAAATTAGAGAATCTCTCTTGGGCTGTTAGTCAAGGCCAATCTATACATCATGCTCATGTAACCAGAATGAATTGACAACTTTATTGAAGCCATCACTTTCCCTTTCCTCTGCTTGTTTAAATAGTTAATTTGTTTTTACTGTTAATTTATTCACCCTTTTTTACCTATTGTCATGTCCAGTATGCTATATTTTGCACAACAGGTCAGACATATTAAAGATGAAAACGTATTTGTAAGCCCTCTGTTCCAATTTATGTGCCTCAAACATTAGTGTCTGACTTGACGTGTGTAGAAATTTAAATAAAAGTACAACGTTTATGTTACATGTTTGCGTGACTGCCCTTTCACAGAGCTTGAGGAACAGACTCGCCGGGCCATGGAGCTGGAGCAGGAGAGAAAGAGAGCGAGGGAGGAGGCCGAGAGGCTGGAGAGAGAGAGGCAAGCGGCTGAGGAGGCCAAGGGAGAGCTGGCCAAACAGGCTGAAGACCAGCAGAAGAACCAGGAGCAACTGGTGTGTGTGTTTCTTTTAACTGGTGGAGTGAGCAGTTACAGACTGGCTTGTCTGGATATTTATAGGTGTATGCCCGCACAATTTTCTGGTGTGTGTTTGATTATTTAAGATGAGTGTTTAAATTAGACTACATTCTTGTGTGTTTTAAATGTGAAGTATTTTTAACGACAGGGTCTTTTTTTATACCCCAGGCCGCTGAACTGGCTGAGTACACAGCAAAGATCGCTCTCCTGGAAGAAGCCAAGAGGAAGAAGGACGAAGAGGCCATAGAATGGCAGCACAAGGTACAGGACTACTCTCCCCCAGTCCTACAGAGGCCAATGTTAGAAATTGGAAATCTTTCAAGCCGTATACTATGGCAGCAAGTGGAGACTGGGATAGTATTCAGTTATTAATATTATTAACAACACTAATAATAATAATAATTGAAGTCTTTCTAAAGAACAAATGGGGCTACTTGTTAGGAATGACAATTTTGGGACATTTTAAACCTTATGTTCAGACAGGGATGCAACAAAGACTCGGGATGTCTGACATTATGGTCGCCATCTAAGTTACAGGGCACTCCAGGATTTTAACTAATTAGGAAATCGTGAATTATTTCACATCTTAAAGTGTTGGTAAGATAGATATTGTATGGGTGTCTTCACACACTTCACCCACGGACTTAAATCTATTCAGAAGATCTGCGCTGCCTTTGATCTAAAAATAATTAGTATTTATTACATCATGCTGGCGGAATCAAACTTTAAAAGGATTTATGTTCAGTATATTTTAAGTGGAAACATATAAATTCCAGAATGGCTGACATAGTTGCTTTTAATATTAAATTCTCACTCAGCTCATTCATTCATATGGAGATCTTTTCTAATTTAATATGCAGTTTTGCACATAACAGCCAGTTCATTATGGATACAGAAAAAAGTGCATCCGATCATGGCCCAGTCCATCTTTCTCACACAGCTCTGTGTGATGTTTGCAGATTGAGTCTGTAGGAGTCAACTTACACTTCATACTCATAGCAAGGAGAATACCCTGTGGGCAGTGAAATTGTAATCAACAGCAGATTTGTTTACGTTGAGTACGTAACATGGCAGATGTCACAGTGCCCCAGACCATTAGCTGTGTCTTTAAACACTGATGGCCTAACTCTCTCCCTCTCCTTGCCCTCACCTGCAGGCTCTGTCAGCCCAGGAAGACCTGGAGAAGACCAAGGAGGAGCTGAAGACGGCAACGACAGTGGTGCCAGCACCTCCAGGCGGCAGTGCCGAGAGCGAGCATGATGAGCAGGACGAGAACCACGCGGAGGCCAGCGCCGAACTCTCCAATGAGGGCGTCAGCCAGCTAGACCTCCGCAGTGAAGAAGCGCGCATCACTGAGGCCCAGAAGAACGAGAGGGTCAAGAAACAGCTGCAGGTGAGAGTAGAGTGCAGTAAGGGTTGAAAACTGTGCTCAGTTTTATCCTGCTAATGAAGTCTGCCATTTTTCTTTAAAGGGCAATATCAAAACTTTTGACATAAAAACAACATTAAAGTTCCTTGACAAAATTCTAATAACCTTGGGAAACACTTTTTTCCAAGATCAAATGAACTTTTACACTCAATATAAAGTTAATTTTAATCCCCAAAAGTTTTTATTAAATACCATCAAATAATTGTACCCCTTGTGGAAAGTGACCTGGCGTTGAAATGGGGTCTCAACCTTTCCAGATGAATAAAACATTCAAAATAAAACCTTTAATATATATCTCTTTAATCTAAACAAAAAATAATTTCATCAGTTTAATTTAACCAAATGAGATTTGCGTCTCAAATAACAACAAGATTATACTATTTTCTAACAGCAGTTTTGTTGCAAAGAAGAAACACCAGCCAGGCAATGGCACATAAGGGTAAGATAAGGCATATGTCTCTGTCCATTCTTCTTTAAACTCCTGCTTTAAACAGGAGTAGATGTGCTGGCTTAGACTGTAGCCTGGCTTTAAAGCAGACCTAGTGGTAACTAATCATTCAACCAGGTAAAATCAAATCTCTTCATGTCTACCATAACTTCAAAAATTACACAGGCTGTAGATCCAAGCTGGGCTACCGTATATGCCAGGACTTTTACTGAAGCTATGGCAAGAAGAGTTCAAATATCTACTAAATAGTTTTATCAATCGTAATTAACAAAAACGTAGCGAACAAAAAGAAGTCACATACAGGCCTGTGTCTCCATTGCACCTGTAACCCTGCGTTGGACTGTGCTCGATAGACAGGCCTTGGCCAAACTTGCCTGCTCCAGGGTGTAAAATAAGTTTCACCTCATTGCAAGGATTTATTTGTTCGGTGAACACTAAATATATATTGACACGAAAAAGTGTAGCTGTAGTTGCTTCGCATCAATCAGATGTTGACTAAAATGATTGAGGTGTATTTTACCTTTTTTCCTCTTCTGCACTGGTTTCTTTTTGTCACTCTTCTCCTGTGCAACCTCTTTATTGCGTCACTGTTGTTTCTCCTTTCTTTTTCTATTCTTTTTCTTTGCTTCTTTCCGTTTTCTCGTCTTTTTCCTCCTTCTGTCTCATCACACTCTTATCCTTCCTTGTCTTTGTTCTCTCAGACATTAAGTTCAGAGTTGGCCGATGCCAGAGATGAAACCAAGAAGACACAGAACGACGTGCTACACGCAGAGAACGTGAAAGCAGGCCGAGACAAATACAAAACGCTGCGGCAGATCAGACAGGGCAACACGAAGCAGCGCATCGATGAGTTTGAGTCCATGTGAGAACAGTACCTCCGTCCCCTCGCCCCTCTGTCTGTCGGGGGGTGCCTGCTCCCAAACGTCCCCCTCAGCGGCTGCTCGATTTTCATGGACAACAGAGGCCGCCGTCCTTGTAATCTTACCAAGTCTCCCTCAAGACACCCTCAGGCAATCTTGAGAAATCATCTTGTCACACTTTGCCAAAGTCCTGCCCCACATTTCCACTCTCGACTATGGATTTCTCCCTCATATGGAGCTGCCTACACGTCATTCTGAAGAAGCAAATATCATCATACTGCAGAGATCATCTGTAATCCTTATGCACAGGGCAAAAGAGAAACTATAAAACCAAAAATGGAAGGAATTGGATTTTTTATTTTGAGCAAACGTGGCCATAGAAAGCTACTTTTTGTTGTTTTGTTTTGCTTGATGACTTGTATGCAAAGGTTTATTATGATTCCATTACTTCAGTTTTTGATCCCCTCTGCTTTTGTTTGACTCGTTTTATTGATGACACCCTTCATTTTAGTTGTCTGTCGAACACATTGATGCTAGGTTTAGTCCTAGGCTAAGAATAAAGACTGGAGTTTGGGAATAAATGAGTTTTCCATTCAGTGTCAAAGCGCTGCCGTTACATCATGTCAAAACATATCACAACCTAGTTATGCTAATACTCTTAGAACCTGTGACTCATTAGAGAGCTGAGGTCATTTCAGTCAATTCAATCAATTCAAAGTGTTGTTTGAATGTAACATTTATAGGTTTACGAACAAAATGATACTGCAGTGTTTTTAATAGATTCATTTCAGGCTGAATATCAAGAATGGCAGTATTTTCAGATTTTGATGAAACTCCTTTCTGTGAATGAAACTGAAGTGAACTGACCCTCGTAGGGAAAAGAGCCACCCAACTTTTCACACAGCAGGTTTGGATGAACGAATGTAGCAAAGGTAACAAAGGGAAAGTGTTTTTTTACATGCAGACGTGATAGAATAGCATGTAATGAGCTTGTGCCACTGAGCTATCGCTTAAAAGTGTTATGAAGATAAGCTAATTGTGTAGCTGTGTGTGTGTGTGTTTAGTTGCATCCCAGTGTTTAATTCCCAGTCACCATAGATGGTTTTCTCTGCCTACCAATTCACAAAGGAGCCCAGGGTATTAAATGGACAGACAGAGGAGCAGAGAGATGAGTGCTGTGTCTAGGCTGTTTGTCTGTCTGTCCAACCATTAGCGTGTGTGTGTGTGTGTGTGTGTGTGTGTGTGTGTAAAGCATAAACAAAAAGTGTAGATGTGTGGTAGCTGAGGCCTGGCCCCTCTCTGACTGGGGAGCTTATGAAAACATCAGTCCTCCACCCGGGACAAATCTCTACCTCAGTAATGTAATGTTAGCAGTGGTGACTGCCAGTCAAACACTGAGGGTGCCTCCGCCCCTCCAAAACCCCCAACTAAGGTCATTGTTTTACTTGGTTGCTGTTAAATCCTTGGGAACGCTGTGTTTTGTCAAAGCACAGTGTTAATGCTTTCAAGAGAACATTAAGGATCGATGTAAAACATACCTCCTCTAGGTTAGCAAGTGTGATGTGTCTCTCTTTGCCCCTTGTTCAGATGATTTGGTTCATTCTCATTTTATTCAGAAAGAAAATCCCAAACAAATGAATAAGGTGGAATAAATAAATTCTGCAAATATCATATTAGAGATGTACTGTAAAGAGTTTTTTAAAATAAAAAAGCTAAATCATTTTGGCATTTCCTGACAGTGTCCTGTGAGGCATTTGGTTCTTAGGAACCACAAGTTCTTGGTGGTGACAGGCTGGGTCTACAGAGCCACCCGGACGCCTGAAAAAAAGGCTCTCGTGCATAATAATGAAAATGGCCTTCATTGTCTACTCAGAATTTTGTCTCGCTTTCTTACTTTAAGGAGACGGTGTGCAGACTGCGAGACCTGTGAATATATAAAAAGAGAAGTTATTAGTAAGTTGTATGTGAGGGACCTTGCTATTGTTTGTGTAAATCAAAGGCCAATATTCTTCCCCTGAACTCCTATAAAAAATTCCCATCTTACATTAACATTGCTTAGACAACAAATTGACTCCATCTTTTGTGGAGTGGAAAATTGTTCCAGGGTGCATTTTTTGAAATGAGTGAACGTTAAGTTTTCCTTTTTTCTATTTTATTAACAACATGATGAAAAATGTTTATTATTTGTTACGCTATACTTGACAGCTGGTGTACGTTGATATTTTTTTTAATAGTCTAGTTTAAAAGTTAAAGCTGGGGTAGGTAATTTATTCTGAAGGATTGTTGTTATTAGTTGAAATTCTCTTTACATACTGACAGCAATCAATAAATAAAATGCTCTGACACAAAAATGTAATAAGAATCTGGTATCTGTGGCTATGCGGGACTGCAATAAGCAGGGCCAATCATCTAGCTGTCTTAGTTCTCCAATGTTACCTACCCCAGCGTTAAAGCATTTGTACGAAACAAGACGCTGAAGCCTGCCTTTTGTGTTTAACTTCAGTGTTCATTGTTAGTGTAGTGTTTGCCATAGCAGGTGGGGGGAAAAATTATCCTGTGCTTCCAGCTTATATTTTTGTATTGTGTTCAAAGGTCCTAAACCAGCAGCACACATCGCTTTGCTGGACAGCTTCATTCGAGGGGAAAACTGTTGTAGACACGTCCACACCCCTAAACCCCCCACATTCAAGCTGTGAAGCTTCAGTTAGACTCAGTTTGTCTTCACAGCAGAATGTTATTGGCCTGCCTGTCCCCCTCCAATGAAGCCAATGTCTGCGATGATGCCTGCTCCGACACCAGCTGTCACTTTGCCGCTTCTTTGTTGTTGTTTTTTTTCTCTCCATATGTTCATGTTAGTATTCTTTAAGATAGAAGGCACAGATGGATTGCAGTCCATGCCCTTGATTCACAAATAAAAGTTTTAAATTTTGAGCATGTGTTTTGACCCATTTGTATAATTTAATATCACAAACTTAATGGCGTTCGGACGTATTGCGTCTCTTTTTTACATTTTGCTGTGTAATCGGCTTTAATAGAAAATGTATCTCCATTCTGTAAAACACCCCAAAATCAACAAAATATATTCAAGTGTTATTTTCAGACCCATTCAGATGCTTCATTATTAAAAATGTTGATGTACCATAAGCAGTGATTAAGTCATCTTGGTTTCAGCTCTACCAGATTTGCATCCTTAGTAGGGCTTTAACTAACAATTATTTTCATTATCAATAAAGCTGTTGATTATTTACTTTAGTTATTTGGGATATAAAATGGTCATCACAACATCCACATCAAAGGTGTCATCTTAAAATTTTGTTTTATCTAACAAACAATCCAGAACCCAGAAATATCCAGTTCACTGTATGTAAACCAGGAAATACTAACATTTGAGTCTTTTTTGTTGTTAAATAATTCAAAATGACTAATCAATTATTAAAATAGCTGCAGATAAAAAAATTTGTCAATCGACAAATGAGTATTGATTAATTTATGCAGCTTTATTCTTGGCCAGTTTTTCCCACTTTGTGCTTGAAAGTCCTTTCATGCCTGATAGATTGGTCGGGTGCCCCAGTGAACTGTGATCTACTGATTACTAGGTCTTTCCACAGATTGTCTTTGGGGTTAAACTCCAGACTTTGCCTTGTCAAAGACTTAACTGCGTTGTTGTATGAGAAGTGAATCTTACCCCTGGGTCTGAGGTCATGAGCCCTCTAGAGAAGGATTTAGTCTCATTTATTATTCTTTCAGTTTAGACTGGGTCATTGTGGTTAAGAAGCATCCACATGTCTTTACTTCCATGTTTCGGAGCTGCAGCTAGTAATTATTTTGTCTAGAAAATGTCAACAAAAAGTGAAAAACTCCAATTTAGTCTCTTGAAATGGCTGGTGAAATCCAAAAAACATCACTTTACTGTCATTTCCGAAAAGAAATCCCCACGTTGGAGAAGCTGGAACAAGGCATTTTGCTTGAGAAGTGACTGAAACAATTAAGTAATTGATTAATCGGCTACTGATTTCAGCTCTAATTTTAATCTATGTAGGATAAAATCAGATGGAAGCACTTACTAAATACACACGCCATGCTTCCAATATAAGCTTGATTACAAATAACTGTTAGTTCTTTTACCACTAATATATAACTTTTACAGGAGAATGATAAGGAACAACAATTGTGTAACGCACGGACGGGCTTTCTAAATAATTTTCTTTGTAATTGGAATAACTGGTAATAGTGTATACTGAAACTGGGAGTGTTCCATAACTTCTACAATGTAAATTGACACTACATGTTTTATAGCAGTATTCTTTAATGAACAATCACAGTTACAGTTGAAAATGTTACAATAATCAATTAGTTACACTGTTATTATACACTGGCTAAATGTAAATATAATTTGAAACAGAGGATTTTTATTCTAAGTGTGAGTGTAGTGGCATTGTATTATTTACAGCAGAAAAGTCAGTTTATCATGATGGTTTCCGTTATCACTATCTATGGCCAAGGGCACTTCCAAAGCAAACAATGTTGGAGGAAAGTGGGATGCATTCCAAAACAAGCATCCTAATCCTTTGGAGTAAATGTCAAACGTAATAGAAAAAAATGGCATTCCCACTTGACTCTATATTGTATGTCAAAGGATTTATGAAATAAAACATTAACAAGCAGAAAAACAAGCCAGGTTGTGTATAGGGAGGCCTAGAGGCATCTCAACAGCTAGCATCATGTTACAGTAACAGCAAGACGAACTTCCAGGACAGAAACACAGCTATGTACACAAATGAAACACAAGGAAACATGCAGAAACCAAAACAAATCAAAACATGCATAACAGTTAGCTGAACATAGTTCAGAGTATTGGATGTGTCATAAGCACAATGCCATGAAGAGGCATTACTTTGGGCCCACGCTCAGGTGCTACACTGACACACAGTGCCAGGAGGCCAGAGAGAAGGCGCTTCTTCAATACACATAAAGGTTCTCGCTCACGTGTTATTGTACAATTATTCACTATTTGTACAATGTGACACGTTGGACAGGAAAGAAACCAGTGGGCTTTATGTAGCTGGCTTGTGATGAACTGTATGACAAGCTCACTCTGCAGACTTTAATTCCTTGGCGGCCATTTTGAACTTGCGTTACACTTTGGTAGGACTCAACCTGATCCAGGACAACCAAGCTATGTCCTGCTGCTAACCCGTTAGAAAGTGACAACATGAATTATTGATTAATAATTTAAACAAAATAGTCTCAAGAACCCAGATAAATAAACTGTCAGCTAACATTCTACTCTGGCCATACAGCTAGGTTTAAATACAGCAATCTAGCATAGTCATAGATAGGCTAATGCTGCATTCGGAATATTTAACATCCTAATAAAAGTGTAACGTATGTCTGAATTCATTTTGGACTATCCCAGCATGCAACAGGCCACAGGCAGGTTATATCCTCAACAGGTCAGGTGTGATATAAGATAACAAATTGTTAGCATTAGCTTAGTAAGTGCTCAGGTAGCTTCAGGAGTAATAATTCTCCTGTTTGTGAAGACATTTTCTTCATTTATATGCAATTTTATTTCAACATACCACCATGTAATGCCAAAGACATTTCAATGTTTGTCTTAAAATATTAAAAACATTTGTTTGAATAGGGCTCGTAGGTTAGCAAGCCAAACCTCCTGCTAAGCAGTCATTCTCGAGATGTCTTCACTGACTGGATAATTCATGGTTCTATGAAGACCTCATCTTTTTGTTGAAGCAAAAATGATATGTTTGCAGATACTCCAAGTAGAGCTTTGGTAGTGTTATATTCAAAATGGCTGCCATGGGATATTGGACTGACCCAAATACATAACTTTACTTATTAAACATGGTTGGGGTCTTCCCACTCAATTGATTTAATCGAAACACTAGAGTAATTACTGATAAAACATCAATTCTCTATTATTTCAAGCATTACGTTGTGTAATGTAGCTAACACACAACGTTACGGAGAGCCATATTCTGATTTAATAAAAATGTTTAAAATTTTTAAAAATGAGCTGACCCCAACCTGACAGTGAAAAACAGGTTTAATTCATTTCTCTTTTCAAACCAGTAAACCAAAGCATATTTCTTACACATGATTTAGTTGGAGCTCCTGTAAAAAAATAAGCCAGCTTCAAACCCAAAGCGCAGATAAGGAAGTTGTGATACCTAAACATAGTAGGCAGACGACTCCTTTTGTTTCCTAACATGTGAAATAATTGTCTCAAAGCAATTTCCACAAGATTAAAAGTTGGAACATCTCGATTGGAACATAACTGTTGTCAACGCACTTCATCATATAGCAATACATCAAGAGTGTTTGATAAATACAGATCAACAAGTCCATGTACTGTATATAACATCAGCGACTTAGTTAATGATACAATTTGTATCAAACAAGGTTTTTCTCCGTCTAGCATGGATTCAGCTGGGATCTGCTACAGACAACAATAGACTCTGTTAGCCAGAAGCACAGCAGGGAAATCTGTTAAATATATTTACAATACATACATGTTTGATTTACTGATGTCCAGATGTTCTGTCTGTAGCAGATACCAGAGTTGACCCAAAACAAAAGGGCCAGAGAGAGAGAGAGATAGATAGAGATAGAAAGAGAGAGAGAGATGTCCCTTACTAAAACTAAGGTACACACGACAGGGTCACCCATCTCTACAGCTACAACTCTGACCAAAATACTGATGTCATCTCAAATAAGACGACTATCTTTCGGACACCATCTCTTATCAACATGGAAACCTCCCCCCACAAATGGCCGCACAACACACACAAGGAGATTAAGATAATAGACAGACCTCATTCAAATAGTAGTTTGAAACTGTGATATGATAACTGAGTACCAGATGGGGATTTGCCACATAACAAATTAAGAAAATGACATGTAAATATCAGGAATTAAGATCGAATACTTAACAGTGACACTTTCTTCTATAGTTATGAAGTAGAAAATCCCATCCATCTGGTGCTTTACACATGCAAGAAAGGAAATTCTCAGGTCTGACAGTAAGTACAGTGTACAAAGCACACAATGTGTGTGTGTTATAGTCCATACAAATCAGAATCCAGCCATTAAGGTGGTGGAAATGATTAAATAATCCTTCATATCAAGGTATTTATGTATGCAATACCAACTCACTAGGTTATGATTTGGCTGTAAAACCAAAAAAAGTACCTCTTGAGAATTAGATGCATAACACGTCATGCATGTGAAAGATGCATATAATCAGCTACTAAATAAATAAAAGAGAATAACTGGGCAATCTAGACCAATAACCACAAGTCGCACTTTTTGTCAGTCATAGATTTCGTCAAATGACTCGCTCTCTCCACACTTCTTAAAGTTGAGTTGATTTAGTTGCCGCTGCACAGTGACCAGAGCTGGATTATCTTCAGCATTTTATTTCCTTGAAACGTATGCATTGTCTTATTAATGCCAAAAGATTTTCTTTGCAGACAATCCAAAAGCATTCCAGTATTTAAAATTCCACTGTTCCAAGTGTTGCAAAGGCAAATTCCAGTTTGCTCTGCTGATGACAGACTACATAACTGCTGTTGTTTTCTTATGGGACATTTTCCTTCTTTCCTCAGTAGCCGTAGTGGCCTTTCCTCAGTAATGGCCTTTCTCTGCAAGGATGGCGGCTGCCAGCTGCTGGGGGTCTGTAATGTGGGGGCTCCTGGCCATCACCCGGCTCACCAGCTCCGAGGGGAAGATGTTACACAGGTTCATGTAGACTTTCTCTCTCATGTCCCCGTAGCGGCTGTGTGCAGGGGATTCCGGGTGCTGCGACATGTAGGAGGGAGGAGCGTGGGAGGGCACTGTAAGGTGAGCGCTGTGAGGCTGGTAGGGCGGGAGAGGAGTGCTGGTTGGATGAGGCGGGTGAGGAGAGCGGGCTGGAGGCGGTGGGTGGTTTAAGTAATGTGTTGGGGATGGGTGGAGAGCTGGATGCGAGGAGTGGTGCTGAGCGTAGCCGTCCTGAGACCACGGATGCCAGGATGACTGGCGAGTGTCTGGCAGGCTTTGATAGGCGGACGGCTCATACCTGGAAGGCGGCAATGGAGCTTGTCTGTAGTACGTGTCCCAGCTGGGCAAAGCTTTTGTACGGTGGTGATGGTGCGATGTAGAGAGGTGTTCATACAGATGTGAGTCTGACACACTCTCTGCTCGTGTGGGGGCCAGGCAGCTGCCAAGAGGAGAGCCAGGAGGGTGAGGGTTGGACTGGGGCAGAGAGTGGTAGTCGCCTGGGCAGCTAGAGCGTGCAGCTAGCGGCTGGTGCTGGAGATGAGGGGGCAAGGGGTAGAGAGGGCGCTTTGGGGGAGCCTCTGGCGGAGGCTGATCGTGAGCACAGCTCTGCCCACGTGCCACAATCAGGTGGTAGTTGTGTGCTCCTGTATTAGACGTGTGGCTGTGTTGGATACTTCCGTAATCTGCAGAATGAAGGCTACAAAGTTCATGGTTTGAAGCGGCATGATGGGGATACAGCCGGCTGTGGGGATTAGCAAAATGGATGGTGTCTTCCAGTAAGGTGTCTGGGTGGCATCCAGGGCACGGCCTCTCACTGTAGGAGTCGCAGCTGCTGCCGCAACTCACGCTGCTTTCACTGCCGCATTCAGAGCCTGCTGAGCCCATTGAGCCTATCCGCAGGTCTGTGTCATTGGGGAAGCGGCAGTCTGGGCTCCGCCTGGAGGAGAGACTCAGGCCAGAGTAAGCACGCGTTACCGAGTAGTAGCTCAAGTCTGGAGACTCACAGTGCGGGTAAAGGTCATGGCTGGGGGCAGGTAGACCGTGAGGAGTCGCTGCTCTGGACTGTTGCTCCTGAGGAAAGCTAAGACCGGATGGAGGGCCGCCTCCTGGGGCTGGGGACATGGTTATGCTCCCACTGCAACTACTACTACTACTACTGCTGCCGCCACACAAACTGTTCTTCTGGCTTTCCACCCTCCCTTTTGCCAGCAACTTCTCCTCTGCATCACTGTACGACAAAGCTCGGATGCTAGGGTCTGACTGCCTTTTCTGGACGCCTTTCTTTGCCTCGATGCTGCCAGCTGGCACACTGTGGCTCTTCACCAGCCCGCTGTCCCCCTGGTTTTTTGTGGTGACACAGGTCTTGGCACTAGCACGCAGCTCATCAGCCACAGCACGCTGAGGCTGAGCACCTCTTTCTGGGTGGTAGTACTTACACTTGTGTCCGTAAGTGCACTTCTTTCCTGGAGCAAAGAGACAGATTACATAGTAACTATACAGATGCTCCCAACAAACACTGCAACTTAGGTCAATATTTAACTTGCACAATCGTTTCACACACTGTCCGTACTACACACATTTGCAATGTTATTAGTCAGATTTTGTGCATAGCTGTGTTCTCACCGTATGGGCAAGGCTGTTTCTTCTGCTCAGGCATGACAGGTCTTTTTCTCAGGAAGTTGTCTAAGCTGGGGCCATGACGACCAAGTGGGTCATCCGGGGGCATGAATCTGAGAGACAGGAAGAGAGGATTAGAAAAACGTGGTAGCTACTATAAGATAAAGGACAATGGTGTTTTTAAAAGTTGGTGAATATTAGGTTACATCTCATTTCCTGTGTAAATTGAATGGGGAAACAAGTAAAGTGGAGGTAGACAGAAATCAATTAGCAGTAATTCTCCTTTTAGTACCAAGTGAAAATATCAGTTGCCATGGCATTTGTTAAACCAATGTCAGATGTGTAACCAATAACTCTGGGTTCAAAATTAGAGACGTAAATGTTAAGATTCTTTTGATTCCAAGGAATCATAGTCATTTATATTGACAAAATCTGTCCCACTCCTACTTACTTGTCATTGACAAAGGAGTACATGAGCAGCCGCTCATCGATGAACTTCTTCCACTCTGGTTTCTCATTAGCCAGGTCTCGGTAGTTATCATTGGAGACAATGATGCCGTCTGACTCATAGGCCAGCTTGACAATGAAGCGGTCGTCATAGCAAACCACTCGCCGGCCTTGGACACGGCGTGACGGAGTGAAGACCAGGATCTTTTCCTTCTCTAGGCGACGCAATATCTCCTGATCTGTACAGGAGGGGAGGTATGGTAAGGCTGAGAAAAATACTTTGTCGACTGCATATGTGACGCGCACTGACCTGTTATAGGGGCATCAGGGCGCGACTGCTCTTTCCTCCACGCAGGCACAAACACTGTGATGTCATGATGGCCTCGCTCCAGGAACCAGTCTATAGCCAGCTGGATGCCCTGGCAGGAAAACACTTCTTTGTTGCCATGGCTACAGGACCCAGTTGAGAGGCAAAAGGTAATAGCAAATTAACATTTGGGGTGTTAATGTAGGTCTATAAAGTAATTTTCTACAATACACAGGATGGTACATGAGGCATGTTATAAAAGTCTTCTGTGTGGAATCAATAGAGTATTTTACAGTGACTAAACAACATGTCTTTATTAAAACTGTTACCATAGAGACTGCTCACCTCATGGCTACATTACTGCCATCCACCACGACTGGCCGCAGGTTGTCCTGGTCACCCAGAGAGTCTGAAGGACAGGGTGAGTCCGACCTCTGGCCATCCAGTAAATCAGAACAGCCACAAGAGGAAGAGGAGGATGAAGTAGATGAGGTAGAGGCTAATGATCCAGCCGGCGCCTCGCTGTCTGACTTGGTGCCCAGTTTAACCAGTTCTCCCAGTATGTCATTGATGAGGGTGTCGGGGCCAAGCTTAGACAGCACCAGTCGCACGGTCTCCTCAGAGTAGCCCAGCTTCAGGGCAAAATCCAGCTTAGCCTGGTATTCCTTCCCGCCAGCCTCGGATGCTGGCTCCGATGTGGAGGAATTGGGTGGAGGCTCGGGTGGGTGCTTATATGGGGAGCTGGGTGAGGACCGGGCAAGGGTGTCGTGTTCAAACTCTGATGGGACTTCAGTTGGCAGCTCAGGAGGACCTTCAGTGCCCAAGTCCACACACTGGGTCCGACAAAGCGGCTGGTGGGTGTTCTTACTGTGAGTTAATCCTCCTTCTCCTTCATCCGAGTCAGGGCCGGCAGCGAGAGCGGCGCTGGAAGACAGTGCCGGCTCACACTCTGCATCAGACCCTGTATTTTCCTCCGCCACAGCCGGTGGAGGGGAATTGGCGGTGCTGCTGTTACCGGAGCTCTCCCCCTGCTCCTCCATAGCAGAGGCCCCGTCAGCGCCGCCAGCCTGCCGGTCAGCCCCTGCTACGTGGAGATACTCCAAATCCAGCCCCAAGTCCAAGATGTGGCCTGCTCCTTCCTCCACATGGTCCTTGTGGCCCATGGATCTGTCACAGACATCCAGCACACAGGGCCGCCTGCTGCCCTCTCACAAAGTTCGATTCATCGGTGCCTAAAGGAAGAGACAGAAAGGAGGATGGCGTGAGATACATGGAAATCAGGTACGGACTGACATACTGTATCACTTTAAAAACTTGGTCTACAATCTACTGGGCCCTAAAACCAGTAGTGGTTACAGTAAAGTAAATACAACTTGAATATTTGACATTTGAATGAAAATCTGTTATAGACATTGAGAAGGCTGTATTGTTACATGAATTTAGAGTCAACACTGAGTGTCATTTGAGGAAAATCTGACTTTTTCATCTTTATTTTCTTAGAAACATTCTTGCATAAGCCATCCTAACAGTGTAAGGCGCTGAGCCGATGTTGTTTACACTGGCTCTGACTGGCTGTCTCGGGCAGTTGGGGGACTCCACCGAGGCACAGACTGGCTGACACAAAGAGCCGATGGGGCCTCTCACCCTAATTAATGGACTCCCGCATTTTTTTTTTTTAAGTCTGGCCCCAGTGTATTTTTAACGGGCCACGCCACAGCACATTAATCTAAGGGGGGAACAGAAGGTGAACCGTTTAAAAAAAGACTGCAAGCCGGTACCGATGGGGCCGCTAGACCCTTCCCCCTCACATTCTACCTGGTAATTAAGGCCCATATGCTTCTTCCCACTGGGTTGGTGGAGTCACTAATTAAAACACTCAGGGGCTTCTAGGCTACCGAGCCAATCAACATATTGCATTCAAGCACCAAAGACATGGGATCTGGTTAGGCTAATCTGATTGGTGTCAAAGGTTTAGTTGCACATAAATTACAGGGAGCACTTTGGAAAGTTAAGATGAGATCATGAAACTGATACGTTAATCTCTAGAAAAAAATTTATTAGGTTACAGGCCTGGTGGTGTATTCTGACTGGACGGAGTTAAATTCCTTACTGGCATCTTTGAAAGTTTCAGTATCTATGGTATTTTCTTTCGCACAAACAGTTGTTTCTTGATTTGGTTTAGTAAACCCTCAGAGGAACCTATATTAACCTATTCTACACATGTAATTTCGCAGTTAGACTTAGCCAAAGGCACAAGCACAACCAAAAAACCTGGTTGGACTTCAGTATCTTCCAACCCAAGAAACAACTCAAACCCACGTTATCTGGACGAAACAGACGATGGAAGGGGAAGTGACTTAAAGATGGTGGGCGGGAGGGGGGAGACGATGGAGGGTGGGGGGTGAGTGTGCATTTTATGAAAAAGGGCTGCCTAGCAACGCAGCTGAGCTACTGTTGCTAAGCTACAGCTGTTGAAAGCATTCACCCTTAAAATGCCAAGACAGAGGCTGTGCCGTTCAGTCGGCGACCCGCCTTCCACATCCATTACAAAAAAGGTCTAGTGTGGGGGATGGGAGGTGGGGCTTAAGTGTGCCTCACTGGCAACCCACCCTGTCACCCAAGACAACAATAGACCTACAGGAGTGATTAGGACCGGGACCTTGGGATTAATCAATGTGGGCGTTGCATGCACAAACACACACAACGTCTACCTCACAAAGTGACTCATACTGCTGTGCAAAGAGTGGGGCTATTGGGAACATTTCATGCGCACTCTTCTCTGTTGATGGTCTAAAGTGACATATCCGAACTGTCTTTCCATTCAAGTTTCTCTCTTCAAGGCCTGACATCATCAAGCCTCAGCGTGAGCAGCACATCACCACTTTGTCGAAATAACATTACACTAAGGACGCACACAGAAATAGATCATCACTCATATCTAACTACACAGAAAGTCTTCTGATCATATTTGTGTAAAATGCTAATTACAATAAATCCCTAGAATTAACTTGCACCTTGTATCAGCAGTAGGGCTGAGTATCAAACTAGGTCTGCTGCATTTAGATCTGACTAAGTCAATTATTAACAGTATAGGCCCTTTCCAGTCTTCCAACTACTCAAACCGCTTTTATGCTACATCACATATTGGACATGATGTGGCCGATTCTTATTAAATAATTACAGTTTCTTCATTAGTGTCGGTCATTCGATCACAGTGCGATGATCAGAATCACTTTAAAATGCACTCTGTGGTGTCATTTCTTAACATAAAAATGAATCACATGAGTTCCAGAAACTGGACCGGCCCAGATTTTAAACCAAGGACAAGGAGATCACTGTTATTGGATTGGTATCAGAATCCGTATTGGAAAAACAAAAGTTGCATCAGAGCAACCCTATGATAAAACACCAATAGTTTTGTAACCAACCAAAATGTGTCAATAGCACCAAGTACCAAAAACTGTCAAGTTTTGTCAAACTATTATCCCTATGTCTGGTCAGATTTCTAATTTTGTGTACTATCTGATCAAATATCTCCTCATTTAATTTGGCCAACATTGCAATATTTTATTGAAGCAACTTTATTGCCCAGCTGCTTGTGTTTAGGCAACATACAACCATTGAGAAGTCTGGCTTTGTTACATGGAAATTTTTTTACAAATAGAAAATGTGTTCCTCACAAATGGTAACGAAAAAAAGTATTGTAATACAAGCATTGTATTGTTTCCCGTAAACTCAAGTATCTTATCAGCACCAGAACCGACAACTAGTACAACTGGCAACTAGTGCAACTACTACATGTACAATGGGACACAGACCCAACAATGCAGCATAGTGCAGTGGAAATGGATTCTTCAGGGTTTCTCCCAGGAAGTAGTAAGCCACACATCTCATCTAGGCTTAAGCTGGCTTCTTAACAGCACAAATGTGAACAGTGTGCTTGTCACTATTAAAGCCTGTTCAATGTGTGAACTGATTAAATGTGAGTCTTTGCTGCTAGGATTTGAAAAAATCTTCTAGTGTGGTCCACGCGCCACAGAGTAATGCAATTCAGTGCATTTTGAAAATCAGGCCTAGTCTTAACGGACCAACAGCAGAGAGACCTCATCACACCATCTCCAGACCTCCAGGCTGAGTGGGTGCATCTTTCAAAATCCAGCGAGCCAGCTCCCACACACAGCAGCCCTCCTGGCTTTGATGGAGGCAGTAATGAATATGTAACACAGTCCTTACAGCGCTTTGTATGTGGGAGCTTTGTGTAAAAAGTGTGTGTGTGTGTGTGTGTGTGCAGTGGGTGAGAGAGGGGGTAAAGGGTTTCGGGTTTGGGAGGTGGGGGCACAGGGAGGACTAGAGGGGGTTGTCTGGTATATGGTGCATGCCCAACACTGTTCAAAAGTTATTGTAAAAAAAAAAGGGGGGAGGACTGTCCTGGGCATAATAATCAACCGAGGGAATACTCTGTGTGTGTGGGTACTGGTGTATCTATCTGGCGCGCGAGGCTTTCCCCGTCAGCAGCAGGGCAACAGATGTCTGCTGAGCGCTACTTGCAACTGGTGTCTCCCCTTCACACACACACACACACACACACACACACACACACACACACACACACACCCCCTGTCTCCACACAGCCAATAGAGTTAGAATAAAGACGCAGCAGGACAGACACACACACACACACACACACTGAGGACACAGGGTCAGATATAAAAGTTGCGCGCGCACATAGACACACACTTTCCAGGCAAACATCTTTAGCACACCCTGGGCCTATTTTACATTTAAGGGAATCCAGTAACAGGTCACAAAAGTTAAGCATTTGGGTAGGTCAGCAGGAAAGTGGTATATGATGCTGCAGCCCTTTACAACCATGCTGGATGTAAAGGAGCAACCTTGTGCAGGTAACAGTGCTGTAGATAGGGCCCTTTGCATCATCTCTATGGCCAGGGTGGTAAAAAAACACAATTGATTTTGTAAGACAGATCAGAACAGCCACAAAAAGGAATTAAACATCAAGCTAAAAACTAAAACTTCAGTATAAAAGTCAGATTATAGGTAGAAACTGTATCACACTTACCAGACCATAAAAGATCAACAAACAATGCAGAAAGGGGAGTAGATTAGCTCATATCCACAGACTTAGATCCTTGAAAACCAGATTGCAAAACAGTGAAGGTGAAAGTGTGAAAAAACTAGTCCTAAAGTTCCCACAGCAGCTACTTCCGAGGCCAACGGTTGTCTTTGCTGCAGGTACAGCAGAGCATCCAATTCCAGCCAAACGCCGCTGTCCTCAGAGTCTGAGTGCCTTGCAGAGCTATATTTTTTTCCCCCCCGACAGAAGCAGGCAAGTTGGACAATGAGTGGCAGAACAGATGGACCAACAATGTCTGCCATTCCCTGGTTTAGAGTGGCTGCTTTTCCACCAATCAGAGCGGCGCTACCGTACAATGAGGCACAGAGACAAGGGGAGGAGGAGGGGAGTGGCTGTGGGCGAATGCCTGCAACACCCAGTTTCCCCAAGGCACGCGTAGTCAACGTGCACGAGCACACGCGCACACACACTCTTCTCTCCTCAGTCTGAAAGGGTTTCCCCTGTGTGGCCGATGAATCAACGAGGGGGTGGGCGGCTGAACAATAGAGCTACACAATGGGAGGCTGGGGAGGGCAGCTGCAGTGTGAGGGCTGGTGCTATTACAGCCTGGGGCAGCAATGGAGAACACCTGGCTACAGAGCAGCACAGTCACTCTTCAGTCTTTGTCCCTGTCTGGGGGGAGTGATGGTGGTGGAGGGGGTTCAAAACAGAAAGAAAGGGCTGTGGCTGGCTGAAAGACTAGCGTGGCCTTTAAGAGAGTGCAAGAGGAAAGAGTAGAGTATGGCTGGGCTGAAAGGAAAAAAGGACAAGTGTGGGGGGTGAGGGACATCAAAAAGTTTTATGTCCCAATGAGTATGAGGAGGGGAATTGTTCCTTATTGTTGTGGCACACTTGGGGCAGATGACTCGGAAGCACAAATCTTTGCCTTTCTGTCTTTAATGTGATTGAGGAGCCCGTGTGTACACACAACAGAAATTGAATGATTTCAAACGTTCATATTAATGTTATCCAAAGTAATATAAGAATATATCCACCAATGTCATTGATGCAAATACATATTAAAGAGACAAGAGTTCCAAATAGCGTCACGGTACACATGCTACAAGGCCGTTATGAATTCACAATAAACAGGTAACGGACAACATTTAACACTTTAGTGCAATACTCTACTTATTGTGATATACCAGACTACGGGAATATGTACACAATATGTATGTGGCTGTGTGGCACTCTGGAAACATGGAGGCTGCATTGATCAATTTGACAAGGGAAGTGCAACAAGTGGGATGCAGCAGACACTCAACAACTGTACTAGACAGAGTTAGTTACATAAGAGAAACTGCTCTGTTCAAAAACACAGTTTAACAGGGCAAATAAAATACGAGATTGGTACCCCTTGCTGGAAAGAAGTCAAAACTAAAACTGCTGCTGGAATTTTCAATTTCCTCGCGGGAGTCATACCAAAAGGATTAATAAAGAGAAGTCTAAGTCTAAATAAAATGCACTAGGCAAGCCAAAGAACAATATATAGTACATCTGCACCACACTAAGTATTTGTTGTCTCCATATCCCAAAACTTTTTCTTTATTACAACAAAGGACCCTGGTTCAAAGCAAACTAGCACAACTGACTTCATATGGATGACTCCTCTCAAACAAGTACATGATTTGCTCGCCTCAAGTGTGTTCAAATAAAAGCAACTCACATATAGAGCTGAATGATGAAATGTAAAATAATGTAAATGCAATTTTTTAACCAATAATTGTGATGGCAATTTATTATGCAATTTATTCAAAATTCTAAATTATTTTTCAGCTCTTTATTGTAATAAAGAAAAAACAGACAAGTAATAAGTGTACATAGTATGACCAACACAGTATTGAAATTCGGTGAGGCATGAATTGCATGAATTATTATTATGAGCAATAGTGGAGAAGTAGTATCAAATTATAATTTCAGAGACAATTTGGGAGTTAAGTCATGGCATTAAATTATATCACATAATATCATCAGGTAGGCCTACCTACAGACAAGAAAAACAAGTTCCTTACAAAAGGCACTCAATACAAACCCCCCACAGTTCAACCAATTAATGTGTCCTTATCTCAGTTTAAATCTCCACAATCTCTCTCATCAAAAAACGAAATTTTCTGGACCCCAGCAAGCAAACAAAAGAAATACTCAGTTTGTGGTTCAATGCAAAAGTTGGCCAACGAAAATAAAACCAAGTGACGCCTCTCGCATCTAGTAGACAAGCTAAGTAATTCTCCGACAACACCGGAGCCCCTCCCTCGTAACCGGCCGATGCTGCTGGTAAGCAGCGCACTGGCTGTAACACCTGACAGACTGAGCCTCTTCTGGACTGGTGAGTTTGGTTTGAAACGCCGTCACAGATATTTCCAGAGCTGACTGATGGCTGTGTGTGTGTGTGTGTGTGTGTGTGTGTGTGTGTGTGTGTGTGTGTATGTGTGTGTGTGTGTGTGTGTGAGTGACACGCAGGCGTGCGCGCCGGTGGTCGCCACAATACGCTAACCGTACTACACGTGTTTTTCTGCTGTGCATTTCCCATATCCCTTAATACGGTGGCGGTTGTCAATTGCATTTCCTGTTTGACACTAAAGTTTGAGCAGTGTTGAGCCAGAGGCCAGCGCACAAGAAGTCAAGAAACAGCGTAGTTTGCCAAGTTGATGCTTCCTCTGCAGGCTGCTCGCGTGTCACGTGATCAGTATAATCTCATGCTGCGTTCCATTTACCTCGGAAGTCGGAGCTGGGAATGACGTCCCGAGTTGTCGGCGTTCAACCTCGCTCGGCCAGCTGTTTGTTTACAACTAGCCAGGTTAGCTATTGATACGCATTAAAAAAACGCATTATGAGGTATTTACTCACACTAAATACTGTAGCAACACTTCCACAGACAGCTGTTTGTGTACGAACATTTATATGAGTCACAAGTACACAGAAGTGTTAATAAACAGTATAAACTACAGCTTTCAGTAACTGTTGATACCCCGACAACCATCTTGGATCACGAAGTCGGGGTAGTGCAGGTTGTCCAGACTTTCCGAGTCGGAAATCCGACTTCAGGGGGCATTCCAGTTGAAATTTCCAACCATTCCACCATCAGCCTTTCCGATGAGAAAATCTCGTTTTGTCATATCGCGATGTTATCGCAAATGCAATTAATGGTTCAACAATAATCAGATACTCACTGCTGAACATACTGAGTTTCACCTCCGAAACGAAAAGGTAGCCTGGATATCCATAAAGGTGAAGTCTTTGTGCATATCATACTATACATGCTCATTCATGTTGTCACTGTCCCAAACTTCTCAGTGTCATGGCTGATACTGTTTTCCACCCACAGCACAAGCTCTGAGGAGTGATGCAAGAAATGACCACATAGATATAAACCACCAAGATGAGGCTCCTCTACAGGGTATTGAGGTAATCCACAATGCAAGAACCCAGATGTACATATCAGTCATATAGAACAAAGAAAAGAAGAAAATCATAACAAGTGAGACAAGTATTAACAAGTATTTGTTAATTATTAGCTGCTGATTCAAAATATGTCGATCTACTAAATCAATTCATTGTTTCGGCTTTCATTGTTTCACTTGTCATTTAGGAAAGAAAAAGGGATACTTAAATACGTTATTAAGTGTCTTTTAACCATGAATGCTTACATTAGATTAGATTCAACTTTATTGTCATTGCGCATGTCACTGGTACAAAGCCACAAAATGCAGATAGCATCTAACCAGAAGTGCTTAAGCATTAATTACATAGAATATGGTACATTATTATACAAGTGCAAGGTATGGATGATATATAAATATATCTATACATGAATATCTATTGCTACAGGTAAATATACAAGCTATGAACAGGTTATGACAGTATGGCATGAATAACTACAATATGTACAGTAGTGCATATGTGATTATATAAATGGCAGTAAGAAATGGAAAAGCTTGCTTGTCTTGTCCAAGCAACAAACCCAAAACCCAAAGAGATACAGAGGTAATAGACCGGTGGGCCGATAATCAGCATCGGCTGATACCTGCACTCACATTAATTAATACAAATTTAATCTAAAACAACACGTTACTGGCCTTTACATTACTTTGTTCTCCATTATATGTCAGCCACCTATATCTAAATATCGGCATCAGCCATTGAAAATCCCATATCAGTCGACCACAATTACAGAGGTCAGAATAGTTACAGTATGATCAAGCTTTTTAGCAAGCAGCTTCAGCAGCAGAGGGCAACATGTCTACCAACAGAAATATTAATTTAGAGAGATTACACTAAATATCCAGCAGAATTTATCGTGCCAGCAAGAGGTCAGAGTGTGTAATCTAAAGCAACAAACAGCAGCCCATGGCGTCACTGTGTTTCAGCGTGGCTTCTCAGTCGACTTGCCAACTAAAATAAGTGTTCTTTCAGCTTGGTGGCTCAACAGGAAGACAACTGCCTGATCAAATAAGAAATGTGCACAGCCTGCCGAGTCAGATAAGGGTGATGAGGTGGTGGTGGTGATACAACAGCTGACCAACTGCACACAGACAGAGGAGCACTCTGTCGACCATCTGTCGTAATAAAACAGGTGTGCGCTGCTGCTCCTAACAACTGCAGCAGCAACAGGATGATCCCTTTTCTACTTTGGAGACAGATAACACTAAATGCACACAAAACGAACTTAAGCTGCAGGGTTCAAAAATGGCAGAAAAGCAAATATAAGAGGGGGAACAGCAGAGCCACACAGAGGATGTATTTGTTGATGATTTCCAGAAACCAGGGAATTAATTCTTTGAAGGTAGAAAGAAACAACAAAAAAAGATTTGCATGGATTTTCCAACCCAGGTCTATAAAACAGACAGAGACCTTCTGCCCTCATGAAAAAAACAGGCAGTATATTAAGTTAGGATATCATGGCACTCACCAGCTCTGTGTGCCTCTCATTCAAATCACTACTTCTGTGGAAAGTCAAAAGGGCCAAAACATCCCTGCTGCAACTCTGAAGCCAGTCAGATCTTTAAAACCACAAGGAAATGATGAGTGGCCTTTTATCTTTGCAAGGGAACTTTATGACTCATAAAACTTTGGGTTGTAAACCAGATATTGTGCAAATATATAAGAGGGGTTATTTGACTCAGGCAAAAGTGACAGCAGCAAACAGACCTCCAGTGCACACTTAGTGGAGTTAGGGATTATGGAGAGAAGTTAAGGAGAGGAGGAAACAAAAGCCTCATGGGATGGGGACGGACAGCTGGACACAGTCTCACACACACACCCCTGCACCCTGCCCATCAAAAGCTGTTAACCCTACTGCTCTGATCCTCAGGGAGTCACCACCAGCCGCCTAGCTGTCAGAGAGAGAGCATAACGTTATACATGAACACTAGACAGGTGGAGAAGAGACATGAGACAGTGTCTCTGCCCCTACGTGAATTCACCAGAGAAAAGACAACTGGTGGAAGCTTGTGTTTTGCTCAGGCCTTCTTTCACTCCCGAGCGCGCACAATCCATTAAAAAAAGTCACCAGTATTTCAACTCAAACGGGTTATAAACAACGCCGCAGCACCCCCGCCCTCTATGCCTGTTGAAAGGGCTACAGCAGAGAAACTATATTATGGCTGTTTGGGGGAGCGCGCAGGGGCGTGCACGGTCACTGCAAACCAACACCGTCACGACCTCCCTGCAGCTTTCACCCACACCGAGCTGCAGCTCCGAAAGCAAGCCAGTCCGCTCGGCTAACGCTGGTACTCACCTGGCCAGGGCCGCCGCTGGAGCCGCACGATTAGCTTTGTGCAAAAAAAAAAAGATGAGCAAATGTTCCCATCACATACTGGCGACGCAAAACATCCGGCTGGATTGCAGCGTGACCCAGCCAAACTGCGTCAAGGTAAACAGTGAGTGACGAGACTGCTTCCGCTCGGTTGTTTCAAAATAAAAGCAAACGCGCTGTTCAAATACGGTTTGAAACGTTTTTCTGTATTTAACAGGCGACAGACAATGTATATGTGTACGGTTTTAAATACATATTACCTTCGTTTGGTTTTTCATATGTAATTCCCTGCTTCTAAAAAATATAACTTAAACTATTCAAATTCATCGTTAAACACTATATTGTGAAGTATCAAGGCTAGCTTTACTAAATTGATGGCCCGTTTGGAAGCGTTATAAATTGGGACGTGTGGGGCGCAACACCGCCATCTTGTGCTGAAAATTAACAGAAGCAAGTAGGCTACTTCTTTATTTTGCTGCCTTTAAATCGAGATTTAATCCTTACTGGATTACTTATTTATTTGGCTAGTTTATTGTATTAGTAAGTACATCGTGAGCAAATATTACACTCAATATTTTGCACCGTTTCACCCCTTGTGACCACCACCATTGGTGCTTACAATTATAATTTGTATATAATACATATAATAATATAATATAATTATAAATATATAAAAAGTAAGGAGATACACCTGTACAATATACAAAAATAATACTATAATACAATGAAAATACATACATATATAAAGTTCACTTCTGTGAAAATTGAAAGTTTACTTGGATGGTGTGATAAACTGATTTACCACTGAGGTGATATCTGTCAGAACAGGACAAATGTGAAATTACCTTTAAGCGTGAGACAGGTGTGTATGAGGCGTGAGGGGGTCACGAGTGGGTCAAAAGTTATCATGATAAAAAGTTTCATATATTTCAATACTGATAATTAGTGTCAAATTGTTATTTCTTTCTGATTTTTGCTCCTGGTTAATAAAATCAAACATTCTTTAGGCCTCCAAATATGTGATTAATTTGCAGTATATTTGTATATTGCATTGACCTATCAGAAAGCTCCAGAATGAGAAAACAACAAAGAAAATTTATTTGACATTAAGTCACATTAATAGGGACCATGATCCTGAACTGAATCACAAGTACAATTACGGTGTAGTAGTGTTATTTGTTGTTTCAGCAGTCTATTTTTAAACAACTTTACTAAAATTCCAGTTACTCATGGTTTTCCGTACCATAACCACCTGTGGTTCAGAGATGCTGAGTATGTCTCTGCTATTACCTGTTATGGCTGAAAATTGTGTCCTCTTAATCTTTTCTGTATGATCTTTTAATATTATTAACCTTTCCTCTCCTATACTCCTTATGGTAGTCTGTCCACATTTCACATATCAGCTGTGAGATTGTTTTTCCCTTTTCTCAAAGTTCAAAGAGTAGAAAGTGTCTTGTTTCCCCAAGTCTAATTTTAAAAACTCAACTCAAAAAATGACCAACGTTCGTAAACCCAGGACCATGCATCTTTAGTGTAAGAAGTGTCCCTAATGTCTTTTAGTTACTTTTCCCAACATTTTTAATAGTCCGTTGCAAGTTCTTACAGTAAAACTTCAGCCGGTCTTGGTTTTCCATTTCATAACCCCCCGCTTCCAACTCTCCGAAACATCGGGAGGGGACACGGCCCCCTCCCTCAGCTCCAGGTACTGGCCGCAGGCGGGATTTGAACCTTAGCCACTGCGCCGCCGGCGACTTACGGTCATTGCAAAACCAGCCACACCACCAAGTTCCCTTCGCATGTGAACCTTTTCTCCGGGCGCATTTATCTTTTCACTTTGGGAGTTGCACTTCAAAATTCACCGAGCCTCGATAAGGATTGAACCCACAACCTCTGAACTTTTAAGCAGTACTCTACCAGCCTGCACCACTAGACCACACATGTTACCTGTATTTCTTAGAGCTCTTGACTTTTTCTTTTGGGAGATGCTTCAAAACTTGTTGGGCCATGATAAGGTTTGAACCCACAACCTCTGGACTTCTAAGCAGTACTCTACCAGCCTACACCACTAGACCACACATGTTACCTGTATTTCTTAGAGCTCTTGACTTTTTTTTTGGGAGATGCTTCAGAACTTGTTGGGCCTTGATAAGGATTGAACCCACAACCTCTGACCTTCTAAGCTGTCCTCTAACATCCTGAGCTACTGGAATAGATAAATCGTTTGTATTTGTTGCAGCTCTTGACATTGTCTTTTGGAAGTTAGTTCAAAACTCATTATCTTCATAAGGATTGAACCCACAAACTGTGTGCTTCCAATCAGTCCTCTACCAGCCTACACCACTGGACCAGATATGTTTCCTCTATTTCTTAGAGCTATTGACTTTTTCTTTTGGAAGCTGCTTCAAAACTCAGTGGGCCCCTATAAGACCTGAACTCACCCTCTGATCTACAAAGCAGCATTCCGTCTCACTGAGCTGTCTGCCCGGAGAGCAGAAAACCCATCCTTAGAGCTCTTGACTGTTTCTTCTGGGAGTTGCTTTAAAACTTGTTGGGCCTTGACACAGATTGAACCCAGATCCTATGAACTTCAAAGCAGTCGTCTACCACCCTGAGCTACTGGACTAGACCTCAGACCTATTCTTTACACCTCGTGACTTTTTATTTTGGGAGTTCAGCTTCAGAATTGATGGAACCTTAATAAGGATCAAACTACACTAAAACTCACATTACATACTGGATTCTACATAAAGGTGGCCATCTTCTTTCTAAGTTCAGTTTGGAGTCAATAATTGTCAGATATTTGGGGGCTGACCCTATTCTGAATACATACTTTGTGGAGGACTATACTTTTACTGGATGTGAACATTAAAATCACCTACAGACTGTCCAGTTTATTGAAATAATATATACAATTCATTAAATAAAATTCATACTCAAAGTACTGTACAATTTTGAAGTACACATATTTCCATTTCATGCCAGTTTCTGCTTAAACACTCCTACAATTCAGATTATAATATTGTACTTTTTACTCACACAGTTTATTTAATCAGGAAGTCCCTGGACATACATGACCTCTTTTATAAGATAACAAACATTTTTATAAAACTTTCCAAACTTAAAGTGTTAAACTGTTATTTGTTCATGAAACGTTTTGAATGTGGTGTTTGCATGTCAGATATGGTATGGAGGCAGTGTTTCCAAATTAAGTTTGCCATAATGAGCTTATAAAATACATATTGTAGATTCTGTAACTTTGGTAGTCTAATAACCCAGAGCACTGGTTCTTTTTCAGCTCAAGAGCGGAAAGAGAAATCTTGTGTCTCCCTGTAATTCAAATTTACAAAAATACATCTACATTTACAAACTACGGATAAAGAGCAAAACAAAACCCTGTATATAAAATGTATTAATTTACTTATTAAAGTAAACATTGTCTGTTTCTGAATTGGTTTTTCAGGTATCCCAGATTCCAGAACTATGTTGTGTTTATTGAATCAACAAATCTTGAAGGAAGAAAAAAAGTTTGGACTTTCCCAGATACAGCGAATGTTTCATTTGGAGATACATGCCCAATTTATTAATTTTAAATCTCTCATTACTGAGCACTTCCCCACATATTACACAGTGAAACATCTATAAACTCATCCTTGTGCTTTAGTTTAGACATCATAGGGATCGACAGTGACAGACAGACTAGGGACATAAAAATTCTGTACGAATGTGGACAGAAAAAAGGTTGGGGAGAAGAGAGAGAAAACCTCACAGCATCTGAGCTGAACAGACAAAAGCAGCAAAAAAGAATGCTCATTCACATTTATATTATGAATTTTACTGCGACCCATTTTGGGTCCTGACCCCAAGTTTGGGAAACATGGACCTAGACAAAGGGCATAGTTATGGTTCAGACGAAAGTAACACAAATAATGACACCACACTGTAAATTACTTCTGATTTATTCAATGGAAAAAAAAGACCTTCAGGAAAATACAGTAATTCCCATAATACACACAGAGAGGACATAAATTAGAGAGGCATGGCAGAGAGACGTTTGAGGGGAAACATGTCACCTGGGTGGTAGAAAACATTTGATCCCCGCTGCCACACAGCCAGGGGCACACTGTGCACTAATGCAGGATGTAGAGGAATCAGTGAAATCACACTCTAGACTTATGTAATTAATAACGTGAGCAAAAGTCGATTGTTCCTGTACACAAAAGTCTAAATGATAGTACAAAAAGGGAATAATACAAAATACAAAACAGGGAAAAACTGCCCTCAAAATAAACCATAAATATTCATATCGATGCACATTGGTTGAACAAAACAATTGCTTCTGTAAACATTTTCAACATAAGGTGTGTGCATTACAATTTAAAAACCACTGCAGTCGCATACTTATCTGAAGGGTTACATAATAAAAATTGCAGAAACGAGACTAAAAACTAAGTCAGAGTTAAAAATATGCCGTTTAGTTTGCGCCGTCTGAAGTGGTTTTGTAACACTGCTATCAGAACGTGTGAATTTTTGCCTTTGCTCTTTAAAGATGATCAGACAGTGAAAAGCATCTCGTTCCCAGGTTCTGCAGCCCTCGGCGGTGGCCAGTGAAGGCACCGCCCTTACGGAGCGCAGGATCAAAGAGTCGAGTTCAAGCAAAATTCTGTGGTCTCGTTATTGACTTTTCGCATCCATACATACACAGTCTACAGTTTAACAGTGGAATGAGACTTAACATGAAGTGACAAACACGTCTTGCCTTGTCGTTCAGATTTTAGAAGATGAAAAATGCAAAAACGTAAAATGAAGAAGCACAATTCCGGGATGGAATAATGATCCAGTTAAAGTGATGTATTACTGCACTGAGTAAAAACTGCATGTCTGAAGCCCAGAAGAGGTCCTATTGAATCACAAAGGCTGTTCAGACTCAAGTGTTCCTACAGTACGCCAAATCCAAATGTCTTCCACTTTTAACGTGTCAAAACCTGCAGAGGATTTTGAGCCGTTTTACTCAGCTGTAGACCGCTTTAAAGGAAAAATATTAAGCTAAAGTCTCCTTAAAAATACAGACTTGGATGATCATAGATGTTGAAACTGATTAGATGGAGGACAGCTAACCCTGATTTCCTCCCCTTTGTGGAGTGTGATGTTCAAAGTTTCTTCTTCAGCCCTCTAGATTTATGCACAATGCTTTCATTCCCTTTCTGTCACTCCTGCCCACAGGCCTCCATGCTACCTTAATGGCCACCTGCTAAAATCTGTATGTCTAATTCACAGTTTGTCCTAGCCCTACTAATGACTGACATTAAAGGAAAAATCCACCAAACAAACAAACAAAACAAAGCTTTTGGTAATGCACGTCACATTTCTGGGTCCATTTATGGGTTTGGAGGCGTGTTTTTAGATTTCCAGTAGAGCAACAGACTCAAGCCAATGACTGTAAGAAAATGAGCAACTGATACAGGCAGAACGGATTAAGGAGAAGCCAGCTGACCTGAACACTTCATAATATGGAAAATTACAGATTGACACTAAATGGGGTGAATTTTTCCTTTAAAACCATCTATGGGTGGGTGTCTTGTATTCTTACGCTTTATTTATGTGCAGCAATACAAAATATACAGTGTATGAAAAACCGTGGCTAATGGTGTGGATAACACCAAAGCAACATGGCGTCATAAACAGGGCTACTTCTGTCCGACATAACCTACAGTACACGTGAGGCAATGTGGTAAAGGTTGAGAAAGTGTCTGTAAAACCTGGGAGAGTCTGGAGCCCACAAGGTTGATGTAGTTGGTATGTACAAGTTGATATCCAGTACCCTGTATTTAATGGATATATCAAGAAGGTCCCTTCAACAAAATCTTCACTTTAAGGAGGAGAAGGCAAACAAAGTGAAGACACAGAGGCAGATTTACATGTCAAGCGTTAGGAAAACTGTGGCTGTGAACTAGTGTTAAATGACATGCTTGACGTAGAAATCTAACGGTGGGAATATGAGTTAATTTTGCCTAAACACAGCTACAAACAGCTACACTCAAGGTGTGGCGCATACAGTATTCGCCGTCTTTGATAAAACAACAGCCGCGTTTAGCCTCCTATCAACCCCTCAGACAAACACACTGTCAGTTACTCACATGCTCAGTGTTTCCTCCATTCACACACATACACGATGCAAAGTTTTACTATGACACATAAAGATCAACAGGCAACAGATCCCGCGCCTTGCAGAGGAAGAGGAGGAGGGGATCGGCTCAAAGTTTTGGGCAGTGGGGCTGGGGTGAGGAGAAACCTGGAGGCTGGTGAGTGTGTCTCGTAATATAGTTAACCAGTACACTCAGTGGACTTGTGACAATGCACAGAAACTGAAGCACCTCCCCACCCCTCCCCAAACACACACACACACACACACACACACACCCATCCCTCGCTTCTTTTCAGCATTACAGTCCAATCCGTTGGTTTGTTTGCCCACCCGTGCAGGCGAGAGGAAGCCGTTCCCTCCGTCGAGATGCTTCTCCACTTCAGGCTCAAGGCTGTTTCTCTTCTTCATCGTCGTCGGTCATGGTCACAATCGTCATCTGTTGGTCACTGCTTTAGGTGTGGTCGTCGTGTTGGCTGGTGTGGTGGGACGTCGTCGACTACCAGCTCATGAGGGAAGTGCGTCCCAGGGTCATGAAATACACCTGGCTGGCACCTCCGGGGCGCACGGAGGCGAAGAAGACCTGACAGACGAGGAGACAAAAGCAAAAAATACATGAGCCTGATTGGTCCTCAGGAAGGTAAAGGATGTGATATTTAATAAAAGGCTGTCTAGGGTCTGTGGTGGGTCCCTGCATTGTTTGTGGAACATTTTTGAAACTCAGCGGGTGGTTATCCTGATTGTTGCAGTAGTTCGGACTGTGTGATTTGTAACATTCAGCTGCTCGGACAGCAACTTGTGCGTCTCTCCTAGGTCTCCTATGTTCTCACCTTGTCATTCCTCTCACAAAGGAACTTGAGTCTCTGGGCTCTCTTGTGCATGAAGACGCCGTCCAGGTGGCCCGTCTCCACTGAGCGGATCTCTATAGCCTTCTCGCCCCAGCCCATGATCTGGTTTGACCTAATGTAGGCTGCTCGGCCACAAAGGGAGACAACAGAAGGGGATGACTAAAAAAAAATAGCGACAAAATTTGAGGAGGCTCCACCACAGGGTCTTTAGCTCGCGGTGCATGCTGAAGAACAGATAAAAGTCAACCTGAGCCGTTTGTTGGACTGCCTTACCCACTGAAGTTGGCATTTCTCCCCACTGCAGCACCACGTCCTTGGTGATGCGTCCGTAGGTGTTGACGTAAACGCCCTCGTCCTCGTAGCACACCAGCAGCTCAATCCCGTCTGTGTTGGGCAAGATTATGATGGCGTGGCACTGAATGCTGGTTTGGATCTGCGGGGAGGGAAGGAAGGAAGAAGAGTTAGAGGGAGAGAGAGTGAAGAGCATGAAAGACAAGATATGATCAGACTGCGCTAAGTGCTTACATGTGTGGGCAGGTAGATGTCATAGACGGCACCGGAGTCCACATCCACAGCATGGAAGCCTGAGCAGGAGCCGTAGATGACCTTTAACCTCTGACCTTCCTCCACAGTCAGGTCAACCAGCAGAGGCCTGTGCACCAGGTCACCAAAAGACTAAAGCCAACCATGAACAAATAAGTTAGTCGGGTCAACCTACACAGTTGTAACAACTAAAAGTATCAGTCTTTGGTAGAATGATTAGAGATCCAGATCCATGCTTACCTTAAAGGCCATGAATTTGTGGTAGGGTTTGGGTGCCCAGGCGTACACCTCCACAGCGTTCTTCAAGGCCAGCACCAAGAATTTAATCCTCTCATACTTCACTGGATTAAAAAGAAGTGAGTCATCCATAAGTAATAGTATTGCTTAAAGTAGAGATTATCAACACATCTTGGCCAAGAGTAAGCCTCTCTTCATGTGTATTATTCATTTGAGGTTCAGGAATCTTTGACCGACGTACCGACTTTGTAGTGGACGCAACCCTCCAAGTCGCCCACGTTAACCCAACCCTGCTTCTTCTCCACCTCAGGGTCGTTGTGCAAAATCTTGTTTCTCAGCCACGACAGGTAATACACTCGCAGCTTGTTCTTTTTACCTGCAGGAGGCGGAGTTTAATAGAGTGAAAGCAGTGTCAGTGTCAACACGGGCAAACACAGCTATGTAGTTGCACATTGTAAACTGTAGAGCACATGTAAATGCAAAGTTTAGAGCCGTCAGTGTTGCAAGTGACAATGCAGTTGACACAATTAGGCTTTCGTTTTCTGCCCATTCTCAAAGATGAGTCAGACTGCAGCAATATATTTCTCTAATCTATCCAAGCGTTGAAGTCCAATGACTAAAACCCGCCACCTATCCACCCAAACCTTCATCAGTACTTCTACACGACTGAAAAACTATACTTGTGTGCAGTGGCCAAATGCAGCACATGTTCTGTACCCGATATGGTGACCAGGACATTGAGTCCCTCCAGGACATCCATCTGCTGGATGCGTCTCCTGTTGATCAGGGGGTAGACCTTCCCCTGACCGCTTCGGTCCAGCAGCATGAGGCCGCTCTCAGTCCCCACCAGCAGGTTCACTCCTGGAACAGCCACATAAACAGAAACGAAAAGCAGAGCATTGATGGAAACCAGGGTAGAATAATTAGGTTTTACAAGCAACCACCCCCACTGATTTCTGTGTTTCTGAGCAAGACCAGTGGTTGTATGTGGACTGCCAAATCACGTGTCGATTTTTGAGATACACTTACCCCAGAGTGCGGCACACAGGATCTCAGAGTTGAATCTCTTCTTGTACTTGCGAATCTCTGGCGTGTCGCTCGGCGGGCGCGTGTTGACTGGGTTGACGTTCACCACCGAGCCTTTACGAGACGGGTCCGACCTCAGCGGGTCCGCCAGCCGTCCGTCCTGCCCAAATGCTGCTGGAAGAGGGCACATAGAAGTCAGGCTGGATACCACCATGCACTTATTATTATCCCTCTTGTACTTCCCATGACACATTCTGATAGTGTGAGTGCTTGCAAAACACTATTCATTACTTGACTCATCACCACAGCTCAGATGTTTCAACATCATTTCTTTATCAGTGACAGAAATGTTGGTTGAAGTTATTGCTCAGAAACACACTCAGCGAAGAAACAAACAAAAAACTTCTGTCATTGTGTAAGTGAAGCAGGATGTGCTCAGAGTTTTTCATTACTAATAAACACATTTGCTCGTTTAGTTGTTGACCTACCCATGTTGCTGAGGGAGCTGCCGCTGGATGGAGAGATCTGGAGAAGACGAGGGTCGATGAAAGGAGTGAAGGAAGAGGAAGACTTGTGTTTGGACATGGAGTTGCTTTCTGACTGGGACTGACAGAGATTTTAAGACGTTTAGAAAACAGAGATTTTCAGCTTGCGCTTAACCTGCATAAAAAGCAGTTCATATTTGTCAGGAAAACTGGATTTATTATTGATCATTATAAAGTAACTTTAAAATGGAGTGAGGAGACAACACAATGAGCTGAGGCCTTTGGTCCAAACCATGACATTAAGATTTGTTAAACTGATTTTGAAAACTGACTGTTGACTTAAACTGAAATAGCAACAGGCCCCCTCACTTGTGAACATGCAAGTTACAGCTCCACATCTAGGGGCTAATAACACAGCAGTCTGCTTAACTGTGTTCAATCAAACTACAGTTCTCAGGGACAGACAACTGGGAAGTCCTAGCTGGCGCTGCAATTCAAGTTTGTAACAAATCAAATGAGATAAAGACAACGTGCAGTTGTGTTAGTGTGTGTTGAAGCTAGCGAAGACAGAAATGTTAGAGGAAAAACAACATGTGCGACAAGGAGAAATGTGTCCAAACACCGGCTGCTGTGAAGCGTTAGAGGAAAAAGCTGCTCCTAATAAAAGCACAGAGGATCGTTATTCCAACTCCCAAGATGATTAATGTTCTTTACAACGCAGTTACGTGTCACACAGCAAATACAACAATCGACATTAAAAGTAAATGTGATTTCTTCTCGTTAAGTAGGTCATACGTACTTGAGGATTTGTGGCCCATTCCATATTTGACACACTAGGCCTAAAACCTTTAATATATTGTCCCATCTACCATCACACCAAGCATGCCATCACCCAACACTGCTAAGACTACTGAAAGTGGTTATAATTCGATGCAGAGATGTTTGTTCAACCCAAGAAGCTCCAGCTTAGTTTCCCCCCGCGCCACGACCACATTCTACCACCAGGAGGCACTAGTGTTAGCAGCGACACAGTGAATGCAATGCAGTGACTTGCAGGATGGAAGGCAGTTGCAGCAGCTGAGAGGATTCAAACCAGGTGACACCCAAGCCAGAAGCCAGCAGAGGAGAGCCAGAGTGAAGCCAGAAGGGGACAGAGAGGCTCCGAACAACAATCAAAGACTGGACGGCGGGTGTGTACAGGCTTAGAGATGGAGGTGCGTTTGCTACTATAGCAAAGATAACCCGATGCTACTTAAAATAATGACAAAAAAGCGTTTGCAAATAATTTATTTTACCTATCTTCACGTCCATGGAGTGGATGGCAATATAAAAACTTACGAGAGTGAGAGTCAAGAACACTCAATAATAATAATAATAATAATAATAATAATAATAATAATAATAATTCTCTAAGGTTGAAACTGCCTTGAAGCAGTAAATCTTTTACCATCTTGGACACAAATTAGATAAAACAAAAAATTGCAACTGCCATTTGACCCTTATCTGCTTACTGCACATCTAAGCCTGCACACTCTGCAACCGTCCACTCCTCGGTTGTTTGTCTCTGTTATGTGAGGGTGACATACCTCTATGGCAGTGAGCTTGTCCAGGGTGTTCTGTGGGGACATGGCAGGACTGGCATGGCTAGATGATGAGGGGAAGGATGAAGAGGAGGAGGAAGGGATGGTTGTGGAAGAGGAAGGGGAGTGATGGCTCTGTTGGATAAGGTCTGGCAGGTGGTGTATGCGGCTGGCAAAGCCATTATTCTCTGGGAGGCCGTGGCCTCCGGGGGGCTGAGGCTGGCCTTGGCCATGACCAGGGCCAGCCAAGGAAGTGGAGGAGGATGAGAGATTGACCAACCGCTTTATGTCAACGGTGTTCTGGAAGCAAGAACAGGTACACTTGGGCTCAAGCAAGCAGGTGGAGAGAATGAGGAGATGCATGTTTGGCTGCTAGTCTGCTGCATCGCATCAGGATCCTCTTATCCCGACATCAACACATTCTTTAAATTCCTCTCTGGAGACCACCACTGCTCTGCATGTCGCATTGCATGCAATCTATAACTATCTGATGCAATAGATTACCCGTCTGTAAATGTGAGATGTGAAGTAGCAAGTCTATAATGACAATAAGAACATAGAAAATGGCATGGTACAGCAACACAGCGGAAATAACGGAGAATGAGTGGATGAACGTCTGACACTGGACAAAGAAAACATTTCTATCAACTATATACAAGCACAATGTGCCTTTAACCTAAGAAGAACTGATCTTGTTGAGCAGAACTTCTCATTACGTCTAATTCCTGTCTCCTCCTCTTACCTGTCTGATGACCAGCGTGCCATCCTTGCAGGGTGTAGTGGCTTGGTCGCTCTCTGAGTCTTCGACCAGCATGGTCTTGGCAGACTCCGTCTCACCGTTACTCAGCCTCCTGCAGAAGCCATGGGAATATCTGATGTCGTAACCAGACCAGTGTTAACAGTCATGCAGAAGAGCCATGCAACACTGGTGAATCTCACAATGCACATCGTCTGGGGTCACTATCTTTAACATTATCTGACAAGGAAATATTTATTTAAATATGAAATTAAAGAGAAGATCTGAATAATGTCTTAAAAAGAAACATGAATGCAACAGAATGAACATGAATGCAAACACTGAAACTACACTGGCACCACATGATCACGGTTACACCTACCCAGCCCTGGAGTCCTCAGCTCCTGAGGTGGACTCGTCTCCCGCCTCCTGGTCCACTTCCTCATCGTCTTCCTCGTCGGTGGTGCCCGAATCCTCACTTGAGGAGGAGTAGTCGGTGACCTTGTGAGGAGGCCTCACATCGTCTACCGCACGAAGCTCTTTGGCCAGAGCTGTCAGGTCCTAAGAGGAACCGTAAGGACGTCTTAGAAATACTCAAGTCTGATATTTTGTCAAAACTCAGGTTGTCTAGAATGATGCTTTATTAGTTTTAAAATTTGGTTCAGTTTATGCACCGACCAAATCAAAAAGCTACCAGTCCTAATAATGAGCAAGAATTTAAAACTACACTTAAATATACTTTAATTCCTAAAGAAATAAAGTCATCTTAAGTGAGTTACTGCATAACAGGCTCGTTTTCTAGACAACCTGAAAGGAGCCTTGAAGTCATCCCTCCTCACTTCATGTAAATGTTTTTCCTATTCAACTTACATATACTTACAGCTTCAGGTCTCTGTTTTTGGATTGTTTATTTTTAACCCAGTACTACATTTTTCTACTAAAAGAGACCTGTACTCGAGTCGACATATTTCAACCCCTACCGTAGAGTAACTTCACCTTGGGCTTGAGAAAAAGGCCAGTTTACAACCTGGTCAGACCGGGGTAAGATCCCGGTAAGTCATACATCCGGTGAGTTAAATGGCATATTGTTTGGAACATCAAGTAATCAGATCATAGTTTATTGTTTTCTAATTCTTAGTATTGATCTCTAGAGTCAGTGTCTTGTAAGGGCAAGTTCCCCTCGGCTTGTTTTGCCCTCGCATACTCTTAATAAAACAGCCTCGTGAGGTCAGTGACAAGCAAAAAAGGGAGGAGGGATACTTCCCTGACATGCTCAACAAAGGAAATGGGCCACAGTTTATCCAACGACAAAGCCAGGTGAGATTAGGAGCAATTATGGCAAGTACAAGGAAACAGGAAGTGTGTGTTTGCATTCAAATGTGGCCGCATTCAAATCTAGGCACGGGGAGCTGCTGTAGAAGGTTAACCCTCAAAGTGCTGTGTGCGTTTTATCGATGACAAGCACTAAAGTGAGAAAGAAGTGTGCAGGCAGGAAGACATATGCCGGCAGAAGGCAATCACATCACAGGCAGAGAGGACAGTAACCACTGACAAAACTACAACAAATTACTCTGTTAATCCTCACAAAGGAGAAACAGTTGCTTTGTCACAAACCTTTATCATATAATGCAAGGAGGGGGGCAATGGTGCAAGCAGAGCATAGGTGTGATTATTTAATCTCATTTAATAGGCTTACCACATCAGCCTAAGAGGTTCCCCCAACAATCACGAACCATTGGATTCGTGAGAAGTTGCACACACCAGGTGGTTGAATAATTAGAGCAGTAGAAAATAGAGATAAACACAAGTGGGAAGAAAAAAAAATAGTTTTCACCTATTCAGCATCAAACAAGTTTAACCAGCACTTTAGTAACAGTGGACTTACAGCTGGTCGAGTGGGCCTGGCGAGGTTCTTTTCATCTTGTTTTTTGGGAACATTTTCAGGCCGCTGGAGAGGTGACCCTTCAGATTTAGAGGAAGCTTTGAGGGTACAAAAGGAAGTAGCGTTAGTGAGGGGAAACAGAACTGGGCAAACAGAGCTGGCTCTGAAACGATCTTCAGTTGCCTGAATAAAAAAAAACAGCAGTAAAGGTACTAGAGTGTGAGCAGACAGCGCAGCATAGTAATGTGTAGGAATGGTGGTATTACAGTAATAATGATAATGTACTAATAAGCCGTTAGTAGAGTTGGTGAAATGTAGATGAGCACAGTACCAGGGGACTCACAGCGTGGCCTGAAGCGATCACCAGAACTGGCCTGGGAGCTGGAGTTAGAGGAGCCGGAGGAGCTGCCACTGCCTGGCCGGGGCTGCAGCTTCTCCACTCGGTCCCACAGCGGGCGCTGCTCCACATTACTGTCACAAAGAACAACAATGGGGCTAAGATTGATTCACATATTTATAGAAAAGCTACCAACTAATAGGTAAGCCATTTGATGAAGAACTTTTCTTTTACCTGCCTAATGATTTAATTAAAGCTCTGTAACTACTTAGGATTTTTAACTGAAAGTGAATATAAAAGGTAATTTAATCTGTTAAATACTCTTATAATGGTAACAATAAAACAAACAAAAACATAAACAAAAATTTTATTGGTATTTGGTGAATCTATCACTTTTCTATAAATATATTTAGATATGTGACATTTTCGACCACTCAACATTTCCAGACTTAACTGGCAACACAAGTTCTAGTTCCTATAATACCCTATAAAATCCTTTCTAATTCTGAGGTCTCTTTACTTACACGCCAGCATTCCTCTGTCCGACCTGGCTGCTGGGCTGTGACGGCAGAGGGGACTCTCGGCGCGACAGCACTGGAGACCTGGACGTTGTCCTTACTGGTACCTGGAGGAAACAGATTACAAAAAAGGTCCTCATGCAGTGGCAGGTTTGTGTGTGTGTTAGATGATCCCACTAAAAACAGAAATCAGCGAATGAATAACTTCCAAAATGAACATCTACCTAACAAGAGAATTAACAGTGTCAGCATACCCGTATTCAGATCCACAGTTGCAGCAAAACAGAATGCACTGCGGCATCATCAAGCATAAGCTTCAACGTGTCACTGAATGCCAGAGTAAATGATCTGAACAAATTTTATTGTGACAAGAAAACAGATAAATGTACTTTATTCAGCGATTTTAGCTGCAGACATTGAGCATAACGTGTGACTTACTGTCGATCTTTAAATAAAAATAAGAGAATTTAGAGTCCATAAGAGTTTAGTGAAAATAAATGATAGAAACCAGAGAAGAGCAACATACCCAATATAATTTGATAAACCCATTATTTGCAGTAGATTTCCCCCAAATAATTCTGGCATGGGTATGGACACAGGTAGAAAATCTTTGAAGTGATACAGTACACCAAAGCACCTCTAAGCCCACAACAACAGAGCACTCAGAGAAAGCTGGACTTCACTGTTATGGCAGAACCCGGCTCCTTCACCACACATCAAGCTCAAATGACTGAGTTTTGAATATTGCAAAGTTCAAAACCTCATAATGTCATTTGTAGGGCAAGAAATGCAAAGTTTCCTGGTTTCATTTGAATACAACTTATAGTAATTTTACGACAGTGTTCAGTGTTGATGTTAAAGAAACGAGACTGAACACAGCAAAGCAGACACAAGCAGACACGGTTGTGGTTGAGCAGCATGATAAGTGAAGTGACTGGCATGAGTGAATGAGGGAGAGGAGAGTCAGGGTAAGGAAAGGGTTGGGGGAAGGGGGGGGGCCCTCATCAGCTCCTTACCTTGGGAGGTACCTCCTCGCTGCTGGCCTGGTGTTCGGCCCTAGTATGGGCCTGAGGGTGGTGGAGGGGAGGTTGGGGCTGGGGGTCAGTGCGTGCGGGCGAAGGGTGGTGGTGGTGGTGATGGTCCTGGGAACGCAGGTGGAGTTGTGCAAAGCTAGAGGTCACGCCGCCGGGCTCGCTGAAGGACTGGGAGCGAGAGACCACGGGCGGAGGAGGAGGAGAGGGGGCGGCACTGTTGCTGCTTTTTAGAGCAGCCAGGTGGGACCACTGGACCTTTTAGGGAGGGGGAGGGAGGAGGGGAGGACAAGAGGAGGAGGAGGAGGAGGACAAGAGGAGGAGCGGGAGGGGGAGTGAAACAAGCAGACAACACAGTGAGACATGAGGGAAGATGTGTGTGGCTGTTTTTTTTATTTTTTTTTTTACATACAGCTCTGATTTATACACATGTAGACAAAAGCACAGCACAACACAATGACACACGTTTCACTCATTCACTCAAGTGGCATCTTTATACTGATGCAATTGCTTAAAGGACTAGTTAGGTAATTTTGGAAAATACCATTATTTGCTTTCTTGTCGAGAGTTATAGAATATTGTTCTATATGAAGCTCAAGCAACACTGTTTCATTCTTATGTGTTTCTGTACGGACTAAGCAAGCCAGATATTAACCTTTAATTAAAGAGTTTCAGATGTGCTCAGAGGCAGATTTTTTTCTTCCTTCAGGCATAGCCAGGCAAGCTGTCGCCCCCCGTTTCTAGTCTTGTTGCTAAACTTAACCGGCTGCTGGCAGTAGCTTAAAAATTATCATATAGATATGAGAGCACTAGTGAATAAGTTCATTTCCTAAATTGACAAACTAATCAGTAAAGATAACTACTGAATGCATTTTAAGAAAAACACATTGTGTCATTTCTTACGTAAAAATTATTTAAGTTGCAGGTATTAGTTTGCAAAAGTATTAAAACATATGGTATGATTTTAGTGGACTGTTCAAGTGAAGAAGAACTTTGTCTGTAAACACGCATATTCCTCCACGTTGGCCATTTTAAAACACTCTACATGGGTATCCCTTGTTTTAATTAGTGGCAGGCAACACAACAATGATGTGTTTGGTTTTATAAGCAAAAAGATTGCACGTCATACACACTTGTGTTCGAGCGAGCACTCCTTGCTGTTTGCTCAGACCTCAGAAAGACACTTTCATTGCAGATTACTTTCTATGTTGCGAAATGTTTCCACGTAGAAGGAACAGCAGTTTACGGCCCTGCTGCCCAAAACCGTCTGAGTACACAAATCCAGCAGTGAGGGAGGAAGACAACAGCAGCAGGAGGAAGAGGAAAAGAAAGAGGAGGGGAGGAAGGAGTTACCTGAGGCTCCATGGGCCGGTGCATGGCGGGGGCCTCGGTAGAAGAGCCGCCATTGGAGAATGGTTCAGAGGAGCGGGGAGGCAGTGGGGGCTGCTTGGGAGGAGCGGAAGTCTGAGGGGAGCCCTGAATGTTCTTACGGTAGCGCTCGTCGGCCTGGTATGAGGGAATCGCACAGGGAGAAAATGAAATGAGCATTAGGGAAAATATTTTTATGAATCTCTTTAAAATGGATTTTTTTTAAAAATCAAGGAGAGAGGAACCACTTCTAAAGTTTATAATAACAGTGGCAAAGATGAAACGTGTGCACAGACCATGAAATATGGCCTGCATGCAACCGTGCAGGTTCTGAGAAGACTCATTTACTGTTTAATGGCCTATGCATAGATTTTAAGCCAGAATAGAAATGGTTCCCATCTTCTTGTTTGTTTAATATTATTAATATTATTAGGACTTTTAGGTCTTTTCTCATACTCAGAAACCTTCATATTTGACTGACAACAAACAACAATAAAAACATCTGGTGACAATGGCATCAAACATGCTTGAAGGCCATTCGAGGCAGCCGTACAGACGGAGGTGCATGTGCACAGAAAGAAGTGGACACAGGACTGTTTAAACAAATACATCCTAGAAAATTCTTCTGAATGATAAATGGTGGGAAAGATCATTGTTAATGACACAGAACAGCTCTGTTGATGGTGGGTGTTCTGCATGTTAGTCTGGGCCTCAGCCATCCACATGCAACAGGCCCAATCCACACACACACTGAGAGTCAAAAACAGCCACATTGAACAGATTCACAGGTCGGCAATCCAAGATCAAGAGAAATCCCAAACACTTCTGTATTGTTCTGAGGAGAAAAACGTCAAAAACCTCAGGAGAAAAGGATAAAAGGAGCACTTGATTTTCCTTCTGATCAGAAAGGGCTCAAAAGGCAGTAGATGACAGAATGACAGATGATGGGAACTAAGGAAATAAGTGCTAAAAAGATGCTCATGTATGCAAGAATTGAATTAAATTAAATCATCTTTGTTTTCATGAGGAAACAATAAAAATTAATTCTGACTGTGGAGCCTTAAAGATCTTAATGGAAGTTAAAGAGGAATCCTACAAATTGCTTATTTCTCTTATTTCTCCTTCTCTTGCTCCGCCTGCTTCAAGTGAAAACTGCGACAAAAATATTTCAAACGTCCTAATGGTTTTAGTATTCAAGGAGACTAGCAAGAGTGCAAGAGAGAGAGTGCCAAGAGAGAATAGAGGAGTTTCATTCAGGACATCAAAAGGCCGGTTGCTGGTGGTTGCGAGCCTCTGGGTTTCCATTCTCCACCTTTCTCTCCCTGCTTGATTTATTCAAAGAGTCTGGCTATAGGGAGTGGTTGTAACAAGTTAGTTATTGGTTTGGAATAACACTAAAGCATTCAAAACAGAAATCACTAAATCTCATGTACTTATTTAGGCTAAAGAAAAAACATAATTTGCTGCTCGCACCACCTCTATCATACGATGGCGTATTAGGGCCATTGTAGGTAAAATAAATTAATTATAGAGCCAGGGGAAGAGGGATATATTTGGTGAAAAAACTCTCTAAGATTAGTCATAAATGTATGAGAGATAAACATGAAAAAAACACAAATGACTTCTGTTAAAAATCTACAATGCCCTAATGCACCATTGTACTATCCTCATGGTCACTGAGGCTGCGGAAAGACAAGCAAGAAGAAGCTGGAAAGAGCAGGCAGCGGGGTAGGCAGAGCCAAGGAGGTTCACCTCTCTGATAGGCTGTGGAGGAGGATTACTGACAGGTTCTGCTTGCCTATCAGTCTCCAAACTTTCTGCCTGGGGTGGTTCAGAGTCGGTGGGGGTTTCAGTCTGGGAGGGGCTGGGGGAGTTTGAGAGCTGGCTAGCACAAGTCTCATCAGAATCGGTCTTCTCTGGCACTGCTGCCTGGGGTTTAGTGCTGTCTGAGGGGATTGTCTGAGGGAATTTGGAGGACTCACAAGCTCCTTTTGCTACAGAAACAGGACTTTCAAGGACCTGAGCTTGAGGGGTTGTGGTGAGGACTCTGTCAGGGGGCAGGGTGGAGGTCTGTGGAGGTTTGCTATGGTCTGAAGGGAGTTTGGTCTTGTCGCCTTGTTGTTGTTTGGATTCGTGCTGGAGCGACAGCAGGTAGGCCTGCTCCTGCTGCAGGCGCTTATGGAGTCTCTCGGCCTTGCGCTGCTCCTCGAGCTCCCGCCACTTGAACTCCTATTGCAGAGTGTGGGGTTGATTCAAGGGGGTGAGAAGAGATGGAGACCCGGCAGCCTGCGTCAGTCTGACAAACTTAGGCCGACCAAAATCAGTGCCGTCTTATAAATCCTTTCATTAAAACATTTTTACAGACAGACCTTGGATGCAATTTGCCTGTTTTACACTCCGGAAAAGCATTTTAATTGTAGAATTGTAGAATTTTCAACTCTGAAGCTAACGTGCTGTGTAGTTTGTTATGTAAAACTACACAGTCTTACAAGGGCAATACATGGTACAGACTCAATGAAACAGACTGAATCTAATAATAATAATAATAATAATAATAATAATAATAATAATAATAATAATAATAATTTAAAAGAGTTTGGAGTTCCAATCATCAGGCAAATCAATTGTTTGATTCACCTGACAAAAATAAAGTGAAACGTGATTTAAAAAAATAGGATGCACTGACAAAACATGATACAATGGAAGCACACAACATTTCTTTGTAGTATAAATCAGTGGCTCTCGTCAAAGACCCCTAAACTGACACAAATTAGACCACGGACCCCCATTTGATAAGATTTTGTCGCAGCCAATCTCCTTCTGATAGTATTTTTGCTTTTAGATGTTTTATTACAGAAAGTAACTTAAACCCACCACAATAGCCATACATTCTGTCATTGTGTTACTTATGAATGATATTATAGTGAAAATAAATTGTGCAATGACTCAATTATTTGATGATCTGATGATGACTCTGATTGACAGAGTTTAATCAAAGTACAACTCTAATAAACTCAAAAAATGATTTGTTAAACTTTTCTCAGATTTAACCAGTTTCTCATTATTATGTTGTTGGTTTATCTTTTGATGTAATGATCAAAGTACTTCACTGTAATGTCTACAACAATTTATATAAAAAGAAAATTAATTAAATTACTTGCAATGAAATTAAACTCCAGGAACATTAAAAGTCAACTACCTGCACCTTCAAATCAGTCTTTAGTTACTGTAATGTTGAACTAATAAGTGATTCATTGTAGCTCAACTATAAAGGGAGTAGTGTAATTAATATTCTGGAGGTTATACAGTATGTGGTGTGTGTGTGACTGACCAGCAGTATGGCCTGTTCACGGAGCAGCTGCTCCTGCAGCATCTCCAGGTGTCTCTGCTCCTCTTCCAGCTGACGTCTGATGTACTCCTGTCAATCAAAGCAAAGCAGCCAGTGGGCATTATTGTCATAGTATTATAGGAGACAGTAGACACTACACTCAACATCTAATCTGTCTTATTCTCACAGTCATTCCTTAAAACCCAGCCTGAGTCAGCTCCCTGAATGCACGGATGCAAGGATCTACCAAAGTTACTCTTCTCCTCATGTGATTTAGTTTACAGCCACAGCTTGTGTTGTCTGCAATTTGGTTCTCCATGACCATCATCATCTCTTTCACTATGACTAGCAAATTCCACCTTTCTGGTGTGAGCGGACAGTCATCTCAAAATAAGTATGCCAGAGTCTTTAGTGAGTCTTCACTTGTTATATTGAAGGCAAATAAAATATATTTTAAAGCTGACCTGTTCGCGATCGTTCCTCCTCTTTTCGTCCTCGGCGCGCCGCCGTTCTTCCTCTTCTTTACGTCTACGGTCCATCTCTTCGATACGCCTCTTCTCCTCTTGTTCGCGGCGACGCTGCTCGCGCTCCTGTTGCCTCCTCATCTCCCGTTCACGTCGCTGTTGCTGCAGGGGCAGAGCACAAAAGAAATGTCATCATAACATAAACATGGCTTTGATCAGCCTCATCTCTTGAGAGCACGGTGACACACTCTGTTTAATCCCAAAAAAAACAAAAAACAAACTCTACCTCCTCCAGCCGCCTCCTCTGCTCCTTCTGTTGCTCAATGCGTTTCTGCCTCTCGGCCAGTAGTTGGCGCTTGTACTCCTCCTGCTCACGCATCTGCTGCTCCTGGAGTAGCTGTTGGCGACGCATCGCCTCTGACCGATCCTTGTTCTCCTGCTGCAGGCGGATGAAGTCGCGGCGCAGAGTTGACTCACCTGGCACATTGACAATGGAGCTGGGCAAAATGGGGACATAACGGGTAGATTAGAGAGACACTGGGTTAAGTTTGTAACGTATCCAATATATATCTTTTTTAGACAATACCTGGGCTCTCCCTCCTGCTCTGGGGGATCCTCTTCCTCCTCCTCACTGCCACTGTACTCGTACTCTGTCTCATCTGTACAAGTTAGAATAAGAACTCTAAACCTCATCACAACTAAAAACAATCCGTGACATGAGATTTTCTTTTATACAAAATGCTTCAAGGTTTTCTGCCTCAATAAAAAGAGAAGCAAGGTTGGCAAGTGAAGACACAAAGAGACTGACGCACCTTTCTCTCCCCTCTTCTTCTTGGTACGGTCGATGTGGTCCTTGAGCTGAATGCGGACTTGCCTCTCGTTGGGCTGGTCTCGGATGAAGGGGTGCTTCAGCAGCTGCTCCGTCGGGGGGCGCTGCGTGTAGTTCTTCACCAGACAGCCCTCGATGAAACTAAAAAACTTTTTGGACCTGTGGGGATTGTAGAGGAAGAGCAGGAAAGAGGAATCAGAGAGAAACGCAAGAGTCATTTGCCAGAGAAGTATTTCCGCCGTGAAAGGATAGAGCACATCCAAGGACCCTAACAGGAACGGACATTTCTGCAAACAGGCTCTGATTCTAAATTACCCAGCCATCTTAACAACACTCACTCCCTTCATGTCACTGAAACTCTCCACAGCATGACAACAGCCTCTGGTTTCTCGGTGTTAATTGAAGTTTATGCATGTAGACAGGCAGCATCAAAGCTTTCATCACATATATACCATGAAAACTCTGAAACATTGGGCACAGTACAATGGAATTATCATCACCACTGCACCTGCTGCAATAAAGGTGTGGGTTTATTTCACGTTCAATTAAACTATTTAAAAATGAAAAAATCTCAAAGCAAAACAATCTACGATTTAATGCAAGAATGGATCCATAATAATATAGAAGCTTATGCATACCACAACTTCTGTTAAAACAGGAACTAACGGATCTCATCTCTACTGCCAGTTTTAAAAAAAAAAAAGAAAAAAAAGAGTTGGAGTTTTTTCTGCAGTGTGGCCAGAGCAGCGCTGCAGTGAGTGCCAGAAGAGGCTGAGCCTGCCAGAGAAGGTGTACCACAGATGTTCAGCTCAGAAGTAAAGCAAAGAGGAAAGGCCAAGCTCTGGATTCAAGCCTCTAAAGCTTGCTGGTCTGAGGTCAGAGATAAAATAAAAATGCACAGGAGTACATATAAAGAAGCAAGTAGGAAATCTATACATAAAATCTCTCATAAGAACCTCCAATGTCACGTTTTTTTTTTTTGCATGAAAAGAGGATTATAAAGGAAAGAAACACGCATGCACAAAGAACACAAACTTTCTGGGTGGTACTCACCATTTTTTAGATTTCAGCCTGGGAGGAGGGTTTCTTGGTATGAGGAACAGCGCACGCATGGGGTGCATGTCACAAAGGGCTGGAAGAAGACACACAGATGCACAATGTCAATAAGAATTCAAGAGAAAGAGAAACTAAAGACTAATATAAAGAAAAACTGGCACTCACGTGGCGCTCCTTCAGCCATTTCAATAGCTGTGATACCACAAGACCACAAATCACTCTGCAAGAGAAGACGCCGCCACATTAGCCACATGCACACGTGCTCAGACAAATCAGCGCGTTCACAGGTGCTATCCTCCTGTTTCACACAATGATATAATGTCAATGGTTTTGAGAGCTTGAGACTTCTATGGAGGCTCTTACTCTGTAATCATATGTAGCGTCTGGGTTCTCGTCACAAGCAATGACCTCTGGGGCCATCCAGTAAGGGGTCCCGATGAAGGTGTTTCTCCTCCCCACTGTCCGATCCAGCTGAGCACTCACGCCAAAGTCAACTAGAGAGAGAGAGAGCAGAGTGACAGTCAACAGGGTGTTCATGTTCTTAGACTGAACCTGAAATGAAATTTCAGGAGATAGTGGGGGATTTCATCACTGTCATTTTTATATCTGATCCGTCACAGCTGATGCTATGAGACCAATTCATGTTTAAAGTTTTCATCCCTAATATTTTAATCAAATCAAACCCTATTTGTTTTTTAGTAATAGACATTCAATGTACAGTATTTATATTCTGGAAGTAGTTCTCTTTATGGTGGTTTTCATTGTTTGTGGCAGAGTCCGCCATTCCCTTGCAGGATTCAGATTGTGTCCCCTACACATGAGGGATCTCCAGGAAATAATGAAAGCATCACCACATCAACTGTGAGTGAACTATTAAGAAGAGTTTTTTTGGAACAATAGAGGCCTCTGATTTAATTTTCTAGGAAAGGGAAATGTAATTTTGGAAATGGAGGTTTGCTATAAAATGGTCAAAACTATAAATTTAAGTGGTAAAACATCACTGGTTTGTGGAGGAAGATGAACTGCAAGTCAGATGAAACGGCCTATTCTTTCTGTTGTGGAAACTGACTAAAGGAGCCTATAGACTGTGAGATGACAACAATCATTGCATGTCATGCTGATCAAAATCAATTTTGAGGCATGTCAGATTGCAGGAAGAATGCCTGGTGAATCATATCACTACAATGTAAAAGAAAAAACCCAGATGCAATCAGACACATAACAACAATCCCTGTCATCCATCTGCACTGCTCTCATATTTTTGAAAATGTGGAGAAACAACAGAATTGAAACAATCTTTGGTGATCGAGGCCTGAAAGGGCCCTGAAAACGCTTTTTGTCATCCAGATACTTGGTAATATGAGTGACGGCGTCCTACACAAATACACAATTTTCTGACCGCAGTTTTGGTCATTTCACATTAGAGACCTTTACATTTGTTGGCCCTTTCTTTTCTGACAGCTTTGAAGTGGAAGGGGCTCAGTTGGAAAACCATAATCCGTGTTCCGAGTTTAGCTGCATTTGGATGTACAACAAAATGTAACGACAGTTGGGGGATTGTTTTTGAGGGGCTTTAAATCAGCCAGTACGGGACATGACACTACCAACCATTGTTTTTGTTTGACAACCAAAGATTTCACCACCGTTTCTGTAAAGATTGTCAACTTTTAACTTTTGTGGCACTGATCCACTCACCTAGTTTGACTTCAGCATTCTCAGTTAACAGGACATTCTGCCCCTTTATGTCACGATGGATGACGTGGTGGGCATGTAGGTGGGCCAGACCCTGAGGAGCAGAGAGACACAGGACATGAGTAACTGTGGAAGGGGAGAGGAGAGGAGAGGAAAGGGGACAATGAGAGAGACAATGAGCTCACTCTGAGGATCTCTCTGGAGATGTAGGCGATCCAGTCTTCCTTCAGCTGGTTCCCCTTGGTGTTCTTCACCAGGTCTGTGATTGAACCAGCTCCACAGAACTCCATCACCAACTAAGAAACAGGGATATGATATAAATCATCAGAAGATAAGTCCATGATATCTGATCAAACAATAATACCCTTTAATGCATGACCCTTGAAAACACTGCCCAAAGAGACCACAGTAGTATGAACTACAAGAAAAAGAAAATACTAAGAGCATTGAGAAGAAAAGAAAAATTGGATAACTGAAAAAAGGAAAGTTTGTGGAAGAAAGAATCATGGAAGCTACATTTTTTTCTACCTTCTTCTTTTCTTACTGACCCTTAATTACCTGAATGGATTTGAGGACTTACCCATAGCTGGTCATCGTGTCCCGGCGGGCTCTTCTTAATGAAAGCACCGTAGTAGGTGGCTATGTTTCGATGGTGGGAATACTTCTTCAGCATATTGATCTCCAGTTTAATTTCTTCCTCCTCGTCCTAGACACACAAACACACACACGCGTTACAGAGTAAAGTAAAAAAAGAACAAGAGGGTGTTTATCCTTCCACTGGAAAATCTTTATGCCGTAATACAATAATCAGTGTGTGGGCATCGGCCTTTAATCATCATTTGGCCTCGGCTGACATTTCATTTCAGACCCAAATCAATTTACTTCAATATTTAGGGTCATAGCAAGTGTCAAGCATTGGGACAACGCCCTGGTGGGGTTTCATTTCAGCTTGGCCAGGCCCCATTCATCCTGCATCTAGGACTCAGCTACAGAACAATGCAGTATGATTTGTCTAAATGATTCCTTTGTTTAGGGATTAATGATGCATGAGTGAGTCTCATTGTGAGGTGATGTGTACAGTAGCCATTAGCGTTATTCCAAGTAAAAAATAAAAAAAAATAAATATACATTGGATCGATGGCAAATCCCCCCACAGATAATACATTTGTATCAGGCTGATATTATCCTGATTACAGCCGTTTAGAGCTGGGAAGGAAGCCAGATCAACTGCCAGATGTAGCTTTGATGCAGTGTTAAGTGAAGTCTCTGTTGGAAATGACCTTTAGCGCAAGTAAAATAAGTAAACCGGTTCAGTATCAAGTCTTCATAAAAAGGTCATAACTAGCTACAGTGCTAACTCCCTGCTTGAACCCAGTAGCAAGATGAAAATGATTAACAGTGACAGTGAGTTAAACACACGCTGGGATCAGCCCGCCTGTGGTTCTCTTTATGGTTACATGGCCACTCCTATAGAAAGTACAGTGGGAGGAGGGGGACAGAAACCAACGGCGGGGGTTGTACAGCCATCACTGCAGACTAGAATGTGTGAGGTTTGCTTCTTCTTATTAACAGTGATATTATTTCATTTATCACCAGGCTGCTGCACAGCACCAAAATGTGAAAGAAAGGTGATGCTATGTGTGAATGTTACCATACAGCAGTGTGCATCAAATATAGCAAAATGGCAGTTGGCTGTCCATGCAGGCGGCCATACTGCTGCTGCATGACTCGTTTGAGTTGACGTAAGCCTTTCTGTTGTGCGCACCCTCCATCTCTGCTGTGCAGCTGTTGGATTATCACACTCCCGACAGTGAAAGCCTCGCTGCCACAAGTCAGGTTGTGAGGTGGGGGAAAGACTGACACAATCATATGGTGATGTGTGTGTTAAAGATAAAGAGGAGGAGGAAAGGAGCTTCGTATTCCCTCATATCCTCTGCACTCAATCAAAATACACACACATAAAAACATAAAACGTAACTAATCTGTGGTACTAGGTCGCACATTATCTTCATGCTTTAAGATGCATTCAAGAAGCAATAATAAAAAGGTATAAACTAAATAAAATACACCTTTCTTCAAGCGTAATTTTTTATGGTCATTTCATTTTTTTTATTATCATATGGACAAATTTTGTTTGTTTTCAAAAAAAGCCATGTAATACATTTTGGAAAACCACAATTTTAAACAAAGCCAACATCCTGGTTAAAAAGACTTTAAATCCTGTGTCCCAAACTGCAAAAACCAAACCCAGCCTTTACCAAATTGAAGGGCAAAGCTCTAATCGGCCATTCATCTCTATACCAGACGACTGCTAATGCTTTTAATACATAAAAAAATTAAACGAAAGTAGAGAGGCATCCATTTTTAGCTTCAGGGGCTATATGGCGGCACAGAAGAGGAGCGGAGGAACGTTTGGATTTGAGAATGTGGAGCAGGGATGAGAATGTGGGTCAGAGTGACACTGGACAGGCCAGCGTGCTTGTGGATGAGCTCTGCAGGCAGGACAGAGGAGAGAGCACAACATGGCCTCACTAAACCACAGCGAAGATGAACAGGTTACGAGATGAGGAAACCCACTTTAGTGTGATTAAGATGCAACAAAGTTAAGTCAAGTCACAAATACCTTGTTGGGTTGGTCACAGATGGATGTTTTAGCATTACTATACTAACTTGGAATATCTGTAAGAATATATTCTCTACCCATCCGGGTGCTTTTTAATGAGTAACTATGAAGGCACACGCCCAGTATTACTCACTGTTAGTACGGTGCTAAATACAGCCAAGCTCTGTCACAGGAAAACACACATAAAATGTGTTGTGTAAGGTGTTGGGACGCCGTGAGCCTCCAGAGTAGCTTCAACGCACCTTTACTTGATTTTAAAAGGTCTCTGAAACTTTACTTTGAGTCACATCGTTTTCGCACTGATTAAATAAATCAGTGAGCCCTCGTGCCATGTACGGGAGCATCTGCATTAATTAGTTCTCTCAGCTCTCTCTCTTATTTTTCCTTTAATATGTCACCTTCATTACAAAACTAATTTTACTTTAAAATGAGACGCAACAAGCGGCAATCATTTTCACAACATATGGTGAAAACAGGTTTAGCCTCAAGTGGGCACGCGCTGTGTGCAAAATGATTTCCATTCAACAGAAGCAGTGTTGTCATCAAGTTACGACATGTCTAGAAGGAGCACCTACAGTAGTGTCCTGTCGCACAGAACAGGAAACAATTGGGCAACATTCTCTGTACCGGTTATGCATGATAACAAATCAGCTAGTGTGCAACTCTGACTCATCCTGACGTAGGTTTATGTGAGGAGTGGCAGCAGGCAAGTCGCGGCACATGGGCTACTGCTGCTGCGTCAGTGGCCTCTTTCGGGGGTTATGCTGATCACAGTGCCAGTGTATGTTGGGAACATGTGGTGGCAAATGTGTCCTTATAGAAATATGCGTGGGTGAAATTTAGCTGATGACTTTAGACTTTGCTGCCCCAGGGTAGACGATGAAGCCCTCAGTGCAACTCGTTCACCAGTAAGGCCTGTCATTGGTGCACCAGTTACACCCATATTCCTCCATCATTATTATGGCAATGTGGGTGGTTATGCCCTGCTGGCCTTCACTGCTACACTGAAACCTTCTGCTTTGTGTTTCTGCATATGTGCATGTGCGGTTGTGTGCCTGCTGCAGACAAGACCTCCCACGGCTGAGGGCAGCCTGCTGGTCGCTAAATGACGCACTTCACTCAATAAGCATCCTGTTGCCTCTACCCTTCCCCTGCTGTTTATGATTTGGGGGGGAGGGGGTGGGGCTCATAGCAGAGCATGGCATTTTCTCCTCTGTTAACTCAAAAACATTTCAGACGTCAGATCCGATGGAATGCCTACTGATTTTAATATCAACCAGGCAATAAGTCATATCCAAGTATAATGTTGTAGAGCTGATATGCTTCACTTTGTTCAGTACAACCCACAATTCACAATACAAAAGGGGGTGAGGGGGCAATCCTCTGGAGTTGAAATAGAGAAGAAAACCCCTAGCAATAACTTCATCACTTCAAGTTCTTAAGTTGCGACAAAAAGCTCACCAAACACTTGTCATGACTAATCTGTAAATCTGTGGATAGGCCAGGCAACACATGCATGTGAAGCCAGTGACTGAAGTTAGGCTAAATCATGTTATTTATAAGATGGACTTTGTCCAATCAAGCAATAAAATTGTTTATATACGTCATAGTGTGGTGTGCCTAATTTGCATTTCATTGCATCTTCTGTGACGTGACTGCCGCATATACATTGTGGTGTTGAAGCTGAAACCATATGTTGTTTGGCCTCACCTCTGTGACGTCCATGACTTTGATGGCAGCCAGCTGTCCAGTCTTGACATGTCGTCCCTGTGAAAAGACAAAACAGAGGTGAGCATCCACGTTCATTTGGCAAACGTGTCAGTGTCTTCTTAATAATGTATTTGAAGATGCCACTCTGAGCTCTGGGAAATTGTGATGGCTATTTTTCAATATTTATGTAAATTGCTGCATTTAAAAGACAAAATAATCCATTTATTGAGAAAATAATAGACTGATAAATTCCTCTAACTGCTTTTTATATGTCACAAGGCGATCAGTTGTTTAATTGTTCTCATGAAAGATCACAATCTCAAACCAGATAGATCCCACAGTATAAGTAAACCTACTATATACAGAACATACCACACATGAGCATATTATTCCCAAACTATGTAGTCCCAACATTCCCAGACTTCTCTGCTTTCCTAACACCCTACTGCCACTCCTTACATAAACAAAAGACCGAAATAGAGGCCTCTCTGCACCCCATCCCTCCCACCCTGCAACCCCAAGAGGAGATAAAACATGGGACATTTTTTGGGAGCTGGCCCAACTGGGTATGGGTATTCCCCTTCTGTCTCTTTAGGACAGCACAGCAGGGATACAGCTGCTTTGTGTCTCAGCAACTGTATCAGGGACACGTGCATCCAATACACTGTGCAGAGCCCGTGCACGGCGGTAGAAGGAAGACGCATGTAAATGCACATTCGTTCACACAGACACACATGTGAACGCCACCATCACCTTCGCCATCGCATTCCATAGTCAATTGAAACTGTATGGATTATGACAATCAAAGCCATGCGGGCTTAGGGGCCCTTTCTTTTCACAGGGTAGGAGAGGGGGATGAGAGGGACACTTTACAATGCCTTTAATCCTCTCCACTTTGATCCCAGGGGTCGCTGCTAAAAAATACAACACTGAAGCTGACATTATGGCCGTCAGCTCCACATGTACTCGCTGCTAGCGATGATGCAGGTTGCTTGGCTGCGTTCACTGCTCACAGGTGTTACCAAGAGGAACTCAGTAGTCATCCTTACTTTTAAAAGGTACTATTGTATTATTCAGTGGAAACAATTAATCATTTAGTCAATTAGCTGAATGACAGGAAAGTAATCTGAGACCATTTTGATAAGACAATGTAACTTTTGGCAGAACAAACATCCTATTCTTCCTCTTACAAATGAAGCTCATAAGCAATAAAATGCACCTTTGCTCATTTCAACATGCTTAGGCTACAGCCTCTCTTGGTCTGGTGCGACCTGTAGCTTGTTGTGGCAAACTTTACATACATTGCTGTAACACAGACATCACTGGGTTATTTTGTTGGCTTCATTTTCCATTTATTCTCCCACTCATTCTCAGTCAGGTCACCTAATCATGGTGTCTTCAGAGCAACAGACTGTAAATAATATTGTGCCATCATCGTGTAATTGCTGCTTGTGGCTGCTAATCAGCAAAAAACTGCATAGCTTTGCTCCAAATCATTAAATTCACTGTTCACAGCCACTCAAATGAAAATATTTGCTGGTTTTTGCAGGTCAGATGAATATTTTGGGTTTTGGATTATTGGTCAGACAAAAGACATCAGCTTGAGAAATAAGTCGCACGTCAATAAGGATTACAAATTGTTACTGTTACTACATGAATCACAATTTTGATTGTAGCTACAAACCCCAAGCAGAGAGTCAACACTGACTCCATGGCACTGCATTTTCTTTTCTCTTATGACGGCAATCAATGTTGTTAAAAGCCCTCTAAGCCCACACTAAGTGCAAACACTGCACCTGTAGAGGTTAAATGGTCTTAATCTTAAAATTAAGCAGAAAGAAAAAAAGGGGTCAGGAATTGAAGAATCAAGACGCCAATTGTGTTTCTGCGCTGATAAACCTCCTCTATTAGCACTACTCACTCACTCTGTTGAGTTGAATACTTTTTGGAGACAAAGATTGCTTTGATCCAAGCATGTAATCACAGAGAGGCCATCCAGATACTTGTGGGATACAGCCAGCTCACTAACAATGCCATTTATCTCTCTTTTTGTCTGTTAACAAACCAAAGTGGTGGATTCTTACAATTTTGCATTTGACATTTGCCTAGATAAATGTGTGTAAATGTATGACAGCCTAGCAGAAATGCCTGTTTACATTGGGTTTATTGATGATTTGAAGATATGTGTTTGGAAGAGAAACCAGGAGGTGAGAATACAAAGTGTTTTTTTGCTATGATTCAGTCTGTGAGCCTGAAGAATTTATGGTCATAATAAACGCGTCTCAGCTTCTGGGTGGAGATAGGGTTATTTAGGCCATAAGGTTATTGCATTTTGATACCACAAAAAAACTGGGTTACACAACATTAGCACATGAGTAATAAGAGTACTACTTACTTCATCCGCCTATTGCTGTTGATGTACGGAAAACACTGAGTGGTTACTTGGGACTTAATTACAAATGATGTGAATCAGCACAAATTAAAGAGGCAAGCTTTGGGAAAGTTGGATATGGAGAAAGGACTCTGCCAAGCTCTAAGACTAAATTCTCCATTCATTTGTGGTAATAATTAATTTAATTAATTCATTAAAATATTTTGACTGTAATATACAAATCTTGCAAAATATCAGTCAACATTAATTTTAATCTTCATAAGCACATAAGGAAATTAATAAGGATATTCTGCCAGACACTGAAACCATGCTCCTGACCTGAGTTTCAACATGGATCTGGCACTCCTCTGCTTTGGTTGGGAAGGGCAGGTTTTTGCACTATTATTAACTTATTACAGACACTGGCGACTACTTCTAGCCCTCTGAGCTGTAAATTATGCCCTCCTTAATAACAAGGATATTTAGTTATTGAGCTTAACGGCTCGCACAGCATAATTTACGGCATTCAATGACTGACTTAAAAAAAGAAATGCAGCAAGTGACATATTGAATTTAACTAACGAATAACGGCAAAACGTAATGAATTTGTAGTCCATCATAAGTCTATGGCATAAACAGAGATTGACCAAAAAATGCACCAATGCAGACACTTACTAATTCCTTCTGATCCAATCTATGCAACCATTATCAAAAACAGACTTTTTAAATGAAAAACTAATACACAATGTAATGTCAATGCTAACTTGCCTCTTGTCATGAACTGACTGACAACATCATGACAACATTTTCCGTTCTCTACTTTTAAGGCCAGCTGTCCTATATATGGCTCAACAGATGAGTGTTTTAAAAACAGATTAATCTGTTGATTATTTTTTACACTTACCTGATCAATTGTTTTAGGCTAAAAATGTCAGAACATAGTAAGAAACAACAAGGTAACAACTTCACAGAGCCAACGGTCGAGTCTTAAAATGTCTTGTGTTGCCTGACCAAGAGCCCCAAATCAACTTACAACATTAAACACAATAGTTTTCACATTTTGATAAGCAAAATCTTTGCCATCTTCCCTGATACAAAACTCAAGCAATTAATTAATTAATCAATCAATTAATTATAAAACTGTTGTCGAACAAATCATTAATCCACTGATCGTTTCTTTTCCTGTGGCCCCTGTTACAAACCCTTGAACAAGGCATGGGTTGATCGCTGGAGGGCTGCGGCTAGGGCCTACAGGGCCCCTTGAAGCAGCCAGCTGGGCGTGGCTGTGGAGGGGTTATCTGAGGCACTGAGCTATCACTCAGCCCTCCCTGGCCTCCATCTCCACTCCTCCCATCGCAGCGCTTCTTAACCATGGCCAGATGTGCTGCTGGCCCTTCTCCAGCTCAGCACTAAACCACTGACTGACTTATTGCCTTTAGAGCCAGAGACATTAAGTTACAATCTACCCTAAAACAAAATGCACGAGTGTATGGAGGGCTCAATTAATAAAACTGTGGAGACGAAATCTCACTCAACGCTAGAAACTCGATAAGAGCTGCTCAAACAGGCTGCTCTATTAAACGGAGTGCTGTCATAAGGGGTTTGTAGAATTTCCCGTTAAATGAGCATTATTACACAAGCATGTATAAACTACAAAGTGTGCCAGTTAAAGAAAATACACGTCAGGTGTCACAGTGTTTCACCTTTACTCCAGAATCGGTGTGTACATAAAACACACACAGTTCTAGATCTTTGTTTGGAAACCAATTATTCGTGCTTTAGGGTGGATTTCCACTTAAGGAAAGTGAGCACTAATGCACAGCAGTATCATTAGTGGTCTGCCCAGAGGAGTCGGGGTGGACAATGGGGGAGTACAGTTTCCCATACACTTTTCCACAAGGCTTGTATCGTGATTGACCAGAACACAAAGAACCTCTTCCCTCCCTGCATCATTCACGTTAATGTAACATCAATTACAACCATTTCAAAATGCTGACAGGCTTTCAAACAAGGTGAATGTTATGTTCCCCCAACCCGCAACAAGACTCTTGGCCCACGCTGCCATTGCACAACAGAGCGCTGAAAATGAGCGACATGCTTTCTAACTAGCCATGTAGGTGCAAAACAAACTTGGTTTCATATTATTAGTACACACAGCGAGGAAGGGAGAGAACTGCTGGAAAAGGTCACAGGTGAGTGTGTGAGCCTGTAGTGCCGCGTTAATGAGGGATGGATGACCCCTCGCGCAGGGTCATGTGAAGATCTAAGGTGACATTTGAACTGGCAGAGTGCGTGGGTGGGTGAACAGAAGGTGATAAACAGGCAGGTCAACCCCCCCCATCCACCTTGGGAAGCAGATGCAGCGGCACAAGATGTATAAACTCAAGTCCATTTCAAAACTGGACGATGCACACACACTTCTGCCTACGCTTTCCACAATACGCATCACATAAATGCTGGGGAAAGGAATGATCAATCAGCAGTAAGCAGCAGCACATGACATCCAGGGCTGTGCCTTGCTCCTGCCTCTCTGGGCTCTACCACTTTTTATACTGTCGCTGCATACCAGCACACTGACCCAATTCTCACACACACTCAGCCTCTGCCCTGCTCCTCCACTCCAGCACTCCCCAGGGAAGTGAGGATGGAAGCGTCAAAGAAAAAGAAAGAAATGGTGATGAGCCTGGACGGAGGACGAAAGAAAGGGAGTGGAGAGGGGAGGAGAGAAGCTTTGAAAAGGGAAGGACGACATCGCACAGGCTAGACCAAAGATAAAGTGTGAACGCAAAGTGCAAGCACACACAGGAAGCTGAATAAGAGTCTCAAACAGGAAGCCGGTTGATGTGACTGTACGTCTATTGATCACAGTGCAGTAGGCTGCAGTAATGGATCAAAGATGTATTGGTTGAGCTTTTCCTCAGGACGCTCAGGGTGTAAAAGTAAAGTAAAAATAAGCAACAAACTAATGCTGTAAATTTTGGCAATTATGCAATTGATAGGTACAGTATGTTAACTTTACTTGCTAGTTTGCAGGTTTTTAAATAAGGAAAGTGGGATTCCCACAGTGAGAAAATATCCTTACCCCTGTTATGATGTCATTAAAGTAAAAACTAAAAGATGAGCTGTTGTCTCGGAAGCGGTTTTTGACTGCATGTGGTAGGAATAGGAGCAAGTTGAGTGGATCTTAAAAAGAAAGAGGATTTTACTCTGGAGAAAATCCCATCCCCTTGATTTGAGCTCAGGTGTTCCCACTACATGAGAGGATCTATTTGTCCCAGCACATTAGCACATTAAAACAAGACATTTCTTAAAAAGAACCGCAATCTTGAAGAGAAAAGAGCTGTCATGGAAAGGCACTGGAGAAAGACAGGCCAGAGACTGTCTCGTCTGCCAGCGCCTTTGTGTCTCATCTCAACACCACTCGGGTAATGAGGTGGCTCAATGAGTGGAATGAACACACACACACACACACACACACACACACACACACACACACACACACAGACACACACACACAGAGAGTTTTGTTCAGGCAGCATGGCCGGTCAGGGGACGTTGCGGGTCTTGTGACACCCATTAGGGAGGGAGAGGGTCACTGTGGGGGGAGATGGGCACAAAAGAGATGTACTCTGTGTGTTGCTTGCTTGAAATGTATCACGCATGACATTGGACTCTTTAAAAAGAGCTCAAACTAATGTACTTGCAGTAACACAGTGTGTGGATAATAGAGCAAGGGTGAGAGTGTGACACAACATGGGACCGTGGCCCCTTTTGCAGCCTCGATTCTGACCTAAAAGCTACACAGCCAATTAGCACTGAGGCTCTTTACCAATGAGCCCCATACAGGAGTCATTCATTAGGCAAGCGGGCGAGCCCTTCACTCCCACAAGGTCCAGCAGTGGCTTTGCAATCTACTGCTCTGCAAGCAGCAGGTCATTAGTAGCAGTAGGCTATATTAATTAAATTAAATCTGACTGGAAAAATAGTCAATCCTACATTCCACATATTCAATTAAGGTGGTCAGTGTATATTCAATATTTCAATATTACAGCTACGCCAATATCTGATGCTTCCTTTTCATTTACAATAGAAACAAAGAAACCTAAAGTCTGTCAAAACATGCACACACATCTAAAGTGTTACCATGTTAACTATCTGATTTACTGTCAGCTTTGATAATAAAGATGGCAAATGTTACCGCTGAACATGTTAAAGTTTATTCTGGCAAACAAAAACCACATTTGAGGGATCCTTGCCAAAAAGCTCTATGAACAAAAAAATACTATTGGCCAGTGCATCATTATCAGATATTGTGTATTTAAAATATTAATACTGTCTGACCAATACTGGATTATTAACCCTGATGTCTTCATAAGACAGTATTAGACTCTTCAACAAACTTGCTCTGTTTCAGGACTGAAGCTGGACACCCACAGGGGTCGATGAGTAAAACTGAAGTCAGACAACATCTACCGCACACTTCATGGCGAGCTGATGCACCTACTTGGCATGATTTAAAGTGCAACCCTGTTTGCAGTATAAAGATTTCAGCACCGGGGCGTATTTTATAAAATCCACAATCCTCCGTTTCTAACAAACATTCAAAGCACCTTTCTGCTTTGATCACTGATAACCACTGCCTTGAGGTAAGCGCCGGTCTCGCCCAGCGCCATATGGCACTAGTAGGCATTTAACAGATTGCGCAAGATGATTGTGCTCCCTCCTCAGCAGCAGCTCCCACCTCTTGTGACCGTCAGGCATAGCGAGCCCCCCTGAGGACAGAGCTACTAGTCCTGAGGGCACGGGCGAGGCTGCCCCTAAGGTTGGAGGAGAAAACAAAGGAAGGAGATGGAGGACAGTGCTGAGAGAGGAGGAGCTGGTGAGCTACAGAAATATAGCATAAGCTGCTCCTGAATAAACTTGCTGAGGGAAATTTGTCTTTAGCATATGAAATCACTGGATAAGTGCGCCTACTAGAAAAGCATGTTATGTGTAGTGCATGTGCACGGTAGAAAATAAATCCTATTTCTATTTGGTGCTTCTGCTTTGGTGAGTTTTCAGCCACATGACCTCGCTGGTAATTGTCAGCAGAAACCCCCCCGTTCAATTCACCATAGATTTTATCTATTGGAAAAACACAGACATGGTGGTTTGAAAATACTGGTGGGCACAACCTTGGCACAACCCCGTGGATGCAATGCAGGCATGGAGTCAGGTCAGCAGGAGCTCTGGTGCCTCAGGCCTGACTATATATGGCCATTCTGTGGAGCAGGGGGAATCTTCCTTGCATACCACGCACAATTTGAGGAATCGTGTCTTTTTCTATGTTATCATTACTCTCGCTCTCTTTTTTTTAATCCCTATATCCAGAGAGAGGCACCTGAGATCCTCTACTGAGCCAGCTGGATCGGTGCCAGCTGATAAAGAGTGAAGGAGGGAGAGAAACTCAGAGAGAATCTTATGCGAGAGCAGTGCTTTCAAATAGTATGGCTATGAATGGATGGCTGCTGAATTCAAAAACCCTGCAATAGCATTTTACTGCTAAAAAAACCCCAAACTAAATTATGTGGTTAAATTCACTCGTATACATTTTCACAACCATACAACTACAACACTTTTCAAACTGATGAATCACTTATGGTGATAACACTGAACACAAGTGTGTTCAATCTGTATAGATCCAGGATTCTATTTCGGCCAGCTGGCCAAGGCAAAATTAAGTGCTTTTTAAAAAGGGATTTTAAGCTATGAGGTTATTTTCCTTATGGCCGTCAGTCAAAATCTGCAGCACTGTGTTTTCAGACTGTAATCTGGCCCCACTCCAGGTTCAACGGCTGCCCTCTTGGCAGAGAGTAGAGCTAGCCTGCACAGCATGGCCACAAGAACCTTGACATGGCTTTTTGGGGTCTTAGAGAACAGCTTGGTTCTTTAATTTTCTGAATAAGCTGCAAGCAGTGCAACACAGCAGATACATAAATAGGTTTTGGTGGGATCTGATCCTTGGCCAGCAGTGATAGGTCTTAATCAGGTCTACAGCTGAGTGTTGTAATACAGTGGAAACACCCCCATTTTCTAGTTCTCAAGTGTTAAATGTTCAGGAAACAAGCAGCTGTACAAGAACGTAGTCATGCGTTCTAACTGTCAGAAGTATGATTTAAGTCAGGAACTATCTGATCAAAGAATAAGTGAACAAGACTGCAAATGTAACCACAGACCTTCAAAGTTAATGTCTGCTGCTTGCCACATCCTAAAAGACAGGGAGATGTATCATTACACTATCTCTGTGTGCTAATTTTAAAAAAAAAATCCTTTGCAATGCACCAAAACCCATGAGAGTATCCCTCAGTGAAAAGCTTGCAAAACAAATAGTCTCCATATTCCTATAGCAAGGTCTTTATGATAGAATAACAACACTGTATATGATCTACGGATAACATATCGGTACGGTGAGCAGCAGCAAGAAAGAAATGCAAAAACTGCACTTATACGGTTGATATTTGTTGTGAAAACTAACTTTAAACTCAGTATTTACCAGTATTTCCACTCCCTAAAGCCCGCCTTGAATAACAAAAAAAAAGAAAGTCAGAGGGTAAAGTCTCAAAGAAATCAAAAGTCACCACAAATCAAAGAGTAAAGAAGCTTGGTCACATTGTGTTAACAAAAAAGGGCCTTGCAATCTGTGACCAAGTGCTTGACAAAGCAGAAAAAGGCCTCAGAGGGAGAAAAACTCCACCCCGTTTTCAGTTGGGGGGCTGTTGTGATTATTCAGTCGGTTGGCGTTTGAAACCCTGCAGACAAACTCCTCCTTTCTGCGGATCTAACTGACTGACGGACAGAGAGACCCAAAGAGCGAGGGGACAAACTCAGCTTTGTGAGAGCGGTGGGCAGGTTCTGTCTGGAACCGGACAGCTGCTCTTCAACCAGTTGCAGCCCCTCCCTCACCACCACCACGCTCCCATTGCACATGCTCACAGGCCACATGCTCATTCAACTGGTTAACATGACAGTCAAAGCACTGGTCAATGTCTAGTCGAAAGGAGGCTACTGCAGCAAACTTTAGCATTAGGCTACAGCAAGCTATGACTTTGCTTCCCACAGCTTGGCTTATCTCTGACAGGCTGCTACGACCGTGTCTTTGTGCCAACCGCAGGCTAATCTGACAGCCCTCTCTTGTACGAGCTCCATTCCCACACAGCAGCACTCGCAAATAGAATTAGCATTGGACAGTGAATGGAGGGAGAGATTATGGTGACAAAAAAGAGGGAGAAGCAGTAATTCTCTGTCCCATAGGCCCGGCTCAAACCCATCTGGTGGGAAGATAGCATGCAAGCATCACACTTCCTAATGAGACAGGGCTGATTTCAGGTGGGCACACTGCACACAGATGGATTCGCTCTGTGAGTTGAGGCAGGGGGGGAGATCCTGGAAGTTCACAGCACTGGGGGATTGAATGCAGGTCACTGGAGCACTGTGGGCTGTCAGAATTAAATACTCAGCTTAGCTTGCTGCCTAGTGCACAAGCAAATTGATGGGGGATTTTTTGCTAGCCTGCTAGTACTAACAGTCTGTGCTGTGCCTAGCAAACTAGATGCCTACTTAACATATAGGTGTGTGGTTAAATGTCATTAAGCAGTGGGCAACAAAATGGAGACTGCACTGACAAGCTGCAGCAATAACACAAGGAGGCCAATTACAACATCAGGCTACAGAGAATCCCTCTCCAATCCAAGGCCATCCCTCCATCAAACTGTTCGACGACATCTTTGACTTCTGCAGGAGCGTTCGCTGTCCCTCTCTCACTGCTTGGCAATGTCTTTCAACAGCCGCAATGTTCATTTTCAACAGAGAAATGTGACACCAACAGCAGATGGCCCAGAGAGTGGGATTCCCATCCAGTGAACTGGAAAAGTCCTGATTTAAACAGCATATAAAATTTGGTTTTGTTGTTAAGAAGCATTTAAAAGAAAAGAACGGCCTGCAGACAGAGACCAGCGGGAGCGGTCTTATGACAGATACTGTTTCTCCATCCTTGCTTCCTCACCTACTTTTCAGTAAGGCAGGTGATGCAAGATAGATGATGCATCAGACGGTAGACTGATTCACTCTTTACACACAACACACACCTTTCAGATGAACAAGCAATGCTAACACCAGACTGAAGGATACCAACACAAGCCACCATTACTGGAAACATTACATCCCTGTGCTTTTATCAACTGAATCATCAGTGGTGTGGGCTGGTAGCAACATCTGAAACACATGTCTTTTTAATGTCAGCTCCTTTGTTCCCAGACTTGATAAGGAGGTGGGGGAAACATTGTCTATCCTGAGCGTGCACTGTGAAAACAGGACAGGCCATGCACTGCGCCTCCAACCAACCTTGTATACTTGTCCATAGGTGCCATTTCCAACTACCTCCACCAATTCAAATATCCCAGCTGGATCCTGAAAAGGAAAAAGACAGAAAGGCGATTCAGTGTGAATAAATAGCAGTGTTAATATATTTTTTTATAGACAACATTGTCCACTGTGAGCCAGCTGTTGCGCCCTGGTTTACCCTACATGCCAAATGCATCTCGAACAAAGGAAAACCAGACACTGGCAACACCTCGCTACGGCTCAGCGGTCATTTTCATGACTTCAGCTCTAACAAGAAGGCACAGGAAAACAGGCTCAAACTTGCCAGTGTTAGTCACACTGAGGGACGTGTGTTTTATCGAGCAAGGTGAAATATAACATAGCAAAACAACAACAAAAATATGGGTTCGGCTGCACTCACCCGCAATGAAGCCAAGTCTATGTCTACTAGACTTTTAGCTGGAGAGTCGTTCGCCATCTTTCAAATAAAAGCCGAGCTTTCCTTTGCGTTTCCGAAAAACAGCCGCTGCTGGAGCATTTGCGGGGACTTCGACGGATAGATCAAGCAGAGGCCGTCGCGTATTCCTCTCTACGGGATCTGCTTCTTAGCAGCAAAGGCTGGGATCTCGCTACTCCATGTTGAGGTGGCAGCAGCGGGCTCCCTGTCCGCTCTCTGCCAGATTGAGCCACAGGCAGGCAAGCTAGACGGAAAACTCACACTTCCGCCCAAGAGTTTCAACATAAAAGCCTCACTATTTTTGTTTAAGATGTTAAACTGTGCCTTGTTAACAAGGTGTTTAACGCTGTTTTAAGACAACAATTAAAAACACATTGACAGATTTGCTCCTTTTCTTTGCTCATCAGCCAAGAAACAGTGTTTTTAATCCAAGCATCATAAATCATTTGTTGATTATATTATGACGAATCTGAATCTGTAAATCAATTAGTAATTAAAGCATTCAAATACATTTGGTGGAGTAAGAAGTATCATTATTTCCCCCTGAAATGTAGCAAAGTAGTAGATGTTAAGAAATATCAATGAAAATAAACAAATAAAATATAAGTATCTCTAAATTTTACTTAAATGTATCAGTAGATTACCAACATGAGTGAATGTAGATACTTTCCACTACTGATAGACACTGACGGCTCAGACGGGGAGAAAGTAGATTTTTATGAATAAGCTACAAAGTAAAAAATGTTAAAGACACACTAAACACATGTCATGTCAAGTCAAGAGACTGACTGAAACACAATTTACATCAACCTGCTTTCCTGTTAGAAATGTTATCATAAAGTCAAGTTGTCTTTTTATATGATTGGTTATTTTGAGTTCGTACAAGTCAAATTTCCCTTCAAAAAATAGTTGATGTTAAAAGTAAAACTGCCTCATTTCCGCTGTCTTCCTGCCTGCTCCTGTCTGACTTGACGCAACTTTGACTGAGAACGGCACAAACACAGGAAGCCGGTCGGCTTCACACAGAAAGAAAAGGGCTGGGTTTCAATCCTTCAAGCATGGATAGCGAGATTATCTGTAATGTACTCTCCACACAGACTCACCTTGCCACCAGCCTGCATGTTAGTGTAATATTCACACAAGCAGTGTGACAGGTGAGATAAATAGAGCCAGACAGGAACGGACCCCCCATCGACCCGCAAAGCATCCTCTTGGACATGCGCACGTTCGACTTCAGTGTCAATATTGGTAATCATGGGTGTGGCAAGTGAGCAGTCTGAAATGATGCTGGGTAATGTTGGTAGAGTGGTTCCCAAAGTGGGGACTAGGAAGCACCATGGGACATGATGAACAAATAAAATGACCTAATTTCATCCTCAATCTCAATACTGGATTTTAAAATGAGATGTTTCACTATTTGCACTCTTCAAATAGTGATATAGCTAAATCATCTGAGTGTTTTGTCACTGATGTTTTGCTACCATTATTTAGCAGGGTCACTCTCTGTGAAGATTTCTGAGAATTACCAAGACCTCAGTCTGTTCAGCCTCCAAATCAACGTGCAGGATACTGAATTCTTAAAGGCCTGTCAGCAGTGAACCCAAAGGCGCTCCACCTACGCAGTCACCTCATTGATCTAGGTTAACTTCTGCTCTGCACTATCTTACTGTACGCTCAAGGTATGCCATAGTAGAATCTGGTGTGTTTATAGCTACACACTACATTATGGAGTAATCACACAAGAGAGGACGTTTTGAAATCCATTGGCACTGTGCTGTATTTCAAACCCTGGGTCTTACTAACAATACTGATATGGGACACAGTGTCTTTATAGGAGCACAACCAAGTCCACTGCAGGGAGGGAAAATGTTCATGTTGTAGAGTTTCAGTTATTTATCATAACACCGCAAAGAAACTTTCATACAGGCAAAGATAATCTTGTGGTTAAACAAACTTGGACCCAACAGTCAAACAACAAGGCAGGACAAACCAGTCAGACAGGATGAGAGACGTACCCTGGCAGTGGGGAGACACGCACACATACATGGTCATGCAAGCTGAAAGCCTTAAACTAATTTACTCACTCTAACACTTGAGACACTCAGCTACCAGCTCCTTAAATCAACTTAAATCCTTCTGCCATAAGGTAAGTTTGTACAGCTGACGCTGATAATGTAAATCCTGTCCCACCTTCCACTGTCTTGAAATGTTTGATGCCAACATACAGCTGTGAAGTCATTGTTTTGCCCTTATTCATGTGGCTCAAATGTCAATTGCAACAGTCCTGTGAGGTGACAATTTGTACAAGAGTTCAACGAGGTCTGTGGATTCTTAACTAAGCAGTCAAATTTTAAGTGACTTACTGCCACCGTGTGGATATTTGATATTACTGCAGGAATATACACAAAGGACATGTTTATGGTGACCACATACAGAAGTACGAACCAACAACTTACATAATTCAGGATATACAGGAGAATTTGTTTAAGCTACCTTTGCTCAAAGTGACAAACTCATCACCAGGAATTCAGCATTTAAAATACATAATAATTGACACGTGAGCTCCTGACAAGGTGTGAAAGCAGCAAAGAAAGAGCACCTTTTATTTCCACATGGAACTTTATTGCTAACTAGTGTTGTCCTTGTATTATGACCACCTTTACAAAAAGGTCACCAGGTCGCTGGTGGCAGGCGACGCCGTTTGTGCCCAACCAGTCAGCAGGTTAATAATATTATAAATAGCAACATGTAATACAAATGTTGAGTTGCAAGTCATGTGAACATTTAAACATATATACATTTCTGATGGAAAAATGACCAGGTGCCAATTTCCTTCATCATCCCAGTGCAGTTAACAGCTGAATAAATGGAGTCAAAAGCAATTTGATTCCTTTGTCAGTTATAGACGGCAGAACAGCTAGAACAATGGCTACAGTATGGACCAGGGCAGGACTAAGGTCATTTTGTCACCATGTTGATGCTATTTCATGATATTTGTAAGGTAATTTACTGTCTTACAGATACATAATATTCCTTGCATAAAGCAAAAATCAAGGGTAAAGAAAATGTAAAAAAGTTAATGCTGATTTGCTAATAAAAACAATGAAAAATATCAACGTCCAATCACTTGGTATTATTGTGTTCTACCAGTTCACTTTCCTTGACCAAAAATGTTAGCATCCCTGATACAGACCGTCTTTGCCTACATCTAGCATGACAGCAAGAAGTACAGAAAAGACACCACATGTAATAAACGCATAGCAATGCCTGTAACTTTCCTCGACAGGTTGAATCATTAATACAGGTGATCCATACAGTGCAGTATAACGGCTACATTACAGGGTAACGGGCCTGTATCCCTGGCATTACATAGTACACCTCTTTGACAAACGAGGACAATTCAGTCATAAACATTAAATATAAGATAACAAATGTGTTCTCCATTTGACCTGTACCTGATCTTTATATTGACCCCCCCACACACACACACACTTAATTCTGCATCTTTTATCGCTGCTGAATGTGACGGTGTTGCCTGTACGTCACATCTTTTGCAGCAACACCATCTTTCTTCCTTCACTGTACTGTGACACTACAGGTTTCCGTAAAACTACTCTTTCCATAAAGACACTGTTAAATATTGAATATTAGGCAACACTTTTCAGTCATCGCAAATACAGACAACATAGTAACCTGTCAGTTATTCCAACACAAGTGGTCAGAACAAAGACATTACAGTGTGCAATCTAGTGCATTTGAGTCCGTTGGGTCTGCCAGTTCGGTGGCACACAGTCCGCTATGATGCACCTGTGCCTCAGTAAGGATTTAATAAGAAAATGTCTTTTAGTTGTTGTTAAACAATTTAGTTCAGTAGAAAGTCTGGGCTTGGGTAACCAAATAGTTGGAAGTCACCCTGGTAGCGTGCGTAGAGACGTCTGATGTCCCTCTTACTGATGCCTGAGAAGTAATGCTCCACCTTGGTCCTGTTGTAGCGGGTGATGCCTGGAGGAATAGCTGGATAGGACACCAGCTGGTCAATGCCTGCTGCTTTGAGGATGAACGGGGCGTCTTGCTCCAGTGTCTCGTGGTGGCCCACCACACTATAGTTTATTTCACATGGTGCGCACAAGTCTGCATAAGTCACCCAATGGATAATGTGCTCACCAAACTGCCGATCCACGCGGCGACGGCCTTCCACATCCCCCAAGTAACGTACAAAGTCCTCAAAGTGCAGGCCAGAGGCGGCAAGGTCGTTGTCCCGGTGGCTTTTGCGGTACTTACGAATGATGGCCGGAGCGATGTCATGCTTGTACCAAGGCTCAAAGCGGGGGTTCTTTACAAACTTGTCCTTGAAGGCAGAAATCAGGCGCTCAAAGGGATCTCGCACGATGAAAAACTTGAAGTAAGTGTTTAATCTGTTGAGGCACATATGGGTTTATTAGGACGGAAATTTGAAATGTCTTTTATTGTCAGTGCATGAAACATACAAAGATTCAGTCGCACTACCTGAAACAGTGCTCAAAAACCATACATAAATAAAAACAAATCCACAGATCTAACATTTACACACTAGCAGCTCATATACACAGCATATACATAGTAAAAAACAGAAAGTATATATATATTTTTAAAGTAAAATAATAAATAAATGACATACATTGCATTGATTGGTTGGACTGTCACAACAGGCACTTCTGCATTCGTGCTGGCTATCATAAATACTTTCCATGCCTTACAATGGATCACAAAGTAGCATCAACTAAGCTAAAAGTTGATGTATGATCCTCCACAAGAATCACAGTAACTCTTAACTAACCTATGAGTTATTTCCTGCGGTGTGAGTGATGAGAGGCGGGGCAGGCCGTTCTTCTCGTGATCATGAACAAGGTTTTCTGGGATCTCCTCCACAGTGGAGAATGCTCCTGCCAAAGTTAACAACAAAAGATCATCACAGAGCACATACGTTTAATTTCGAGGAAATTGCTGCCATTGTGGTCATGCTTTGCCCATGTGTGTGCACAGCTGACAACCACAAATGGTATTTATTAGCCACTCCCTATCATTACAGTAAACATGTGCATTGTTATGACCTTCATCCAAACTCACGCTTACCATTGAGCACAATGAGGACCTTTTTCCATTGTGTGTTGCCCACTTTAGGCGTCTGGCAGAACAAGATCTTGTGTTTGTCGCAGACAAAAATGCGGTCCAGGACAAACTTGCTGATGGAGACGTGAGTCAGATTCCTGAGGCTGCTGTTCTTACACACAGTGGAGAGCAACTCAATTCGCCTCTCAGATACTGACTGCCAATCTGGATCTGTAGCTACAGCTGAGGGCTGAGACAGGCATACAGCACAAATGTGAGTAACTGCAGAGCAGAAAAGTGATTTACTCAGTGGTAAATTAGTAATTACCTGCACAGTCACTGGATCAGATGGCTGTGGAACTGGTTTCTCTGGGCTGGAAACAGCATTGGGTTTAACCACTTTGGTGCCTGGCACAGTGCCTGAACTCTGACCACTAAACCTCTCTCCGTAGTCTGAAAGTACATAGAAGGCTATCACATGTGCATCACACATAATTGACTGTATGTAGTAACCCCCATAGAAGAAACCACAGGTTACCATCTACAGCTCTGAAGCTGATGAACTTGCTGACGAACATCAGGATGAGCAGCACCCAGCCGCAAGCCCCGAGGAGCAGCCAGTGGTGCCGCATCGCTTCGCCCATCAGCCGACGGCCATGGAAACACTAAGCGGCGCTCCCACCTACACACACACACACAGACAGCAGACTGAAGGCTGGACTAGATTAACTAGCTATTAGCTTAAACATTTGATGCAACACTAATCCTAATGTGTTGCTATAAACGAGTTATATCAACAAAACTAAGGTTACGCCTTACTCTAACGTTATCTGTGTGACAAATTATGAGTTAGCTGGGAATGTTACTTCATTAGCTACTGAATGCATTAAGAGCTAGCTAGTGTTTCTGCTTTCAGTTGGTGAAGATGAATATAAATATTGTATATATATATATATATATATAACAACGACTGACTTTAGTATCCACATACAGTAACGTTTGCTACCGTTAGTTAACTGCATTTAAGATAGCTAAGTTAGCTGGTCAGTTAGTTAGCCCAGCAGCTAGCCGCACCTGTCCATCCCAGACAGCGGTGAGACATGAAGCAGACTGTTTGAACCATGCTAGTCTTTCTCTTCGAGGCTAATGCAATATGTCCAGACTGGTACAGCATCAGAGCAGCGTCGTGTCTTACCGTCTTGCTGAGTTACAGCAACACACGCAGCTGCACAAACTCTGGTTGAAATGTTGGACGATGCCATCGCTTGTTCTTCACAACATCCGACTGCTAGCAGATAAGTAGCTCCCACTAGCGGCGACATGCTGCTGACATCCACCGTAATTCAGTCTTTATTACCGTTACATTTCCCCAGCCGGTTTTATCTGTCGACTTGATCCAGTGTAATAAAGTGATGCTGCCAGGATACTTCAGACTGCAGACACGGTGTTTTTTACTTAGATTTGGCCGTATAAAGGCCCACGCGCAGTCAATTTGGGATGTAATATTTGAATTGAATAATATACAGCTCAGCACAGCTTTGTTTGTATGTGGATTGTGCTGTTCAAAGCCATTTCAATAGGACATAGTCATTTATTTACCATTACATAATGTGCTTAATAATGGATTAAATGCAGTCCTTTCATTATGCAACTATGATAATAACAGATTTCAACAGCCAGCACATCCAGTTTAAATTTTAATAAGATGCATCTCGGGCTTTCTATGATCTCTGCTCGTACATCTTAATGAGTTATCTGTGCCAAAACGCTATACTGTACTATCCATCTCTGATCTTAAAGACCTGGCAAAAATAAAAACATGTGTAGCTGTGTGTATTGTGTCTTAACTGCCAAGATAGGACTGTGACTGTTCAAGGAGACATACTAAGACTGAAACAATATACCTTTACTGTAGATGGGAACATGGTCTGTTTCAGCCCTGAAAAAATGCTCTTTAATGTGAAATTATTTCTGTTTTTTTAATTTAAGGGTCAATATTACTGTCTCAGTACTGAGTCAGACCATTATGTGCCTCCAGAAGAGGTTCAGGGCTCCCTGCCAAGTTTGTTGAACTCTACTGGAGGGACAAAAAACATTCCTCACACACAACCTTTATTTAATCCGGTAATCTCGTGGAAATCAATATTTCTTTTGCAGGAGGCGACCTGAATACAGCAGATAGAAAGGAAAACAAACATAGCCAGACACAACAAAAGGATATAAAGCATCGATTTGAAGATAAGTTTATATTGACAGAAAATGATGTGCTAGTCCAGTGGCTTTGAACAGAGCAGCCCACTTACAGACAGTCTGAGATGAGATATACACCATTTATTTAAAATATTCCATCATGGCCTACCACATACATGTGGCTCATCAGCTTGGATGTGCTGAATCATTTTGGATGTTCTTAGGATACAGTGGCAAATGTGCAAACACAGCTTTTAAACTTAAGGTTTTAATATGGGTGCTTCAATTTTAATGATTCAATTTAAGAAGTCTATGATGATTTGTAAACACTGGGCTGAAAAATGTATCCATTAAATGATTATTAAGATTAGATACTCTCATTCTCATTACTCTAGTTGACATCAAGAACAGTCTTTTTAGTTTAAATGAGGAACAAACGACCAGTCAAAGATTTCTGCTTCAAAAAAGAAAACACTGATTCAAACCAAAGGCAGTTCATCAACAGTTTTACATTCAGTTTTATGTCAAAAAAATGCTTCTTTCATCAGTCATTGTTTCTTCTGGTGCACAGTACAACAAGCTCATTTAGATATAAAATCTAGCTGTACTCAGTATTCCCATAATCTAGTACAGGGAGAAACGTATGTCCTCTTTTGTGTACTTTTAGTATTTTTTTAAAAGTAAGTTATTTTCCTTTCATAGGTATTTTTAATCTCAAGTAGTCATTCTTTATTCAGGTTTTTCCTTTTAATTTCGTAATGAAACATTCAGTTAGGTGTAGAAAAGAAATGAAGACACAAGACAAGAGGTCCTTTTTACTCATTTATTCCACTCTCAGAGGGGACAAATTTAGTTTTCATCAACATTGACTGTCTGCAGACCTGTTGGAAAAAAGAAAAAGAAAAACATTTAATCAAATGTTGCTTCAGTAAGTGAATGACAACGTCAGCTAGCAGCATACCTACCTTTGCATGTGGTGACAGGAACATATGTGACCAGGGTGTACAGTTTGTTGGGAGAGTCCTCGTCCTCGTTACGCTTCCTGGACAGCCGCACGCGTATCCTGTACGGCACGTTCCTGCACAACACACGACAACATGATTGTTACCATCTTCGCTAAATGCAAGACATTTGATATGTTACTGTAACTGTACATTGGCCCGCAGATGTGTCACAGGTCCAATTTCATGTACATGTTGGAGTTCAAGCAGAGTAAATAAACAATATCATTGTGCTTTGAGCGCCAAACGTTAGAGGCCTTGTGGTGTGCGAGAGGGATTTGGTGTTGACCAAATCAGTCGCAGAATGCAAACACCTGCCCCACCGGGTGAACAAAACCACATTCTGATGCTGTGAACTTCAGGGTAAACTGAAAATCTACATTCAGAAAAGCTGACATTTGGAAATGAGGTTTTCCAATATACCCAGAAAGAAATCCGGGAATGCCATGTTTCTTACATCCTGCAGTCTCTTTTTTTCCCCCCTTGCTGACAGAACTGAATCTGAAAATCATGTCTCTAATAAAGTAAAGGATGTTTCACCAAGTCCTTCAACCAACTTGTGTATTCATGAAGCACAGCAGTGTATGTTCGATTTCTACACATCTGTCTTGGAATCCTCACCCAGCGCATGTACAGAAGGCACTTCATGCTTGAATATCAATTTCAACAGTTTCATGTCATTAAGACGGCGTAGCCCCATACCCTACGCCATAGCCTGACGTGCACCTCATTAAGCTTAAGACAACCTGTAGAAGCTTCATGTTGCACAAACATTGATAAAACCCAAACAAACTTCTTATATTAAAGCTGGTGGCAGTCAGTCATTAACAACAGTCGCTTTAAGGGTGCATTGCCTTAAAGTGATCAATGCAGATGCACATTTAGCTATATGCCATTTAACAGAAATCCAACACAAACTATGCCCTTTCCCTGCTCCATACATATAGAACAAGCAGAACAGTGTGCAGTGACAGTAGACCGGGACTTTGGGACTTGATCAATACATCAGGCCAAGTTGGCAGTATGTTTGTGATCAGATATTCAGTATTAAATTGTTTATCATCTCACCTGACACCCTTGCTCCACACTGCCTTGTTGAGGCGAGTGTCAATGCGGACATCAGGAGTTCCCATCTCCTTCACGGCAAACTTGCGGATCTCCTTGATGGCGCGTGGAGCCCTTTTCTTGAAACCTCTGCAAGACAACGAAGCCATTAAGTCACATAGAATTTTTTCCTATATTTACAATTACTTTGTCATTGATCAAACACTTTCTATCACTTTTAACGCACAAGTCTGTACTTTTGTGATTCCACTGTCTCTTAAGTGTGCAGCTTAATAAAATTTAATGTTTTGGATTAATTTAACTGGCAAGTAGCAGGTCTAACAGGATATCAGTCAACAGGCAGCCTACGTTGTGCATTAATGTCCCAGAATCAAGCATTTCCAGACCCTTGTTGTACTCACATTCCATGGATGCGCTTGTGCACATTGATGGTGTACTCTCTGGTCACAACCTCATTGATGGCTGAACGCCCCTTCTTTTTCTCTCCTTTCTTGGTTGGGGCCATCTAGAAGCGACAATTGTTATAACATCAATGTTTGAGCACATGCATGTTCTTTCAAAGAAATAACGCAGTTTGGACAGCGCCGACAGCTTAGCTACGTTAATAAGATTTGTTTTGATTTATGCTTTAACCAGAAATGTTCGATAAATGAAAGAAAAGTCTACAGTTGGCGTCAAACTGGCTTGATTTAAATATGTTAGTATAGTAAGCGCAAGCTAACATGCAGACTAGTCTAAGATAATAGCACATTTGTTAAAACAGCAACTTAGACATGTGCCAGTGCTTTGCGCTAATAATAATGTGGCAGTTTTTTTTTATATGCAGAGAAAATGAGCAGCCGGGCAACCTGACGCCACCGCGGCCGAGTGAAGGCTAACGTTACCGTTCGTCGCTTTATAATTGTCTTTAAATACCACCAGCCACATCAAAAACCTCATATACAAGAGTATAAAGCATTAATATGTACATGTAGATGGAATTCGTGCCCAACGGAGGGTTTAATATCGCAGGATGGCGTTAGATTGTAGAAATATAATTTCCGAAAAAATGCTCACCTCGGCTCTCAGTTGAGGCGGAAGTCGGAAGGACGGACCAAAGGCAGAGGATTGTGGGTAAAGGAAACCGGTCCGTTTTAAATGATGTTCATCAACAACAAGCGTGCGGGTAAAGGTTCCTAGTGTGGTTATCTCTAAGGACAGACGTTCCCAACATGTGAGCTGAAAGAACTAGAAAATAAAAGAACACGTTTAGACGTTTCAACCTATTTAGACAAAGCATGGACACTGAAATAAATGTCGTATGGTTAGCAGCATTTGGTAGTTTTGTAGTGCTCTATTCTGCGTAACTCAGTGTATTTTCTTTAGTAATATGTATAGTATGGTATATGGATGCATGGAGTGTGGTATCATTCTGAATGCAATCACTTATGAGATGGGAAATTGAAATTGTATGACACACAAAGAAAAGTAATTCATAACTGTGCAAAGATTTAAACCAGACTGTATAAAAAATGACATAAGAAGAGGGATTTCAACCGTTCACAACATAACAGATATCTTTTATTTTAAGTGTTTGACGGTCTTCAACCAGCTAACACTAATCCTGGTATCAAACCTCAGAAAGCTGCCAGAAAGCTGTCATTTCTAACACCATTGCACAATTTATAAAATTGTGACTTGTAAAAAGTTTAGAATAAGGGTAATTTTTTTTTACCAAACATGCACTCAGTGTAGCACTTCCTTCATAGGACTTCTTGAGAATAAAAAGCTTATTTAAAAAGGAAACAAGTGGTTGCGGTTATACGTCAAATTCATCACTTACCTCAAAATGCAAAAAAGTTTGCATCTAGCGGCTGTCCTCATAGCTCGTTATAGTAATTTAATGTGATAATCCTGATAAACTAGCACTACAATTGAATTCCTTCAGATCCAGTTATCCTTATTTGGAAAAATGTCATTCTATATTTATTTAACAGTAAAAAAATACAGCGTTAATCTAGATATCATTACTTGCACATCTGAAAATTGACCTTGAACCTTAGACAAAATAAATATGTAGTAGGAAAAGTGTTTCCCAACAACATAGAGTTGTGGTCAGACTAAACAATGAGGGGCTACATCGGAGCCCGCTCTCTCCGTGTCTGTAATGTCACTTAGACTTCAAGTCACAGTTGCATGGCCAGGAGATGGTGTCATGTTGAATCCAGGGCTCTAAGATAACAAGCCCCTTTCCCATTCTTATTATGTTCTTTAAGCTGTTCAGTGATGCCAGTTTGTCCGTTGAATTTGTGTCCAAGCACTCGCAGCATGCACAATCTGCTCATTTCAAATGTCACTTCTTGAACTAAGAGTGTTCATACAACCAGATCCCAGAGGTTCCATTTATCCACCTGTACACAAGTCTTTTTATTGTGACTCTGGATGGTCAACCACAGAAATGTGATGTAAAGTGGAAGTTAATTATCTTTTCAGCCATTTTTATCTAAACAGTCTACTGTCTTTTCCTACAGGGAAGCTTTTGGCTCCTTTTTTGGACGGTGTGGGCTGGTGAAAGTTAAGGAGAGGAATTCCACACGGCCGTGTAGGAGATCTGGTTCACTGCAGTCTATATAGTGTGCTCTGTGCTTACGTCAGTTCACTTCATTTCAGGGAGACATTGCCAAACCATTCAAAACAAAACACATCAAGCAAAAAGCAATAATGTTTCCAAAGATTAACAGTAATAACAAATTACATTCAACGAAGGAATAGTTTGGCAGTGCTTATTCAGGAGAAACGTTCATTCAAGTCCCTGCAGGATGTTTCAGTGTTGATGGTCAGTAACACGCTGTAGCAAATGCTATAGACTTGCTTTGCAGATTTTATAATATGGTGTAAACAAAAACATCATGTGTCACATTATTTGAAGGCTCAAAAGTCACTTCATACAAAGCAAAAGACCCATTACAAAAATCAACGTCTAACCATTTTAATGCACAGTTGTAGTAACCAATGCACAATATATGAAAACAAAACAGTCAATTGAACTTGGTTAGGCAGATGAAAGAGACAATTAAAAAGCTGCTCTAAAACATTGTAAAGCACAGAAAAACATGGTCATTTTAGGTGTGTTTTATGTTTCATGTATGTGGTTCATTACACACCTCCATAGGCTAGAATGTCCAGTAGTCTATGGCACAGCACTTGCAAATCATCAAAAACATGTAAAGCATAACTGGGCAAGATTCACAATTTTGCTGTTTTTCTTTATTTCCTCTCAGGACTAAAAAGGCTATGTATGTAATGAATGTATGTAATACAACGGGATAGAGTCAGGAAGAGTTACGGGCTGGAAGAAGTAAGGGCTTAGAAGCGTTCACTTTCATGTGTTTGACTCACTAAGCCCATTTCTTTCAGGACACACACACCTCAGGCTGGACTGTGCTGAGCTTACTACTGCTACCAGCAGCAGCAACCTCAGCCACTGGCGCAGACCCACCGTCAGACCTTTCTGGGCCCGAGGCCTGGCCAGCCATGGTCCTTCTGAAGAGACGCATGCTCATCTGCAGCAGCTCGCTGTCTACCACCGGCATAGCGGGGTATTGCTTGGTCAGGCCCTGAAGAAGGAGAAATAGATTTAAACACGTGTCATACACATATTTAAAATGACATTCAGTGACACTGGAGAGAACACAGCTCAGATCAGAACAAAGTAAATGCAGTATTAAATTCATTGTCCTACAAGATTATTTACTCAAAGACTGAAGAACCCCTAATGCATCCTGGTCTGCAACTTTCTCTGACCCTTGTTGGTCCCATTAAGTTTTATCTGCTTAGATATACATATTAATCCCTCCCTCTCTGGCCTGTCCAAAGATAATTTTAGGCCCCTGATTTGCAAGATTGGAGAAGACCTAGCTCGCGGAAAAGCCTTGCCACTGTCGCTCCTAGGAAGAGTGAACCTTTTATAGATGAATATACTTCCACGGTTGATGTGATCCCGGCTGTTTTAACAAGAAAATCACTATCGGCTATAAACGACTTATTAAACACTACCAAATTGCCTGTCTCTGTAGTTATATGTTGCATTGCTTTAGAGATGACCCTAATCCTACATGGCGTACTTTGGAGGTAACATGTTATATGCTTCTAAGAAATGGGTTTGAGCAACGTAATGGGTAATTTTATCCTAGTCTGGAGACTGACAAGAAAGCTAGAAAACACAAGAGGGCTCCATCTCTCTCCTCACACATGTCCACTTAAACCCAGAGTTACCCCATAGTTTAGTGGGTCATGCTTTTCGCTTGTTGTCTGAAAGGGGTATTAGGGGCCGTGGGCGACTTGGTGACAGATGGCGCTGTGATGTCTTTTGATCAGTTCAGAGAGGTACAGTCTTTCTCAGAAATTGACTTTTATCACCAAGCAGTTTTATCACTGCAGCTATTAAGTTGCACCCTATTGGGTTTCTCTCTCGGCAATGGAGAGAAGCGCTATGAGACGCTTCAGGTTGCTTATTTACCAACAAAGCTCGGGAGTTGCAATTTAATGTTATAGACTCCATATTACTCCAGTCAAAATAATGAAGTGTAAAACTACTAGACTCATACTTCCACTGTATTTTTGAATGCCCTCTTATTAATGACTTCTGGGTCAAAGTGTGTAAATCAATATTATATTTAAGAAAAAAACTTGCCTTTGGATCTATTTTCTATATTCTTGGAATACAATCAGGTGCACTAAACCTCGGCCCCTCTTCACCGAAGCTGCTTCTCTTTAGTGCAACAAGATGTGTTCTTCTTTAGTGGAAGTTGGAGTGCAATGGAAGCAACGTGCTTCTGGCCCAAAGACAAACCATTAAGTTTTTCCCCCACATTTAGGACCCCTTTCTGGACTGGTCTCTACAGACTAATTTGTTTAGTGTTTAATTTGCCACTATCCCTTCACTATGCCTGATTATTCCTGTTATATGTAATCATTTGAATCTTCTGTCTTGGTATGTTTAGTGCTTTATTTTATGAATAAATTATGTGTTAAAAATATGTTTTGTGTTTGGAGAAGTTAGGAAAAAGGGTACGTGTATTTGTCATGCCGTTCCATCTTTAATGGTTTGACCCTTCGGAAATCAACAAATATACTCTTTTATTGTCCTGTCAGTGATTGGATGACATCTACCTTGTCGTTTTTAAGGAGCTGCCGTCGGATGGCGAAGTCTCTTCGGGCACACAGGGCCTTGCAGCAGGGCCCGAGGTTGCTCAGTAAACCTGCCCTCTCCACTCGCCTGTTCAGGGCTGCCATATTCAGGGCCCCCAGGTCATGCTCAAACAGCTTGTCAGTATCTATCAGGACACAGTTACGGAGTTTTAGGAGCACAGATCACACTTAACAGACTTAACTAAACAGAGTTTGTTATCATAATCCATTACCATTATAAACTGTGATCAAAATAACTAGTTTTGCAGATTTAAACAATGTCTTCATGTTTAGATTTAAAATAAAAGGAAACATAACAAGGAAAGCGGTAGAACAAGCACTGTTGTTAAAATTAAACAAAAGGTGCAAATAAACGTGATTACATTTTTATTTTATTGCGCCATGACGTCAACATTCTCACCTTTGGGGTCGTCCAGCTCAGACTTGCACACCTCTCTTGCCTGCTCCATGAGCTCAGGCCCAGCGAGTCGCTTGGAGATGCCCGCCCTAAGAAGCACGGCCCCTGGTGTGAACCGGAGCAACGCTGCCCCGGCTGCCCGCGGTTCCTGCTTCTGTTTGGGCATCAGGCTGGACCAGTCCACATCAATCACATCCAGAGGACCTGTGAATACGCGGCATAATCATGTTTCTGATCTTACAGTAGATTATCAGAAATCAATCAAGCAGAAGTAGATAAACATTTTCAAATTAAAGACAGGACAGCAGAAATTAATAAATATTTAATATCGTCTTTATGGATTTTACCCATTACCTGTAATTTTGTCATCGTCTTGCTGATCCTCTTTTTTCTGGCTGTCAGCAAGAATTTCATCCAGCTCATCATCACTGATTGGTTCATACTCCTCTCCAACAGATGCGACTGACTGACCATCGTCTTCTTTCCCATCATCGTCCCCTGAGAACACAGCACACACATGTCCCTATAAATACATGTTGGATTTTGTGTCTGTTTTTTTAAAGTGATGCTCATGTGTTCATCTTCTTACCGTCGATGCTGTCCGTCTTCTCCAGCTCCCGTTGATCTCCCATGAGATGGTGACTGTTGCTCGGTTTCTCCGGCTCTGGCGGGCTGAAGGCTTCTCTTGGCAGCAGAGGCTCATAGTCGCCCCTGTCCTGTCTCATCATGTCCCCTCGCAGGTCTCCTCTCATTTCGCCTCTCAGGTCCCCTCGTCCTGGAGCCCTGGGGTCAGGGTGGGGCGGCAGGTCCATCATCATCATCCGCTCCCTCTCGCGATCGACGCCTCGGTCACCTCTACCGTCCCTCTCCCGCTCCCTCTCTCGCTCCCGTTCATGCTGCTGGATGAGTCCCTCGGGTAGTAAGCGTTCCCTGTCCCTTATATCCCGCTCCCTCGGGAGAGGTTCACGGCCAGGACGCATCAGTAGAGGCTCCCGTCCCCTGCTAGGCCAGTCCCTGGGTTCGGGCTCCCAGTCTCTTTGTTGTTGTAGGGGCTGTTGGAGGAGCAGGGGCTGCTGCTGTTGCTGCTGCTGCTGCTGCTGAGGCCGAAGCTCCTTTCGGTCTCGTTCCCGTTCAAACGGCTCCCTGTCTCTCTCCCGTTCTCGACTGTCATAGGAGCCGGCACGGGACCTGGATGTGGTCTGCCTCTCAGAGTCAGGAGAGCTGCGTCTGGAGCTGTGGCTGCGGGAATCCTGCCGGTCTGCAATGCAACAGAGATGGATATATGTTAGGAAGGTGTTTTAACTGAGCATGATCCTGGCAGCAGAGTTTTGGTTTAATATTAATATATGTTCATGTTCAACAATGTGTGTGTGTGTACGAGTGTTGATCTACCTGAGGAGGTGCTGCGGCTGGGCTCTGCTCTCCTCAACTGGTCAATTCGAGACTTTCTTTCTGCCCCTGGAGGCTCACTCACGACTGGCCTCTCTCTCTCCCGTTCTCTTTCAGCTACCCTCTCCCGTTCTCTGTCCCGGTCTCGAGAGTTGGTGCCCTGCAGCCTGCCCCGGCGGGATCGAGGCCCTTGGGGGTCCTCTCGGTGTGCCGACTCATTGGATGGCGATCGCAGGCGCCTGGATGACGTGCGGCTCTGGTTGCTTCCCATGCTGCTGCTGCGCGTCTGCTCTGGGGGAGGTTTGCGAAGCAGGGGCTGGGACATGAGGGGCTGCGGAGTCAGAGTCTGCAGCATCATTGGAGGCTCCTGCGGGAGTAGAGGGGCGATGGGAGGTGGGTTGCACCTGTCCCTGCCCACCCTGGGAGCAACTCTCCTAAGAGGCTCAGCAGGAGCCCTCTCAGCAGGAGCCGGGGGGTGCTTGTGTTTCCAGCGGTCCTGCTCCTCGCTCTGTGACCTCCTCATCTGACCAGTCACTGAAGTTGTCCATTTTGGGCAGTGGAGACGGCTCTGTGTTGCCTCCAGTACCGCGGTGATCAGGCCTCATCGAGGGTGGTGGCGTCCGGGGACCTCTCTTCCTCTTACTATGTGGCTGGTGGGCTGATGAATCCTCGTCAGACACATCAGATTCTCCTCGTGACCGTTTCCTCTTTCGTTCTACCACCTTCTTCTTGGCTCCTTTCCTGGGGGAGTGCAATGGTGGAGCTGCATCTGTAGTACCGACAGTTGGGGGCTCCGGGTTGAAACGATCCCCTGCACCAGCCAGGCCAATGCCAACGCCAACATCCTCTTCCTTGCGACCCTTCTTTAAGCCCTTCCTCCACGACTTTGTCTTCTTTTTTGCCCTCCTCATGGGACTGGGAGCCAGCCGTGTCTCTGTCTTCGCTGCCGGTGGCTGAAGAAGGTTGAGGAGGCGGCGTGGGTTCTCGCTGCTCTCTGCCTCTGCTACGGGAGTCGGACGGGGGGTCTGCAACAAGGTGCTCTCCTCGTCTGTCGCCTGCTGCCCTGCTGCGTTCCCCGCGGGGCTCCAGGTCCTCAAGGCGGCCGCGTGCTTCCCTTTTGTCCCCGGCTCCTCTGCGCTCCTCGTCCTTCCAGTGACCGGGCTTGTCTTCAGATGGAGCGGCCCTCGGCGGAGAACGCAGCAAAGGCTCCTGGGGCCGCACCACCTGGCTCAGCAGACGATGCTTGTCTGCACCTGCACACAGAACAGTCACATTAGCACACTCGATACGGGATGCTGAAAGGCTGAACTCAACAAAAAAGGTGCCATTTAAGTTGACAATGGCTGACCTGGAATAAACAAGAACGTGCTCTTTACTTTAGTGTGCATTGTTCTAAAGAATCATATGCCTTTAGGTTTCTGTTCACTTTGATATTGTTTTACTAGCGATAAAGGGACAGCCAATATTTTAGTGCATACAAACAAAAGGCATGACAAGTTACACCAAAGAGAAATAAAACTTAAAAATGAATGACAGTGTGTTTCCCTTTATCAGAGTGTGTTTGTTGTACGTAAAGAGGTGCATTCCCCGTTAAACAGAAGGTGTGTCCTTTCAAATAGAATTTCCCTACTGTCAGATGGAGGCGGACACACTGGGCTGGGGAGGAGGGGCTGTGGGTGGAGCTTGGCCTGCCCCCGGCCAATCGGGCGCTCACTTTTCTCTTCAGCGCTGTTGTAGCCGTCGCTGTCTGCCGGACTGAGGTCCCGCGTCGCTCGCTTAGGCGAGGTCCGGGGCTCGGGCTGCTCTCCACCCTGGGTCTCTTTCGACTAAAAAAAGAGGAGAATTATTACAAAAGAATTGAGAAGCAGAGGAGGAAAAGAAAAGCATGCGAGCAGGCTGATACTTGCCTCGCCTTGCGATCGTCCCGGGTGTCTCGGATGGGCCCGGTCGTCCCTCACGTCGTCTCTCCTCTCCCGCCTTTCATCTCTCCCTCTCTCACGCTCTTCCCACTCCCGCTGCCTCTCTCGCTCCCGTTGCTCCCTCTCTCTCTCCCGCTCCCTCTCTCGCTCCTTCCTCTCCCTCTCACGTTCCCGCTCCTCCCTCTCCCTCTCGCGCTCCTCGCGCTCCTTTTCCCTCTCCCGCTCTCGCTCCCTCTCCCTCTCTCGCTCCCTCTCCCTTTCCCTCTCCCGTTCCCGGGCCGCGCGCTCCCTCTCGGCCTCCCTTTCCTTCTCTCGCTCCTTTTCCCTCTCCCTCTCTTTCTCCCTCTCCCGCTCCCTGTCTCGCTCCCGGGGCCTGTCGTCTCGTCTGTCTTCTGCTCTATCCGTCCTCCGGTCCTCCCTCCTCTCCTCCCTCTCAGACTCCTCTGATCTGCCCTGATGTCTACTCGGAGAGGCTGCTCTTTGATCTGGGAAGGCAGAAAGTTAAAAAAAGCTTAGCCAAACAAATTTTTATTTAATTTTACATTATATGTGGACAGAGTTTGGAAAATAAAGCGAACCCCGACCCCCACCTCTCTCGCGGTTGTCTCTGCGATCCCGCTCTCCATGCCCTCCTCTCCGGTCGTAGGACGAGTCTCGAGCCGGCTCTCCTCTCCTGTCGCTCTCATAGCGATCTCTGTCTGAACCCCTCTCGGAGCTTCTTTCAGCAGCACTGCGTTCGGTGCTCCTCTCCGCGCTGCGTTCGCGCACCGAGCTGCTCCGTGACTCCCAGTTGTCGTGGCTGCTTTCCAGTTGGGAACCCCGGGAGTTTCTGTTAGACCCTGGTGAAAGAAAATAAACCTTAGAGATGCTTGTAAACATTTTTCTTGTGGTCACAAATAAACTATGAACATGAAGGCTGAATGTGAGTCAGTTCTTGCCTTTATCAGATGTGTCATTAGCACGCCCTCTCCCTCGTCCGTTCCTCTCCGCTCTGTCTGTCCTGTTCTCTGTCCTGGCTTCACCTCTCCCACCGTCATCGCGTCCATGACCTCTCCCATAACTCCTGTCTTCCTGGGCCAGTTCCTCCTTCCTGTAGGTGTCAGCCCTCTCCCTCTCTCTCTCTCGATCTCTGTCCTTCTCCCTCTCCTTCTCCCGGTCCCTTTCTCGTTCCCGCTCGCGGTCACGAATCTCCAGTGACTCCCGACTGGAGCGAGTCTCTGTCCTGCTCTCTCTGGAGTCCTTTAAGTCCCGGTTGTCCCGGTGGTCGCGGAGTCTCGGGTTGTTTCCCTTCCACGATCGCGAGTGTCCCGTCGCTCACGCGCCTCTCTAGTCTCTCTGTCGTCGCGAGCGTCTCGTGATGAGATCAGGTCGGAGTCATAGTCCCGGTCGTCACGGATGCTGTCCTTCTCTCGCTTACTGCGGCTTCCTGTTTACAACAGAGACACAAAGATCAACTATTGATTTAAAATTCAATAAGCTCAATATACACTGAGGATATGGCATTGGTCCCAGAAGGGACATGTAACTCTCTCTTGCCGTCTTCAATAGGAAGGAATAAACAAATCGATTTCAACATTTCCAGACATAGCTAGAGATGCAACGATTGATCAGCCAGTGACCAGAACTTTCAGAGACTATCAGCTTCATCACATGACCAGTGGCTGTGACTGATACAAGCACAGACCAAGTGAAGCACCAGTGAACACACCTGTTGGTGCAGATGAAATGAAAAGCAAGGTGATACTAAAATAAGGTGGAGAACAAAGTGAAATTACAATGGTGAGATAAAAAAAACTTACTAGATAGATATATATATATATATATAATGAATATTCTTTCAAATATATACTGTCTATACTGTGAGAAACACTGAGCTGTGTTATACTGCAATGTTCAATCGAGATATATATATATATATATATATTTTTTTTTTTTACACACACATACACACACACACGCTCTGTGTTTCATTATGAACATACAATTGAATGGACACCAGGAATAATAATGTCACAAAAATGTTTGTATGCAGTCAATTGTAGTTCTTACAAAGAAAAGTGCAATTGACGCATTTATAATCATAATCCAAACAATGCAGTGCCAAATGAGCCAGAGTCTATACAGATCCAGTCATTCTGAGTTTAGAATAAAGTTTGTTTAGGAGTGGGAGAAAAAATACTTTCTGAAAAATCTGTATGAAAACAGCAAAAAAGGTCCATCAAAAGTTCCCAGAACTCCAGGTGACATCTTTACTTTCAAAGTTTTGCCAGATCAACAGTACATATCTCACAACAATGTTTTTTCCCCATTTTTGATTAATATACAACTTTAAATGACAAGTAGACTGTCAAAATGGTTGATGTTTTATTTTATTGTTTCTGCATGAGATATGTATGTACATCTAAAGTGAATGACTGGGGTTATGTGTAATGTCACCCAAGCTCCATTATAGTATTTTTACTCACTACTAAGAGACTTAGACACCACAAATAAAAATCACAGTGAAGTCTGATAACACATCCTGTAGTTATAAAACCCTCCAAAGCCGAATTATGAAAGAACTGAACTGACAAATACAGTACTAGAACATTACCATCTCGGCGCTCATGTCTGCGCTCCTGGGCAGGCGGGCTCCTCTCTCTTTCACCACGGCTCCTTTCGCGGCCCCTGGAGTGGCGCCGGCTGGGGCTCGACCTGTCGGATCGGTCATGGGAGACGGGAGGTGATCGGGAGCGCCGGGAGCTCGGAGGGGAAGAGGCCGGGGCCGCTGTGCTCCGGTGGTAGGTGGGAGAGGACGAGCGGCGGCGACGAGGAGACAAAGAGTGCCGCTGGGCAGAAGAACCCGAGTGGGAGGAAGGGGAGTGGTGGCGGGGAGGAGTGGGGGTGCGCTGGCGGCTCGGAGGAGAGGGAGACCTGCAGTGACAAAGGATGGTTATATTCTGGCAGACACCATGTCCAGTACTGTGTGATGAACCTGCACTTAAGGCATCGAGCAAGAAAAGCTTCACTCAGTAACCTGCGAGGAGGGGAGGCCAGCACAGGGGTCTTATGGGACGAAGCTTTAGGAGAGGTGGATTTCTTCCTGGCTGAGGGTGAAGTGCCCCTGGAGGGAGATGACACACTACCAGAACGCTCCTCTGATGTCACAGACCGCTTGGCCTTGTGGGAACTGTCTGATCGGTCCCTATAAACAGCACAGTTATGAGCGTTAAAAGTTAACAATAACTGAAGAGAATTTCCTCGCAACCACCAAGAAGACTAATACGACATCTTACATCTTAATGGTGATTACATACTGTGTGATATTCACGATAGGTCCACCACACCCTACCTGCGTTTTTCTTTCTTCTCTTTGTGTTTTTCTGTATCTCGTCCCCGATCTTTCCCGTCCTTCTGCTTCTCCACAGACTTCTCCTTGTTTTTGTGCTTGCCTTTGTGTTTCTTCCCAATCACAGGAATGTCCAGAGGGACTGGGGGAGGAGGACTGGGGGTACGGGGTCCTTTCTTCTTACTGTGGCTCCCTTTTGAAGACCTGGTTGGAAGACGATAGAAAACAGCTGCCACATCTTCCTCATTATGATAATACAGTTATATATTCTCAGAAAATCCCCACCCCACAAAATGAAACTAGTAAATATTATAACATTAACCACTTTGCCTATACACCACTTAACTTCCTGCATTCTGAACACATTTTCTGCACCAAGTTATGGAGGAAATGTCTTTATTTATATGAAGGGAAACTAAATTATGGAATATAATTCAGCAATCAGCTTTTGGGCAATGCAAATTTGTTTCTTCTACATTTCAATTGCATTGTATGTTTTCTTATTGTGCATTGTTTCATTTGATATTCAACATTTCTAGTTGCAAACTGTTTTTCAGATTTTCTTTTAACAAAAGCTTTGAAAAAGTGATGGAGACATTCTGATTCTGACCTGTCCCCAGCGTCCCCAGTGTAAATGACACCTATCTGTCACTATTTTTAAATGTCCCACCCCATCCAGGCTGTGATTGGTCGGTTCACGACAAGTGACATTGACGAGCTACATTCAGCACACGGCTGCTTGAAAGGCACCGAGCTTCCCTGCTCCCTCGCCTACAGAGTTCAACAGGCAGAGAGAACAGGAACAGGTGAGCGTCACCAAGCGCCCAGAGAACCTGATCATGTAGAGGGCAGAGGAGAGGACCGGCAGCTCGGGAGAAGTCCCAGTCGCAAGAAAATGTCCGGTACACCAAAGAGTAAAATGTCGAGGTGCCGGTACTGCGTCCCGGGTGTTCTGGCCCACTTCAAGCACAGGTCATAATCCATAAACTGTGATTTAGGAACAGTCCCTCATGTTTGGTACTAATTTAACAGGAACTAGCTAAAATAAATACATTAAAAAAAAACAAAACAACTAAGTTGGCCAAAATTTAAGGTGAATAAATATGCAAACTTTTTCAGCTTTTTAACAAATTCAGCAACAGGGTTGTTATTTAAATCACATGGAGTTGGATTTGTGGGTTACTTTTCATCTAAGGTTGGAAAAAGGTGAAATGGAGTTTTGATCTGGGAATCCACAAAAAAGAAATATATGTAAATCTGCACACAAAACATAATCAGGTCATCCAAATGGCTTTACTTTTCTCCAAAAGGCATGTAGTCTGTTGAACTCTGAGATGTTTATGAAATATCCCGGCAAACTAAAAAAAAAAAAAAAAAAAAAAAAAAGACTCTTACCTGACAGATTCTGTAACAGGTGAGGACACTGACAACTTCTTCTCTTTTTTCCCAGAACCTGAGCCTTTGGTCCCACTTTTGTGTTTTGGGGATCCAATGGACTTCCTGGATGAGGGTGAATCTTTATTGCTTAGCTGCTCCGGTGAGGCCTGAGGGACGGAGATAACAGTACAGGTTGAACTTTAAATCTCGACTCTCTGCTTTAGATGGTCACTTCAGTGAGGGCAGTGAGCTCTCCCGGGGGTTGAGATACTTTAAAAAAGGTCCAAGCTAAGGTAGAAACTAGTTATTTACCTTCTGCATGGCGGTGGCTCTTGTTTTGGTGGGGGTCTCATCTTTCTTGATGACAATCTCGTCTCTCTTTTCCAAGTTCTCCTGCTCCAATTTCATCAGCTCACGTTGAATCTTCTGGCGCTTCATCTCTAGGGATAACTCGTAGTCGTAGTCACCGATATCTGAGTCTTAAAGTAAAACAAATAAAAACAAACATAAGCCTCTAAAGAAAATTTCTTAGAATCTGTCAAGTCAAAGTCATATTAATGTTCATGAGTTACTTTCTAATCATTATGACTTTCACAAATCATTCAGTCACTTGTGCTTTAAACTTGAACAAAACAAGCTATTGAACCTTCACGATTGGTTTCCCACTCTGTGGGCTCTTCTTCACTGGCTGGGGTGCGCTCCTTTGTGATCTTTATATCCTCCTTTTCCCTGTGTCGGCTTCTGGAGGAGTCTCTCTTCTGTAGACAGATGCACACAAAGATGTTAGAAGGAGACCCACATGTTGCATCGCTTCATGTGCTTATTCTTATTTTATAAAGGCTGTGTTTTTTTTCACATTCCAAGTAAAAACCAGCTTTTAATTCAGGGTCTGTGGTGGCCTTTATTTAATAAGATTTGCTGCCATTTACACGTTTGATTAGATTATTACAACGTCAACTCACTCTCGGTGTGGGGGACGTGGGCTCGTCTAGGTCTCGCTTCAGGTTTTCTGGGTCAACATCCTGTCTTTTATTCTTCATCCTCTCCCGCAGATCACCTGTGGGTCTCTCAGCTGACCTGCTCCATAAAGACATACATAACCACACACAAGTAATGTGTCAATAATAAGGCCATAAAGCCATTTGTTTTGATGTAGACAGGACCACAAAAACACAAAGGAAACTCTGGGTCCTGAGAGACACATACCTAATATATCAAATATGAATTCTCATTGCCAAATTTTATTACAACTAAAACAAGCCGTCTTACCGACTAAAGCTAAATCCTTTGCCTCGTGGCTGAGTTCCATGTGTGTAGCGACAAGTGTTGCCGTAACTGCAATTACCGGTCTTCAACCAATTTCTACAGTGACTCTGAAAGACAAACAAATGTGTCTGATTAGATAAATCACCATCCACTAAAATGAACTATCGCAGTAGGGATACTAAGAGGGTACCAAGTCCAGTATAAAACACAAAATATATTATCTGACCGCAAAAAGGGTGCTCCCACTTATGGGTACCTAAAAGGTACTGAATCTCTAAAGAATCTGCAACAGGACCACAGGTTTGTGGCCAGCTGTGATCTTTGACTTCAGGTTATACATACATCAGCAGCATTACTCCCAGTGCTGGGGCCGAGTCTTTCGAACACACTGGGCCGGCGGGAGGGGGCAGTGGGGTTGCTGGTGCTGCTGGTCGTGGTGCTGCTGCTGCTGCTGCTATCAGATATGGTTTTTGAATTCTCCACTGTTACCTTCCGCCTGATCTTGGACATTCTGCAGGACTGGAAAATATGACAACCAATGCTTGATGAAATGTCAATACAACTATACACCATGCACAGAGAAAGACTTCTATCAGGAACTTAAAAAGGTATTTATATAATGTGCCATATTTGCTCCTGCTTCTGAACAATGAGAAGGTTTCATTCAGTAATCGGTTCAGATCAGTAAAAACAATATTTCTGAAACTGTGGTCCACCTTACTTTCTCTGCTGTGTGACTACACCGTCAGTCCTGAATTCATTCATGCCGCAGAGTGCAGGGCTACACATTTTAGCACCCTAAACTGAGAGTAAGAAGATCACTTTAATCTAGCATGTGTTTTGGAGATTGGAGTTTACAGACTGGGCTCTCTGCAGTTTTAGTTCTCCTATAGGTAGCGACACATCCAAAATATAAACACATGCAAATGGCTCGGCCCCTTGTTGTCTGTGCAGCTGCTCTGCGCTTCCCGTTACTTATAGCTAGCAGTCGTGCATGCTAGCTTAAGGTTAGCTAAAGTTCTCTCGCCAACTGCACGACTTCAGTGCTATTGTTTCAAGTGCATTGCGTCTTTATACGTGTATGTGAGATGCAGTTGTTCAGTATGTCAAAGACTGACGTTAACTGTTGTGCAAAGCGAACGGAGGCTAATGCTAAAGTTAGTTAACCCAAGAGCTAATGACTTCATGTTTTATCTCAGCGCGAGGCCTTGTAGCCACCTTCAGCAGCGTGCCTGCTAAACACTGTGTAGAGAAGAAAAGCCGTCTCACCCAAGATATTAATTCGGTGTCGCATCTAGTTTAGTCGAGTTAGTGGATTCAGCACCAGTAGACTTAACACGGCTTATTCTTTAAAATCAAAGGCAGAAGCTGCCTCGGGTGCCTTCATATTGGCGGAGGGTCCTGTTCTTCTTCTGTGGTTTGTAGAGGTAGTTTGTCCTCCGGGGTTCTTTCCGCTTTTATTTTCTAGTGCTTTTCGTACTGCTCTGCTGTGTGGACAACAGCCGTCTCCTCAAAAATATCTTTCAAATCCTCTTATTAATCTGACCAAATAAGTCGTTTTGGTTGTAATATTATCGATCAGTATTCGTTGATTGTTTGAAAGCTTGTTCGCTAGCAAGGTCTTATTTTGAAAGTTCTCACCGGAAGTATGTTATGCTATTGCGTCTGCCTTGACATTTCAAGAGGAAGAGGGGTTGGTTATAGTTACAACAAAGCATATAAATGCGTCCTCGGTCTAAATACCCGATTAACCTGTTTCTCTGAGTAACTTAGTTAACATAACGCACTGATATGGAAACATTTATTATAGTGCAGTAACTCTTAGTCACCACTACAGGGCAGTACAATTCACGATGATCATGAGCAAACCCTACAAGCGTCGTGGAGATAGAATAGAATACATCGTTTTCCGGGTAACTCCTACAAAATAAGCTTTCCCACGGACAGAAATGCAACAGTAGTTACTCAGTTATTTTTTATATACAGTCTATGGTTACTACTAATATTGATGTTAATTATGGTATCCATAGTAATTAATATTGACTGGCACTTGCTAATTATAATGATGGTTATTCTGACAATGTATAGGCTACTGTTGTTAAACGAGTAGTCCACTAGAAGGCAGAGACGAAAGGGTACAGGTATTTCCGAGGAACTCCTACAAAATAAAACTTCACAAGTTGAGAGAAATGTTTCTAATAATATTCTGTCCAGTTTATGTTTGGACATGGGAGTGGGCAAACATTCACGCATATTTTTTTTAAGATCTTTTTAACATTATTTTCTCGTTCACGTTGTTTGGACAAGTAAAATTGATTAGGCCTATTGACACAATCAATGACATGACTATGACCTTAATTTAGCCCAGAGAATAATGACAACCGTTAATATCTGCGTGATATATGCATGATGATTTCACCTAAGTGTGGCACACTAATACCATATGTGCTCAGTAAGTAATAATAAACAGAAAAAAGACAGACACTTAATCTGTTACTTCAATCAGTTCAATCTTTTTTATTTACTTAAATGTCTCCACAAAATGTTTCTTGATCAGTAAAATGCAGCTACTTCTCTGTACCGTTTATATGATTGTGTTTTCTGGATGTGCATACACTCAAAAGAATCTCAAAATAGACACCCATAGGAGGAATGCTTCAAAAATACCTTGAATAACAATCAGAAATATGCTTAACATTGTGTATGATTATGGTACTCATTCACAAAAATGGCTTAAAAAACTGCTTAGACATTTAGAGGATGACTTGTTGGAGCTTGTGTTTTCTCTATAACCTTGAGAGCAATAGTCTTCACAGCAATCAGAGCTTCATTGCAGGCCTTGGAAATGTGAGATGGCGGCAGGAGGAAACCGTAACGCCCAAGGTCCTGGAGCTCAAATGTGAAAGCGTACTTGATGCCAAGGTAGTATGCCCAGTCATCAGAACCCCCAGGCGCCAAGTCTGGAAAACAGACAATGACATGCATGTGAAGATGTGTGAGTGTCTGAATCAAGTCAAGCTTATCTGGCTTTAAAAATAAGTCCTACTTACATATTGTCTTTGCTCCAGCACCATATCTGTAGTTGTTTTGATAATATCTTCTGATTATCTGGGCAGCTTCTTTGGCCATCTCAAGCTTTAAAAAAAACAGTATACAGTTGACAGTCATCCTCCAGAATAAAGTCTCCAAATACTCTGGAGCTGATTGATAAATAGGCACTTAGCTTGAGTGTTTGATTGATCAGCCCCTTACACAACCACTTACCAGGTCTTTGTGGTTCTCTGCTTCCTGTAAGCTGCAGGAGAATGGGAAGAGCAGCATTTGAGAGTAGGAGTGGATGCTAAGGTAGAGCTGGATTGAGTCCTTATGACTGCGCAGGAAGTCGGCCACAGCCCGCGACTCTGGCTCCGACTCCGGGAACGCCCCGCAGTAGATCTCAGTGCAGGGATCACTAGAGGCTCCCTCCGCTGGAAGAGACAGTATCCCTGTACCTTATTGATGCTACTGAGGCTCTCATAAATGATCAATTAATAAACAGAAGAAAGAGTTCAGTGTGTTAACAGTAGTTATATTTTACTGCATTCATCAAATTTTTTGTTATAGACTCTTAATTATTGGTAGGGACATGTTCCTACTAAACTATACGACCTTGAATTTAATTTAAACCACTAATGTTTTTTGGCTGATAAATAAGCAAATTTGGAGCATGTTGTCCCTGGGACCATTCCTGCTCTGAGGAGGTCTTAAGACAACAGGGTCAACCGACCTCCCTATTGTACCTCTGCAACATCATACTTTTAACTTTCATCTATTCATGAACAGACTGTTGAAAATGAATCACAGTTTTCCCGTTTAAAACGCCACGTTTGTGTTTAGCATCTTATATCTTGAGACACATATGGTCTGTTGTTCAACTTCTGGAGGTTCACAAAGATTTGTTTATTTGATAACATAACAAGTGAGAACAGCAGACAGCTTTGTTTTATTCTGACCTAGCCTCTGTCATGCCTCTACAGGGGAGAGAGTAAGGCAGACCTTCTACTTTATATTAGCAGGAGTATCATATAGATCTGGCTCAATTCTTAATACTATAATTGCTGTTGGGGAAATTTCTTAGTGGGCTTAGGTCAGGTAACAGCTGAGGTATGGCTTTTGTAGGCCTACATGTCATTAACAAACCCTTCCAGCCTAAGTTCTTTGCCTCTGTCTCACTCAGTGTTTGGGTGGCGACAGCTGTACTGATAAGATAGAGACTGCAGTTCAGGTATCAGGCTAGCAGATATCTGTGTTCTCTGGGAATCTTTTAGATTTCAACATGACGTTCTTTATGAATTGGAGTCTAAACATCAGGCACATTGACAGTTCTGGTAACCTAGTATGGAAACAAACAGTTGGGGATAGCACATTGTGGACCAGGAGCTGTCCTTCAGATTTGATGTTGGCATTGCATGTGTTCACACATTGTACGCATGCACTGTAACTCCTCTGCTGAGTCTCCTTAAACCATGTTGTGTAAGTCCTCATCAGTCTCCGAAACTTCATCACACCTGAACCTGGCGCACTTTATTTCCATAACAACTGAGATTGTAATTTTAATTTAATAGAACTGCTATTATGCTAAATACATTTTTTATAGGCATATTCTTTTACGTGGACATTAAATATCACCCACTGGCTGCCCAGTTTATTGAAGTACTTAATAGTGAAAAGAAATGAATGAGATTACAGAATTATATTTTTTAAATGCAAGTGACACAGCTCTTACCAGAAAATGGGTGGTAAAAGAAATCCCCACAGTTGATGATAGGTTTAATTTGATTCAAGTTATTTTTGTAAATGATAAATTTACCTTTACTTGAGCTCATCAACGAAAATATACGCTATAGTGAAAGTCAGATGTCTTCTTCAACACACATGTTCTCAGAGGATTGAAGTTAAAGTCTACAGTGACTGTTAGAGAGAGAGAGAGACAACTCACTGCACCAGTTGGCATCAAAATTTCTATTGAGGTCAACTCCGATGCAGCTGCTGTCCTCGCTGACAGAGCGGTTCTTCCTCCACATCCTGTTCTGAGACAAGAAAAACACAGGCCCAGATCATGAATCCAAATGAAACTGCTGTCTTTACGACTGCACTCAACAACACAAAACAGTTTTGTGTATTCTCACTGTTGTCCATGTGTACTCGTATCCATCAGGGTTCATAACAGGCAGGACGTAGACATCCATGTTGTCCAGGATGCGAGTAATGTCTTGGTTTTGATTGTAAAATAACAGAGACTGTTGGAGAAAGGACACTGATTTTTAGCGCTAGACCAATGTGAACCCAACCTGAATGCTGAATGTAACACTTTCCACCCTATTGATACTAGACCAACATACTCACATAGTGTACAAACCATAAGCAGAAAGCAGGACTGATCCACTCTCTGGCATGGATCCCACAGTCAATCCACATGGCCTTCTTATTTGGTCTGTTGTTTAGAGACAACTGAGGAGGAGAGGCCCAACATTAATCTGAGGTGGCTTTAATGGACTTCATTTAGAGGCTTCAACTAAAAATCCTTCTAACAGAAAGAAACAAATAATTTGAGCTGATTGTAAGCAGAAATAAAAGTTGAAATGATCAACAAGCATCTTTATCAGCTTATGAGGTGATGGATGAGTATACTTTCAGAACGTAGAGCGGTCTCTTCTCATATGAGGAGCCAATGAGAATGGCTTTGACCGTGCTGGGGTTGTCCTGTTGGGTCCTGTTTATCCAATAAAAGATCTACAATGGAGAGACAATGTGTTTGAATGTAAACTGTAATGTATCCATTAAGTACAGCACATTTAGACTTTCTCTCTCTCTAATGAAGCTGGAGTCTTTATGTAAAGGTGAAAAGCATACATCCTCCAGACTGTGATATCTCTCGTAGAAAGTTACGCTGCTTCGTGGGTCACTGGAGTTGTTCCTCATCTGCATTTCAATCAACTCGTTGGTATTGGCCAGGAGCACCCTAAATTAAACATACAAGTACATCAAACACACAAAGTGCGCACAGTGTGGCATGGAGTATGATGCAAAGCTTTGTGAGCAATGCATGTATGTTCACAACATACGTATGTGTCATGGCGTTTTTCTGTAGCAGATCCATGACAGTCTTGGAGCTGTTTGCAGGAACAAACAGGTGGACCTGAGTTTCTTCTTTGATGTACTGAGGTGAAACAGGCTGCCATAAGGCTGTCTGGAAGAAAACGTGTCAGACAACTGTTCACAGGAGGAAAATAAAATGGAACAATCACTCTCAAAAAAAAAAACTACCCTCTACCTTATATTGAGTGGACACATCCTTCAAGATGTCCACTTGTTCTTGTGTTTTAGGGGTGATTGATAGAATTTGATCACTGAATAAAAAAAATAACAAGACATCATAAGTATGTAATGTCCGCCACGAATGATGCAGACCTCTTAGGGCCAATCATAAACACGTCTTTGTTTCTATCTGTATTATTGACAGTGCCATAAAGCAAATGTGAGGTGTACGACTTCCAGATGTTTTATTAAAATTGTGTCAGCGCTAAGAAACTCATTGAGTTTGCATTTGTGTTCAGCTGCCACAACATACATGGTGTAAGGGTGCATGTTTGCATAGGTGTGTCATAACCTATTTTCTTTGTGGAGAACAGTTACTAGCCCTTTCCCAGATAACAAATGAGTAAATTTCCTAGATCATGTCACCAAATCAACTCACCGCGTTTCTATGCAGTGTCCTGTCTTCAGGAGTTTGTCCAAATTCACTAAAACAAACAAAACCAAAAGGGTTTTCATGATGTCAGGAGCCAGATTGGAAATGAGAGGTTTTTCAGACCCCAGGGGTAGTTGGGAGGCTTTATTGATTAAAACACTGTTTATTTAGAAGTTAAACATTACTTTTTTTTTTGAAAGAACAAGGGCATAGATCAGCCATCATGAGCTGAGAGGGAGCAGGGCAGCATGTTGCTGGTGCTATATTTTCAACAACTTCAGCTAAAACATTTGTATAATTCACATATATCTAAGTTAATGTACGCTTTACGATTACAACTCAATGCGAGCTAGAAAGGTCAGTGGAGTAATACCTCCTCGCCGGCAGGTGGCGCCAGATAAATACAAATGACAGACACAGAGGAGGAAAGTGACAACGTGAAAAAGGGGATGTGTTGTTCAATTTCTTGGCAAGATGTCGGGCCACGATCAACTGGTCCTCTGTTTGTGTGAATTAACAAGGTAAGACATATTTATTAGGAGTGAAACCAAGTATTTACACCAGTGGGTAAAATTTTAACTGTCAGTTTTCATTTCGTGACATCAGTTTGCTTGTTTCATTTCCTTATATATTAACTTGTGGCACTATACTGGTAAATATTGGTAATATATCTGAGCTAATTATTATGTTCTAAGGTAGTCTATAGATATATTATATGGAGGTTTTCCTGTTTGTTGTAACCTTAATAATGCAAACCAAGCTCTTCACATTGAGCTAAAGCCGAGCCTCATCATCACATACAGGACATCAGGACATGTCTATTTTGAAAAGTGCTATTTAAATAAAGTTTTCTTGCTTGATTTTTTTTGTCACTTACAGAAAAATTCAATGAGTTGCATCTCTGCGTTTCAGGCTGCTGTGGAAGTTGCTGCTGCCCCTGTTGTTCCTGTGCGTGCTGCTGGTCGCTGTCCTGGTCCTGCTGGTGCTGGCGGTGCGTTTCTGGCTTCAAAGCAGCAGGAACGCTCGGCGGGCGAGAGACGGCCGTCCCACGGTGGCTTTCTTTCACCCCTACTGCAACGCTGGTGGTGGGGGAGAGAGGGTGCTCTGGTGTGCTATCAGGGCACTACAGAACAGGTAAAGCTGACTGCATTTCCCAACATGTCAAAACGCTGCCATCAAGTAAAGCCTTCTTGGGTAGAGCTTTCCTTTTTGACACCAATATATGCAGCCAAATATAAAGAGTGAACTAGCTGGGAAAGAAACATAAATCAGAGCTGAGGGGAAAATGAGTCAGTAATACAACCAAAACAAGGTGCAGAATACAGTAGGGAATGCTTGGCATCAAAATACATTCTTCTAATGTGTCTTGCTTAAACCAAACCCACATCTGCACAGGTACCTGGACATCAACTTTGTGGTGTACACGGGGGACCTGGGTGTGACGGGCCAGCAGATTCTGGAAGGGGCTCGGCGTCGTTTCAACATCGTGCTCCCCCGGCCGGTTCAGTTCGTGTTCCTGAGGCACCGGCTGCTTGTGGAGCCCGGCCTGTTTCCTCACTTCACCCTGCTGGGACAGAGCGTGGGCTCCGTCTTCCTGGGATGGGAGGCGCTGACGGAGTTTGTCCCCGACCTTTACATCGACTCCATGGGCTACGCCTTCACGCTGCCCCTGTTCCGCTACTTGGGAGGCTGCAGCGTGGGGAGTTACGTTCACTACCCCACCATCAGCACTGACATGCTGTCTGTAGTGAGAGAGAGGAACCCCAGGTAATTGCTGTGTCTTTACCAACCTAACTGTGTTGTGAGCACACCACACAAGATCTTTTTTAATTATATTCCAATAAAGGTTAAAGTCCTTCAACCAAGTCCACTTGCCCTTGACTATAACCTTCGTTGGATAACTATGACCTGGATGACCGAGAATCTTCATAGACTTTTAATTATATTATATGTACAAAATTACATTTTATTCAGCTGTTCATGTATGCTTATAACTAAAAACCTATTGCTTGCTAACTCCTTGAATAACACAAACCGTTAATGTCCTAGGTTCAACAACCCAGACTATGTCTCCAACAGTCTGTTCCTGAGTGCCTTCAAGGTGGTCTACTACTGCCTGTTCGCCCTGCTCTACGGCATGGCCGGCTCCTGCTGCGACCTTATCATGGTCAACTCCTCCTGGACCCTCCATCACATCCTGTCACTGTGGCACGCTCCCAACCGCACCAGCGTGGTCTACCCACCCTGCGACGTCAGCGCGTTCCTTGACGTCCCACTAGAGGAGGACGGGGACAGGAAATGCCACTCGATCGTTTCTGTGGGGCAGTTCAGGCCGGAGAAGGACCACCGGCTGCAGATCAGGGCTTTCAAGAAGGTGTTAGACAAGAGGAGGGAGAGGGGCGGGAGCAGGGAGGGACTGAAGCTGGTTATGATTGGCGGATGCAGAAACCAGGAAGACGAGGATAGGGTGCTCATGTTGAGGGGACTGTGCCAGGAGCTGGGCGTGGCCGACAGGGTGGAGTTTAAACTGAACATATCCTTCGAGGAGCTGAAGAGAGAGATGGGGGAAGCGACCATCGGACTACATACGATGTGGAACGAACACTTTGGAATAGGTGATGAATCTGTCTGACCTGACGTTTAGACTCTTATTTTTAAATTTGACTTTTTCTAATTATATTAAAAGTTCGTCTTCACTCTTCTTTCCCCCTTTAGGCGTAGTGGAGTGTATGGCAGCAGGGAAGGTCATTCTGGCACACAAGTCCGGCGGTCCCAAGCTGGACATCGTGGTACCTTTCGAGGGAGGCCAAACAGGCTTCCTTGCTGATGATGAGGACAGTTACGCAGAGGCCATAGAGCGGATCCTAGCGCTGCCGCCCACCAGCCGGCTGCAGATCAGACGCAACGCACGCCAGTCCGCTGCTCGCTTCTCAGATCAGGAGTTTGAAGCCTGCTTCCTTGCTGCTATGGAGCCTCTGATGGGAACACTCGAGCGATGAGAAGAAGACTGTGTGTGTATAGTTGACGTGATAGGAGTTATTTGACACTTTGCGCACCTTTACTTTGATGCACTTATGGCTGCATTCACACTGTAGAACTGGCGACAAAACCCCATTATAACTGAAGCAGGGATCCCTCACATGCTCACACAGAAGGCTGCTGAAATTGCACATGCTAAGATTGTCCTTAGTCGTTGGCTCACCAGTCAAAGCATAGCGTATTTGGATGTGGCCTAAAAGCAGAAAGAGGCAGTCAGACACATGTTTGTAAGGTAAATAAAATCTAATTCTGTCTGTGCAGCATTGAAAACATTAGCTGTGGTTGGGGCGAATTCAGACACAGAAAATTGCGTAGTTCTGCTGTACTGTTGAGTTGTATTTGTAAATACCTTGTGAAATGAGCTCTTGTGACATTTATACAGAACGCATTCCTTTGTCATTAGTTGTCAGTTTAATTAAAAAGAGATGTGCTGTATTTAGTATGGTAAAAATGACTGAATGTGAACAAAGTAGTCTTTTTTTAATAGAATGTGCTGATACTAAACAGAAACATATTTACTGTTTACAAGTAATATAATTATGTGTCCAAAATGTGAAGTATTTTTGATATTGATGATGAATGTAATAAAGATATGATGGTGGTAAGGGATTGTAGCAGTAAAGTAAGATAAGCCTTTATTGATCCTCAGAAGGGAAATAAAGGGATCACTATTACTGTAAATAAGTTTTAATGCACTGTTTCAGAGGGAAAAGTGGCACCTAGGAGCTATTCATATTCTGCTCCATTAGATTTGGCCTAAAGGAGCAGATGATCAAAATGTAGAACATATATACAGTATGGACTGTAAGTAAAAACACATCTCAGATGTTTATTGCTTCATGTGAGTCAGTGTGTTTTTTGGCTCCAGTGGCCTGTCATACCCAAACAGCTGAATACAGTCATCAGTGAAATAGTTATTTTAAGGGCTGCAAGCAACTAATGATTATTTTCATTATCAATTCATCTGCAGATTATTTTCCGGACTGATCTATTCATTGTTTGGTCTATAAAATGTCTTGTCTGTAAACTGTCGTAGAAGACTAGGAAAAGCAGCAGATGTTATTCTTTTCTTTTCACACACGAGCTGAAATAAGCTGAAACTTGGTGCTTTTGTTCAAAAACATTTAAATATTGATTATCACAATGTGTTGATGCAGATTAATTTAATTTAACTGACTTATTTCAGCTCCAGTAATTTTAAACATTAAGAACACAAAATAACTTTATTAAAGAGATATATTGGTAAAAGGAAAAAAAAAACTGCTGGTGACGCAGTGTCCTCTAGTGATAAAACCTCAGTTATATTCAGTATCTCACAAAAGTGAGTACATGCTCACATTTTTTGTAAACATTTGATTACATCTTTTCATGTGACAACACTGAAGAAATGACACCTTTCTACAATGTAAAGTAGTGAGTGTACAGCTTGTGTAACAGCAGAGGGAGGGGATCATGCTCTGCTCCAGTATGTCACAGTGGCATTCATGGTTCCCTCAATGAACTGTAGCTCACAGTATCGGCAGCACTCGTGCAGACTGTAAGCAAGACACACTTGTCTTTGTACTCCTCACCTGGTTGTCGTGACACACACTTGACGCCATCTGAACCAAATAAGTTGATCTTGGTCTCATCAGACCACAGGACATGGTTCCAGTAATCTATGTCCTTGGTCTGCTTGTCTTCAATAAATTGCAGGCTTTCTTGTGCATCATCTTTAGAAGAGGCTTCCTTCTGGGACGACAGCTATGCAGACCAATTTGATGCAGTGTATTGTCTGAGCACTGACAGGCTGACCCCCAGCCCTTCAACCTCTGCAGCAATGCTGGAGCACTCATACGTCTGTTTCCCAAAGACAACCTCTGGATATGACGCTGAGCACGTGCACTCGAATTCTTTGGTCGACTATGGCGAGGTCTGTTCTGAGTGGAATCGGTCCTGTTGAACCGCTTTATTTTCTTGGCCACCGTGCTGCAGCTCAGTTTCAAGGTCTTGGCAATCTTCATATAGCCGCAGCCATCTTTATGTAGAGCAATCATTCTTTTTTCAGATCCTAAGAGTTATTTGCCATGAGGTGCCATGTTGAACTTCCAGTGCCTCATATGAGGGAGTGTGAGAGCGAGAACAGCAAATATAACACAACTGCTCCCCATTCACACCTGAGACCTTGTAACACTAACGAGTCACATGACACCAGGGAGAGAAAATGACTAATTGGACCCAATTTGGACATTTTAGTTGTACTCACTTTTGTTGCCAGCGGTTTAGACATTGATGGCTGCGTGATGTGTTATTTTGAGGGGACAGCAAATTTACACTGTTATCCAAGCTGTACACCCACTACTTTGCATTTGCATTGTAGCTAAGTGTCATAAATATTTACAAAAAAGTGAGTGATGTACTCACTTTTGTGAGATACTGTAAAAAAAAAAAAAGTCAAACACCTGCAATGAAATGTAATTTTCTAGGCATTGTATTTATTAATTTAAACAAAACAATGTAAAGGCCTAAAGACCATTAAGAAGCTGCTAAATGAACTGAACTCGTCAGATTTTAACATCAAAATCACACAAGTTTGAAAGTATTTCAGACAGAGGCTGTGACTGAAAATCTGATGTAAATTCTTATTACAGTGTTCATTTAATTCACCCTGGGATCAATAGTGCTGAGCAAAGGTTAACAGCTATTGCGTGTAGGAAGCTGGACAGACAGCAGGAGAGGGCGTTTTGTTTTTAAGGGTTATGGAGGGTAAGAGGCGGTGCATAGGTGTGCTAGGACAAAAGCTGAACGTATTTAGAGGGAGGTAAAAGAAGGACTGAAACACTTTGGTTTGGTGCTAATCAAGATGAAGTCTTACGTGCTTCTCTTGGCCCTGCTGCAGTCTCTGGGATGCTCAGGTGAGTGGCTCTCTGTACTGATCACTTCATAGATGCAGTAACTGTCACTGACTTTCCTCTCACATCTTTGGCCTTTGACCCTGCAGGAATCCCACTGTACAACCCTGAGCTGGAGTCCATGGCAGACAGGGGTCTTGAGGCAGTTCTGGCAGAGGTCAACTCTGCATATGCCGTCAGCCATCTTTACCGGGTGACTCGTGGCTCTGTCTCAAGGGTGAGTCTGCACATACTTCAATCTTTAAGATATTATCATTAGCAGGTGAGAAATGTGGCTAAACCCATTTTCCATATATTGGTTATTTGTGGGTTTATTTCTATCACATGCATGCCAGGTTATCCCCATGGGCCTGAACACCGTGGACCTGCTGATGAAATTTGGCGTTAAGGAGACTGAGTGTCAAAAGGCTTCCAGAAATGATCCGCAGACATGTGCCTTCAGACCTGGCTTCTTTGTGGTGAGACATTTACTGTCATTTTATCATTGTTTGTTTTAGTCTGTTTAGTTTGCCGCCACAGGGTTGAGGTAACACATAAAGAGATCACAGCAAAACTCCTAGAAAAAATTGTGCTTACTTTAAATGTTTAAAGATATCTGAAATAAAGAAAATGGACTTAAACACTTGTATAGTCCTTTCATGCAAGCTACCAATAGTCAGTTATAATAAATAGTATTGCAGTCAAAAGCTGGACTGTTAAATTGTTAAAAATTTCATTGTACTTGGACATTATGAAGGCAATAAATCTCAATTTTGGATAAGACACATATTGACAAACTGATGCAGCCCACTGTTTGCATTGGCATGAATTTAGTGGGAGAGAGTGTGTCGAACAAATCTGTTATCTATACATGAGACAGTTGCTTTAGATCATAAAAAAACTAAAATATCTGTAACAAATACTAAATAAAATCTGCATTATATAGAATATTAAAAACACCACATCCTCTCTCCATTTCCACTCTTTCCCTTCAGCCATCCTTCTCCTGCTTCAGTCGGGTTCGAATTTCAGCCTCCTCAACCCAGGTGGTTTCTCTGAGATGCGGCCATGACGGGAGCTCCAGCTCAGAGTCCAGTGAGGAGGTGAGGACACAGACAGGCAATGAGGGAGGAGGGAGGAGAAATGGTGGTGGTGGGGGGTGTCTTTATCATTTGTTTAAAATTCCAAAAGCTCATTGTCCATATTCTTTGTCAAGTCAAACCAAACTGTATTGGCTGCAGAATTTTTTTAAAAAGTTGCTTCTCATAAAGAGGAAGTTTCCCATTAAACAGCAAACTAACCTTTATAAATAAACCTGTATCCTACATAAAGGTAAAAAATAAAGGTAAAAGAGCTAAGCTTTCCAATCATCAATATAAAGGGTGTCCTGAACTGTAAAGTGCATGTGAATAATGAAGGCTTTGATTCCACAGATGTTCTCAAGAGGGAGACACCAGTTCAATATCCCATTTGCAAATAGAGGTAATCACATGTTTTAACTGGTGATGGTACAGCACAGTAAGTCACTAAAGTGTTTAACTCCTTCACACTTTGAGACAAGCTTCAGACAAAACTGGTGTGTAAAATTTACAGGCTACTACAAAAATAAAGATCATGCAAATGGTTTTTATGTAACTGACCAGAGCCCTAATATATTTCTGCAGTCCCGGCTCCTTCTGCACCTCCTCCGCCTGTCCAGCCCGGTCGCTCCTTCCTGAGCCAGACAGTGGAGGTCCGGCCCAGAGGAGACGCTTTCAGCAACTTCCTGGTGTGAGAGTTCCGCTCACTCTGGAAACATTTAGGTGTTGTTCAAAAGAAAAAAATAATTAAAAAACAGAATTTGCACATTGTGGCTTTTGTCCCTTTTTATGATAGCCTATTTAATTTGTTAGATTTAAAGAGCTGCGTGTAGATCAGTGACACATGTGAGGAAAACACATTTAACCTAATGATTCATGACTTTTTGGAGTTCAGTGTTGAATCCCCATAATTTTATTCATTTGGCTATAAAAGGTTCCTAAACGCTGTATCTCTTTTCAACCGGGTCACCTTGGATAAGATGAGTATATTTCGTATACGGATAATAACGGAGTTGCAGCTGCAAATTTACAGACACAGACTGAAATATCCAAAGGTCCAAAATAAAGCCAACGCACGGGGAAGAACTCACACGGTTCATGAAGACACACCATCACAGGCCTCTCCTCTCCATTTACAAGAAAGTGTTTTTTTCCAGTTGCACAGTCCAGACTCCGCTGGACCTTTAGAAAAAATCTCCTTTTTGCTTTGGCCTCCGCGTAAGGCTTTAGTGCTTGCTGCAATGTGAGTCACAATGAGTTTGACAGGCACCTGTGATGCAGGTTGTGTCGGACCTGAGGTTGGTGAACTACTGCACGGGCATGACTTTGCAACTTGTGGTGATCAGCAGCCTGGGAGGCCTTTTAGTAAAGGCCTAAAGACCGTTAAGAAGCTGCTAATTGAACTGAACTCGTCAGATTTTAACATCTTCATCAAAATCAAACAAGTTTGAAAGTATTTCAGACAGAGGCTGTGACTGAAAATCTGTTGTAAATTCTTATTACAGTGTTTGTTTAATTCACCCTAGGATCAATAGTGCTGAGCAAAGGTTAACAGCTATTGCATGAAGGAAGCTGGACAGACAGCAGGGTAGGGCGTTTTGTTTTTAGGTGTTATGGAGGGTAAGAGGCGGTGCATAGGTGTGCTAGGACAAAAGCTGAACGTATTTAGAGGGAGGTAAAAGGAGGACTGAAACACTTTGGTTTGGTGCTAATCAAGATGAAGTCTTACGTGCTTCTCTTGGCCCTGCTGCAGTCTCTGGGATGCTCAGGTGAGTGGCTCTCTGTACTGATCACTTCATAAGTAGATGCAGTAACTGTCACTGACTTTCCACCCACATCTTTGCCCTTTGACCCTGCAGGAATCCCACTGTACAACCCTGAGCTGGAGTCCATGGCAGAATGGGGACTTGGAGCAGTTCTGGCAGAGCTCAACTCTGCATATGCCGTCAGCCATCTTTACCGGGTGACTCGGGGCTTTGTCACAAGTGTGAGTCTGCACATACTTTCTTTATCATATCTTTAAGATATGATCTACACTTAGTTCTATGATTTTTTTTATAACTTGCACCTCTTTATTCCATATCTATATATTTTTAGATTTATTTATGTCAGCTGTGTCTTTGTTTGTGTAGCACCTTATCACCAAAGCAAATTCCTTGTAGCCTACATGTACAATACTACCTGGCAATCAAGCTCATTCAGATTCTGATTGTCTAGTCAAAGAAATGCAAAAGAAATAAATGTGGGTTTATAACAAATATCACATGCCAGGTTATCCCTGCGGGCCTGAACACCGTTGACCTGCTGATGATATTTTGTGTTAAAGAGACAGAGTGTGTTAAGACTTCCAGAAACGACCCCCAGACATGTGCTTTCAGACCTGACTTCTTTGAGGTGAGACGTTTAATGTCATCAGGGGTGAAAACCTAACCCAAATTACATCTTACGGTTTTTTTTAGTCTGTTTAGTTTGCCACCACAAGGTTGAGATATAACACATAAAGAGAACACAGCAAAACACAAAACTCAATTCTGGATAAGACACGTTGACAAACTGAAGCAGCCCACTGTTTGCATTGGCATGAATTTAGTGGGAGATAGCGCGTCGAACAAATCTGTTATCTATCCATGATGCAGTGGGACAGCGACTTTTGATCATATCTGTAACAAGTACTAAATAATATCAGCATTATATAGAATATTAAAAACACCATCCTCTCTCTATTTACATTCTTTCCCTTCAGCCATCCTTCTCCTGCTTCAGTCGGGTTCGAATGTCAGCCACCTCAACGCAGGTGGTTTCTCTGAAATGTGGCCACAACTGGAGCTCCAGCTCAGAGTCCAGTGAGGAGGTGAGGACACAGACAGGCGATGGGGGGTAGAGAGTGGAGGAATAGTGAGGGGTGAGGGCAGAGAGCAACAGTTCTGTCACAATTCTCCAAGCTCATTTCTCATTTTGTGTCTGCAAATTACATTGGCTACAAAAAAAGTGAAAAGTTGCTCATCATAAAGAGGAAGTTTCCCATTAAGCAGCAAACTGACCTTAACAAATAAACCTGTATCCTACATAAAGGTAAAAAATAAAGGTAAAAGAGCTAAGCTTTCCAATCATCAATATAAAGGGTGTCCTGAACTGTAAAGTGCATGTGAATAATGAAGGCTTTGATTCCACAGATGTTCTCAAGAGGGAGACACCTGTTCAATATCCCATTTGCAAATAGAGGTAATCACATGTTTTAACTGGTGATGGTACAGCACAGTAAGTCACTAAAGTGTTTAACTCCTTCACACTTTGAGACAAGCTTCAGACAAAACTGGTGTGTAAAATTTACAGGCTATTTCAAAAATAAAGATCATGCAAATGGTTTTTATGTAACTGACCAGAGCCCTAATATATTTCTGCAGTCCCGGCTCCTTCTGCACCTTCTCCGCCTGTCCTTCGTGGCCGGTCCTTCCAGAGCCAGACAGTGGAGGTCCAGCCCAGAGGGGACAAGTCCAGCTCAAGTTCAGCTCACTCTGGAGACATTTAGGAGCTGATAAAAAGAATTCACACATTGTGGTTTTTGTCCCTTTTTATGATATTTAATAAGTTAGATTTAAAGAGCTGCTGGTAGATCAGTGACCCTCGTTAACCTACTGATTCATGACTTTTTTCAGGGTTCCATCGCCATAATTTTATTTATTTGGCTATAATGGCTCTGAAATACTGTGCAAAAAATGTTTTTTTTTCTTAGTGTACGGCAGAATAAGACCACTAGAGGGAGTGTAAGGTTCATCAACCAAAACGTTTACCCCTCGAAATTATTTGAACAAATGAGGACTGAGACACATTGAGGTCCGGTTTTAACATTTATATTGTGGTTTTCAGTTTAAATGCAAGGGGACACATTTACTCTATCTGCAACCATTTTTCTTCATTTCACTTGGCCCCACATGTTCACATCAGCACATTAATAACTTACATACTGTACTGTAGCAAACATTCTGTTAAGGACAATGATATTCAGTTATAAGACATGGTACACTGCCTTCAAGTGGCAATCAAACCACTGTGGGACAAAAGAACAGGGCTCGTGCGGAAACAACTAATACCATCTTCATGATAAGCTCACCGGACATGTGGATGCAGCGGCCTCCTCTGAACACTAGCATGTAAACCTTTTTCACAGCACACATTTCCACACTGAAGCCAAATTAAAACCAGTTTGAATGGTCTGAAATATTAATGATATGTCATCCTGGCACAAAAGGACGTTGAGAATGAGTTCCTTGAAGGACAGCACTAGCACCAGCATTGCTGCTAGAAATGAAAACCCCTTCATGATCCACGCTGTAGGTACAAAATCAAGAGATAACCTTAGTCCATGTGCACCACGGGTTGACGTAGTAATGGCACCATGAAGAAACAAGATACGATAGACACACAGCTGAAAGTAACATTCAGTCTAATGACAGTCACATGATTTCTGTTATTGACTACATGATTTAATGCTCTGTACATTAACCAGTCAAATGTATGTTTTTTTTCAGCCCGGTCATCTTGGATAAGTAGAGTATATTTCACATGACTGTTCCAACCTGTACATTCTACTTCCTGAATTGTGATACCATGTGACTTTAGAAGGCGGCGGGGGCCGACAATAACGGAATAGCAGCTGCAACTGTACAGACACAAACTGAAGGATAAGGTCCAAAATCAAGCCAATGCACGGGGAACTCACACGGTCCACGAAGACACACCATCACAGGCCTCCCTTCTCCATTTACAGGAGTCCATTAAATAAAACAAACTGTATTTTTCTTTTCCAGTTGCACAGTCCAGACTCTGCTGGACTTTTGGAAGAAATCTCCTTTCTGCTTTGACGTTTGCGCAAGACTTTGGGAATAAGGCTTCCTTCTGATTTGCATTTGCCAAGTAGTGAAACAGTCTAGTTTGAGAAAACAGACTTCAAAGTTTTAGTGGTTTGAGTGTTTTTTTTTTTTACTGAATAACTGCCTTCATGTGTGTATTTCATGTTTTCAAACTCACCATATACATTCCATTGTGCCCTAATGTTTTGTTCCTATCTAGATTTTGTTGACCAACTATTAAAAGACAGACTTATAAAAAAATCCTTCCATTTATCAATCATTAAATAATTTTATATAAAAGCAAACCTCACCATCCCCGCTCTGCGAAGGCCTTCCCTAATTGTTAACTACTTCACCATAAAATCATACATACATGCATGCACACAATGCATGTATGCATATTCAGTCTCAGTTTCTCTCCCTCATTCATGCTCACACACCGGAACAGCTTCATGTTTTACAGCTTATTCTTACATGAGGTCCATGCAATACCAAAGCAGAACGATCATGATGTGGGGTTTTTTTGTCTCCAGTATGCGGCACAAACTTATGGCAAAGAAGCGGACATGTGGTTTGGCTCAGACCTGGATCCAGTAATATTTGCACAATTCTTACTAGTGTTTATTTAAACCTGCTTGGTGTACCAGAGGGGTGGGGTTTACCATACAGGGCAATTTAATGTCTTCCAGAGAATTTAGACAATCGCAGAAAATTTTCTGTGACTTTTCTGTGACCCCAAACTTACCTGCTCCAGTTTTAATTGTCCCAATATTGTAAACTCCACTAATCCAGAATGCCAAGCATGTTAAAAAATGCAAAAACACTAAATGACTATGGTCTGGTTTGGGTTTTAGTATATACACAGTCTTCTATTTATTATTGTGATCTCAAGAGGACAGAAGGATTTCATTCCCATTTCAAGAATGAGTGTTCACTTCATTGTCTATTCATCCACCGATGTTGTGTCCTGATCTCCAAGTTCAACACTCTCAAGTAAGTTTGGTGGCGTCCCCCCGTTTGGGTGGTGCAGGTGGAGGTCCTCGTCGTAGAGTTGCATAGCCTGAGATGTTTCCGGACATGTAGCCACCATTTCCTCCATTGCTTTGCTTTCCTTGGTCCAGGAGCAACTCTGGGGGCGGCGGAGGCAGTGCCATGTCGTCCATAGTTCCTGCCGGTTCAGACTTGCCCGTGAGACCAACAGAGTTGAGAGAACCTTGGCGACCCACTGACTTTCGCTTTAGTGTCCGGTGGAGGTCATCCAGGAAATTGGGCTGGCCTGAGCTGCCCTTTGGGGAGGTGGGTGGAGGTGGTGAGAGTGGAGGGGGCTCCGGGGTGGTGTTACTACGCCGCACGAGTGTGGGTGGAGGAATCTTTTTCAATGAGCTCTTCCCCCATGATGAGTTGCTGACAAGGGGGACTGGCGGAGGAGGAGGGGGCGCCTGTGGCTGGGGGTTGACCACAGCTACCCTAGGAGGTCCTCCACTGTGTGCGTCAATACCAGGAGGTGGAGGAGGTGGGAAGAGCTCAGAAGCTGGGGGAGGAGGTGGGAAGTAGGCACACTCGGGTGGTGGAGACGGGAAGTCGCCACTGGATTGCTTTGCCTGGCTCACTTTGGCTTGGAGTGCCAAGGGAAGGTTGGACAGGTTAAGCTTGCCTGGTTTCGGGGGAGCAGGGGGTCCAGTTGAGGGGTCCTTGGAAGGGGATCCAATGGAGGAGGTGGTGGGACATGGGGAGGAAGGAGGGCTGTTGCTCTTGGGAGCAAACTTGCTGAGCAAGTTCCTCCTGGATTCTTCATAGGAAGCTGAGGAGTTGAACTTTATGCTGGAGTTCCTTTGCGGGGGTGGGAGGAGGTTTCTTGCCTCCCAAATTGGAGGAGCCAGAGGGTGACCGCTTTGTGGGGGAGCCAAGGTTTCCAGGTGGGAGGGGAGGAGGAGGTGGAGTTGGTCCTGTGACAGGGGCTGGGGGAGGTGGCGGAGGAGGAGGAGGGGCAGGGAAACCAGTGTTGTTGTCTGGAGGAGGAGGAGGGAACTCTGGAGACTGCAGCTGTTGGCCACCCCCCAAGTTGCCATTTTGGTTTGGTCTTGACTGCAGGTGGGGAGAGGGGGGCTTTGGGGCTCTCTGTGTGATTGGCTACTTGGGATGAAGCTCCTGGAAACTGACTTGCAAGTTGTTTCACCAGAGACATAGTAGGAGGGGCTCCTGTGGAAATGGGTGTTTGCTTAGACATGCTGTGCTGTTTTGGCAGAGTCGGAGGGGGGTGGCTGGAGGTGTGGCCCGCCTGGAGGCTGAACTGCTTCTTGAAGGGTGCAGGTGGAGGAGGGGGTGGAGGTGGCGGCGGGGCCGGTCCACCGAGGGCAGCAGAAGGTGGGGCAGGAGGGAATGGGGAAACAGGTGATACAGGTTTGGGGGCAGGATGAGGCATAAAGCCCGGGGTGAAGGTTTTGGGTGGCGCTGGTGGCGGTGGAGGAGGTGGTGGGAACTGGGCTGACACTGGGAACTGCTGAGGAGGTGGAGGAGGTGGTGGTGGAGGTGGAGGTGGAGGAGGTGGGGGTGGCGGTGCGGGGGCAGGCGGTGGGGACTCCTCAAGGCCTCCATTTGGAGAGAGGAGGTCACGTGGCGGGCTGGGAAACCTTTCCTTCAGTGCCTGCTTCAGCCCGTTGGGGTAAACAGGCTCACTCATGGTAGCTGGTGCGGGAGGGGGTGGGGGAGGAGGAGGAGGAGGAGGGGGAGGAAATGTTACTCCATTGGTCTGTGGAGCAGGTGGAGGTGCTGGGGGAGGCGGAATGAAGGCAGGCAGGGCAGCTGGGCTGGGAGGGCCCAGCTTTAACACAGCCATAGCTGACCCAGGTGTTGGCATGGAGGGTGGAGGGGGAGGAGGAGGAGGAGGCGGGACATTAGTCCTTGCTGCAATGTGATTCACATTGGGTTTGACCTGTGCTGCAGGTGGTGCCGAGGGAAGAACTTGATGAGCTATTGCATGGAGGTGACTGGGCAACTTGTGGTGATTGGCAGCCTGAGACGGCTTCTGGTTCTGCAGCCTGGTGATCGTGCTGTACTTATACATGGTGGGGGCCGGTGAGTGGTGTGACACCATTTGAACTGGGGGTAGGGGCGGAGGGGGAGGCGGTGGAGGAGGAGGTGGGGGTGGCTGGGCCAGCTGTTGCTGCTGATGCAGCTGTGGGGGTGGCTGCGGGGCCGGCTGAGGAGACTGAGGCTGGTGCTGGTGTTGTGGCTGGGTCGGTGTCTGGGGGTACATTGGTGGATGCTGAAGCTGTGGTGGGTGCTGCTGGGGCTGGGGCTGCTGAGTCTGGGGTTGGGGTTGGGGCTGGGGCTGAGGCTGAGGCTGAGGCTGAGGCTGAGGCTGGGGCTGAGGCTGGAGAGGGGGCGTCAGGGCTGGGTGATCCACTGAATGCTGGCTGTGATGCCGGTGACTGTGGGAAGCATGCGGCAGGGTGGCCCCTCTGGACGCCTCCATTCTCATCTGCTGGAAAGAGACTGTGTGTGAGCTCAGTGAAGTGAATGGCATATTCTGTATCAAATGAGCATCTTTAACAGAAATTTTAAAATCCATGTGACAAGCCCTGCAGTCTTTGAAAGAAAGCCATACCTTGGTGTTTTCCTCGATCTGGGTACCTCTCTTCCAGGCCTCAGAAAAAAATGGAGCTCACCACACTCTGGGACCGGCCATGAGAAGAGCCCGTGTCCACCCCGCTGTCTGAATGGCCTGAATGATTAGACTGGGACTCTAGAAGCACACATACCTGACAGTAAGACTTTTAAGTGTATTCTTAAAATTATGACATATTTTAAGTATTAAATTGTTATTGTAACACACTACTGGTAAGATAGTATACTTCTATATGAGTGCATATGCACATATCCGCACAGACACTTCATAATGGGATTGGTAAAGACAATCAAAACCATCAATTTCTTCTTTTCTGAGAACACATGTTGTTGCAGTAACTGTGAGGAAAAAGAAAAACTAACTTTCCAAATTTCAGGAACATAACCCCAGCTATGTCTCACTGATGTAATGAGGGTTATCTCAGTTTGGGCTTGAAGACGGGCATTTACTAGGCAGGGAATGTTCAATGAAAGACGCTACTGAGTTGCACTGCGGGATATGTACGATCTAGTGCTTTTGGAGCTTGACCCATCAAGCGAAAAATCAGGATATAGCTGCCGCTGTTACCTTAATTCTTCTTTGAACGTGTTTCTAGGAAGACTCACAACTTATGATGTATGAAAAAATACTGTAATAGTAAATTACTGGAGTATCCCTATAAAATGTTTCAAATGTCAATCAACATGAACATGATCTCTATTTGAAATGTATTCTACTGATGCTTAGCTTGATTTGACTATGAACTAACCAGGTATGCTGGCAGAACTGGAGCCTGATCGGATGCTGGAGGTAGATAGAGATGACCAATCGTAGGCCGCCTCTGTCCTCTTCATGGCTTCCTGGTAGTTCACATATAGTTGCTTCCCATACTACACACACACAAACACACAGTGACATAGAATTAATGAACACAAATCCTCATAGAAGTGTTACAGAACTATTTTTCTTGTCTTTTTGCAGACTAAACAAACCAGAGTTGAAACTCAAGCTTAGACGCACCTTGGCGATGCGAATTCCGTTCACCCATTGGTGCAGGGTCCTGACATCATCACAGCACAGATACTTTATGTACTGTGACTTCTTCTGGATTTGTGGATGCTGCAAAAAGAAGTAAATGTGTATTTTACTATCCAGCAGTGCCTCACATGTCCACTGAAAAATGATACAAAGTTTCTTCGTTATATAATGGGGTGCAAATCTTTTGGTTTTATATCATCTTCTGGACATTAAATTTCTACATAAAGACAGTGAGTAATAATGGTTATCTACATAATAAATGGCAATAAAATTAAGCATTGACTTATTTGGAAGCAATTTGCGCTTTTAATAGAAACTGTTATTTGTTCACAGAAGACTAATGGTATTAAATGCATTGGGGAAGCTTGACTGAAAGTGTAAGCTCTAACCAGTCTCTGGAGACCATAAGAATAATTTCGCATGTTCACATCGATATTTTAAACCTATACATAGGGCGAGAAATTCACACTTCCTCAGTGTCCGCGTTAACATGCTACACATTTGTATGACATTTGCAGACTGTTTCAAATTTTAAGTCACAGAGCACAGCATTTCTCCACTCAGTGGATGATATAGGGAGATTGCTTCACCTTCAGGGCCAGGCAGTAGTCAGTGGGAGCCTTGTATTTGCTGCGGTAGTCCTGGCCGTAATACACGTTCACATGGTCCAACTGCAGGAAGCACACAAGATCTCGGGATGCCTGCAGAGAGGGAGACAGAGGAGGATGGACTGATGCGTGGTTGACTTCACAAAAGGGACGGATGCTGAGTGAAGCTGCTGCTCTGTGTGGGGTGGTGGAATCGCGTGCTGTCCATGATGCCAGAATAGGCAGACTTGAGGCATTGAGACTTCCCTACAGGTACATCTAACACTTCTGGTAACAGTTTGGACAAAAATACATTGTATATTGGTCTAACAAAGTACTTTTGGAGCATATGCCTTTTCTGTGCTTGAGTGAAGCTGCTCTAAATGGACTTTAAATAATTATGCAAAGAGGATCCAAGTCCCACTGTAGTCCAAGTCTGGTGTCTACATGTTTGTGAGGGTAATTACACAGATCTAAATTAAATGTACAGTACTTTATTCAATGCTTTAGATGGCACCATAATGTATTAAAGGAGTCAACCTACTTTTTAACTCACAGAAATTTGCAGGATTTAAATGATGCAACAAAATGAGAAACAAGATTGGTCTCTAGTAGTGCAGCTACTGAATGCTGATGTGGTGTCACTGAAGACTGTGGAAAAAGTGTTATAGTGGAGGATGATAGGGCTAAAAATAGAGCACATGTGCACAACAAATCTTCCCTGGTTGAACAAAAACTTAAAAAAAAAAAAAAGGTTTCTGTTGTTCAAAGTGATCAAGCACTAAACAGGAAATACCACAGTGCAGAGTGTGTGAATCTGGTTCTCATAACCCACATATCTGTTCCCCATCTTCATTTTGTCTGAGTGGTGCGACTGCGTGCCTAAAGTACACCATCTCAAGTCTCACTGACCTTGGCTTTGCCTTTGGGGACGTAGTAGATCCCTGAAGCTCTGAGGAGGAAGTAGCGTTTCTTCCATGACTTCTTCCCATCCTCCTTCAGCCACAGGATGCCCTCAATCTCTGGCACAGACACCGAGCCGCCACAGAAACACTCCTGATAGACACACACACACGAACAGAAATTGATGTCAAAGTTTATCTTACGAGTCCGGATCTGTGGGAATGATAAGAAAGTAAGCAGTTTGTGTGCTTGTACATCATCTCACCTCTAATAAAGCCTCTTTATTCCTGTCAGCCATTTCGGATGTCTCCTTCCGCCCCAACAAATAGTTCTGGAGATGATTGAGAGAAACATTGAAGTAAATAGACCACAGGGAGGGGAGGAAGGAGGGAGTGTAAAGTCGGTGGCTCACCTTGTCTTATGTTAAATAAATTATTCACCTTTACTCGCTTTAGAGCTTTGACCTACTTCCAATTCTCCTACACAAACACACTCCCTTGTTCACTCTCTGGGCCGTGCAGGCACTGAGCATGCATACACAATGTGTTTGTGCGTATAGCATACACTTTCAGGATTTACACACTTAATGCAGAGCGGCTACGGAGGGTATTAAGACGATGATCTGTCCTCCCTCTCGTGCTATGTGTGTGTTGAAGTGTAAAGGACAGTCACCTGAGGGTTCTTGAAAAGAGCATATTTCTCGATGCGTTCGATGAACATCAGCTTGTTGTGGCTGTCTCGGGTCCAGTTTAAGAGATTCTCCACCAAGTTCTCATGATCCTCAAAATTACGCTCTGAGAATGAGGCAGAGAGAGAAAACACAGTAATGAAAATAAGCTGCAAGATATGCATTTTTTTTGCTGACCTGCAAATGTACACTTAATTTCCTCCTTGCAGGGTTTTCTATTTTTTTTTTAGGGTGGGGCAGAACCTTTAACTGTAAGTCTGACAGTTAGCTTGAAGTCACAATGTGGCTATTCCACAGATATTATACAGTACATGCTTGTCACTTATATAATTTACATTGCCCCCATGCTTTGTGCACAATGCCATGTGCCTTCCATATGCACATAGTGCAGACTAAAGCAACCCATAAACAATGTTTATTTGACTCAGGTGTGGTGGAAACTATCTGGGGCTCCTCCCTTACCCATCTGTAGCTCAGTGATGGTTTCCACAAGAGACCAGTCAGGGCTGTAGCCACAGTGTGACTTATCCAGCAAGCTGTCCAGCACCTGCCTGACTGTCTGCCGCTCATCCACCATCATGGTCTTGGAGCTCTCGTCTGACATGTGGACCCTGATCACCAGCTGAGGAAGAAGAAGAAGAGAAGGAGAAGGAGGAGAAAAGGGAACAGCTTGTTGTTTAACGTAATGCAAAAAGTTAGGACAAGAGGCACCAATAAAATCCCCATGTATGCACTTCAGCATAACCTATTTTAAATTATTTCAGCAAATGTAATAATAAGTTAGCCTTTCTCTTTATTACTTATTTATCTATAGTCTTTTATTCTATTTTATCTACTGCCCACCATATTTAATACAGAAAAGACATCATAGGCCTACACAGTAAGTCATACTTAATCACCCTTCATTGTAGCGGCTACACGTTTTATCACTTCTGAAATAATAATAGCACCTGACTATCACTTAGCATATTGCAGCATGGGACAGAAATCCCTGGGAACAAATGAGCCAGTATCATTGTCTCTTATCACTTAGCAGGCAGCTTGACCAAAGAAACAATAACCCCAAAAGTTCATCAGCCTATGGGGCACAATGCTCTTTGAACAATTTGCAGTAAATTAAGTTATACGAACATATTTGAAGGCACAATGCAGGAGCAGCCCATATCAATTAAAGCCACAGAGTCTGGTTGGGGATAAATAGCTTCAATGTACTTGGAGGATGAAATCTAATCATGTGCTTTTAAAGCTTGTTTCAAATATGTCAAACCTTTTATGGGGTCATTACAGTGACAATGTTGACCACTAAAATCCAATAATCTGGCCAAAGTTTTACATCCAAAGTCAACCAAAAGTCCTCCATAACCAGCAAGCTTAAAGTAATCTGGATGTGACAAACACACACACACATTCCAAATCCAGCCTCACACAATCACAGCCTACATAAGACTTGTCCTGGTGTGAAACCAAATAAAGCCCTCAATTCCTTGACCTCCTGTTTGTCTCCTCCCACTGAGACCCTGACATCCAATGGGTGTGCGAGTACAGCTGATTGACAAGAGACTTGGGCCAATGAGAATGCTGGGAGAGCTGCGAGACTGAGACATGAGGAGTCTGACCTACATTTCTCACAGGAGAGACCCCTAAACCCCCCTTAGTCTGGCAGAAAAAAAACAAACAAAAAAATCCCACTGCTTCTACGAGATCAATTTCTGAACCTTACATCCAAATGCATACAACTGCTTCAATGTCATGAATCCAATATGTATTATTTATCACGTCACATTTTCCTATGCTGGCTGAGGTTTGTTTTTTTTTCATGTGCCGGCTGTACCAGCTCTCTTTATCTTGTCACATTGCATTCACTTGGCAGAGTGAAGTCTAGCCCTGTTTGTTTAAACACTATTGGGTCTCAACTATTCATTGCATGTGAAAAAGGACACCATTCTGTTGCTCTCATTCATAGAGACTGTTCATTCACTGGCGGAAACACTGGTAAAAAAAAGGCCTGCCTGTGGGGTCCCATACGGACTTCCCAATGGAGACATACACATGCCATTGCCATCAATGGAGCAAGGCGTCCCAGTTGTTCACCGAAAAACCAGCACTTGTTTGGTTGACAGGGGTTAATAGGATGTTTTGTGTAGAATGTGTCTGCATTGTCTTGCAGAGCTCTTTTTCTGAAGCCTCTTTCTGATTTCTTGCTCCCTCCCCAGCACATACACACATAATCAAACACTGCAATGACCTATTTTTCTCTGCGCTTCACCGCCTCGCTGTGAATGAAGTTCACACGGAAATGCGGCGTGCAGTGAATATGACAAGACAGCAATTATTATGAGTCAGAATGGTCATTTAAAAGAGTAACTGAGTCAGTAAGTGAGAGTGTGTGCACAAAGAGGTGGTCCTACCTTTTTGACCTGTGCCTCCTTGATTTTTTCCAGTGCGACTCGGATCTTCTCTGCCTTCAGTTTGGCAGCTTGCTCCTCCTGGATGGACACACATGAGCATGGTTAATACAGTTATCATACACATAAATTACACACAGGCAGAAAACAGACAAAAACCAAAAAAACGCTTTTGATTTCAAAGCCTTGCCTCATCCTCGTAACACATGTCTTTCATTATTCTCTGGCAGGAATAAGACATCATGCACACAACTTCATTAAATAGTAAGCAGCTTTCTAAACCATTTAAATGCCTCTGGCGTGATGGCGCAAATCCAGTTTTTTCATGCTTTGGGTTGCTTACCTGCCCCCTCCAACAAGATGCCATCACCTCCATCCTGCAGGTTGTGTGTGCTTCCACGTGTGCAAGTGGGTGTGTTTTAATCACTTGTGAGTGAATTTTCCGATCAAACACCAACAAACACAGCGATGCTAAATCGCTGCTATTGTGACATTGGTCTGGTGTTCCCTCAAATATGGCGCTCCATTTGCTGTCTAAGGTTCCATATTGGATTCATATGGAGCTGCAGCCGTTCCCTTTGATCTCACTATACAGCAGAAGGGAAACAATAGTGGAAGATCCCCGAAGGGCGAGAGGCTGCGGATGACTGTAGGATCAGTTCAGAAAGCCTCAATGCCCTCCACTCAAAAGATACAACGATCTCCTGCAAAGATCATATTCAGATCTTCAGGGCCAAAATGTACAGAAACGTCCATAACTAATGAATTAAAAGAAGAATAAAAAAACGGTTGTCTTTACATTTCAAGATAAAGAAAAATTTTTTTTTTTGTCCACTTGCCACCTTTCCCAGTAGGCGACTGCCATATAAAAAGTTATTCCACAATGATCCTCAGTGGGTGAAATTCAGCCAATCTTCCATCACTCAAAGACGACAGTGGATCATCTAGCTGAGGATGTGCTGCACAGAGACTTTGTGGCAACGCAGGTTCACTGACACGCAGACATGTGCGCCTGAGATGAGCACAACTTGACTAAAACCCCAAGTGAGACAGTAGGGAAGACGATGCCCCTCCCGCTTCTACCCTCCCACACTCTCTTCCTGCTTCCTCTTCCCTGTCTCTCTCTCTCTCTCTCTCTCTGTCTCGCTCCCCCTCTCCATCACTCTCTCTCCCCCTCTCACTCTATAACAGATGCAGGGCTTTGGGAGCGTGCCCAATCGATGGAGCATAATCCCCACAAAAATTGTAGAATGGGGGGCCAGCCAACCAGCGAGCCCCTACTGCAAGACCTTCAACTGTTAAGCCAATCAGGCGAGGAGGGGAGGCCCGTGACAGACACTAGCGCCCAGAGCTAAACTACAGTGACAAGGACGGAGAGTGGAATTTGGGTGAATGAGAAGCTGAGGTGCTAAATATTTGAAGATGTGTGTATATACACAGGCAAGTGAGTTAAAAGAGAGGGGGTGAGGGGTATTAACAACTGCTCCCCAAGATCCCCTTATCTCAAGAACCCCACCACCACCCCACACTGACCCAGACTACCTTTTCCACATGACCAGCCACTATGTGTTTGGCCAACACATGGCAGGGTTTTAGTCATTCAAGCGTGATCATGTGCGAGTAAGAAAAATTGTGGGAGAAGAGAGGTCACGGGGTTTGCGCAGATTACAGAGTCCAGACTCAATCTGAGTCATGCTGTAGGTTTAGCCCCATAATTGTCAGGGTAACAACAACCCCCCCCTCCTACATGTGCCTCTCCGCTCGATTATTTCCTCTCCACATGACACCTACACCCTGCTTTTTAAGAAAAACTAGTCTGATTCCCATTCCACAGGCGTTTTCCCTTCCACTTTCACACTCAGCCACAGCAGAGTCAATTTTAAAAAGGCTCTTCTGCCTAGCCTGAAAAAAAAAAATCTTGGCACCCTCTCCCTTTGATGTCTTTCCACTATCTCTCTCCCTCTCCTCACTTGTTCCCAGACATCCCACGCTCATTCAGTATTCTGATGTGCGAGCGAGGAGAGGGAGAGAATTTGTGAGTCCGGGATGATCACGGCTCCTACTCTCCCATTCTCTGGTGAAAAGTGTTAACACGAACACATAAACTCCCTCACAGCCTGTACGCCGCAGGCAATCTATCCTCTACCCCGTTTTAAAACCCTTCCAATGCTTTCTGCATACACAGATAGACTGAGAGCCAGATATGCCAGAAACCAATAGCCTTGAAACACAATAAACAATCATTTCCATTTCTTTTGTAATACAAAGAGAGAAAGTAACTGCCACGCCAAGATTTTGGCTCTAAAATCTAAAGGCAGATGAACTGTGTGGATATTACTGTGAGAGTCAGCCAGCTTCACGATAGGCATCTATCATATTCAAGTAAACGGAGATAACAGAAAGGGTTTTGGAAAGACATCTGCAATTCAATGCCAATGACCGCTAATGGAGATGTTTCTCATCATAGTGTCTTACATGAGTAGTAAAAAGCTGTCTTTTTTATTGAAGTCTTTAAAAAGAAAGTGGACTTTTAAAAGTCCTGAAAATAATTAAAATCATTTTCCACAAGTTTCCAGACCCATGAAGGAACCCTTATATTGTCCACGATTAGTATAATTTGTGGTTTGCCTCATATTCAGCATATGCTCTTGGGTTGTTAAATCTCAATAGGATTTAAGAAACTCTGGCCTACATCTTCTACCTCTCTTGGAATCCACTGCTTTGCACTTGGAAAGCACACACATGTCATGTAGCAATGGTGGGATAAATCACAATCAACTTCAAAACGCAAATCTGCACACATCTGATCGGCATAAGCTTTGCAAGCGAGCCAAAAGGCTGCAACCAATACATTTGCTGGGAAAACTGCTGCCAAGAGGTTTACAGTAAAACAGAGTGTTGGGAAAGTTGGGAGGACCAACACATGATGGATAAACAGACAGTGGAGCACAGAGGGTTCACATTTAAAATGATTCTTCCCCCTCTCTTCTGGCACACGTCTGCCATCTTTGTGCATTTCATTGTCTTGTGTTTGTATGAGCAATAAATCAGTGCCAATTAAATGTTCCTAATTCAAAACAAATTCAAGGATGATACACATAAACACAAAACTTTGAAATAACATATAGGACTGCAAATAACAGTTATTTTAATCATCAATTAATTGTTTAGTCTATATAATGTCAGGAAAAAAAACAACCTAAGTCAAGATCCTTGGTCTGAGCAAACCCCATCTGCAGGGGGTGACTGTCAGATACAATTCTCCACTTTAAGTTAAAATCTTTTGGGAAAACTACTTACACAAAATAAAGAAAGAACATCTACTCTCTATTTGACACATCTCATATTGTCCGACCAACCAGTTCAAAACACTAAAATAATTAATATCTGATATAAAACAGAGAAAAAAATGAAATCCTGTGGTCCGAGTTTTTTAGTAATAAATGAATGAAACAATAATCTGATCAAAATAGCTGAAGATGAATTTTCTCTTGACTAATCGTTGCAGCTCAGATAACATCATTTCATAAATACTTGCTGCCCCCTCACAAGCTTTCCTTAAAGAAGACTGAGTGCAAATCAAAAGCCAGCTACATGGAAAAAGAGAGTAAAAACGAAAATAGAAACCCAGAGACAAAAGACCACCTGCCAGTGAAAGATAAATGTGGAAGCAAGTAGGAACAAACAAGTGTATATCTGTAAGCATGGTTCAGTGTGTGCATGGTACATGCTGGTAAATGATGTGTAGGAAAAACCCATGCTGATATACCCTCTCTTTGAATATTTGATTTTCATTACTTGTGATATGGTCTTATTCATTGTTTTTGGCAAGCCCCATTTCTCTCATCTTGTCTCGTGTGTTTTTTTCTTCATTTGTGCATTCCTACATTTTCAAGTATCCTATTAAGGTAAATTTAACTTTACTCCTGCATCGAATCTACGTGTAGCTGCGTACCCTACACTGTAGCCTGACGCACACCTCACCAAAATATTTAACTACATGTCTATGGAATCAGATTTTGCCAATTTAGCCAAACAAAACTCCTTAAAAAAGATTCTGAGAGATAACAAAACTAACTGAATTAAAAGTAAAATGTATAACATGCAAACAAACAATTTGTCTTCACTTTCTTCTACAGTTCCCTCTGCTGCTTTCTCCCTGATCAGACTTTTGTTCTCACTGTCAGCTTTGCAGCTCTGCTACAAGCTCTCTCGTTTGCATTGCCTGACCTTTTGTTTGCAGTTCTGACACAGACTTCTCTCGTGGGCGGGCTTTTCAGGGGTGCATCCCCATTGGCTAGTGAGAGTTTGAATGACAGCTCAGCGCCCCAGACATTGTTCAGTTCAGCGAGCCGTTTTGACACCCTAAGCACTGTAAACTCTGCTGGAGACTGGATTTTTACAAGATTACTAAAGTATAAGTATTGATCATATATGTTGTATGAGCTGTAGCTTACAAGCCGTTTTGTTGTCTTCAGTTAGAAGTAAAGCCGAGCCTTGCAATGTACGTTAGCTTTCAATAATTCTAATTTTAGCTAACTTGTGATCTATAAAAATTACTAGCTAAGTAATGTTAGCCTGTACTCTGTGTGTTTGTGTGATAGCTTTTGTAAAAACAATTTGTGGGACCTGCAGACTCGAACAGACCTACAATGCAGTCTGCAACTTAAGACAGCAAAGCGGCTAGCAGGCCCACGAGACGTTTGTGCCAGAACTACAAACAAAAGGTAACACAGCGCCAAGAGAGAGCTGGCAGCGTGACCGCAAATCTGACACTGAGAGCACAAGCACGATCAGTGAGAAAGTAGCAGAACTGTGATTTGTCGGCTTGGTAGCATCGCATTTCCTACTAGTCCTTCTTCTGCCTCAACAGGTTCAGGGGTCATACATATCTCCTCTGATGCCTTTTTTCGTTTCTGCGTTTTAGTAATTTCACTCAAAGTAACTGCTGTTAGTTATCGATCAGCTCCAACATGATCCATTTAGTTTCAGTCGCCGTTTATTAGTACCCTACACCAACAAATATGAAGAAACTCAACACAGTGAAACATAGAAACCCCACCACCAACTAGTGTTTTAGCAGTGTAATTGCAGAGCGACGCAGACATCGACGACATGCTCATTGCTTATGACAGCACGTAGCCTACGGTGCAGACTCGATGCATAAGTATAAATTGGCCTTTAGACAGCCCTCACAGAATAGGCCTGATTCTGTTGGAGACAGCGAGAGTGCATCTCCAGGGGAGAAAAGCTGATGTCTTCTTGTTGGAGGAATATCTTTTTATCTTTGCCTTTTAATTAAGTAAATAAATAAGCAGATCTGATTTCCAGCAGGTGTTTCTCAACAGTTCTCTAAGCATGGATTTTCCCACTTAAAGACATGCAAAGCAGAAGAGAGGAGCAGTGCATGTGCTCGCGCAGCACACACACACACACGAGAAAAACCAAAGACGCGAGGGAGTGTACGAGGAAGTCACCTTGGTCAGGAGGTGAGAAGGCTTCCCAGCTATGCTTTTCAAAATGAGCGAGGTTTCTCGGTCCAGATAGGAGTGCTTGGGTGAAGAGAGGATAAAAAAGGAGAGCAGAGGAACAGACAAAATATAGAAAAGTCAGTGCCAGATGATTCTTGAAGGCTTATTAATCGCAGGTGTTTTGATCTTTTTTTTGCATAAAGCGTGGAAGCAAGAGAAGGTTCCATAAATGGAGCGCTCAGCAGTTGGTGGTTGTCATTAGCTGCAGCTGTGGGTAAAGAAGCAATGATTGTCAGAAGTACCGTAGACATGTACAGAGCAAACATGACTGCAAAAGATTGGAGTGTGTGAATACATAGCATACTGTGTTTGCTACAACACCTACAGCTACTTTCACAAACATCCACACAATCCGACTTTCACGTCATGTTACATGTGGATGCATTACACAAACACCAAAGGCTCTACACTATAGCTAAGATGTCAATTCTGCTATTCCACCAATTTAAATTGAATTAAAACTGTAAAAATGATGTTGCAATTATTACTGGTTTCTCTTATCAGCACTGATAGGCACACTAATTCAATATAAATGGTTCAAAAGTGACATTGTTTCACTTTAGTGTGATATACAATTATGCTCAAAAACACTAACCTGCAGCTTTACAAATGCCAAAACACATGCATGCACGCTCACACACATGCACTTACAGTGGCCTGATCCATTTCACCCTCTCGTGAGGTGAAGTCAAGCTGCCGCCTGGCTGCTTTACCATTGTCCCGTCGCAGTGTGACATGCTGGGAGAATCAGGAGGTGCAGGCAAGTTGTGTGGAGTGGATAGAGACCACAGATAGGAAAGATGCAAACACAGATAATATGATCACATGCAGGCGGGACAGGGGACATGCAAGATACTGTGTTACCTTGTGAACTTCTTCTGAACTGAAATACTATCTCACCATCAGGGTTTTACTCTCCTCGCATACTTTCTCTAGTTTTTGCCCTCTCCTACAAGTCACCTAAACATACGTATCTGTTTATGTCCTGTATGTTAGCTTAGGTCTTTGTTTCTTAAACATGTTAAACTCTTCTCAAATGTACTTTTGGAGGATATTTTGCTTTTGTTAGAGAGCCAAGGTGCTCGGTGAGTGAACAGGAGAGCTCGGAAATGGTAGATGTGAACATTGTAATCCACACCAGGCTTATAGTAGGTTACAATGTATGTCAACACATCATCCAATGCACAATACACGGGCCGTATTGTGGATTGACTGTCAATGCACTTGGCATGCAGCTTCTTTCAAACGTCATGCTGTGTGGTTAAACATGCAGGTTCAGAGCGGACTGAGGTCAATTCAGGGCAGTAAAAGGTGAAGGGTGCTTGTGTTGTATTGAAACTAAAACCTGAGAAAGACTTCTTTGTTGTCCTTTATGCCAGAAACTGAATTGACCCCAAAGCTGATTCACACACACATTTCACTTACCATTACATGTAGAAATGTACACTGTCTTTCACGCTTTCACACTTTCTCATTAGCTCATAATACTATGTCTACCTCTTGAATATCCTTGGTGTGCGTTTTATCTCTGTGTTAGTATTTTGTGTGTCATACCTCTGTGCTGGTCTGGTTTTGTCCTTGCGTGCTTGAGCTGCCCTGGCCCTCCGCCTCTCCACCAGCCATCACTTTGTCAATGTCAAGGGAGTCCATGCTGGACGCTGAGGCACATGCTGAATTTACACTGGACCGCTGGGACGGAGCTTCCTGCTCGCTGACCGTGCCCACCGAGCCCGTCCTCCGGTGTTGCCCGCCGCCAGAAGACCCAGACGAGGGCCGCCGGAGCGTGGTGGACCAGAAGGAAGAGGATGAGGAAGAGGAAGAGGAGGAAGAGGTCTGACGTGCTGCTTCATCCATGCTGAGAGAGGCTCTCTCCAGCTGAGAGGTGATGTCATCCAAGGAGATGTTGGAGGGTGCGGGGCGGCCGCCGACGCTGCCGCCTCGTACTGTGTTGGCCGGCGATGCCCGGGTACTGCTACTGGCGCTTCCTGTTGGGGAGTTCAAAGTTTACAGGCAGCTCAGATAGAAGCAGAAATTAAGTGGATGGGACTGGAATTTAAATGATATGGGATTGTTTTTTTGGAATTTCTTAAAATTACACTGTATGAACTATACCAGATGGATTTCAGGTGCCACAAGTAGCATTTTTATGTTTTAAATGGAGCATTTTTAAAACATCAATATAGTGTTTTTATAATACCATAAATTAGGTTAGGTTGTTAGGAAACTTACCACATAAGACCACAGCAAAAACAACTGGCTGCAATTACATCATACCAGTGGTACAGTCGTCGCTCCTGTATGCTAAAGGCTACATTTCCCTGATGCAAACAGGATGCTGCTAATTGTCCCTCCTTCCTCCTCTATATTATTACGCTGCATGTGTTTGTTTTTGCTTTGGCTTCAGTAAAAAAGAAAAATACATTGGAAGAGATCCCCTCTCCTCAATCAGCCTTTGGGCTCTTCCACAACCAGAAACACCATTTGCACCAGAAGAAGAATGACATCTTCCTGTTTTTGTATTGCATAGCAAATCCAAACATTATCCAAGGACAACAATGTGGGCTGTGCATTGTGTAAAATACAAAGTGGAGTATGTCAGAGGGATCTATACAACAGCCGTATTTGTTTACAATAATATTTATTTTTAGTAATTGGCGGAGTAATTATTTTATTGTTGCTAAAATGCCACATGAAGCACATTATTCAGCAGGACTACCTCCGCTGCTTCCCCCTCCACTGGTGCCTGCGTGCTTGGTACTGGCACTGCGCCCCCCAGGGCCCCGCTGCTGGCCTTTGCTCTGGCCGCGAGACGCGGAGTTTGGCTTGGAAATGGTATTGAGCTCCTGTTCGATGGAGCACAGATCAGCCATCAGGGCGTCCAGGTCCACTGTGTCACCCTGGTTCAACGCCTCTGCAGGAAGCAAAAATAAAAGGATAGAGGAAGAACAGAAAGCAGGGCAAGAGGGGGGGGGTTAATGATTTCATTTATCTGATCTTTTTTTGATCTCTACTGTTATTATACTGATCTGGACAGTGTGTATGAGAGTGATGTCTCACCATTTATGTTATACATTGAGAAGCGGTAGGAGAAGTTGGCCATGTTTGTCTCCTGTCTGAGAGGGGGCTTCTGCAGTGTTTTCTGGGGCCTGCCATCATCCAGACTCTACAGAGCACGTGCACACACAAAACATGAGGTGCACATACGCAAAAAAATCACACACATTTTGACATTACAGTCAAAGCATGTCTGCCTGCTAGACCCCCTTAGTCACATCCAAGCACACACACACAAAGTGGTGGTGGGAGGGGAGTTGCTAGGATACAGTATAGGGAGACAGGATTAGCAGTGTAGAGGTTGCTATGGATACAGCGCCTCAATTTCTGTCCGCTCTTCTACCTGTGTGAGTCTGTATATGTGTAACCAACACCCCCACCCCCACCCCCCACCCCGCTCTATTGTGTGTGAGTTTTAACCTGTGTGAGCTTGTCCAGCTCTCCCAGCCAGGCTCCAAACATCTTGTCCAGGTCCTGGTCCTCCTTATCACTGTCCTCCTCTGCTCCGTGGTCCAACTCATCATCTGACACCTGCTCCATCTACATACACACAAACACAGAAGAAAGTAAATTAGAAATTGTCAGATGATTCCACACGTGGACAAATTCACACGCTATGCAATCACACCCACATAGCAAATATGATCTAAAGGAGAAAAAAAAAACAAAAAACTTCAGCTCAGCTCATGCCACCCTCACTGCCTGTTACCATGACAACTGCTCATGGAACTCTAGCGGGCACCCTGTGCAGTCTAATCGATGCAGTGCCCTGTAGTGTCTAGTGTGTGCGGTTCACTGCCGACACTCCCAACACCTCTACTTCCAGCTAAGGATCCGGAAGACAGGGATGCTGATGGAAGAAAAGCAGGAGCAGAACACCAATCAATGTCACCTAGATTGACACACTGAGCGGTTTGGGGTTCTATAAACTTGCAGTGAATCCCTTTACCAGTGGCACCCCCATGGAGAAGATATCAATCAAACCAAACTGAACAACACTAGCGGGTGGTGTTAATGGCTATATGGGGCCGTGCCATGTCAGTGAAGGAAGGCACAGCAAGCTGGTTGTGAGAGCCAAGCTGTGTTCTGTCAAAGGTGATGGCAGAGCTCCCTCTTCTGGACACAAAGAAGCGTGTAGCTGTGTGGCTGGTGGACTCAATTCCACACTATAGCAGGTGACGGTCTCTAAAAAGCATTTGAATATTGACGTACAGTACATTAAGAACGTCATTCTTATGGATTTATATCAAATGGTTACAACTGATCAAATGTTCTGAGGATCTTTAAAACAAAGTCATATTTTAAGCACAGCAGATTTAATTCTGTGCCTAGCCTTCTAGTGCAGAGTTCAAATGAAAAGGCCCTGAATACAAGAGCAAACTGCCCAACCCTTTTCAGTGTACACAAGGACACTTTTCAGTAAACAAAGCACTAAATCAAAATATGAAAATCAAGGAGACAAAGCATAACAGATAAGGCTTCAAGAACAGTACAAAAATAAGTCCATTCTGCGGTGTGAAAAAATATGTAGAGTCAGTGTGAGCCGTCGTCCCTACCGTTTGTTTATTTTATTTTTTACACACTGACCTAGAAATGCTAAAGTCAGACTTGTTAGATGATCTGATATTTCCCAACCTGGGGAATGAATAAACACCCATGAATGCCAACGTACATTAAGGAAGAATGCGGTCTAATCTGGCGATATGACTGACAAGTGGAAAGAAAAGCATGGTCAAGCACAGGAGGGGTCATGCCTGGTCAGATACAAGAGGAGTGTGCAAATACACATACACACACTTTGTTATAACACCCTTCCAACCTAGCATACATAGAGCAAAATGTTACACCATAGAAACTTCAACATTAGAGATCCAAAAAACTAAATCAGACAGTACAACCCTTTATGAGTGCCCTAATCTTGGTATAGTCCTGGGCCCCCCCCCAATACAGTCCACTCACATGGAATATTCCCGGGTAATCCCATTGATGTTTTCAGGGGGTCTCATTCCCTTCTACTAACCACGGTGTATGGTGTCAGACACTAGTGGGGACTGTACCAAGCCAGGATTAACCCCTCTGACGACCCCTGTTCTTTTGATCCAGCAACATGTGTGTGTGTGTGTGTGTGTGTAGCTTAAGGTGTATGTGTGTTTTTGTATGTCTGAGCCTTTATGGTTACACAGAATACTTGGGAGCAATCTAAAAGTCCTGCTTTGTTGTTAGAAGGCGATAAAAGCAGGTTATAAAAGGCAGTCGGTGAAAGGCAATAAACCAGGCTGCATTTGGCAAAGCAAACTGGAATATGATAGCAACACCAGTGAAAATCGGTCAGCTGCATTCAAACACACACACACACGTTGAGGGATGCTTGTTTCAGATCAGATGCACATTCCAGACAGCACACGTGTTCCGCTCCTTAAAGCCACTGTATGCAGTGCATGTACAAAATATGCTCCTCCAGTCTCCCATCCCATCCCTTGTGTCTATACAGCTGGTATTACAAGCCAAAGCTGCTACTGCTGTGTGTGCGTGTGCATTACAGTACTGATGATGGATCGCTTCCTGTTTTGTCACGCATATCAAACACATGAGGAACATGGACTTGCCATCTTGTCTAGAAGCATGTAAACAAAAACAAAAATGTGTTTGTGTGTGTGTGATATTATATCCATGCACTTATGAGCGTGTGTGGGAGTCCGAACAGGAAATGGCCAGGATGTGCAGAATTCCTAATTTCCCACACGGCCTGTTCCTTGGCAGGAAACTCCAGCTGTCCTTCGCTTTATACGTGCCACTTATAGGGGGTGGGAGGAACTTCTGAAAAGGAGGAGGGAGACCTCTCCAACCCTACACCCACCAATAGTGTCTTTTAGGATGACCTAGTGGTATACCGGAAAAATGACATACAGTATACAATGCATAATTTAAATTACATAGTGCCATACTACCACTGAAGAATGGTTTGTCTATTTCTTTACCCTCCATATGGCACCCTTTGGTCACAGACATATCTATTTGGGGGTTCCCCAATATGAAAAGTATCCTTGCTCTAAGGCATGACATCATGGCTGGCTGGAAGCACACAGGAAGAGGAAATGGCTAGAATCAAATGAGCTTGCATTCTCTTTGCCAAAAGCCTCTGGAGGTGCTTCCATATGTAAATAAGCAGGCAAGAAATGAGTCCAACTGCAGGACACCTCTAACAACTGTGTTTAAACAGCAAATTGGCCTGCAGCCCTTCACAGTAGTCACACACACACACACACACACACACACACACATATACATATGCTATAGTAGGTATGTAACAACATAACCGCAAAAAGAAAACAGAACAAAAAACAAAAATGATGGACACACAAAAACAAAACAGCACTTTGAAAATTGCCCTGCTGCTGTTGTTCTAATGGAATCATAGGCACACTGGCAGATGATGCTGCAAGTTTAAGTGAACCCTCACCTGAGGCCCTGCTTCTAAGCTTATGGAGCATGACTTGAGAGACACAAGGATGGGAGGAAACTCAGTGTGTGCATGTTGTGTGTGTGTGTGTGAGTGAGTGAAATCCACTCCCACAGGCATCATCTTAAACCTAACAACAGCCGTTGCCTTTTCCCCCCTCCTTATACTGCACGGTCCCTTTCTCTTGTCTGAGCATGACCAGCACTCATCTGTCTCCAGTCACTGCTGGGTGGCCACAGAGGTCTAGGGTCAAAGGTTGAAGGTCAAAAGGTCTGCCCACTGGAGCCTCACTGTGCAGCCTTTTTTCAGCTCCGTATAAACATTTGCAGTTCCAGCTGAAGCTGCAGCACCAGCAAGGGGAGATGAGGAGTGAGGGGAAGAGAAGATGAATCTCAAACAAGTCTTAAAGAAACCATCCGGTGCTGGGGAGGATGAAGAGTTGGAGAGGAGGAGGGAGGAGGAGACGTGTCTATCTTTAGACTAAGTCGTTCATATCAGAGAGCGTCAAGAGGATTGGAAAAGGGAACGGTATGAAGACTAGATGTTAAGTCGATGTACAACGAGGAGAGTGTGTCTGGAATAGTTTTCCATAGTTCATACACCTAACAACTGGCCTACTAAATATTAATAAATATCAGGCAATAGTTTTCAAACTGTAAATTTTTTAGTCAAACAACGAGCTACAGTCCACACTGTTGTTTAGTGACAGAAAGTAGGTTAATAAACAAGAAAGGGTACCTTCGCTCGGGGCAAGTAAACACCGCCCTATTAGTTCAAAAGTGAACTCGCTGACTTCTTGTCACATGTTAGGTCATACGTCTTCCAATGACTGAGTGCTATTTTCACACCAAACTCGACAGACAAAATGTAGTCGCGCCAAACTGCAGACATGTGGGTTAGTGACAGAGGCGTTTTCGGTTAATTGATAGCATATTAAATTCTCCTGGGGAAATACATTCTCAGCAACTGATCCATCCTAAATATTTAGGACCAAATTCCACTCTGAGGTAAAACTGCAAAGTGTGTCCTAACATACATATCTTTGGGTTGAGAGGAAATTGGAGCACCCCCAAAGATTATACAAACTCATAAATAAAAACATCTAGTTGGGGGGGGCCTGAACTTTGTGATTGAGGCAACAATGCTAACCACCACCACCCCCCCAAAAAAAACAGAAATAAGGAGAGAAAGAAAGGGATGGAGGAAAACAGCCACAGAGAAAGACACACAAGTGTTTGGGTGTGACAGAACGAAAAAGGGCGAGGGCAACATGACATCATAGGTCAGATAAGGTCTCCATGGCTCGCTCCTTCCTAATGCAGTTTGCATGGTGGGAACAGACTACTGTTGTTCATTTGGTTCATATTAAGCTTAATCTGCGATGGGTAAGCATGGCTTTTACGATTCGCCATACTAGCTAGAGGAGTAGCACTTGTGCTTTGGATATTTTAGGTTGTTACACACTGGAACTTGCTCACTTTCCAGTCACCTTAACAGCAATGAGATAGTAGACTGACTCATTCCAAGACTAGATACAATCACTCTGACTGTATCACCCTATTCAATGCCCTTTTCCCACAATATTACACAGGTACCATTTCCTTTATTATGAGTCATCTCCAAAACAGAGCTTTTGGTAAGTGGTGGTAAGTTTCTATATTGCTCTTTTCTTTGTCTCCTCAGCTACAGAAGCTATCACTGCTCATGCGTACTACCTAGTGTTTCTTCTGATTAGTAAAAACAAAACAGAAACACTGCTACTGCTGCTGCTAAAAAGAGTGCATCACTTCCTGCCCTCATTTATGTTCTGTGTGTCTCTCCATATTGTTTTATATGAATGCTCTAATCCTGTTTATTGGGCTCAGTTTAATTGCTAAACCACACAATCCCAAAATACAAAACAATATAAAGGAAAACATGTCACAGCCATTCATTGACTGTTTCAGCACCACCTGCCCTGTTCCCACATCGACAATGGCATTCAAATGATAAATTGCTTCTAACATTTGAGTTACAAATAAAGTCCTTTCATGTTTCAATCACACAGGAAATACGAGGGCCTGGATGTAGAATATGACCTTAGGTGTGTAAACACTATTGTGGCCAGATACTCCTGCTGCGATGATGACTGAGTGGATTTTTTCATCAAGCACTTCTACATAAGACTATTTTTGGACCAAATGCTCCACCTAACCACATTGTGTGTGTGTGTGTTTGTTAAGTGTTGTGATGTTGCAATGAGGATGTGGTGTTTCAAGAACCCGGGCATCAGTCCTTTGGCTCTCATCACGCCCACCTTGGAAAAATGGTGAGTTACACACAAACTGCAAAAGCTACCTTGTCCTCACAGCTATTTCCTTTAACCTCAAATTATTTTTGGAAAAATAACTTCACGCAAATGTCTGACGCCTCTCTTCTAAAAATATTCTCAATGCATCATCCCACTAAAGTAAGCCAAAAAGGAGAAGAAAGAGATTGGAAACGACCCGGCATGAGGCTAGAAAATAGCACGGCGGTTACAGAAACTCAGTCAACTGAGCGCGGCTGCAAACGTAGAGTGGGAATGCTTGAGAGTTTAGTGGGACACAAACGCTCACACTGACAGGAGTCTCCGAGGGGCAGATGTAGACAAAGCTCAAACACAGGGAGCAAGTAAAACATTTAGCATACCCATGGCTAGGAATAGCTCCAAACACAGTCACTCAGCAGGCCAGCCCGGCTACAGCCCACACTCTAAATGTTGCTGACTGACTCTGGGGATATTGTGTGTGAGAAATAGTGAAAGTGACTGGCGCATGTGCACAATTTTGAGGCAAATTGGGGTGATTTTGCATGTGTGGAGGGGCCAGTTTCAATTTCCGCCAGACTCCGCGTGGGAAACTATACCACATGCACCCTAGCTACATAATATCTCTAAAAAGCAAAGTTGTCGTGTGTCCCAGTACTGTTGTTTATATGCAAATACAAACAAATATTTTCATGTAAAAGCTTCCTTGTTAAAATCCAGCAAGTGTAAGCCTAGATCTTCCTGAATCTGCAGCTAATTTTGAAAACTATTAATTACTTTAATTCAAATAAACAAACAGGTTAAATTTATGCTTTTTATATTGTTTTACACAATATTCTAATAGATGGTAATCCTCCAGGATAGCTTACACCCACCCTTTAACATAAAATAACAACTTTCGGATACTACATGGTCAAAAGTTGGTTTGAGCGAGGAATCACCAACACTCAACTCACAATCTGCTGCACTTTCAAATACATAAAAAGCCTACATGCCACCCATCTCTCCTCCTGACCTCCTTTCCGTCACTCTCTCTCATGTTAACCCATCAGCTTGACAGACTATGAATCACTTCTTATACATACATGTCTGACTGTCATCATATCCTGCAAGGCCTATAAACTCAAGTAATAAAACAGGCACACTTAAATGCCAATTGCCAGGATATCATAATGACGTCCGGTGTTGCAGTGAAGCCGTTTAAAGCTAATACACATTTAAGAGCGCGCCTTGTGATCTTGCGTGTGGCTAGACAGTCAGAAAAAGGCGTCTGTCAGGAATGAACAAAGGCTTTATTGCTGCTCTCAAATGTTTGGTTTCACTGCCTTTGAGACATAAAACAGATACAATCTTGTTGTAAACGTGTGAGCATGTAATAATGGTTATTTCCAGCATCATGTGTTCAGGGCAGTCTGTGGTTATATTTGCTCCCATTCGTTCTTTGCCCTGCCCTTTCCTCTGGGTCGACTCCCTTCATGTACAGACGTTACACCAGGAAAGTAGCAAAGGAGACCAGAAACCAACGTCACTGTGGGAAATGGACATTATTAAGTAAAAGTGGACAGGGGAAACTGGCTAAGCACTGTAGCTAGCAGTGCCAGTGAACAAACTCTTTGAACAACAGAGCATGTAGTCGGCTGCTGTCCAGAGTCCTACTGGGTGTGGTTGGTTGGTCAACCTCAACTAACCTGTGGTGGCCACTGATGTCTGACGCAGAAAGTGAGATAATGTGTGTGTGTGTACGCGCGCATCATCCTTGATGAATGAGAAATGTAGGGTGGATTCAGAGCCAAAAGAGCCAAGAAAATGGAGTAAATGGGGGAGAGGGGAAAAAAAGAAATGCCTATGGCAAGGAGCTTAAAGGAATAATCCATCAGCATACACTCTACATAACATGAATGGATAAGGCTTAGAGAATCCTTGGAGATCTTCATATGAGTATTGCGCTTTACCATACATTATCAAGAAAAAAAAAACAATATAAATGATGCTTACATGTCAATATGATCTGACAAAATGCAGAGTATTCTTGAGACTGCATTGCATTCTGGTCAGATGAGGCTTGTGCCAGTAGCTACTTTCTCTACCTTCTCTCTAATGGATTTCTCCTGGTATATCCACTGAATGTCAGAGCTAAACAGCGATTCTAGCTCTAAGTCTGAAAGACTGACACTAAAATTTTAGCACTGATGTTTTGGCCTGTTTTGCTTTAAACTACCCCAGCAAACAACAAAATGGGTCCAAAAATGCAATTACTAACAGCTGTCTTGAACACTGCTGACATTTTTAGGGTGGACTGTGCACTTAAACCACACGTTTTCCTATGCATTTGCTCGAAATCTAATGATAGAAGACTGCATCTGAAATTGGCAGCAACAAGGTAAAAGTATATAATTGTTTGTACTACAGGATGTACTTTTCTCTAAAAAGGTTGTACCATTTTGTTTTCTTTGCAGCTAGACAGTCTATGATGAGTACATTCTAGTCACAGTAAATGTCAGATTTCAGCAGATTGGACTCAAACACTGTAATCGGAATTGGGTTTTTTTTCTCTTGTCAAAAGGCAGTGCAAAGTTGCTGTTGTCCATGTTGTCTAAGGAGCCTACATCAAAAAGCCAATCCTCCTTTAAAAACTAATACCCAAACAGGAACATGCATGTGTGATTTCTAAAAATGCGACATCCTGATATTAACAATATTGAGATGTGTATTTACGATACATTAAAGAAAGGATTGCGAAATTCACGTCGCTGTCGGCTCTGCTGTGGAGGAGTTAGTCAACACTCCCAGACATGTACAACAAATACAGAGATAACAGCTACACTAGACTTGTACACCTCAATCATGTGTTTGTTTTTTAAGATTATCACATATGGGTAAAAAAATCATTATCATATTGTTTTATGACAATATCTCCCACCCCCTTTCCCAAAGCAAGGTAGCTTTAATGTAAATGTGCCCTAATGTCGAGACAATTCTGTCCTACAGAATTAAAAAACACAACATAGACAAAACTTTACACACGTCTCATAAAAGGAGAATAGAGAGAGAGAGCACAGAGGGAAGGACTGATAGGGGAAGAGAGATGAGATGTGTAACAGGCAAGTAAGGAAGCAGGGGGAGTGATGGAGGGAATGATGGATAGGTACAATAATGGAGGGGGGGCTGTCTATTAGGTTGTGAATAAAGGGGAGGGCCTGCTGGCCAAAAGAACAGCTACAGTGCCATTAATCAAGCACGATCAACAGCCTGCAAGCAGGGGAGGAACTCGCATACAAACACACATATGGATCCACAAACTCTTCCGAGCTCACTCAACCACAGCGTGACACAGCGAGCCACTCTGGCTTATACAGCCAATTAGGAAGGAGGGCCAGAGAAAGGAGAAAGATGAGGAGGATGTCAGAGGCGGACAGATGGAGAGGGAGTGTGTGTGTGTGTTTGGGAAGGGGGGGGGGCTGAGAGAGGAAGAACAGGATAAACTGAGGCGAGGGAAGAGAGGGAGGGTGTGAAAATGCACGGTCACAGTGGTGGGCGGTAGGTGTGAGAACTCAACCGCTCGCAAATCTCAGAGCGAGCCAAACTTCAGCTGCCCTGCATCTATTCGAACAGCCACTGCCATGGCAACACACATGCATCTCCATCCCCACGTTGACATGCTCCGCAGACAGACATGAGGCTATCACAAGGCTCAACCGTGAGCTTGGCCTAGATCCTCTGTAATAACTAACATATTGACGTGATGTTTCGACATCCTTGTCCGCAGGTTGTCCATCTGCTTTATCATACAACCACAGAGTATTCAGCTGACGTTTGGCCAGATTTCCACAATTTCCCAATACTTCATATCATGGTAAGAGAAGAAGAAAAAAAAAAATCAGAGGTGGTTTGTGCTGGGTAAAATGGCTGACTTCACACTGACTACAAGTCTTTGCTCTTGTCTTAATTTTGCTTGTCTCTCTCTCTCTCTCTCTCTCTGTCTGTCACCCCCTCTCTCTCACTCTCTCCCCCTTGCACACAAGCGCACCTAGGATGTGTCAGCTTCCCTGCTTCCCTCCAGGGCAGCAGTCCAAACGTGAAATCAATAGTCTTGTCCCTGCCCTCGGGAGATTGGGTTACACACACACACACACACACACACACACACACACACACACACACACGGGCTCAGGTGGTCTGCTGCAGTGGAGTCACACACACAGTTTTAAACATGATGCAGCACTGCAGCAGCAAACAACAGAGGCCAACTGATGGGAAGAGCTAGCCAGACATTTAAAACAGGCACTGCTTTAAAAAGATGAGAGGCCCGCTGCTCTGTCAGAACATAAAATAAGTAGAGCCTCAGTGCTGTGAAGTAAATCCTCAGCTGATGTTGTCCCGTTTTCTTTTTGTGAAACTGAAGTTTGTTGCTTAGTAATGCAATACCTTATTTTGTGCCTGGCCAGACAGTGTAGCCCTAAAAAGGTTAAGAACCTGCTGTAACTTATTTTTGAGACTTAGAATGCAGTTTAATATCCGTTTCACAACCCAAGGATGACAATGTGATGGAGTTTTTAAATCGGTGTCTGTGATATTACCGCGCTGGCGCAGCAGTAATGATGCATTTTACATCAGCCGCCAATGATTGGTTTGCGAGAGCTGAAGAGAGGAGCAACCCAGAGCCATGTAGAGAGCTCCACAGTCGGTCATTGCTGTTTATTATTGATAAATGCTTATTGTTTTTGTTTATTTATGTTTATTATGATTGTATAGTTTGTGTTCACATGCTTCGGGAACATTGTGTTGTATGCAGTCAAAGCCATATGAAGTGAAATTGAATGGAAATGATGCAACTCTCTTCTCTGCATGGCTCTGGAGCAGCCTTAGAGACGGAGTAGGGTGAAGCAGCTACGAGTATAGTAGAAAAACATTTAAAAAAAAAGCGTCCAAGAAAAGTTTCAGATGCAGAAAAAAAAAAAGAGAGAAGAGAAGGGGACTGAGAGCAGACTCTTGGACACGTTGCTATTTGTTTAATATGTGGAGTAGGCTAAGTAGCTATTACATTTACTCTACCTAAATAATGAATGTTTCTATCTCTGAACACGAGTCTGGGAAGAGCTCTTCTGTAGACATACGTCATAAGCTCGCGTTGACAGTGACACTGACACTGCAAGTTTAATGAAAATGTTCATAACCCTCTCATCCTCTGTTATCATCTACCTAGATGAATGGAATCGTTATGGTGTCAACAGATAGAATTTTTCATCAACCTTTAGATGCTTGGTTTAGCAGAACAGCAGGCTTACGTCTGCCACCTGTTAGGGAATACAAAGCACAGTAGGTCCAGCATACAGCACAGGCAACATATGCCCAAACACACACACGGATGGGTAACCGGTGTTTGAACAACACATTCTTACTGCGACAAGCCAGCCATGTGCAATGTGCAGTACCTAAAGGCAAAAAGAAATACACACACATGTCTGCACACATGCCACTAGCAGCTGGGAATGTCTTTCTATCTTAGCTTATGACATGCTCACTTGCTCAGTCCTTCATGTAACCCATAACCCCTGCAGCTGGCCCCTGATTGGCTAGTGCTGAGAAGCTTCTTGTTATCTGAATTTAAAGCAACTGTCCAAGTGTGTGACAGACACAAAAATGGGCGAGCCTGTTTCCTGCCACACCACCACCAATATTGCCGTCCTTTCCAGAAACACTAGATGTGACTTTACGTCATAATGGTTTGCTGGCTGTGCAGCAGTAAAAGGACCAAAGAGACCAGGGTATGGTTTCAAGGACAGTCTGTTTTAAGAACGTCCAATGGATGAATTGAAACAGTTGCCATGACAACAGCGTCACCTAACAATGAAATTATAACCATGGCACTGCTGCATGCGTGACGAACATGTTGAATAATATTGACAGCTGACTGTCAAAGTTAGTAAGCATCTTCAGATGACCCCCCTCCAACCCTTTAAAACACATGACACTGACACACACACACAAACACACACACACACACACACACACACAGCTATAAACCTCTCTGACACATAAGCATCCCTACTTCCTGGAACAGTTTAAGTCCAGTATAGCAGTCTTCCACCTCCCAGCCTCAGGCTCCATCCCTGCTGGGGTCCCAGTTTAAAAACCCAGCTTCCTTCCCCATCCTCACTGCCGGGCTTTTTACACATCATGGGTTTGTTTTCCAAGATGAAAATAACACTGTGTGTGTCTGGGCCTTTGTTCATTCACTCCACAAATTAGTGTTTTGTAGACATTTTTCATTTTTAAATCCTTCATCCAGACGTTCATTTCCCAGCTGACAAGCCAAGTTTATTTAACTTTTACAACATGAAATATAACACTGTATTCATTCCCTATAACAAATGGAAAATTCATGTCTAGGTAGTAATTAGGGCAGGGTACAATAACATATTATTCTATAATAACATGCTTACTCAATAATACACATCCTATGTAAATAAAATAAACTAATGTACCAGTAACACTATTAACAAAGCAATTTACCCAAGCCAAATCCTCGGTTCTGGTTGGTTGCTCAGTTCTCCACTACTACTAGACTGCACCTGACTGCCTCTGGAACATTTGATTAGTTACATTAGATAGCTTTAATAAACTAAATATCATGGAAGAAAGCAGTCTATAAGAGTCCTTTTATTTCTTGAGTTGTTAGAAGTTTTGCTTCTGTTTATAAAGCTGCTATTTTAGGTCTTGTGTACTCTGTTGCTCAGCCCCGGGCAAGTTATGTAAGCCATAAATCCCTATTGACATTATGATGCACTTTTTTCCCATTTTCTCATTTGTGAGTTGAAAAAAAAATGTTGGTATCAAAATCTGACACTGACAAAAAAAATCAAAACGTTAATGGGGATTAAAATCCTGATGCTGATGTATGTAGTCATGTTTGCATTTTCACATTGACACTGTCACACAGACAAAATGTTAATAAAAAATAGTTCTTTGCCATGCGAGTTATCATTCTGAAAATTTGTACATTGTGCAATCACTTGATCTTTGAGGAAGAAAGTTGTCTCCCTTGGATAAATACAAGTGGAAACTCTGAGAATCTGTGATAAAGGGGGAATAAAGGCTCACTGTAAGGAGCATCTCTTTGCTACAGACTCACATGGTTCCACTTTAGTCAAGAATTATCTCCGTCGGCGAGAGAAAGACTCTCCCCTGACAAGTTTCTCAGAAGCTTGACTCCTCTTTCATTTTGCTTTGATTTACAAGGCCTTCTGATGGAGGCTTTGGCGTGGGGGAGTGGGGTTGGGGTGACACGCCCCCAGCTCTGGATTTACCTCTTTTTTTCCTTTTTTTTTTTTTTCTTTTTTTTTACAACAACCAACAAACACATGGATCCACAATGTTAACTGGGGATTCCACTTTCTTCAAAATGCACGGCAGTAACATGACAGATGATATCTAGTTTGACTGTATGATGCCTCAGACATTCAGGCAGAAGTTCTCTGGCAGCAAATTGTGTCACAAGAATCATGTCTGAGGCATTTGTGCAAGGAGTAGTGAGTTTTGCTGGGCTTACTGGCAGCAACGTTACAGTTTTTCCTTTTTCAGAATTTATTGCCCACAGAAAGTAGCAATGGCACCATTTACTCACTCCAGTTTACAGGAACTCTTACCTCTGAAGTGGCTTTGCCTTCCCGCTGAGGTTAAAGGTCAGATGAAACAGCCACTCCACTCTGTGACTGGGCTCTTATCGCCTGGAAATAAAAAAAATGAAGAATAAAAATTATTAAATCATCACTGCAGTGCAGGAAAATTCAGCCGGTACAGCTGGAGGAGAGCAGACCGATTTCACTGTCGCAAGAATGCAGAGGATTAACTACAGAGGGTGCTTGAGTGAGAGACTTAACTAAGCACAGACAAAAACGACACGCACAGCCAGAAAGACACTTATTGCTCTAAAAGCAATCAAGTGCAGTTCTCCCTTCATTATAAACTCTCCACATCATTACTGCAAGATTAAGAATGTGACATTTGAGCTGCAGAGGCCTCCTTCATTTGACTACAAAGCTTTTCAGCCACACACACACACACACACACACACACACACACACACACACACACACACACACACACACACACACACACACACACACACACACACACACACACACACACACACACACACACACACACACACACACACACGTTAATAAGCATGACAACCGGCACCACAGGTTAATAATTTCACAGCATGAGTCAGTGAAGAAACTCACACCTTGTCAAAACTCCAATACTTGTGTATTGACTGTGACTCAACAGTCCTCACCAGGTCCCAACAATGCTGACCAGTCTTAAACATTTCACCGAATCATCAGCTCATCAACAACGGTGCTGACTCATACCAGCCTAATCTTATTTTATGTAAAACAATCTAGATGCTGAATCATAGTCTGGTGATAAAATATAATTAGGGCATGTCACACAGTCTGATAGTTGTAGGTTATAACATGCTGAGCTGGACAGGAAATATCAATACTATGATTTGGTGTGTGTGTCTACTGTGTGTGTGTGTGTGTATGTGAGGCAGGCAGCTCTTATTGTGGCTAACTGCTAGGAAGCTATTCCCGCTGGCCTCAGCTGTCCCTTCGTTTTTCTACACACCAACTGTTGTTCAGCCACAGCATGTGGCCCCTCTCTTGGCAAAAAAGCGTCTGTGTGCGAGTGTGTGTTTTCACAGCAAACGGACCTCTTGTAACGGGAAGAGTATGACGTGTGTGTGTAAAACAGACACACACACACACACAATTGCCTGCTCAGATTACAGGTCTCCCCACCACCTCCATCCCTCCAGTGTAATTTGCACACAGTTAACGTGTGATATCACTCAGTCAACAGAAGGCCATTGAACAGGTGTGGGAGTGACACATGGGTCTGTGCAGCTGCAGGGAACACAGTTGCTACAGTCACAACAGGACCGGGGCCAGCCGGCAGTTGCTCCAATGCTGAAAACAAAGGCAAGCCTGCAGCACATAAAAAAATAACCAACTAAAATAACCAACTTATGATCAAAAAGCAAATAGTTGTACAAAAATAGAGAGGACAACACATTTTCACTTTAAAAGACTCAAATCAAACAATTCTTCTGTAAAAAAATGGCAAACACATCGGTATGTACAGTCAAAATGTTGTTAGTGTCAAACCACTGGGTGTATTTGTTCATTTATCACCTGAAACAATACACTTATACAGAGGCGAGTATAACAAAGATTAGGTTAACAAAACACACCAATGCTGCTAGCCAATACCGGCAATGTTACATTTAACGTTACACCAGGGGGATACAGAGCAGATCTGTGTATGTGGAGCCTGTGCATTAAGCCACATGGAGTAACAAGCTCTGGAAAAAATATCTGTTCTTATGCAAGGGGATTCAGCAGGCACAATGAAAACACACAACTGCCCAAAAAGGTGCCCTGAGTATCACTGCCTTCACAACAGTTAGTTTCAGACTTTTATGCGGCCTAGTTTGGTGCCCTACTTCAACAACAGACCAAGGGGAAACACAGAGTCCAATGTAGTAAGACACAGGTGTGTCCTTGTCCACCCACACTTCCCCCCATTAACAGCAGGTTTTTGGTGCAGCTCATTTCCTGTCGGGGCAGGAAGTGGGGAGAAGGGCAGGGCACTGAGCAAACAGATGTGATGATGATGTCACAGGAGGAAAAGAAAGACAGGACTGTTGAAGGGGAAGCACAGCAAATGATTAAGCGGCCATTCGGAAGGATAAACGCACAGCACATGTGTAGAGTAGACACATGCTATAATATCGGTTTTACATGACCACATCACAGACTAATCCCAAACTGACATTAAAGAAGGGCAAAAATGACACACAAGCTTAACACAGCGTCTTTGTTGGTCAGGATGACACACCACATTAAGTGGGCAGATCAGTGTACATTATGCCCCTTGGGCACTTGTGTTGGCCCCATTCAAAGAGCGTATACCCCTCATGGTGATTTCAGTTTTGCTATTCATTCACAAAGAATCTAATTTTGATCTGTTTGCCTTTTTTAAATGATTGTACTGCCAATAAACACCATCAGAAAAAGATCTATTTTAAATTAATGCTATCATCATACCAGACACATTGAATCTGTTGTTGAATTTTCCATTTCATAACACACAACATCACAAAATAAATTATAACGTTACAAATAGTGCTGTCTTCCATCTTACACATAGTGCTGCCAAATCTAATATATATTTGATGGGTATTCGCACTAATATGGATAAATGGATTGTGTACTGGCCATGTGTGCCCAATCCACATGAAACATTTCCTTACTCATTCTACAACCATATAATTAACTTGGATAATAGGAATGATGGTCAAACCAACTAAAAACTGGATTTTCCATTAGGTTTTGGCACACTAACTAACTAAACTCCAGTATTTTTCAACCCCGTGTCTACAACCGGTCTCACACTTGGGAAGAAAAAAAATATCTGGATAAAAATAACATGAAATATTCACAGTGGAATACAATCCAGTACAAAACCACCAAAAATATAGCCTTAAAAATGTCTATACAGTTGAATCAACACCTCTCTTAACATAATCTTGCAGTGAAGTAACAACAGATCACATTAAATGGTGTAAAAAGTTCCTTAATGAATGTATTCATTTAAATATGTCATTTTGACATTTTGGACACAGCAAGTTATCTGTAAAGTCTGTATCTACTCACAGTTAAGGATTATAATTACAACCATCTTAGAGAGCCAAGTCTGCTCAATAGTCTGCTGAAGAAAGCTCAGAAACAAATATGTTTCTTGAGGAAGCTTAAGAAGGCCAGATTCCCACACCAAGTTCTTGTCAGCTTTTACAGAGGAGCAATAGAAAGCATCCTGACTGGAAAACATCACTAACTGACATGGGATGTGCACAGCCCAGGACTGGAGGGCTCTACAGCGGGTGATTGAAACTGTTTAGAAGATCATTGGTTCCCATCTCCACGCATCGGTGATATTAGTGAGGTGAGGTGCCTACGCAGAACCCAAAGGATACTAAAGGACAGTACCCAGCCACAGCCTGTTCACCCTGCTGCCCTCTGGGAAGAGATACAGAAGTTTGTGCTGCCCCACCACCCCAAGCTATCAGACTCTTAAACTCTAATTCATTGCTAATTAACTCCTCAGGACTGCTCCAATGATTAAAGTTTATTTCTGTTTGCCTTTTTTTAAACAATAGATTCTGTATTAATATTGTCTTCTATGTAGCAGAAGGGAGTTACAAAACACAATTTCACTCATTTTCACTTCATAACTTGTTATATTGTGACAACAAACCTACCTACCTATCTTAATCATAACCACACAAAAACGCAGAAACCCCACGACACAACTGAGAATATAAGTTAATGATTAAAAGGTGCAGTCCGCTCATTCTTGTGTTGCACGACAAGATAAAATCTGGAAATGAGATATATGATCATGTTTTGTTTTGTGAAACACAGGGAGGGAAAGACCATTCAATGCTATAATCTAGTAGTGACCTCTAATTCACAACGCAATAGATACAATCCCTAATTCACCAATCTGTATATCAATGGCTGGAACAAGGTACACTTATTGATCAGAAATGCTAAACAGAATCTTAATCTGGTTTCAGAATAAGATAAGCCCTTAGCAGTGACCCTGAGAGTCCTGCAAGGGCAGTGAGGTAAACCATCAGCCAGCTGAATGATGGTTCAAACCCAGTCCTCACTGGGAAGGTGCATTAGTATTGATCAGTGCATTGCTTTTATACCAAGGTAAGTGCAACTCATAAAAGCAACTGCTTCCATTATTGCACAGTTCAATACAAAATCACTTCAACAGTGGTCGAAGTCAAATTTCAAGTCTGAAAGGCCCCTGCCCCTAGGTCTATCAAAGTTGGGAACAAATGAAGATGAACACGCCACGTATCTGTACGAAAGATGTGTTAATAAAGTTCTATATAATCATTTCACATCCATGTCACATTTTGGGTGGGCTTTCCTGATGAGTAGTGGAATTTCAGTATAGGTGATTCACAACTATCATGACTAATAATAAAACACAACCCATGTGTGTACTTTATTCCATTCAGTGTAGCTACTCACCATCTACACACACTTAAGTGCGTCTTAATCACATAACATGTCAGTCTCAGTACCTAGACTAAACAAACAACCTGCTCTCTTTATGAGCTTTACCCTGTGGTGATGGTATTATTGAACTGACCTTCCAGTATCATTTAAACACTACATTTGCTATTCCCTCTCACACGCAGTGAAGTCTGGTTGCGATTACAAGGAGCTGATCTCCTCTCCTCAACGGGATTCTCCACGGTCCGTGTAGCGAGCACTCGGCTCTGGAAAAACCACACATGGTGGGAATTATGGAATAATGCTGCGTCAGGAATGTTCCCACGATGGCCAGTGGGATCTGATGGAGGTCCCACTGGTGGGCTAGTGGGGTTTATGGGTAATGTAACACACACATACAGAGTTACGTGATCAAATGCCTCTAGTGTTAGTCTACATTTGGACCTGTTCCCTTTTGCGTTGGATCAAAATAGTCGTTTGTGTCAGCATTTGAACAAGCGTGCAGAAGAGATCAGTGTGCTCAAACTTGATCAGTGGCACAGCTTGCTCACAGCTATCAGCTTAAAGACACAAATCTCACTCCTCATTTACACAGCAGCAATGAAGGTTCAGGGGTCAAGCTGAATGACTACAAATAGTACAACAGTGGACCTCCTCATGGCCTCAAAGTCGGTCATGGTGCCAAACTCAGGGGCAAGTCTCTATTCAGTCACAGAGTAGAGTTGCCTGTGTGGCACGTGGGCCGAAATAATCTGAACTCACTAGAGAGTGAAGATCAGCGGAGCAAAGAGAGATTAGCAAGCTACTCAGCCACTAACTTAACCCAGAGACTCAGTCAATAGAGGCTCGGGCTCACTCGCAGAGCTGCCAGGGTATTAGTCAATGAGATTTGGCAAGAGGAAGCCACACAAGCGCACCCACACAGCGCTATTTTGTGGGATTAAGTCTGCAGGTTTGAGTGACTGTCAAGGGATTCTCTCGCTAAAATGTGTCAATCCACTTCTACCACGGCAAGCACGGCTGCTTTCACTTGCATTCTTTCTCGTCGCGTTGTAGGTCACTGACTGGAACTCTAGATTCCTTCAGTGTCCTACATGAACCCTGATGTAAAAAGAAAAAAAAAATGGAGCAGCCTGCCAACATCAGTCTGTACAGCAAATGCTGAGCAGTAGCTTGAAGCCAAGTGTTGTGAAAAAGTGTGACTTCCAGACATTGGCAGAGGACGCAAGGGAAACGAAAAATGACCTCAGTGTTTCCAAGCTGTCATATTTCACATGGCACCAGCTGCACTGAAGAACATTTTATTGGTTCTCATGAACCTCTCTGTCCTGTCCTCTCCTTCCCTCTGTGCCTCATCTGTCTGATACACTTTTCACCCTCTTCCTCCAGGTGTTCTTCCACTTCCCCCAAAGTCTTTTTGGCAGTTTGCTCGTTTTTGGAGTCACTAGTGACATGGCGATGTGTGTTGAACTGATGTTTTGAACGGGCAATGTGACATGGCTGCTTTCCAACCCCCTCTCTCATTTCCCTTCCTTGAGGTTTCACCACACACTTAAGTACCGCCTGGATAGTGTAGCTACTTTCTAACAGACTTGAGAGGGGGTAACTTTCATGATTATGGGTGAGAGTGTAGTTAAACTTTCTGAGGGGGGAAAGTAGGCTACAGTGAGTGCATATTTAATGACAAAACAAGCCCATTTCAGCCCTAGTTTTTGGTGCACTGCTAGTTCGTGGCTTGAACTCAACACTGAAACACTTGAATCGTTTCAATAATTTAAGTGTGAGCCTGTTTTCAGCATCAGTGTATGAATGTAGTGTAGCAGAATCCCTACAATTGCTACAATTCAAGAGGATGACAACTTAAATCCAGTACACGCTCAGGTCTGGAATCTGTCTACTATGCGTGGCAAGATATTTGTTTGTTCCAATGATTCAGGCATACGCCACTGCTTTTGTAACCGCACACACAAACATGACACCCCCAACACAATATGGTGCTAACCTCTTAAAAGAGACACTAGGAAAGAACACTGTAATCACTGTAACTGCATCCTTGACTTTCTCTGATAGTCTCATAATGTCACTATTGTTAGTGTACACTAAGTGGCACATAAAACTGATTCCTCAGTGGATTTGACTGGAATGTCAACGGTTAGAAACTGTATGAGCATAAACTCATCAAAACAGAGGAAATCTAAACATTTTGGGCCAAGGGGCAGGCATTTCACAGTGGGGTGCGGGAAAACAGTACAGTTCACTTTGTTTGCATCTGTGTGGGTTTGGTGTTCAAACCCTTTGTATGACGGACTCTAAGTGTTACCAGAGGCGGGCAAAAAAAAAAAAAAGCAAACAAACGCCATCAAGCCTGCACACACATAAACACGCAGACACGGAAACTGCTGTTATGGTTTCATGAGAATAGGCTGAACTCGGACAGAAAGGACACATGCTCTGGTGTTTATCCCATGCATGCAAGGCCTGGCTGCAAAGAACTGGCCATTTCATTTTATTCAATTAGGGATGCAAAATAGCGCATGCGAAAGCAATACAGTAAAAGGGAAATAAATCCCCCTTTTCCTTCCATATGTATGTCTTACACCAGACAGATCATTCATCACCCAGTCAATAATGCATATTTTCTATACAGCAGCCAGACAGCCCACATATATTTCCTCTGAGTTAGCACTTTGTGTGCTCTGACTACTACTCTCTCTCTCTGAAGCACTCCTGCTTGCCTTAAGCATTTTGTGTTCTCTCCATATCAAAGACCCATTTTCCATTGCCTACCTCTTAAAGGCTGTCCATCCACACAGACAGGCCGTCCCATCCATCAACCCATTCTGCTGCTTTGGAGCTTTAACTGGACTTTGCGGTGGATTACATAGGCAGGTGGGGTAGAGACAGAAACATGATACCATAAATCACCTCCTCCATGCAGCCCTCTGCGTTCTACTCGCCGACACCTGATGCTACTGCTGGAATTCTAGCTGCGAATTCCCACTGAGATTTTTTTTCCCCAACCTCAGGTGCCAAGGTAAGTTTCAGGGTGCCTCAAGATTTTGTAGCAGTCACAACAGTACGTTTCACAAAAGGCCCAATTTTTACAGGGCTCCCCATTTTCTGTCAAATGCACTGTTGAGTTAACAAAGACTGACCCCTTACAACAGTGAATGGGACAGACCATCTGTGGGTGGGCTGGTGGCACCAGTGAGAATCAGCCACCTGCCATTGTCAAAGTCACACTGATTAATAGCTACCTAAGCTGCTTAAACAAAACGTACAGTGAAAGAGGTAGCAAACAAAAGGAAAGGGACAATTAATGAATAAACAATAGAACAGGATAGACATGTATCATAGCAGATCAGATAAAATATAGGAAAATGGGTCATGGAATAAGCGGTGAGATAAAGACTGACAGACCGAGGTGGTAATAGATGGCTCAAGACTAATGATTTCCAATTTCCAATTCTCCTTGAAAATACAAAAACAAAAACTGATTTCTTGATGTCCCTCCTTCTAAATCAAAAAGCAATGACTCATTTTGAGACCCACAAATTTTCTACAGATGCTTAACAATTTCACAGGGAGAAATCCATCTCCCAGTCAAAACAGGGGTATCACTTTCTCCAATTATAGTAGCTTCAGTAGACCATGACGCAATGCAACCACAACCGGAAATGTTGTGTGTACTGAGTAAAGAGGGCAGCCATCACATTTTCTCCACTTGAAAACTTGCACTTTCCTCCTACAAATTATCACCCACAGCTAGGTGCAGACGCATTCTCCGATGGTTGATGAAAGTTAATCTGGGAAATGAAGGTAGGTAGACAAGGCCATTTTGGGGGAAATTACAACATTTCATCGTAAAATAACTCCTTTCCTTTAAGAGTGTAATTCCCAGCAGGGCTGACCTGTACTAAAAATGTACACTCCTGGCATGGGAGAAAAGGTTCACCCAAAGGCACAGATATTAAAACGAACGAAGAGATCTGATTGTAGGTCAATCTTCGCCGTTTGGCTCTCTAGTTGTCTTTATATAGCGGTGTGTATGGGCCTGTGCGCTTCAGTGCACCTGCTGAACGAGGACCCGGATCATGTATTGCCCTGAAAGGAGAGGAGGGTGCCCTCCATCTACCTACTCCAATCAGCAGTGCAGCCAGAGGATAGAGGCTTGGGTTGTCCATGCACTGGTGGATGCACATCTCTTCACCTTCCACATTTCCTGGCGGTGGGTTAATATTCATGAAAAACAATAGAGAAACGGAGGCACAAGAGTAAAAGTGCATGTTTTATTCAGGCTCCCCAACATTACCCGTACTATTCTCCTTGTCAAAGACGGAAATCAATCATCACAAAAGAAAAGGCTTTGGATCTCAAACAACAGATTTCCTGCCACTGATATAAGTCGCTCAGTACGTATGAAAAGGCCAACAGGAAGAGCAACTCTCTATTTGGAACAGTAGAGGTTCTGCAGGCTACAGGCGGGCTGGTTAGCCATTTGTCTTTGTTTCCAAATGGCAGGGGCAGCTGCCACTAAAGGTCAGCAAAATGTTACCAGAACAAGGCCCTATAGAGGCTGGGACCACTCGTCGGTGACAAGAGGAGGGACACACCCAGGTTGAAAGACACATAGACACTTTCACTAACACACCCTAATGTGGCATCTTGTTTGGCATCAAGGAGCAGGGCCCTGATGCCTTTTCCAGTTTCTTCCACTCCCCAACCCAAGCCATAGTACTAGCTTCTATCATTAGTAATATCCGGTTACACTCTCCCCTCCAGCTCTCCATCGGGGTGTGTAGAACGCTGCGTTTGAAGTGCCATCCTCCCCCTGCCCTCCTTTACCCACCTACACCTGCGGCTGTAACACAATCTGGGTAAACTTACACCAACCACCATCGCCACCCCCCAGCCGCGTCTCTGGAGCTTTTGTGCAGAAAAGTCTTATGCCCAGGGACATGGGTGGATGGATGGGCGGAGGTCAGACATGGGCCTTGCTACTCGCACGACAGAGCCAGTAAAGTGCTGACAGACGGACAGGCCAGCACGCAGGAGATGCTAACACACACATACACACACACACACACACACACACACACACACACACACACACACACACACACACACACACACACACACACACACACACACACACACACACACACACACACACACACACACACACACACACACACACACACACACACACCAAGAATAGCATTCAAATCTTTAACGCACCCGGTCTCTGAGGATCATTCCTCATGCCAAAAATTTCTTTGACAACTGTTTTTCTCATCGAATCAACTACATCCCAAGTAAATCAAGCATACAAAAAAAAGAATGAAAGAGAGTAGAGGGATGGAGAGAGGAAAGCAGAAGGGTTTTTTCTTCCCTTCTTCTTTTGGCAAAACAAGACAGAGTGGGTGAATGAGAAAACCATGTTCCTGGTTATGTATTTTGAGTTGATGTTTCCTCCAAAATATATACCCTCTCTCCCTTGGTTCTCTTTTCAGTAGCCTCGAGAAAGAAAAACGACAGTGAAAAATTCCTTACATGTGCTTTTAAAAACAGGGGCAGTGAAATGACACGCTCTCTTCTAACATGTTTTACCTCTGTGGCTGGAAATGTAATCCATGACTGAGCTTTTTATGACTGAGCTGTATACCCTACTGCCTGAATGCAATGACTGCGGGACCATTAACTCTATCGGGTGAATATCTGGTATGATCCTATTACTTTCTATCGGATCTATTTCTTTTTAAGTTGCTCATGTGTTTGCACCAATGCCAACATAACAAAATCTTGCCCTTGGCATATATGTTTGATATGACTCATTAAAATAGGCACGTGAACTTCAATTATGTGATATTGCTACACCTAAAATGATAATAATTTTGTTGGAATTCAACCACAGGACTAAAATGATCCCAATAAGACTGCCTCTAACATCAAAAACAGAGAAAAAAAACTTTAAAACCCTCCATTTCATCGAAACAGTTGATAATTAAGTTCTTAAGAAACACTAATGGGACACAGACGCAAAGCAGGAAACAGAGAAACAATAAAAATGCCCAAAGGAACAAACACAAAATATCACCAGGCTTTCCAGATGTGCTTGTGGCATCAATCGTTTTCTGTCCTCTTATGTGTCTCTGACCAGACGGTAAGTGAAATCTGACTCCAAACTCCCGCTATTTTCCAGAAACATGACAAGCTTAAAGGCATCTGCCTGAGGGGAAGCGACCAGAAGGCCAGTAGTTATTTTCAACCCATTTAATGCACTGTAAGCGAATGGGTTGCATTGTTGCTGCACTGTCTCAATGCCCAGAATAATGTGCTTGTAGTCTAGTGCTTTGTGGATGCAAATCAAGCGTGCCTTAAGGACACAGACAGTCTATTATAATGCCACTGTGGGGAAAAAAGGCTGGGCCAAGTGGCCTTTTTTTGGAGCCAATACAGTTTGTTTTGTCTATTCACCCCTGAATGGAAGAGATACAGTTAAAAAGGTGCCCTGGCCTGGCCTTGGCTGTGTAAATAACACACACACACACACACACACACACACACACACACACACACACACACACACACACACACACACACAGACAGGGAATGTTTACTGCGCGAAAACCTGGGCCCATATGGGGGCCAGCCAGACAGTGGCATGGCATACAGCCCCTTTACAAATGACCTTTGAACCCCACTGTCAATGAAGAGTCATTATCTTCACAGTGTTAATGTCTGAATGCAATAAAACTCTGAGGCTAAGACTTGGGAGGGAAACATAGCTTGACTTCAGTGGAGAGGATAATTTCCAGTAGTTTGGTCATTTGTGAACCTGTAGTTATTTCTGCCAGTGAAGCAGCAGCAAAGTATATACACAGTCTGTTTTTGAGATTTAACTTTCCCATGTCTGTCTAGCTTTATTTCTCCAGACGGCTCCCGAACAAACACAGACACTGCGTCGGTTTTTAAAAAAATATTTACTTCTTGTGGCTAAAGTGGATGCTAGCATTAATTTGGATAGTCACCGGTCAAACAGGCTACATGTTATCCAACCTGCTGGCGGCGTCATCCAACAAAGGGGACTAAAGCAGTGTTCATGCGCTGCAGTGAAAGACGTAACTAATGATGAACTCAACACAGCCACACTAACATACATTACAACTTATTTTACTGGGTTTTGAAGATAAAATATGGTAATTTTTAATAACCCATCAGCTCATTAGCGCGACAAAACCATCGGCCATTACCAGAAGCAGATAGCCTCCTCCCGCTAAACAGGGTGGAGACTATAGGCTACATCTCCCTGTTCACTTAGATGCAGGGAAGAAAAATTAGATTGAAAATGCCACCAGCCGGCCACGACAGAGCCCAAAGGCTTGGCTTTAGCAACATAACTAATAAATACAACATAACAAAAGACTCATGTTGAATTGAAAGCTGCGGCTCTTTTCCAAGTCGGCCCAAACGCTGCACGCCCTTTCTCCCCAAGAAAAGGATCGTTCAATGGCCGCATAGGGGGCACACAAACCCCCATTCAAACACTTTCTCTAACAGGCTACAACACATTCACAGTGGCTTGTTTCTTAATACCTAGAGGTCCTTGTCTTTAAGAAGCATAGTAAGCAAACGGCACTGCTACTCCTCTGTCTCTTTTCCAGAGGAAACAATCTAGGATGGGCTGCCTGTGGATAATAAATGGACATTTATTCATGATTGACATTTTTAGTCTTAGTATGCTTATTTAAGGACAAGGAAAAAAGGTGTCAGTGAATTAAAACATACCGGAATAGTAAAGAAAAATCCACTTACAGTCAAATGAGATTCACAAAGAGGATCCTCTCCTCTCCTGTGTTCTCCAATGGGAACAAATATCCCTCTCCAAAGGGAAAAGAAGAAGAAAAACTCCTGATAGCCTATGTGTAATTTATCTGTTTTAAAGAGGAATCTAGTTAAAAACGGCCCGTTGTCCTCATGTTTTCCCACATTGGCTCGTCTAAATATACAGTCCCATTCCCTTTTCCCATTCTTCTCTCCCGGAGCTGCTGAGGAGACACGCTGCGCGTCTCCGTCGTTTCCTGTCCAGCCCAGAACCCAAACGCTGCCTTCATGGCCTGTAGGAATTATCTTATATTAGCGTTGGTCGCAGAGAAGAAGCTACAGTAGCTAATACACTGAAAAAGAGTTGAATTGTGGTGTGTGAATTTAAAACTGACACATTATAGTGCAGCTTTGGGTTGATTAATTATGCCTTTGTCCTGCCGATAATTATTCATTGCTCCTTATATATATATAAACGGATGATAACTACGTTTTTTATCAAAGCGTTTTGGGCCATCCCAAAAAGCACTGGAATGAATTTTTATTTTACAGATTATCAAGTCGAATGTCGGAGTTAACAGGAACATTGAAGGCATCACCAGCATCCAGCAGCTATTCCCTCTAGTCAGTGACAGTAGATAATAATAATAATAATAATAATAATAATAATAATAATAATAATAATAATAATAATAATAATAATAATAATAATCACCATAACAATAGCTAAACTAATATACTATATATAAATACTGCTAAAAGTAAAATACATTTTTATTGCTCTTTTTAAGATAAAAAGATCAAGGTAAAATATGTTGTTTTTTTTTTAATTTGAGTGAAGCAGACACATTTAACCAGACTGGCCCTCAGCATGAGTTCTTGCTGATGCTCACCCAAAGCCACCAGACAAAAGGGACTTGTTCCAGATTAGGAGATTATTGCATGTTATCCATATGGACACATGGCATTACTAACCTGTCAATCCCCCCTCAATCGTTTTCTGAGTTAGAATTACAGACAACATTTTAGAAATGCTTTAATCCCCACTTTACAATCCTATGAATCTGTTGCCATGTGTTGCCACACAAACTAGATACTTTCCACCCTTTTATGGTCTCTAATCCCTGCTCTAGGCAGTTAAACTTGTATAAAACAGGAAAGGCATTGAAGCAAAGGGACATTATATTGCAATTAGATATTTTCCCAGTGTGTAGCACTTAATATACTGATAAAAATAAAATGCTTTGTTGTCATCTAGTGGACCAAGAAGGCTATTGCACTTTCCCTTCACCATTTTGTTGACACAGCCATATGTTTTTAAATCATAGAAAAACAGTATTTTTTCCCCCACTGACATATGTTGTACTGTAGTCATACAGTACGAGATGGTTTCTTGTTCACTTCCCCTACACTTAAGTGCCTGGGCATCCTCTGTCTTTTTGTGAGGTAATGATATTTTGTCAGCCACATGTCAGTTCAAATCTGTTCAATATCTTTATGGTGGTGCTTCTCATTATGTTCAGCAAACCTTTCCACACGGCACACTGGGTCATTGCACTTTAGGTCACTCACTCCAGCTGCAACTGTGGCTGCAACATCTGCTTGAACACATACAGCTAGTGTATTTCTCTAATCTATCTTAGCAGTGCTCATTTGCATTACATGCTAGTATTATAGGTAATAAGTACTTTAAAATGTTTAATTTAGGTAATAAAAGGAGGATGTTTTGGATAAGTCCACCATGCATGTTGGTGTGGTTCCCACATTTTTTTTCTCTCCCTCGTTTTGTTATTCTTTGTCTCCAGACAATGAAATTAACACACCACATTAAATATGCATCAGCTTGCAAAATACTAGATAGGTACAGAACTGTCATGCATTGACATCTTGGTCTAAATTAACACATAACATTAGTCTTAAGTTAAGAATACTTGAGGTCACAAACTCTGGGAGAGAGCGGAAAAGAGAAGGCGGTTCTGCCACAGGATGTTTTCCCTCAAGAGAAGATGTGTGAGGCTCAGTTACTGCAGCACCGTGGGAGTGCTTCAATCAGAGGCAGAATGAGGATATGATGCATTGCAGTCAAAGAAACGCGTGCATGGAACCAGGGTTGATAAAATCAGATTACCAGTTCAGATTTCTCTGCAGTAAACAGGTTAATGTAGTTTGTTGGAGGAGCTTAAACTTCTAGGTGATGAGGGAAAGCCTCAAGGACATCATTCTGCTGGAGGCAAGTTCACACTCTCAGTGCAAAAGATCAAGATGAGTGCTTGCTTAGTGTTCATGATCCTTATGGGCCACAGATTCTCTGCCGAGTGTCAAAGCACCTGCGCCAGCAACGGTAAGTTGTTGACTTTACTGCAACCCATAAATTCGAGCTAATTTACAAAAATGCTCATTGACATTGGTATTCAGGTAGATTTATCCTCAGTTATTGGCTGTTTATGTGTTTATTTTCATCTATGATGAACTTGAAGTCTCCTAATGCTGGCTGAATATGTTTATTTGTGGGTTGAGCCAGCATTTACCAGAGTTAACAAAGGAATTTCAAGATAAAAGTGTTACCCAAACTCAAGGATAATTGTTGTTTACATAGAGTGGAGAATGCATTCATTTCAACACTGATCCATACAACAAATAGCACTACATTACATAAACCACAAGCTTGAGAGTGGCACACTTGAGTCAGTCAATGGCTGACTCAAGTGTGCCACTCACATTCAATGCTTTTTCATGTGAAATGTGAGACTGGTTAAAAAAGGTAAATGTGCTTAGATGTGCTGTTATTGAAAAAAATTCCATGTGGGGGTGAAATGCGAAATGATGAGTTTCAAAGCCTGAATATCAGCCAAGGGAAATAAATGCAAATAAATCAATCTTGTAGTTGAGTTGGAGCCTGTAGCTCTAAGAACCCATTTCCTTTGCGAATGGGTGTTTGGTTACAGACAAAGACACAGGTATCCTTACTCGGTTTGCTGCAACAACAAACGCAGTGCGAGGTTCCTCTATCTCTCTGCTTAGCAAACTGTTTCTCTATTCCAAAGTTTCAATGTGTTAAGCATTTTTGCAAGCTTCAGTTTGTGCATCATTAATATTATTATAAATTATACTGTGTGTGTAAGAGACACCTATGATCAGAAATCAAAATGAAATCATTATATTTTTTTCTCTCCAGACACGCTAACAACTTTTTACACAACTGCTGGAGACGATGTGGCCGTGCCATGCCCACAGCTGACTGGTGAACACCTGACATTTAACCTCCTACAGAGCCAAGAATTGATTTACAGCTATTCAAAAAACAAAAACAATGTATCAAAAAATGGATCACCACACAGCATGGTGGACGTGAAAATGGATGAAAACAAAAATAAATCGTTCAGTTTCAGGCTCATTGGAGTGAACGCCAGTTGCCAAGATATCTACAGATGTGAGGGCAAAGTCGTGTTCCCTCCTCCTCTTATAAAAGCATGTGGTTCGAGGATCCTGGTACTTGTAGAAAGTAAATATTGCTTGAAGGCGCAGAGGTTTTAATACAAACATCAAATCTATCATTTTCATATTCACATATTCCCTACACTGAATACTTTCTAAATATGTTTCTTCCAGGACACCAAGGCATTGGCAAGTACTGCACAAGTCTTGAAGCATTTCCCTGGATTTGGATTGCTGTGGTGGCTTGTTTCATCATCTACAGCATAACTGCCACAGTTATTGCCATCATCAACTGGGTAAGCTATTCCTCAGGACAATGAAGAGTTTGAAACTTTCGTACTGAAGTCATCATTCTGAGCAAATACCTAACCTTTTAGACACAGAAAAGGGAATTCAACTGAAATCCTTTTGGGAAAACATTCTTTGTCTTTTAACTAATGGACAATGTGTGTGTAATAGAAGAGGGTACATATACTGTAGTTCACCTACTAGCTTAACGTTACCCATTTTTTCAAATGACCATATGAAGCATCTATTTAGAATCTTGGTAGAATGTTGTGTTTTGCTCTGTTTTATTATTTTTTTCTATTTCCATTATTTTAAAAATTCATTCAAATGTCAAGTCCCAATTTTCCATCAAGATGGTTTAAAAACTGTTCTCCAAGACCTTTCACATCTCAGGGAAGAATTCTGAGAATTGTTGTGTCGTAATACTTATCCATGTATAGATTATACATTTTTCTTGGCCAGAACACAATCAGCCAAATCTTAAAAATCCCACCATGTGTAACTTTTTGTCAGGGTCGGTGTGGGTGGAGGTGGTTGGTGGACACAAATGCAGGACGCAGAGCAGAGGAGGAACAGTTAAAAAGGGTTTATTAACAAACCAAAAGCGAGCACACTTACAATGAGTAGCTGAGTCCAGGAAATCCAAAACTAACAACAGTTCAAACAACCCGGTGATCCAACTGAAAAAATCTATGAAGGGAAAATAATCCAAAAGGCAGGGAAACAGGGAGACATGACAACACACTGCGACATCAGACAGAGCGTATACACGAGACAATGACCAGACAAAGACTGAAGAGAAACACCAAACATACACCAGGGACTAACGAGCAGGGCGGGAGCAACACAGGTGACAGACATGAGATTAACGAGACACAGGCAGGCAGAGAGAGAGCAGGGGAAAACAGAGAGAGTGCCAGACAGAGGAATACTGGAGGAACAGTCAGAAAACAAGTTACAGATCAGTGGAATATAAATAACAAACAAATACAGACAGATACCCAAAGGACTACAACCAACAATGAAAACAGCTGGGATTAAAGAGAACACAGAGCAGACAAGGGCAAGACATGAACTGAGACACAGAACTAGGAGCTAAGATGCAGGGCTAACAGAGAACACAAGACCAGGAACAGAACCTCAAAACAGGAACAGAATGGAGTAAGGAATGGAGGCAAAATCGACTGGGAAACAAGACAACACTGAACATGGAACAGAACAGCAAATATGGGAAATACAACAGACTATATAACAGATACTTGACAAAGAACAACAGACAGGACTGAATATAATACTCAACAACTCTAAGACAGATACTGAACAGATCAAAATAACAACAATGAAGTACACAGACCAGGAGTAAACACAAAGACATTAACACCGGACTGGGAACAAAGACATGGAACCAAAACACAGACTAAATAACAGATACAGAAGGGAAAACTAAATGAACAAAGCTGAACAGACACGCCCACAGTGTGACACTTTTCAATTACAAAATGTGAGCTGCACTTCAGGTCCTTAAATTCCCAGAAAAAAACCTCACAAAATCCAGAGGACATGACCTCGGTGCACTCTAAAGAATACACCGGCTCAACTTAAAAAAATTAAGCCAACAAGAGTAAATCCTTTTCATAATAAGACTAACGTAAAGAGTTTAGTACAACAAACATGTTTCACTTTCACCTCTAAAAAGCTTAATTAATTTGAACCAACATAACCTGTTAATATTAATTCAAAAGTTGTGGCGATATTAAATGGTCAAATTATTTCATTCATAAGATGTAATTTATATCGCTTGAGTCAGAAGAAATAACATATTGCAACCTCAGTTTCTATGATCAAACTGTTTATTATAAATCTCTTTATGTCCAAATCGTTTATTTTAACAACGGGCAATATTTCATCTGTGCACACATGTCCACATCTAGCCATACACAAAATAAAAATGAACCTCATATATAATATCAAAGTGTGTTCAGGAGCTTCAAATGACCACATCAAGTCAAATTATTGAAGGCTTTCATCAGGAAGTGGCCCTCAAACTAAAATTACAACATATTCAAATTCTTTTGAAGGACAGATCCCCTGAACTGGGTCCAGCTCTTCACTCTGTGCATGTTAAAGAATGTAAAGGAATAACATGGCACACTCAATTCAAAGGAATGCATTCATTCCTCCTGTCTCTTGTGGTAACATTTGATGCTGTCTGGCAGCAGAATGATTCAAACTTGGAATATTAAAGTGTAAACGTGGACCAAACCTATGCACTACCTCTAAGATTCTATCCTTCTGCGTCCTCAATGTACACGGTACAGCCCTGGCAAAGCTTACAACCATCATACTGTGCGTGACACATTATGAAGCTTCACAGACATAATGCTGTTGTTTAACGGTCTTCTCGCGTTTTGCAGGTCAAACTGAGAAAGACAGATTCCCAGAGTGACTACATGAACACCAAACCCAGAGCACCCAGGGGCCACAACAAGAAAAGAGGGGCTGGAACCCATATAGGCCTACCACGACACTTCTGATCACCCGCGCATCATCTGACCATTTGCACAGCTATCCCCATTAGTTTAGTTATAAACACAGGGGGGTCCTTGTAGTTGTTAGCCCTTATTGTGAGTGAGGTTGTTGTTTAGTTCATTTTGTTGTCTGTTATAGTTGTTTTGTGTCTTCACAGCGAAAGTAGCAGTTCCTTTTACAGTTGTGCCTGTATGAGGCAATAAAAAAATATCTTGCCTAACAGTTTTGGTTTTGCTCGCTTCCTGTTTGAATTCACTACATATACAAGCATGTCTTTCACACACATACAAACAGATTTGTAGCTGGAACCCCTGTCTTTGTGGTCGAAACAGAAGGTGGTGTCTGAATGAGGGGATCTAACCACAACCAAAGGGGTTCACTCAGTGTGTAAATCTGTGGAGAGGCACCACAATTTCACAAAATTTACAAACACAAACCTGTACAGCCAGCCGTCTACAAACTACGGCGTCAAATTCACAAGTTCAACTTTGCACGCTCTTATTTCTAAGAAATAAGAACGTGTTCTCGGAGTTACCATCATTGTGGTTGATGAGAATCACATATAAAACAGGGAGTTTAGTTTAGTTCATTTTGTTGTCTGTTATAGTTGTTTTGTGTCTTCACAGCGAAAGTAGCAGTTCCTTTTACAGTTGTGCCTGTATGAGGCAATAAAAAAATATCTTGCCTAACAGTTTTGGTTTTGCTCGCTTCCTGTTTGAATTCACTACATATACAAGCATGTCTTTCACACACATACAAACAGATTTGTAGCTGGAACCCCTGTCTTTGTGGTCGAAACAGAAGGTGGTGTCTGAATGAGGGGATCTAACCACAACCAAAGGGGTTCACTCAGTGTGTAAATCTGTGGAGAGGCACCACAATTTCACAAAATTTACAAACACAAACCTGTACAGCCAGCCGTCTACAAACTACGGCGTCAAATTCACAAGTTCAACTTTGCACGCTCTTATTTCTAAGAAATAAGAACGTGTTCTCGGAGTTACCATCATTGTGGTTGATGAGAATCACATATAAAACAGGGAGCGGCACAAGTCAAACAATAACAATCTGCACAATTTCCTGTCTTCCTCCCTCTACTTTTTTCCCTCCCTCATGCTTTCTGCAAATTGTAGCTGCTTCAAAGGGACTCTACCTTCACCTTGCTCACCTTGCAGTTTCTGTACAGTTATTGCAAGCGCGCGCTGGTTTTATTGGTTTCATTCAGCAGCATAGTGTTACTCATCAACTATTACATGCATCAGCAAGATTAACACATTGTTTCTGTTAGATTTTAACCCATTTTGGGACTTACAGATGATTAAAAACACTTACGATAAAAGACTGTTTCATTCCCCCACAGTCACTCCTCTGATGAAGCTTAATTGCATGATAGGATCACTTAAATATTTCAGTCTTTTGCTGTCACCAGGGTGTGTCTTTTTAAATCTTGCAGAAACAACTGATTTAACTATTGTTCACGCTCAAGCCGGGCAAACTTGTACGTTCTTTCTTTATGTAGAGGTTAAAAAAAGAAAAGATCACTTTAAACACAACACATTTTTCATAAGGATAAATGACCCTTTACATGTGACACAGCTCAGCTTCTTCAGGTACCCAGTTTATTTTAATACTTTAATACATGTTTTCCTTCTTAATTGTTTACAAAGCTTTGAATATCACACCAAGAGCTGTGTGTTCATGGCGACTGCACAGGACCACGTATGGCTCCTGGAATCCATTTAACAAGGACATCTTTTCTCAAGATCCCAGGAGCTCCATTTTAGGTTGCGTGTCTGATCTGTGGTGTCCTGGAAAAATCCGTCCCCTGAGAAACTCGGTCCTCTCTTCTTCAGACACAGACCGCAGCTCCTGCTCAGTAACCTGGAAAACAGGATTAGGAGGATGTTAATCTCACTATCACTGAGATGCATTCGACACAGATACTTCTTCCATTCTTGTTAGAACAATTTGTTTGTTGAAGAAGCATTTTTATTTAATTTCAGTGAGCTATTATCATGGAGGGAAATATATACCAAGGTTCAGAGGAAATTTGACTGTAAAATGCTAACACTGACATCTGAATCTTTTCAGAGGCTGAAGTGTGGCTGAAGGTTTTATTAAGATAATTTAGGTGGCTACAACTCATTTGTAACAACTTTAGCATATGAGAAAAGCTATATGTAGAATTAGTATTATAACACTTGGAAATTAGCAGTAACTACTGGATCCTTAGAAAAAGAAAAGCCAAACTCAAATCATCTCTGAGCCTCACCAAGACAGGTTTATATCCCAGGATCTTCAGATGGCGTATCTTCACAGCTAAAGGACCACAGGGATTGGACGTACCATAGCAAAAACCAGAGAGTGGTGTGCAGATTACTGCAATTCTAAGATATCAAGACAAGAGTTTCTCAGCTTTAAAAAGGTCAAAATTTGAATGTAGATACAGGTATGACAGGATGAAAGTCGAGGTTGGGTTATAAGAACCTTACAGGGAGGCAAACATCTGAAACTCGAAAAACAAGCAGAGCACATTGTGGCTTTCTTTTTACTGAGGCAACACCGTACCTGGAGAGTTTATACTGAGCTATAGATATTTAGTAAGTAGGGTTATTATAGTTTTAGAGTTTACATTTGTTTAATTCATCTTTCAAAATGTCTTTAAATTCTACTTCTTTATGAACAATGGTTGAAGTTCAGAACAGGCATTGTGCAATACAAATGAAAAATTACATTTATTTCAACAAATTTTCAAAGCACTGAATGATAAAACAGAATGATATACAAAAAACAGCCCAAAAAAAAAAGACGGTTAAAATCAAGGGCAACTGAACTTGATTGAAGATACTCAAAAAGTTTCACCTCTCATCCAAGAGGCTCATTTGTTATAGTTAATGTACTGTATTTTATTTTATCTTTAAAAACTGGTTTAAATTTACTTTTTTATGCATAAGACAAAGAGAGATAGTGAGAAACTGAACGGCTATTTAGGAGACTTCTTGCACAGAATTCAACAAAAAGACATATAATAAGGCACCAAGTAAAAGATGTCTGTGCACAAAACAGTAAAAATGCTACATGTAAAGCTATATCCAAACTATTTAAACGGTTGTTGGATAAAGCTTTTGAACAAAATGTTCAAACATCTCTAAAGTTGTTTACAACCTTGTTGCTCAGCAAAAGCAAGGGACTGAAAGTTATACGTGATTTTCCTATCTCAAACCTTTAAATATGGGATTTAAATTCTATAGCATCTAATCATTGTGACGTTCAATACAACTAACAAGCAGACTGGCTTTTAGAGCTCTATTTAACGCCCTAAGGAGCTCTTTATATATTTAAAGTGTCTTAGTTCAAAAATTAGATTTTATGCACTTTGTTACATGCAAAGTTATAGAAGCAGATATTTAATCTACGTAATCATGGCTTGCGTCAATGCCCGACAGTGTCACTACCAAAAAGCCCAAACATCCTCTCCACCTGCTCTCACTTTATCAGATTTTACCAAACCTGACATAAGCACATTTAGTCATAAACAAAAGTAATCTAGAACTGCAGATTTGCTTAAAATGAGTCTGGTGACGTGGCCGACTGCAAACAGATGTCTTACCTTTGACTGCTCCCTGCTGGAGAATGCTCTTCTACTGCACAACTACTCGCTTCAGTCACAGAGGTTTGGTTCAGCAGAGGTGTGGTTATTACACCATCTGAGAGTTAACACACACAAACACAGGCGCTTGCTAGCATTCACAACTAGCTGAAATTGTGTTCTGTAGTCGTATTCTTGAAGCTATAGAGCAAAATGCAGGCACAACATATGTTGACGTAATCATCAATCCTATACCAAGAACAAAAAAAGATTGTTCTGCTTATTTTCACTTCTGGCTCTGTCTTTACCTATGAGGTAGAAGTCCTCCACCACCATCATTTCCTGTAGCATTATGTCTGTCTGGTCCCCCACCACTCTCTGCAGGTCCTGCGAGAGCCACGGGTTGACTGATGGACTGCTGGGGCCGAGGTCTCCCAGGAGAGACGGAGGGACAGTCAGGGTCCGAGGGAGCAGATGACGGTCAAGACGGAGGCACATGTTCACTGTCTGAAACATTTTCACCTGGCTATGGAGAAACTTGGGTGCTGAAGAGAAATAGAGAAGTTCAGATGGATGTAATTCACAAGTGTGAGGGGAAAAAAATTAAAGAAAAGCTGCAGACAAAAAAGAGAATAAGAACAGAATAAGAAGTCTTTTGTCTTTGTGTTACCTGTAGTATTAAACTGCTCCAGGGTATTGGCCTGCAGGAGTTGCTCCAGTAAAGCAGAGGGGAAGTGGCCCAGAAGACACAGACAGTATACAACCTTTAACAACTCAAATCCGGACATCTTGGGCAGATAGGAGTTCAGAGCCTGGCAGAGACTATCCAGGAACCTACAACACGGAACCCAACAAAGACATCAAGCCTGGAAACCAATAGTCATGGAAGTTATGCAAAATATACTGTCTGAAGATAATGAGGAAAAAAAAACACATTATAAGATTGTTCGCCTGTCATGACGGTGGTCTGGTCATCAATGTTTCCAAAGACTACCTTCACTTTTAATCCCCTCATCCTACTTTTGAAAGTAGTAGCTCTAAAGGCAACTTTATACTGTGCAACTTGGCATTTTAATGTAGTAAATAACACGTTGACACATCCTCTGACCTGGTTTTGAGAGTATAGAGACTCAGATTTAGAGTTAGCAACTCTGAAGAAATAAATAAGTAACAGCAGGGCAAAAAAGGCAATGGATGATCAACAATGGACATCTTTATTGAGTTAGCTGTATACAATTCTGTGCATGAAGGGCCTGTGTACAAGGAAAAAGATGTGTGAGACACGTGCGTGACCTACTGTTGTCTCCGGTCCTGCAAATCATAGTTAAGTGAGGAGTACACCTTGAGGACACAGAGGAGGTCTTTAAGCGTCAGGGCGTCTGGATTGGCGATCACCTTCTCAGCAAATGCCTCCATTAAGGCAGTGGGACAGAAGATGAGGTTCTCCAACACAGACAGGAAGAGGACCAACTGAACAAGGGGGAAAAAAGCATTAGCTTCTTTTAGATTCTTGCTAAACACTCTGTAGCATTAAGAATATTAATGCTATCAAAACTGTTGTCTTTTGCAGCACCTGTTTGTTGGTCCATATGTCTATCATAGAAGCGATGTAGTCCGAAATGTCGGTGAGAAGATCTAAGTCTCTGTAGTGTAGATCCCTACAGGACTGCAGAACTGTAAACAATCTGTTGAAAGGAATTCCTTGGAGGTTTTCTACCAGAGAGGATAGATGTGGAAAAAGAACCAAAGAGGGATATCAGATTGGCAAAACTATAAAATAGAAGTCTTTTTATAATATTATATTTCACGCTCCTTTTACAGATTCTTCAATTTAAGAGGATGAACACACACTCATACAAACGGCTTTAGTCGTTATAAAATACACACATTTCCTTTAAATTAGACTGTAATTGACAATTTTATCTTAAGGAAAACGTTTTACCTCTGATCTTCTTACTGCAGATGTCCAGCAGTGGTTTGGAGTAGAAGCCCATTGTGGCCATGGTGGAGATCATGTACTGGGTGTTGGGAAGGCTGAACTGGTCTCTCATTGATAAAGCCTTAGCCTGGAGGAAGCAGTGTACAGAATGAATGTCAATGTGGAACGGATTCAGCTACAGGTACAAAAATTACAGGTAATTTTTGGTCATGCCCTGTAGTTCAAAAACACTAAAACATAACAATGAGAAAGAAAATGGTGAGATTGACAGACATTGTACAGGGGCACTGGGACAGAAGCAAGGAAAATAAAAGGTTGGCTCTTTCATTGACTGTGTTTACATGCACACTAGTAAATATGCAGATTATATACCAACATTTTTTTCTTCTGTTTCCCAACAATCAGAATATCATCAGATTAAATCCTGCAACAATTATACAGTCACACAAGACATGGCTGCACGAGAGCTAGCTAAATCATAAATCTGGATAATCTTAGAATCACATATATGGAGATAACAATTCCAAATATCTTCAAAACCAAGAGGCATAACCCAACCTCTAGCTTCTGTTTAAGGTGCAGTGGGACATCTTTCCCCAACAGACGCATCATGGTCTGGAGAGGCATTACATTCTTGATCCCGGGAAGACGAGCCTCAACCACCAGCCTAAGACAAAACCACAATAAACATCAATGTAAATTGAAATTGAAAAATCTATTTGGTAATCTAGGACTTGAAATCTTTGTCTAATGTTGCATGGAGATATCTGAGGTTTTCATTTCTGCACGAATTCTAAAATTCTAATGCTTATATTTTTGGCTAAGACATATGCACCATTTGATAATCCTGACCTCATGCCTGCCTTAAGTGCAGCCACATTGGGGCTGTCTTCCATATGTTCCAGACAGGAGGCCAAGATGGACAGGCCCTTCTCATCAAAGTCATTCAGTCTCTCCTGTTAGTGGACAATAAATTTATTAAATATGGCGCACACACAACAAAACAAATACTGCCGACATGTTGGCTTGCTGACTGACAAGTCCTTCACTGCCTACCTGGCAGGTTCGGAGGAAAGTCTGGACCACACGGCTACGTTGAGGAACACCAAGTTTGACCATACCCATGAGAGAATAAGCCATGTCCTCAGTGCGCATGTGCACCACATTCTTCATGGCCCTTTGCAGTAGCTTGTCAAACGCAGGATGCTCAAACATCAGCTGCAGCTCATAGCGTCTCTGGTCCTGCGACATCTTCTTAGTGGTGGACCACATGTGGGTCAGGCAGTTGCTGACCTGTCGAACTGTGGGTGAGTATTGACAGGTAAGGTCTAGCACGTCTGTTGGGGAGCCACAGCGCTGCAGGTGGTCCAGGAAGGGGGACCTCCTCTCTCTCTGCATCGAGACTGTCTCGTCAGGTTGGATTTCAGCAGGCAGCGAAGACTCTGTCCCTGGAGAGGAGAGAAGCTCCTTCTCTTCCAAGTCCTCATTATGAATCTTGTCCTGTGAGTAAAACCTCACTGAACAGACAAGACTCCTAGCCAGGGATGTCTGGCTTTGCGCGGTGCCCCGAGTGTGTGCTAACTGTTGACTTGGGACAGATGTGTCTTTGAGTGATGCTGTCACCGGGAAACTGCGTTTTTGCCATAGAGACCTGCGGCTACAAAAGCGCATCCAGACAGACATTGTTCTCTAAAACATATCGGACGCAAAAAAGGGTGAAAATGTGGCCCCGTATGGGGCAAACACCTACTAACTAACTAACTAACTAACTAACTAAGAAAGACGACAGGTTTTTGGGAAACTTTGTAGATGGAATCAAGTAATGGCAACTATATTAATCAATTATCGTTAAGTTGATGTTTCCACTTCAGATTCTAGGCTGCATAAAGACTGTTTAAATATGCAAGTAACGTTAGTTAGTACGAAATATGAATTACAAAGTGACACAACTATGTTGCTAACAAGGTCAAGGCCAACAGACCTTTAAGTTATTAAAACATTGGCTAGCTTACATTAGCTAGGGTTAGCTAAATGATGCCCCCTACCTTGTTACTATAACCGTGAAAACATACAAACAGTTGTCCACATGGCACTTGTGAAATCTATCTGTAAAAACACTGTTTAGCGAAGAGGGACAGAGCTACATTACACTGAAAACTTGGTCCAATTCATGTTTGCTAGCGTGACTCTCTCACGCCAATTTGTGGTGTGCGTTGCCATGTTTAGTCCGTCTGGCACAACTTGTTAAACCACTTACTGTGAAAATATAATTACCAGTTTTCATTTGAATGTAAAAGATCTCAAGCATAATATTTATTAAAGTTAATAAACATATGTGTGGCCCTTTTTAAATCGGTCTCACAGTCATCATAATATTATTTTGTATTTGTGGATTCTAGTCGGACTCAAATAAGCGCAACATCCGCAGTCTCCTAGCAACCTACGACATCCGGATAGAATGGCCAAATTTGTTCTTGCTGGTAAAGTTTGATTTTATTGTTTTAGCTTTTAGCTTTTAAATGTAGCTATATCAAAATATTACATTTCTCTATTATTACAGGCAAAACAGACTGTCCACATTATGCCAAAGCGGAACTATTAGCAGACCGTCTGCAGCGATCTCTGCCAAACTTTAGGATCCACAAGATGTCCATCCTGCCAGACAAATGGAAGGTCATATTCTTATTTATTAACTAGTTATTATATTTAGAAATAATTAGTATATAATTCACATTACTTATTCCTCACCTTAATGGAACCTCTCAATGGTCTCTGACAGGAATGGCTGGAGGCCACCTGCAAAAGAAATGGCTGGAAACACGAGCAGTCCCCTTTGGTTTGGAGGGAACTGGTGGCCCGAGGAGGGAAAGGGATGCTCTTAGGTGGCTTCAGTGACTTCCTAGAGCACTGTCAGGTAGGCTTAGATTAGGGTTTCTCAATTAAAATCACTTCAAAACTTCCAAACCTGCCATTTTCTTTAATCAGTGTTTGTGTAGGACTACTACAACATCGCATCAGACATGCCAACAGATATAATGCTGAGGGTTGCAGCAGAGAATCTGGAAACCGAGATGAACCTTATTGTAGAGGAGCAGCATCGTGTCAGTCTTATCAAACCCCTTCACATATGGATCAGCAGGTGGGTTAGTCTGAAAAACTCAAATCCCAAAAAACCCTCTATAGAATTTTTGGAAATGTGTTGTGTGTTTTCAATGCCTTTCCAGTGCTCTCAGCCCAGCCTGCCACTTCCTGATCCCAAATCTGCTCTCTCCTGAGGTGTTCCCCCACGTTTCTGCCATCAGCCTCCACCTACTGGACCTGGAGGGAAATGAGGAGGGACTGCAGTGGCTGAGGATGGAGGTGGAGGACCTGGCCCTCCGTCTGCTTCATCAAGTATGTTTTTTTAAAGGAACTTTTCCTTTTTTAACCATATCAGAAGGAAAATAAAGCCATCAAACTACATTTATCCACAGGTGACCACTCACACAGATCTGGAACAGGCCTTCCAGGAAGCAGATGTCATTGTATTGCTGGATGAGTGGTGGTCTGATGTCTATTGTGATGCAGAGAATGAGAATGAGGAGGAAAAGAAGAAGAGAAAGGTAAAGCGGATCTCAGACAGGTACAGAGAGTACGGACAACTGATTGACACACGGGCCAACAAGGAGGTGAAGGTGATTGTGTCTGGTGACTCTTTTATCAACCTGAGATGCTCACTTCTGTTGGACAATGTACGCTCCATTGACAGCCACCAGTTTGTCACCACAACAATTCAGCTTGAGAATGAAGCCAGGGCCATCATTGCAAAGAAGCTTAAAGCGAGGACTTCAGGTAGCTACCGTAAATCCCCTCACTCTATTTGGTGAAACTGATTCACATTTACCTACTGCATATTCACTTTTCATGCAAGATCAATCATTTCTGCCTTTTCTCTTGTCTTAGATGTTAAAAATGTCATCGTGTGGGGAAACATCAGTGGTAGTTTCTACATTGACCTGCAGAGGGCAAAAGTTTTCAACTATGGTGGGGCAATCAAAGGACCAGCTTTCTTTTCCCAACCAGTCCTAACAATTCTCCATGATAGGTTTGTTACAATAACAAGCAGGATTTCAAAGTAATAAGTTCTTCTTAAGATTATTTTTGTGATTTCTAAAACTAGATTAATGACATATCTAATTGTAGTAGTCAACTCCACCAATCTGGCACTTTGGCAGGCTAAACAAACAAAATAAAAGGCACTCATCTACCACCAAATCACAAGGTACACCTATCAAAGTGTACCCTGCTGTGAGTATAGTCTGTGCCAGTGTTGTTTGCACATCTGACCCATCAGTCTGACAGTTCTGATCAAAAACAGGGATATGCCAAAAAAAGCCAATAATCTCCTTTTCTCTGCCAGGGAATGGTTGGAACAAGACTTTCAAGACTTGGTATGTTATCAGCGTGCGGCTGTGGTTTCAAAGACCTGCCGGGCAGCTGCCATGTCAGCAGCCAATGGGATCCTCACTGTCCTGAAGGCTTGGAATGGCATTTGTAGTCCAGATGAGGTCTTCTCTATGGGTACACTTTGCTCAGGTGATGACAAAGCCAAGCACAATGTGTGACAAACAGGAGAAGGGGGGGTTGCGCAGGGATGAAGTTTTAAGTTTTAAGAAACATTTTAAACGAGGGATCCATAGCCAAATCTTCGCTTATGTTAAAATGAGTGTCTTTGGCTACTTGTAGGCTACTACAATCTCCCAGAAGGCGTTGTTCTCTCAGTTCCAGTAACCTTTGCAGACGGTAAATGGTCTATGCTGTCTGATGTGCCTGTTGGAGATGAGCTGAAGGAGAGACTTCAGCTTTCTGCAAATGAACTTAGGCAGGTAGGTCAAGGTACTTAAAAGAAAGAGGGATGTTGCACAACAAACATTTTCATGGCTACAAAATGCTTCTAAAAAGATTTTAACAGTTGTTTTTCTTTCCCAGGAAAAAGAAGTTGCATCAGAAAATTGCCTGATTGGTATGAATAAAGAAGACAGTTGATAGACATTTTTTAAATCACTTGCAATTGACAACACATCGTAAAATCATAGTATAGAAGTTGGTTAAAATGATGAAAGTAAATAATCCAGATACATATCAGTACCACATCTTAGGTTTGTTTCAGTTTGTTCTTTTATTCTCTTACTTTCACACGTGGAGTTGCAGTTTTTATTTGACCAGTTTAATGACAATAAACATTTTCTGCTTTATGAAACTCATTCATTGCCATTATATTTTTAGATGTAAAAGATCAAACTGAGTACTTTATGGAAAAAGGAGAAATTAGAAAATATATTCCTTTTTTAAAATTGTACTGTTCAGTAAGTGCCTTTTTTATAGTTCAAGAAGCAATATTTGAAGCATATAACACACTAATACCATACACAAACTAGTTTGTTAATATCCTTCTCTATATCTGATCACTTGCCACCCATTTCCATTTACAGTTGGGCAGTCTTTAAAATGAGGACACATCAAAACTTGTATTCCCCTCGTTGGTAATTAAATATTAAACAAACTAAATTTAATGGGCTCTTTTAACCTGAAACATTCAAATTGATTTCTTTTCTCACAAATTGTGCAGTACATTGTCAGTTGACAAGGAGAACTTGAACAGAGTGCTGTTTTTACATGCAGAATATACACTTTTTTTAAGCATTTCTACACTATACACAAGGAGGCATTGACTGAAAAAGGGAAAGGTTAGTACAAATACAATGCACTATGACAAGTCGGGAAATGGACACATATTCTGCAATGCTATATTCAATTTGTACAACCCACCCCTGAGATCTGGATGCTGAGTGGTTTACAAAAGCAAAACTGGCCTCTTTATACAGTAAGCAAAGTGCTAGATTTCTTTTCGTCTTGTGAAACATTTTCCTCAAATTCCCTGAAACGGCCAGATGCATAACGTGTAATTTAACTCTTATGTCCCTCCAAAAACAGGAAAAAAGCCGCTCCAGTAAAAGTAACACTCTTTTGAAAATTGACCTCAAATATTGATCATGGTAAATACATGCGTGATGCATGGCATGCATGGACCTGCCGTGGCACAAAGGAGGTTATTTGGTAGATATACATATCCCAGTGACGACTATACACACACAAATAGTTGGGTATAGATGGGCCGATCTCTCAAGAAGCCTGTGATTTTCAACAAAGATGTAGATCTACATATGAACCAATTACATAAGGATGTATGTAATTAAAGTCTATTAACAAATATTCATAAAAATGAGGCATTAACCACAGAGAGGAAAGTCAGGAACATTTTTTATCTTGCCACACCAAAGTCACTTATGTGTATGGGTAAAGATCTACTACCTGTCAACATCCAACAATGTCAAAGATTAAGTTTCCATTTTCAGGCAACAAGTGAAAGACCACTAATGACTGAATGCTTCTGTAACCTTGGAGACCTTGGAGATAAGGATAAAGTGAAGGATAATACTATTGTTTTACTAAGTCTAACTCTCGGAATACACATTTTAAACCTGTAGGTCTGCGGCGTCATCATTAAAACAATTTTACAATCATTATGGGCAAGTGAAGGGATTACATTTACTTTTTAAACTCCGCCTCATCTCGACAATAAAGTTTTATCGACTGACAGTTAAATTAAATAATTTATGGCATATATTAATAGTTATATAATCCAACATTTCAACTCTTCATAACACCATCTAGATAAACATCTGCTGAACGAAAACAAGGTGGAAGGGTTAAGCTCCTTGCCGAAGAAGAAAATAAAGGCATCATTATTGTGACATGAAACTGAACATGGGTAGAGTTGTCACTACACTATAAGAAATTTGCTTGCTAACGTCAATGCTACATGATGAAGCAAAAACGGCTAAAATCGCTTCACAACCCCTGACAATAATGATGTCTCTATGACTGTTAAGACAAGCCAGGTCTGCCCGAACCTGCTCTCACTGAACATGACACTATCGGGGCCAGCAGACAGTAGGACAAAAAGCACTAGTGTAAATGCATTATTGATGATTTCTGTTATAGTTAACTGCACAGCTCAACATTATGAAGAAATGCCACTTGATTGTAGCTGATGATCCCGATAATGTGACGGGGCTGAACAGACCCCTGTAATGAGAGGCTACAAAAGCAGAACGCACAGAGTAATCTCAACAATATGCCGCACAATCACCAACCAACCGTATTAAACGCCAAACTCTTTGATAAATGTTTTGTATATAGCAGTATGTAGGGATATAATGAAGCTCTAACGTACAAATAAAAACAAAACAATTTGGAGGTGGGGGCAGGGGGAGGTAACAGGGAAGCTATGACTGTGGTTGATGCTGGGAAGATGGAGGTGTCTCTGGAGCTCCTGAGGCTCCTCCCACCACCTGTCTGTCAGAGCTGAGGTCCAGCCCCTCATCCAACTGCTCCAGTTCACTTTGGTCCAGAAGCTCAAAGTCCTCTTCCTCGGTTGGTACTAGTGTGTCGTCAGGCATCTCCTCGCCGGCGCCGCTTTCTGTCGCAATCATCTCATCTGGGTCCTCGTCGGCCCCAAGCGCCCCTGTTGTAGAAATTGTAGTGTTAGCAGTGGTGTCGGTGGGTTGGGCGGAGGTCTCTAGGGCACCCGGTGGGATTTCAGTGGGAAGAAACTCAGCCAGGGCGGGCTCCTCGCTGGCCTCACTGGAGCGCAGCAGGGCTGACAGAGTGTTCTGCACCACAGTGGAGATGGCTGTGCTCACTATCTCCTTGCTCAAGGCCTCCAAGGACCGCTGCGCACCCTGGGTCACTGCAGCTTCCTTCTCCTCTGCCTCCTGCCCCCCCACTTCCTCCCCTGCGTCTGGCGCAGGCAACATGCCCTCTTCCCCCCCAGGTGGTCGTCCATGTCCATTGAAGTGTGTGTTCACAAAGTGGAGCGGAGAGGCTAGATGCTGGATAAGGAGGCTGGCGGGGCTCAATGGTTCCCCCTCTGATTGAGCACCAGCCCGAGCTCCGTCACCCTGGCCAGGGCCTCGCAGAGGGAAGTGGAGCAGGTTGTGCTCAATGGACGGAAACTCCTCAACTGAGGGGAACTCAGGGAGATCCCGCAGGTAGGACTCCTCTGGGTCGCTGTGTAAACTCTGCTGGTCTAGGTCTGTAGTAGAGATGAGACAGCAGGAAAAAAAAAAATCTAACTGACGCAACTGACTCAAGCATCTAAGCCAAACATAATTTATAGATCAAGATATTTTTGATTTGGTTTTAAAAGTAAGACAAACTAACTTTTAAACTTGTTGAACAGGCTTGGCAGGGAGCACCAAAGCTGTTCTGGAGGCTCTTGTGGCCTGACTCCATACTATTGCCCCTTTTTCACTGCATGGTACCAACTCGACTTACCTCGGCTCTACTATATTTTTTTGGTTTTCCTTTGGGGAAAAGTTGTACTTTTTTTGTATCACCTCCATCGAGGTCCAAGTGAGCCCAGTCAAGCTAAGACGATACCATAAAGTCATGTAAAAACACTGCAGACTACTGATTGGTCAGAGAGAATCGTCACAATTAAATGCATCATCATTGCGCAGGCCAGACAGAGGCCAGCAACAGAATGTTTTAGATTTTACAATTTTCGGATGCTATTTCATCACTAAATCCAATTTGGAGAAGTTTTGAGGCTTTGAGTTTTGAACTGCGTAGATTTTGAATATTGGCAGTTTTAAGAAAATTAATGGTGGATCAAAAATGTGCTTCCATAACTTCCACACTACTGCTGTCATCACTCAGTTTAAAGTGCTCCCACACAGCTGAGGGCTTCATTCAGTTTTCCTTTTGATGTGAACTGGAGTGTTACATTCGCTGCTGTCGGCGAAGGTCAGGCACCCAAAAAAAACCCCTCAATACTCGAATCTCATAGTTGAAAATCGAAAGTGTACCCAACGGTCGAAAATTTGAATATTCGAATATTCGGGTCCAGCCCTTGTGTGTTGCGTTGAACATTACGTTGCAGCCGGTTCATGCGGTGTTGCTTTGATGACCAGCTACACTGAGGGGGTACTATCTGTAATGGAAAACGGAGGATGGCGGGCCAAAAGCGAGTCGAGTAGTTGAGTCGAGCTGGTACCAGTGGTGGAAAAGGGGCATAAGACACTTCACGTTGGTTTTTCCTTGAGTAGAGCTAAACAACAGCTGGCTGTAATATGATCTGGCTCCAGAGCTGAACCGACTCCCTCGCTTTACTCCCTCGCCAAAAACAACTTGTGTAGAGGTATAAATTGAGGTGTGACGTTGATTTGACTGATCATTTACCTTCAGAGAGGTCAGTGAGTTGAGGAGTGGTGGCTCTGGACACGGAGAACCCTCCACTCTCCAAGATGGATGCCTCCTCATCCGACAACTCTGAGTCTGTGATGGCCATCGCCAGGGCTGTGGTCTTCACATCCACCTGACCAGCAAAAACAGAGCAGAATATCACAGCTAGAAAACAAACATATCCTCATCTTTTTCATAACTGCACTTACTGGAGCTTTGAGGTAAACTATAAAAGGTTACTGTTAGTGAGCATCAAGAGTTCAGCACTGTAATGTGCTGAGTTCAGTAATGAGGATCACAGCCGTAAACGAGTGAGATAAATTACATTTACGTTTAAATTGTAAAGTTTACACAGTGTTTGCAGGTCTTAATTCATTCCACACATACAGACAGTGTAACTTAATACCCGACATTACATCAAAATTGTCAGTTACTGAACTATATATATGTCCTACAGGTGCACTAATGGAATGTGGTAGTACTTGAAATACATTTATTACACCATGCTCCATTCCAGCTTTCCTAAAAGCCATGGCTGACTTCAGCACAACACATACCTTGCTCCCAACACTACTGCTGTTAACTCTGTTGGCTATACACAAAATTAAACTCTATGTAGCAGTGTAATGCGGGTTGAGATTTCAGCCGTGTGTCCATACCGTTGGGGCGAAACAAGACAGCTCTTCCTCACTGTCACTCTCTGTTTCAGCTCTTGGCTCGTCCCCTTCCTCCACCTCCTTCTTCACCTCTGTGAAAACACACACACACATCTAAAAATGTCACCCTGGAGAAGGAAGTGCATGTGAATTGCACTTGATCACCCAACAGCGGCAAATGTCTGTAAGAACGGATTCAAAGGCAGAATGGCTCTCGGTTTTATGCCATACCTTAAGAATGAGCAACAACTTATGTCCTGTTACAGATATGGGATCTAGGTACAAATATAACCAGAGAATTTATAATCACACTTTCTTGATGTTCAACACTGCTCTATTTACACAGTTATGTAACATGCGGTGTTACAATTCTTTCTGTTTTTGCAGTGGTATCAGTAAGTGGGAAAAGAAAGGTGATCTGCATCAATTTAAAACTCAAGCTCCTTCTCACATGCAGCCCTGTATTAATGTTACAAACAAACCTGTTTTAATAGCTGCAGGATTTAAATTTGATCTAACGCACACTAGAGTTAGGCCTAAATCTACAGCCTCAAAAAGTCACAGTAGCGCTCACTCCTCTTGTCATGCTTGCGGTGCTCCGTATCTCCTTTCATGCTGTAGTCCAGTTTCATCAGGATTGGCTCCAAGCCTGTGTACATCCTCTGGATCAGTTCGTGGTACACCACCAACGGCCACAACAGCACGCTCAGCACTGAACAGGTGCACAGAGAAAACATTGACAACTTTATACTGCCCCTATTCTTCATGAATATCAAAAGTGTATGCAAAAAAGGCTGATTTTGTAATGAGGCTCATGTTATATCCACTTACTACAAACTATAAAAATATAAGCATGACCTATTAGATAGAAAATAACCTGCACAACAATCCTGAAAGTTTATAAATGCATCAACAAGGAATCCACAAGCAAATGTAATTACTCCATCGACTGCTATTACTACCTATTATCACACACACTATGTTTGTCATGACAAGCACATATCCAACAGGAATAAAGGGCTTTGCATGACAGTTTTTGTGAATATGTCAATTAGGGAAGAGGTGACTCACCAATAATATAGGAGATCATGATTCCTGGTACATAATGTCCAACCACGGCAAGTACAAAACAGCCACTGCACATCATCACACAGAACTGGAAGACCAAGTAAGAGAAATTAAGGCTACTACATCTTCACGTTGAATGGGTGCAATATAAGGAAGTGAAAAAGTGGCATCTCTGCAGCTGTGAGGTGTCTTGGTGTATGACAGAAGAGAATGTCTGGGTGAGTTTGTGCTACTGCTGCACCTGCTCAGATCCGACAGACTGTATCATGCTTTATAGATTCACATACTTACAATGATGTTTTCAGTCTGCAGGTAAACTAAACACATGCATCTACGTTATTTGTTGTTTATTGGTCGCCATAGTTTTAGTAATGTTTACTTTTACACACAGTATTTGGCCATGTCTGCTTACAATGACCTGCACAAGGCTGATAAAGGAATCAGGACACCAGATAGCCTGAATGTAAATAGAGATACAAAGGCTTTTAGAATAAACAAAATGAGATATCTGAACAAGGCACATTATTACAATTCTCTCTTGTCTGCTAGTACGCTCATAAAGATCTTTAGTCTGTGACATGAACATTTGTTAATTCACCTCATCTTTATTTTCTATAGATTAAAAGGTGAAATCGCAATTGCACTGTTCATAATGGCCATTTTCCCTTGCTGTACCTTTATTTCCAATATCTTTGCCATCATGCACAGGTAGGAGTGAAGTTTTTAACACAGACACACAAGATTTTCCAGGGAGATTATTGCAGTTGAGGGTTGTGGTTTATTGCAGTAGTAAATACTACAAACAGATGAACACACAGGTTGATTACATATCTTGTTTCCAGTTGTTTGCGTGTGTCTGGCTCTATGGTCTGGTGAGAACTGTTTGTGCTCCCCCCACCTGTGCCTGCCCACTTCCTGTCACTTATGCCCTCTATATACAACTATGTGCATCTAATCACTGCCACCTATTTTTTCCCCTTGTGTTTCAACGGATGGAATCAGAGTGCCGTACCTTCCCATGGTTCTGTCTTTTGTACTGCATCATCTCCTGCAGGTACAGGCAGCAGGTCAGGTAGCTCTCCGCCAGGTGGTGGCTGAGCTCAGGAATACTGAGCAGACGCTGCTCCCCGCTCATTGTTTCACTGCACGCAAACAAGAATACACACAAAGCCAAACACAGGAAGACAGTGAGGAACACAACACTGAAAAACTGTTCTTAAAAGTACTTCAGGCTATATTTAAATGATTCAAGAGAGGAGGTAGTGTTGGATTTCATGTTCATCTAATGATAGTGCGGGGAGGGAGACACACAGAGTTGAACACAAATACAACAGATTACACTAGACCAGTAGCCTGTAATTAATTCTGATGATATGGTGTGACCTGTGAGGAAAATGTTATGAAGGAAGGATTCAGAAGAAAATGTAACAAGTAATCTGTTTATCATGTATATACTACACACCTTTGTACAGGGTGAGCCTCTGCATGTTGAACTGCGGCAGGAGAAAAACACACAATTAGCAGCAGATCGTGATCAAAAAATGAGACCACAGAGCCTCAAGAGGTAAAATTATTCTTTTACAAATTTAGTTTTTAAGGTTTGTGCTTGTGGGCCTTGGGGCATAAAAAAGGGTATTTTGCCACATTTGATATGATTGATATGATGAAGTGTGTTTGACTACGTGGTTGCTGAAAAATCAAGCTATCCTAAATTGTTTGCTTGCGGGAAAACCTAAATTCGATTAGCAAGTAAGATTTCTTTCAGTTACATATTTGCATGAGGATTTCCCACCTTGACAAGCCAAAAGCACTGCAGTAAAAATAATACTTGTAAAATCAAATAAATATTAGCGTGACAGTGAACCCCCTTTAGTGAATAGTAAAGAACTGTCCGCAGCTTCAGACTAATAGCAACATGGTATTGGCAGTGAAAAGTCCTCCTGACTTATAGATGATTTTGATAGTATCATTACTCAATTGACAATTTGATGTCTCAAATAGAAACCAAACACTGTACAAGCATGGTATTAATGCAAGCTGAATAAAAGTATTTAAAATTATGTCTTTTAAACACACACAGTGTAAAACACTGATATAGTCGTAGCAGCAGGCTTCTCCATCCAGTGAAGATACTGTGTTCCACAAATATAGATTTTAATTGGCTCAGTAAGAACATTTGCTTGGACAAAGCCTGATGACCAGATTAAATTCCATAAAGGCCTGGGCTTACCAGTAATGATGGGCAACTTGGACTTCCATCTCTCCAGTAGCATTAGTCCCAGCAGGGACACACTCAACAGGAATAGAGGCCGCAGGGAGGTGGATGACAGGAGCCTGTGGGGACACATAGATAAACAGCCTACCAGTTGACTTATGTCCAACATATAAACATATAATAAATAATAAACATACATAAAATGTCTGGAAAATAACTTCCAAATTGGACTTGATAAATAAAATGTACACCTGCACCTGTTAGTTGGCTGTCACTGACAGCTGGTTAACAAGGCCCGCGCCACTCAGCATGACATGAGTGTTTATTTGGGTTAGCAGAACAAAAGCTAACGCGAGTAACAACTCAAAATAACCACGGCTGTCTATTTTAGTAGAGCATTAATGTGTTTCCTGATAGTGTTTAACGCATGACGCCGAATTTGCCGTGCTGAAAATTAAGTTTAAACTGACTTGCAGGCTACGTTAGCATTAGGCTAAAGACGTGGGATTAGCTAACTTATCTTGACATTCACCCGTAATATCCTCCCTAACGTTAGCCACCTAGCTAATGATGTTCAATGCAACCTCGTCGAACTGTCAAAGAGGTGGAAAACGTGATTAACGTGAACGCTGTTACCAGAATAATGTGTTGAGTGTCAGAGCGACAGTGATGCTGTACAACGGCCTCTCCCAGACCAGCAGCCTCTGCACCCACAGCAGTAAGGGCTCATACTGCGATAGCCAACCCTGAAGCCGCTCCCGCAGGCAGACGAGATCCGGGTTTGCGTCCCCGCAGGTCTGCTCCGACGTCCCTGCAGGGAACAGAGACTCGAGGCCGACCGAAGACGAGGTAACAGAGGGGCGTCTTCTTGCCTCCTCTTCGCTCGCCATGTTTCCCCCACTTTGTTATGTTGTTTTGGGTATCACGGGGTATATGGAAAGATCAACGTCAAGCGAGGCAGACTTTAAAAAAAAGAAGCTTCCCATTGTGACTTTCACAATAAAATAAGTCGCCTGTTGCAACCACGATGCAACTATAGGCAGCGGCAAGTAAGTCACACAAAGTATATTTGGTGAATGAAAAACAAGTTGTGAAAGATTTACTCACAAACAGCCTATTGTAACGACTAATGTGACACTAAACACACCCCAAAAATACAAAAATACATGTAAATATATTAATAGCTGAGTTAATCTAAGCTTGCAGACTCTAAATACAAAACCGGATGTGTTTACTGTTAACTTCATATTTAATATAATGAGTTATAATTTTCATTTAAAGTTGACTACATACATTTTATGGATTTTATGTCAGGTAAGATTATTTTACTTGGAAGGCAATCTGAACTTCCTGCGTCATTCTTGATCATTTCTGGCAACTTGATGTACCAATGACACAGATGGGCGGACGGATCACAAGGCCCGTCACGGATGAGAAAAAAAAACACAGTCACGTGTTTCCTTGTTTACCATATAGCGTATGAGGTTAAAGCCCAAGTGTACCACCGTGTGGTAAAGTGAAAGTGCTGCATGCATTAAATGTTGCATAAGCTCTCTTTCCAACATCACCAACCTCCCACCACCAGTGCTGTGCTGCATATACTACTCCAAATACTATAACTGATCATCTATACCGTGTATATTTTGAATGATCTATAGCCTATGTGTGTTACATTTTTTGTAAACTCTTCTGCAGAAGCACAAGTCAGTCATATTCCTTTTACTGCATTTCTCCAAGAAATGTACACACACCAGCCAGTTTGATACAAATGTTTAATACAGAGGTATACAGCATTGAGTAAACATATATTGATCAATTTGATCAAATGCAGCCAATATGGACATTGTTCTGGAGACCTAGAAGGTCAGCTCACTCTGTCCATTATTACTTCTTGAAGCACATAATTTGGGGAATACATGTTAATGTAAACAGCAGCACACCCAGGGATTTTTCCTTCCACTTGTGACCTCTCACTTCAGTCACATCTTGATTCCTGAAAGACATAAACAAAAATTACCATCATTCCACTCAGCAACTATCATGAGTATCCTCAAAAACACATGGATGGTCCGTGCTTGCAAGGCAACAGTCGAGCAGCTGGGGCTGTGTGAGTGAGAGCATGTGCATGTCTGTGTGTTTGTGTGCAAGATTTGGTCATTTGCACGAAACAGTGGAGCGAATGCAAAAGCAGTGTTAGTTTTTTAAAATTTTATTATTGCGCTGAGAAACACAGGAAAAGCTGATTGTGGGGTCAAGGCCTCTGGGTGCTGGCGACCAGACAACAACGTGGGAGGGGGTTGTTGTAGGTGGGATGGGCTCCAGAGCCTACCTGGCTGGGTACACGGCCAGGACTCAAGCCTACACAGTTGGTAAAGGAGGGAAGGGGACTCTCTGTCCCTTGGTGCTAGGACAAAAGGGCGTCAATACCTGCAGGTGTTAAGACCATAGCCTGCAGCAGGTCAGACAGAGAGATGATGCCCTTCACCACATCAGCCCTGTCCACCAGGACCAGCCGATGGACCTGGGATAAGAAGAAAAAATTATATCATATATATTATCCTATATTTCTCCTAATTTTTAACTTGAATTTTTGAATTCTTGAAGAGACCAATCTGTTTCAAACTAAATATCCACCTCAGCTTTGACTATACGGTCGATGATAGTTTCCAAAGTTTCGTCAGGGTAGCACTTGATTACTCCCTCAGCAAAACATCTGCGTCTGTGAATGGCCTCCTGCATAGTCATGTCCAGATTGTTGTAAGTCTTCTGGGCTGCTAGATTCTGCCGTGGAGCAAACACAGATACCCGTGTCCGAGCAGGTGTCAGCAAAAACGACACAAGACATTCAATTTCTTGAATGAAACCATGCTTGTATGTAGTACTTACAATCACATCAAATCTTGAGTAGAGTGCCACCACTTTGCCTGAGAAAACAGATTGTTGGATGCTGTAATATAGAGTTTGAATCCTTTCTTCAATGTATTACGGCATAATACTACTACTACTACAGCAATACTACGAAATGCAGCATTATGGAAAAAAAATTAAAGTATACCTTGTTTGTCCACCACTGGTAGTGCAGACACCCGCCTTTCCACAAAAATGGAGAGGGCATCATAAAGTCTTGCTGTTTGCTGAATAGTGGCGACGTTCCTGAAAGTTCCAATCCCAAGATCCTGGATCTGCCTTCGAACGAAAGCAGGCGTGGGAACTTTTTTTCCCTGAAGACACCGAAACAACACAGTAGAAGAACACTGAGTCCTTTACTCACAGGAAGTTTATGACAAACATAAACGTCTGATTTAAATGGAAGCAAATCACATGCTTAACATATGAGTTAAAGCTTGCTCACAAATATGTGGAGGAACTTGAGGATTCTTTTGTGGGTCAGAATGTGCAAGACATTTCCAGACACTGGGTCGATGACTGGCAGCCTGTGGATCTTATATTTAAGTAACGAATAGATGGCATCAAAGAGCCTAAGAGGAAAGAGTAGAATAGACAAGAGGGATTCACTTCCTGTCAGGATAGACAGTTGACAGGAATGCAAACACAGTTAAAAGTAGGTAATCAAAGATTACATCTGAGTTGTGGGCACTTACATGGCCTCAGGAGAAATGCTAATGAGGAAGCGATTGGAAGACTGCAAGTAGACATCTAGACACAAGAAGAGAGAGAGAGCAGCTCTAATGAAAGTTCCCAGAGATGTGTATGCAGAAATACCATTGATCTAACTGGCGCATTTACTTTGAAATGAATCACCTCGCCATGTCTCAATCTTGTGGCTCTCCAGCTCATACATCTGAACCTTTAGAAGGAGACGCCAATGACAACTTATGAGTCAATAATTACATGTCAAGGACTGGTCAAATCAAAAAATTGCAACCCTGCAAAACCTTCTGTCTGATGTGGGGGATGCACACTGTGTTGTACTGCCAGCATTGCGGTGGCTCATGTCTAAAATATTCTGGCTGTGCTGATCAAATAACATTGATTTACCGCCATCTGGGGCTTATTATAAAAACATGTGGTGCCAAATGATAATCTATGAAATCTATGCTGTACAAGTGTGGGGAAACTAACTCCACAAAAATGAAGCTAAACTGATGATGGCTCTAAACTGCCAAGTATTCATGCTCACCATAGGGGACTTGTAATAGCAATGTAGGATGTTGATGAAATCTGTAATAGTCAGCATACCTGCGAGAGAAAAGGAGTTACGTTCTCATTATCATAATTCACAGTGCTCAATATTTCACTACTGCTATGCAGTCAATCCTTCGTCTTACCCACAAATCTCTGTAACTTGCTGTCCCATAAAGGTGCAGCCCTCAATCCATTTGCCACCAGTGCAAAAAAGGCCTTTTTCACCTTTGGAAGTAATAAATTACGTCAGTGAGAGAAAACATCAATGGCGATTCAAGCTTCTGTGTATTTTAGTATGTGATAGTGGATACAGTCTTGTTTTTATGTTCCCATTGGAAAGCTGCAGTCTTACTTGTAGTGTGGTATCAAATATGACCAGTTTACAGCTGGTTGGAATGGCATCATAGCAGCTGTGACTTTTCATGAAATTCATGTAGACTGTGGCATCAACCTCTGGGAGGAATCACACATTATACCACTTATTATAACAGCTAATCACATTACCTGAGTACAGATCTATAGGCAAATACATGATTGCAAACAAGCATGGGATCCTTGTGCTTGCCTGTGTACAAATAACCCTACTTAATATTTACTAAGACAGATCAAAACACACATGTATTGCAATGATTAAAATAGTACCTTGCTTCTGTATTTCCTGCTTCTTTTCTGGGAATGACATCTACAACACAGCAAGCGAAACATTCTCCGTGACGTTGTCAAAATAGTTCCACAATCCACAAGGATCCTCATTTCCAATAATAGTTTAAACTCCACAAATACGATCCCCTAAGTTATATTCATTACAAAAACTAACATTTCACCTGTGAGGGAGGATCCATGATTTTGTTGTGTGTCCATGAAAAAGTTGTTTTCAAAGCAGCACGCTCAAACTGTTGGTGACTCTGCTCGGTTTGTTACCCTTTCTTACAAAGCCGTTGGGTCTATATTAGGTAACTGTCAAGTGGTATGTGTCAGGAAGGGGCGCTGGGGAGGGGTAAAAGAAGAAGGCACAGGCTCAGGAGGAGGGACACTCCGGCCCAAACCAGACATCTGCTTGCCTTATCTGTAACACACATGCAACATCACCTTCACTGTATGGTTGTTTAAAGGAATGTATTTGGCTTCGATTTTCACTGACACTCATTCGCCATTGTTTATTGGCTGCAGAGGGGTGTAGCACATAAAAGGTGGAACTTCTGGCATAGAATTAGCCGTTAAAAGACGTTTTACAAATCTGGCTTTTATGATTCATCAAAGTCCATAAAGAGGGTACAATTTATGCTATGTTAGAAATTAATATGGCATGATCTCTGGTCTATATAAAGTAAATGTCAAAGCAACAAACAGGTCTTTCGATAGTCCAGACATCCAGTGTATTGTTGGCTGTCAACAATGGTGTCCGGAACTCACACTATATTGTCGACACAAACGGTTATTAACAAATGTCACAAAGAAATGAATTCTTTATTTGTTCTTGTTTTTTTTGTTTTTTTTTTTACATTTGTACAATATTTGCATTTTACACCATGTACAAAATGTATCAACATCGTGCTTTAAAGTGTATCAAATTCAGATGCTCAGAGCAATTTGTCAAAAGGTTCAATTACAAAGTAAATGTCCTGGGGACCGTGTGTGACTGTGTACGTAAAAAGTGAACAATTCTGTAAATTTTTCTATGGTATTTAAAAGTCACTTGACAAAGCATTAATGGTGCAGTGAAATGTCCTTTAGCAATGAAAATGGAGCCAGACGTGCAAATTCCAGACCGCATCAACAAAGAAGCACTGCCGTTAGCCTTTACCATGTCACATTCAAAATGTTCACTTTACAAACACCAACCAAAATATCACGAAACCCCAGGAGCCCCTTATTTTTATACAGGCGTCTTCCCCTTGGAGAACTGGAAACATATAGGTTAATCTCTTAAGTTTGGCAACCCTGTTATAGAAAAGTGGCTGAGATGTTATATGTTACATAAAATCCACAGATTTTTGATAAGATTTTTCTAGAAAAGACCAGATAACAGAAGTTGATGTTTATGATTTCTGTGGTCAGTGACAGTTGATGTATGAGAGTCTGCATGCAAACAGTCTCATTTCTTTGATGCTTTCTCCTGAATAAAAAGGGGAAAGTTTACAAGGACAGGAGACAATTTGTTTCACAAACAGAAACCAAAAATCTGGTGTAAAAAAAAAAAAAAAAATCAGTGCTTGCTGCATGTGTATGACCAATATCTGGTGTAAAGCTCCTTATGCACAAATGAAAATTTTAAGTAACACTAAGCAAATATGGATAAGCCAAAATTTGGAAGACAACTGGTTTAGTCCCTTCTACTCACAGAGCGCAATCATAACAAAAAACTTACTGTGAAACTCTCAACATACAGGCAAACCTGCCAAGTAGCAACCAGCTGTGATAAAATATCTCAAAATACTCTCCTCACACAGGTCTTGCATCACCATCTGACAGGACTTTCAAATAAAGATAAACACGGGAGGCAAAACAAGTTTGGTTGAAGCCAAGAAAACATAAACACATCAAATTATCTTCAAATTCCTTGGAACTTCTCTGCAGTGTAAAACAAGTTACAGAGCATTAACTGAACACTATGGCATTTTACTCATGGCAAATGTGTTCTGCATTAGTGAACTATAAGTGACCTCACACCTATCAAACTCTCACCACGCCTGAAAAGTGCCTAATTACTCTTGCCTTTGCACTTGTATTCTGGATCTGGAAAAGTAAACAAAAACATGACTTGAAGTGGTTGATGAGTCATGAAGACAATGCTGGTCTCATTTCCAGAGTCCATTACTACAGGCTGACAGGAGAGGAGTTTGCCGGTCTCTAGCCGGGCATGAGCAGAGCTTGGGCTTTGTCGACAGGTAACATGGACTTTGGATGGCAGGGTCCCAGCTGTACGGGGGGAAACACCCCTAGGCGAGAGTTCAGACTTGGTTCCGCCCCTCCAAGGAGGCTGGGGGCCAGCCATGGTGCAGGACGCTGATTGTTATGAAGGGGGCCGTGAGTGAAGGTTGTTGAGGTGTTTCTAAGCCTGCACTGAAGCGGAGGAAGGGATGCCAGACAGCCAGGACAGAAGAAGGAGGAAGGCGACCAGGTTTGGGGATCTTCCATCTCAGAATTTGTTTCAGGGTGTATGTGACCCATTGAGGCAAGGAGGGAGCCCCAGAGACACAATATTGATGTCTGTGAGGAAGCCGATGGGGGACTTTGTGCATGGGGCTGGCCGATTCCAAGTGCACCCGTCTGACGGTTCAGACTCTTGTTGGCCAGAACAAAACAGGGGAGGTGCTGGGCTGCAGATGGAGCTTCTGAGTTCAGGTCGGAGGTCGGAAGGTGGTCCGTGCTAATCTCAGCTGAAGGTGGAAGCAGGGAGTGGCCGCTTCTGGAGAGACTGAGCTGGTGTAGCACAGCGCTTGTCGCAATAAGGCCAGCCACACTGGTCAGATAGACAAGGCCGAGCATACAGGATACCTGGAAATAAAAAGATTTCAAAACTGATGACCAAACCTAATAGCTTTCAATTCTAATAACCAATCCCTCTTTTATAATTTTGACTTTGTTAAAATGTTTGTTATATAACTTATAAACATAGAACAAAAACAAGACATAAAAAAAAAGAATACACCTGACATATCCCGAGCATATAAATATTCTTTCTGTTCCATTCAACTCAAACCCACTTCTCACCTTGGTAAAGTGCTGGTAGATGGCTGTGAGGGCTTGACTCCACGCTGACTGCTCCAGCAGCACACAGAGGTCGGTGTAGGTGAACCAGCCACGTTTCATCCCCTGTCGCTCTGCAATGCTGGGGATACAGAGCCAGAAATACTTTTTCACACAAAGTGGTTGTGGAGGTAATGTAAGTGGGTTTGTCTGACTCTTGGAAATACATTTTTTAGGGATGAATATTTTTTGAAGACACTGTATTTTAGTCTAGTGCAACTTGAACATAGCGGACCACCTACCTGGTTTCCAGTTGACTTAGTATATCAAATAAGTCATTTGGCTCTGTGAAGAGGCTCCACTCCTAGAAAATAGGACACAAGGATTAGGACAAAGAACTTGAACCAAACATGCATGTAAGCACATATGACATGTAACGCACACACACTTACAATGGCGTTTAAGAAGTTCATCTCCAGGTTGTTGACAGTTTTCACATCCAGCTTTCCAGCTGCTCCCCACTCATCATTGAAAACCTCTTCTTCCTCGCCTTCATCATACAAGTACTTGCTGGCAACCATCTAATGTGAGTGAGAGATCGGTGCGTTTGTCAGTGCAACGTCATACTAGTTTCATAAATCGCAGAAAACAGCAGTATAGGCCCCCTTAAGCCTGGGCACAAATGTTTAAAACTCCATTCTGAAATGAGAAGTGAACATACTAGAAATAACACTGTGACACATTTAGAATGACATTTGAACCCAACACACATACCATAGAGATCAGGAAGAGGTCAGAGGAAGAGATCTTTTGTAGGTACTCAGGGTTTCTATGTCGGAGCCTTTCTATGTAAACTAGAGCCAGCATCATGGCACATGGAGAGATGCAAGCCTCCCTGAAGCAAGACATAGATTAGTGTTTAGATTTATGACTGGAAGTGGTACATGTAGTTCCTGTAACAAGGTATAATCTACACATAACTGGATAATACACCGTACAAACCTGGAAACATGAGCAGCATACTTCTTCTGTAGTTTTCGTATTGGGCTTGGGGCAGACTTCTGGAAGATTTCGACAGCAATATCTGGAAATACGGACATTAAAAAGACAAAGTCAACTCATGTGACTGCATCAATTTATTTTTAAATTTATCAGAATCAGATTCAGCTTTATTGCCAAGTAGGTTTACACATACAAAGGCTTAGGTAGATATATAATAGGTAGAAAAATATAATAAAAATAAACAGAGTAAGAGCTGCTTCTTCTGTATATGTAACATGAAGGTTACATACTGGTGTAACATTTTTAATACAACACAAAAATAATCTTATCCTGACACTGATTATAGCAAGTCAGATCTTGCTTAAAAAGATTGTACATTATGTATTTGTTGAAGGTGAAGGTGTGCCGGGGAGGAGCGTATGTGTTTCTACTAGCCTAGTTTAAACGTTAACTTACCTGTAACAGGACAAGAAAGGGCATCTAAAGAAACGTCTTTGTCCAGGCCATAATACAGTCGCTTTCTCACTCGTTCAGTCAACTTCTGGTGTCCAGGAAGAAACTGTAAAAACAATAACATTATGTAGATGTACTTTGGTTGTTTTGGGGAACTATGTATGTAAGCTGGGTTAGCGAAGTTAAGTTGAACACAAATAAGTATAAAACACAAACAGTTACCTATAAATCCTTAGCATTTACTTTATTTACATGCACATTGACAAATGTTTACATTCACACTAACATTTGTTTATCGTTTACAGCAACTGTGTTACGCATATAAGTTACAACGTTAGCTAAGCTAACGTTAGGCCTGAAACTGTCCAACGGAGAGCGAGCGTAAAATGATAGTTTTAAACTACTAGCGTTAGCTAACTAGCTATATGAGCTAGCGTTACTCGTGTTAAAGTTTCTTTAATGTATACATTTTAAACGACACACAGTTACGGATAACTTGGCTAGATCGTAGCTAGGTAAAGCCACCGACCAGCATATCCGGACAAGGGACCCGATGTTAACTTAACCAGCTGACATTAACGTCAGTTGACTTAGCTAACGCGCCTAGCTTCCGCAGTTTGTTGACCTAGTGTGGTCTTAGCTCAACAACATACCGTGAACTCCTGGAAGTCCGAAAACTGAAATGTCTTCTCGTTGAACAGAGCGTCGAAATCCATATCTATTGTAGATTCAACATTAGTCTGCCGAACGTTGAAAAGACGACTGCTTGGCCTGGCCCCCGCCTTAGCTCAGCTAGCAACACAACCTGACCGGGGACAGTCAGTGACGACTGAAGCCTCCAGCTGTTCATCCACACAAATACAGATGCTGCTGGGGCCGGGAGGGGCCGCGCTGTAGTTACACAACAGTTTTAACCTCTAGCTGGCCAAATGATGTATTAATGTTTGAACGTACTGATCATGTTTCGTGGCAGGATCAAAAGTTTTATTGATGAAGAACATCAGATGCTGTTATTATGATACAATCTGAGCAATATCATAAGTGAATAAATACTTATAGGGAGAATGTATCTCCCTAGTGAAACAAAACATGTACTGACACGTGCTGCTAACAGGATTTTTCACTCATAATTGAACTTAATAATTTAATACCTTGCATTAAACTATTTTGTTTGGGCCTTGCATTATGAAACAGCATTAGAAAACAACTGCAACAGGGGTGCATTCAGAAGCTTATCAAAAATAGAAACCCAGCTGTGAATCAAAGTTAACCACAAATTCACAACTGTCACTGACATCTAGCCATTACAGCACAGAAAATACAGTACAGTAACTTCACCTACTGGTGTTGCATCATAGCTGGCCTCAATTATTATGGACGTAAAGACTCAATAAAAATGCAGAACTAAGTAATGGAACAAGAGCATATAATTTAGTTGGGGCATAGGTTAAGTTAGTTTAGGGATGAGGAATGTCCCTACCAATAATATCCAACAACTACTTTATTGTCCTTAGCAATCATTTTGATCAAAACAATTAAATTCAAATTTGCGAGGTTGACAGGGTGTTTTATGTCACCTTAAAAAATACATACTCCAAATTTACTTCTTTTCTCTGGTAATTAGCCAAAAAACTGTAGTGTTTTTAAATCAAATAAATGGAAAGGATAGATTTTACATTTGAAAACTGAATAAAAGTATTTTATTTTAGTCCAAGACGAAACAAAATATTTACAACAAGCAATAATCATCAACAGTACCTTTTTGACTTGAGACAAAAAATATAATGCATCTTCAGAAATTGTGTATATGACTGTTTATACTTATATATTATTATGATAATAGTGGGTATTAATACTGCATATTCCACAGAATTTGATGGCATATCTTTTTCAAGTCAGATACTTTGACTTGTTAATGCAGCAAAAGCACATATCTAACTTTTAACTTGGTTCCAATACATCCAGGTATCAAGTCAAAATATTTTCCATGAGAAAGATATATTTTCTATAACTGCCAACAGGCAGACATGGGTTGTGTAACTTTACGTGTAAATCTGCCAATCTAAATCTAAATCTGCCTCATTCATTGTTTTCATTAATCCTTAACAACAATTTAGAAGACACAAAGATTAGACGAGCAAACACACTTTGCTTTATCTTAACAATCAAAAGTATACAGCCTTACACATTTAAAAAAAAGCTTACACTTAAATAACTTTAATAACAGCAGAGCTCAGAAATAGACTCCCCAAAATGAAAAAAATAAAAGATGAATAGAATCCCTGACGTGTATACAAACCCAGCATCATTTACATATTATTCAGCAGGAAACACAATCATTAGCCTCTCAATTCAACAAGATGCAGTGCTGAGGCTGAGATAAGTGCTTTTTATAACCTGATTTCTTGCAACTCTTCCTTCGGTATCCTTAAATAATATGTCAGCTCTTGGATTATTTAAAATAGTAGACAATCAGATAGCCCAAACTAACTCCCCCCAAAAATCAGTCCTTCATATGATAAAAAAGGCAAATAATAAGAAGGAGGCAAGTTTGTTTCTAAAACAAGTTCCGCCACAAAAAAATCTATACACTTAGGGTGTCAGCTGGATGAAGGCATGAGACGCACTACTTTTCATTCTTTAGCTTCATAATGAAGTTATCATGATTGAAAATTCAGAAAGTCTGTTTTTTTTTTGCTCTCAACCTTGGGCATAATCACATCTAATAAATGGGGTTTAAAAGCGAATGTCTTTTAACAATTTTGACCTCTGTCAGTATTGCTCAGTTTTGTTAGTGCCTTCCCTTTTCTCCATTACTTGCCATTGCACATTCAGTTTAAAAATCTAAAAATAAATAACATTTTCATCTCGCTGAGTGTTTTATCATGTTAAAATCATTCATCAACTTTTTACAACTAGGAGGGGAATCAAGATGTAGAGTTCTTTTTTTTTTTTTTTTAGAAAAAAAACAAACAAAAAATACATTCAGTGGCCGTGGTGCCCTGAAGATGTTGATGGTGGCTGCAGTTTCTCAGACTTGAAGTCTTTGGCTTCTGTTTCAGACGAGGAATCAGAATCCTGGATCTGCTGTTGGTTCATCCACATGTCTGCATACAAGCCTCCCTTGAGCAGCAATTCATCATGTCTTGGATGGAGAGAAAGTGAATTACTTGGACTTCAATGAAAAAGGGAATGTACTATTTAGTTGTCAGGGTGACATTAAGAACAATAAGTTAATGAGGCACACTTACTGTCCCTGTTCAGCAATCCGGCCATTACTTATAACCAGAATCTGGTCTGCTCCAATTATGGTGGACAACCTTTTATGTTAAAGAAAGAGATTAACACATCTTTAGATAAAGCACTGGTTTCCTGAAACAAAGGACATTGCAAAAACTAAAAACCTACAGTACATGCATCTCTTACCTGTGAGCTACAACAACTGTTGTACGATTGGCACAGATTTTAGCCAATGAGGCCTGGATGTTACGTTCTGTCTGCGTGTCTAGTGCAGACGTGGCCTGCAGAGAAATTATTTGTTAAAACTGGAAATAAGAGCCAAAAATTTAGCAGCTGTTTTCCGTCTACTTGGCCACTCAGATATCGTTGTTACTTTTTCAATCTCACCTCATCCAGCAGGATGATCTGTGGTGCTTTGAGAATAGTTCTGGCGATAGCCACCCTTTGTTTCTCTCCTCCACTCAGCTTCAGACCTCTTTCACCCACTTGCGTATCATAACCTGCCAGAGACAAAGACAGGTAGACGGTAAAACCAGAGATGTTACAGTCACTCTGTGGCCCTCAGACAAATAAACTCTCCTGACATTACTTTAAACTTCTACAATATACTTGACGATTCAGTAAAAAAAATAAAAAATAAAAATAAACACATCACTCTAAACGTTGAGAACAACACAAGAGGGTTAATCTATAGGTTACCTTCAGGGAAGGTCATGATTTTATCATGGATATCAGCAGCTAAAGCAGCCTCCTCCACCTCCTGGTCAGTAGCAGAGATGCGGCCGTAGCGAATGTTATCCCGGATGGTGTCGTTGAAAAGCACAGTATCCTGGGGAACCACGCCGATATGAGCTCGCAGAGATACCTGCTTCACCTGAGGAAAAACCATGAAGACACAGTAATTACTAGTCCAGAGTATGCCCGTAAACACACACAGTCACATACAGCTATATTAAAGACATTGTAACTGGTGTTTTCATTGTTCTTTGTAATCTCAAGAGCAACTCAAGAAGAGGCTAATTTATGTTTAGAGCAGTTAGAACATAAGTTTACACTGACTTATAATTCATATGAGAACTATTTAGCTCTGATGGAGCCACATTAAGCTAGAATTCTGTCACTGACATTTGCTTACCCTGTAGTTTCTAATGTTACATTTAATTGAATCAGTGTATCCCAGAGGCATTGCTTGAACTCTAAAATATTTGAGGCAATTGTTTTTGAACCAACCATAGAGCTGAATTACAAACATGAAGGTACAATTTATTGCACAGATAATGTATGTATGTATGTATTCATGTTCTTGTATTCACCTCCAGTATACATACTGTGTCAATATGTAATGTTGCTGAGCTTTGATTACTCTATGCTTAACTGTACTTGAAATGTATTCTGGTGCCAACAGATTTACTTTTGATATATCCTGGCCATCAATGCGGATGCTGCCTCCCTGAACGTCATAGAAACGGAAGAGGAGTCGAATGATAGTGCTCTTCCCAGCGCCCGATGGTCCCACCTGGGGGTGGATTAACAGAAAATTATAACTGTACAATCCTAACAGACGGCAGGCAGTTTAACTGTGTGAATGAGTAGAGGATTGCTCCTTAGACTTACCAGGGCAACTGTCTGTCCTGGAAATACAGTGAAGGAAACATCCCTGAGAATCTCCTTCCTGTAAAACAGTAAAGAACAGAGTATTATAAAATAAAACTTATTTTTCGACACATTGGCTGACATCAACTTTAAAATTTTTTATTTCTATCTAAATCCAATGTGAACCGACCCATTTGCGTAGCTGAAGTAAACATTCTCAAACTCCACTTTTCCCTGTTTGTAGAGCAAATTCCCGGCATTTACTTCATCTTTCACCTGCACGAGTGAACAAATACAGAGAATGTAAAATATAGAACATACTTATAAATGATGATTATAAAGTGAAAAACACAGTCCAATCATTGGCCAGTTTCCAAAGTACCTCTTGCACTTCTTCAAAAAGTTTGAACATGCTTTCCATGTCAATGAAAGATTTCTGGATCATTCTGCAGGAAAAAAAAAAGACCGGTAAGAACATTTAAAGCAGATGGATGCATTTTAAGCTGTTTCTGCCTCTTCTTACCTGTAGTAGGTTCCAAACCAGTTGAGGGGGGTGTACAACTGGATGATGTAGGTACCAAAGAGAACAAAATCTCCTACCTATGATAAGAGGATTTTTTTTAAATCAGTGAAACTGAATGTGTCAGTTCAAACAAGCATTGCTATTCTTCACATTGTTATCAGTAAAACATACAGTATAATACATTTGAGCTTATTTCAAGACAGGGCAAGGCAAGTTATTTTAGAGGTATTTGTTTACAAGGGGTGGTTTTAGTAGGGACTGGAGAACACAGAATGATATAACCAACATAAGCAAATTCAAAGACACATTTTGGATTAATAATGATGTCAATAAATTGCAATTTCAGTATCATAAAAGACATGATGCAATCAGTACCATAAACTTTCCTTCGGTCACAAAGTAGGCACAGAGCAGGGAGCCGGCCAGCAGGCCTGATCCAATGATGATGTTCTGCGTTTGGTTGAGGAAGGCCAGGGACGCCTGGGTCTTCCACTCCGACACCTAAAAACAGGAGGAGTAAAGAACCGTTGCCTGCATGCCTGTATGGGCTGGTAACATATTTTAATACACATTTTATCAGACTCTACATACAACTACTGACATGTGACAATAGGAGAGAGCAATATTGGGAAGCACAAAAGAAGACTAGTTCCTTCACTACTGCTTTTATAAATGCTACCAAAATAATCTTCTAGTTTTAAACAATAATGCCCTGTACAGGTCTTCATGATTTCCTTGATGTAGAGCGGATGTTCTTCATTCCAGCTCCCAAACAGTTCTTATTTCCACATAATTTTGTAATAATTTTGTATTTTCAGGTAACTGAAAATACAAAATTGCATTATAGCACAAATAAACAAATAAATAATACTGGGCATTAACCCATCTATATGTATGGCATACGTAATCTTTTATTATGACTATATAAGGATTCATATGTGTGTGTTCTAGAAACAACTGTGTTATATATATTCATCTTCCTCTTCTTGTTTTTGTTTTTAAACTAAACCTGCCATCAATATGCCAATATGCCATATTTCCTGGAGGGTTTTGGCCATCTGGGGTTTGGACCACTTGATGATTTGCTTCTACCCAGCTCCTTGTGCTTATATACAGTCTATGTGTGCAGCTTGGCGCTCATAGCATCTCAAAAGCAGATATAGCTACACACAGACAGGGCTGAGCTGTCCTCCAGGCTTGTTTTGAAAACTTTTAAAGTGAGCACATATATTCTTCTAGTAGCAATGACTGTGTGGAGGCTGCGTTTTTAATCGCTCAGTTATTTTTAATAGCTTTTAATACCAGGCTGCTGGCATTGTATACAAATAATTAACGTCTTTGAGAAATGATCCAGGTTATAAATAATAATTCTAATCTATAGGCAGGGTGTTTTCAGCTGCTCCTGCAAAGTGTTGATGACTGCAAATTAACTCATTACCTCTGACTTACCTGATATTTTAAGATGGCGCCCTCGTAACGGCCGACCTCATAGTTCTCTGCATTGTAGTATTTGACCTTTTGAACAGACACAACGTAAACATGTGGAACAAAATGTGACATCTTGGAATAACTGCTACTGCTTAAATGAACCAAAAGTCAGACATCAAAATGTTTCATGTACCGTCTCAAAGTTTAGCAAGGAGTCCACGGCCTTGGACATGGCATCGTTGTCCTGCTGATTCATGGCTCGCCTGTACTTGGTTCTCCATTCAGTGATAATTATGGTCGCAGCTGGTGGAAATATCACCAGGGAATCGGAAAACATTCAGAGAAAATGCTAACATTTATATGTAATTACATTGTTTAATATTATTAACTAAATTTAGTGGAAATTCAGACAGCTATGGTTCAAAATGCACTACTTACTGAGGTACAAGGTCATGCAGATGAAGATAATAAGGCCGAACCAGGCATTGAAAAAAGTGATGAAGTAGATGATAGAAATGACAATATCAGCGATGGTTGGCAAGATGCTGAAGACTATGTAGCTGTGGGGGGAAAAGGGACAGAGTGAATTTTCTCTTCAAATTCAATAATATGTTATAGGTTATGTGTATATAATCTTTTGCAATTATTACAGCAAAGCTAGAAGCCATTTTAGTTACCACCTTATTTGACAAGCTCTCATACTGACTAGCTAAAAAGTTTAATTCATTAATTATTCCAGCTTTTATAATCTTCCATCACATATCCGGGGCCAATCTTACCTGAGCAGGCTGTTAATAGAGGAGGTGCCGCGGTCCATGCTTCTCAGCACATCACCGGTTTTGCGGCTCAGATGCCAGCGCAGGGAGAGGGAGTGCAAGTGGGAAAACAGCTGCACTTGAACCAAGCGGTTGGTGTACTGCTGCACCTTGATCCACAGGAAAGAGCGCATGTTGCTGACAAACCCGGAGGCACCTGGGAAGAGGAGAAGATAATGGTGAACCTCAGAGACTTTTAGGCACTGCTGTCAACTAAAATGTGATTTGAGATAGAGATCCAATGTGCCTTTCTGTGATGCTGCAAAGCTACCTTTCTACATAATGCATCCAGGACATGAATGAGTTAATCCTACCTGCCCCGCCGCCCTGCATGAACTTGAGCAGGACATAAACTAACACTGTCATAGACAGAGTGTACCAGCTGCTGCCATCAGTCAGTTCATTCACTGAGAGAGGGACAAAGACATAAAGGCAAATGAGAAAAAAAAGTCAGACAGTCAGGTGTTTGGCTTGAAGATAAAGGTAGAACAAGATGATAAATGAGACATGTAAAATTCAGAAGGTGTCCTCTGTCACCAAGGTATCTTATATTATTCTCTGGCCTCTGGAGGCACTAAGTAATCAGGAGAGGGATTTCACAATTTTATCACATCACACATCCAGAGGAACACAGTGTGTTTATCTGTGATGAGTCTGTCTATAAGCCACGACGTGTATATTCAGCATTGTAATTCAGAATGTTTGTATGTGGCTCAAACTGAAAAAATAAAAAACACTATTAGCTTGTCGCTCAGGTTTGTTGCAGCAATATAGCTGTAGAAACAGGCCACTTACCTTAAGGACCAGCTCTGAAATAAAATTACATTTAAGTCTACAGGGTTGTGTAAAATGGCATGACGCTCACCAATATTCTTGTAGTAAATGGGTACAAAGACATTGATAGCTCTCTCAATCCCAATCAGCCCCAAACAGAAGAGGACCAGTAGCTGTAGGAAGATGTTGCCCTGGGGCCACATGTAGGGTACAAGCATGCGGACTTTCTTCTTGAAACCCTGCCAGGTGGACTGGTTTTCTTCTGTTCTGCCCAAAAGACTCTGAGGTGGAGAAATATATTAAATACCAAACATAGCAGTCCATGGTGTATAACAGTGGAAATGAAGGCATGCCTGAGATGTGACATTTTAAAATACCGTTGGCAAAAGGGAGTGTCACAGGTGTCACAGTAAGAAGAAAAGCTAACAATACCGTACAACCTGACGTTGGTTTAAAACAGATGTTGGGACAACTTTCAAGTGCCATTTGTGCTTAACTACCTGTCCGCTGCTCTCTATGTCCCGCTCATCTTCGTTTATCAGTAGCATGTATGGTCTGCGTGGCAACCCCGGAGCTCTGAGACCAATGAAGAAGAGCAGCCCGGTGCCAATGTAGCGTATCAGCCACAGGGCAAACTGCACCTGAGGGGTTCATAGGCAATAAAAAAAAAATCAATATGGATACCACACTGCAGTTAATCTGCGTGCAAACATGGAGTGTTGGTCATAACGCAGCGGTGTATGAGAAAATGACTACATTGTTTACTGCATTAGATGTGTCATGTTTAATACAAAGAGCAATCCTCTGAGTAATTTATGTCAATACCTTTGTAATTTATGTCAAGTTACAATTACATATAATAGAATATATATTTAGTTGTTTATAACGGGAACCTATAAATTAGGTATAAAATTAAGTAAAACACAGGACAAACAGTTTGAGGAGTAGTACTGCATCTTACAAAACAACATTTAAAGTTAAGCAAAGATAAATCCTTAAAAAACACAAATGTGAAGTCATGCTTACAATTATACAACCACAAAGTGGAAACTACTGCAACTGACTCAGCGTGGGAGGAGATATGAAAGTCAAACTGGGCAATGACTCAGCAAAAAAGGCTCTAGTCTTGCAAATCGTGTTAGACTTGTCTCCCTTGGTTGGTTGTTTGTTGTAGTACTTGAAAAAGGAGAGGACACACTTTGGCCCATTTAACTGTTAAAACTCGTCTGGATTCCAAAACTTTAACAGAAGTGATAATGAAGAGGTGTGTCATGATGCAGAATGAATGCATACCCTATCAGCGCATTCTTGGATCAACATTATAAAAATAAAGTTACCTAAACTTAATCTTGATTTGACAGGAATGAAGATAAACCACAAAACACAAGCTGCATGCTGGTACAGACAACAGTGTGACATAATCACTACTGTACACTGCAGTATGCAGAAATGGATCTCACAAGATATTCCACCTTTCCTCACCTGTTGTTGAGTGTCCTCCAGGCCCCACCACCAGTGAGGACTGTACCAGGAGATGAAGGCCAAGTTCTCGGCTGAGAAAGCCACAGCCCAGAACAGCAGCAGGGCCGTGCTGTGGCCCCTTGTCCGGTCCATTACCAGGACCCTACGTCTCTCCACTCTGAGCAGGGCTATAGCCCAGGCCCAGCCCAGCGCAGAGAAGAAGCCATACAACACCACATAGCCTGGGAGCTCTCCTCCGCTGGCAGCCCGCCAGACCAACCCACTGAGAAACTGGACCAGGAGAAGGACGGAGATGGCCAGCTGGAAACTGAAGAGGAGGGAGCGTGGGACGAACTTGGGTTCCATTGCTGTGCCATATTTCTGGTAGAACACGCAGTGGATGGTGCCGAGGAAGAAGGCAATGGTTAGCAGGATGGTGGGGACTAGTGTGAAGTAGAAGCAGGGGGAGATACCTTGATCCAACCAGGTGTGGGAGATTGAGGAATTGGCTTCGCAGTAGCTGTGAATCACCATGGCTGAAGCTGGGGGCGGACATATTTACATTTACTCATTTGGCAGATGCTTTTATCCAAAGAGATTTACATTTGAGGAACAACATACAAGCATCAACAGAGCATCAAATACAGCACAAGATCTACAACTGACAATACATACTACTACTAGTAAATGCAGCAATAAATACTAGTAAGAGCTAATGGCACATATCACATCAATGGGGTTACAGTATTTTCTTTAGATATACAGTACAACCGACAGACAAAATACAAGATTAAATGTAACAGCATTTATGTCAAGAAGACTGTTCACCTTAAAATTAAATAACAAAATGAAATAGAGTCTGAAAAATAGAAAATAGCACCCCTTTCTTTCAGAGTCTCTACACAAACTTGGCTCTCCTATATTAAGTTGTGACATCTTTAGTTGCTGAGTCATGGTTCACTATTGCACATGCAAGTAGCTGCTGGTTATAAATCACAACCACACAAACCATTTGCCACACATGATCAAAATGTTTGCCAAATGGGGTTGGGCAGAGCAGTTCATACAAACACTTAATAACGAATTGCAAAGTAAGTGTAAGCTGTTAACATAACGTTAACGTTACCAACTCCCACATCATTCACACTGAGAAGTTAAGGGACAACAAACAAAAGGAATATAGCTTAACACTATTAAGATGTATTTCAGAGGCTGGATACATAGAGTAAGGCATTGTAGTTAGTTGTATTATTACCTTATTTGCCAGGCGGTTGCTGTCAACTTCACCTGTACTATGCAGTCACTCCACTTGTCAGTACAGAGGTGACTCCTCGGAAGCTAGCAAGTCCACTAAAACTATTAGCTGTTAGCTTCGTCGGCTACACATCGCTTTAACAATAGCGACCCTTTATAACGTGGCGAGCGGTAATTTAGCGATATACCGAGGTGTCCGTCATCGCTACCATCCACTGTGTGTGCTCCGGCTGCTACTACTGTTGTCCTTGTTGCGTGCACGTTAAGCAACAGCTACCCATGACTCGGCAATCGACGCTGTTTTACGCAACAGTGTTTGACTTCATGGCCTGAAACTTAGCGCCCCCCAGAGGATGGAGAGGGACTTGACTCATGGAGGCAGGAAGGGAGCAGCATGGACGCAGCCTAGGGCTAAAAATCAAAAGGAAATAGACATGGGTGGAACAAGTAGGCTGTTGATTTGTTTTATTTTGGTAGAAGTAGCAATACCACAAAACAATAGTATAGAAATAGCCTTAATTAATTACAGCAAAATGTAGACCTAATTAAAAAATCAAAGGTAAACATACTATGCAAAATGACGCACGGTGTTATATCACTCATAGGCCTACATATTATTTGAATATTTTCTTTGATGCATTAATGTGTAAGTAGCATTTTAATGTTATCAAGACGAAGCTCATTCTTATTAGGCTGCTTTATATTCGGTTGGGTAGTTTAATCAATAAAAATGTTTCATTTTTTACTTTCTGATCACAGCTATGTTTTGGATAAAACTTGTTAATATATATGTTGGAATATAAATGTATTGGTATAAAAAGTACACTATTGTTCCTCTGAAAGTATTGTAAAGTTACATTAAATTGAAATAACTTACTCAAGTAGCCTACCTCAAGTTGTACTTAAGGAGAGTAGGCTACTTAAGCAAACGCACTTAGTTACATTACATCACTGGACATTAAATGCGGGTTATTAACAGTTAAGTGAAAAAAAAAAACAGTTCAGCGAAAAACAGCAATCTAAACACATGTCTAGTAGGCCTATAACCTCATTCTGGTAATATTATTAAGCATATTTTCAGTTCAAAGGACATACACATCATAAGCCAAGCAGCACCACTATTTGATTAAAACAACTCTTCTATTTCACACAATTTAGAGAAAACGAGAGCTTGCAATGTTACAAGGTGATCGGTAGGTGGCACTAAATACTAAGGTATTATCAGACTGAACCACTGTGTACACACTCATGTAAGAACAACAATAGCTGATAAAACCTTCTTGACCATAGGACACACAGGTGGTGAGAAAGAACTATGGAGATGGAACATAATAACAATGCACTATAATGGCATGATATTAATTGCTAATGCTGTATAATTAAAGAGCTATATTAAGGCCAGTGAATGAGATTAATGCCTCTAGTAACATAACCCAAGTGTGCCTCTTCCACTGAAAAGAGTAATTTTCAAGTCAAAGGAACATAAAAAGTATTTCAGTGATGAGGGGGTTTAAGTTAAGCGTTTTTCATCAAACTGTAAATGCAAGGTTTAGTACAAAGAAGGCGAGTGACTCAAAAGCCAGCTGTCGCACCTGTCCTTCCTATAAGGATGAATAAAACACTCTTCAGAAAGCTTGTGTGTGTGTGTATGTACCTGCATGTGAAAGAAGAAAAAAATGGGAGGCATATCCTGATGGAGTGTGCGTCAAAGAAAAAGCGTAAAGAGCTTGTGATGTCTTGTGTGAGCTTACACTCACACATGCACACACACACACAGCACACAGACTGGGATGGAAAAAGGGGTAAATCTTATCATTTAGAGCCTTCACAATAGGCATAAAGAGCTGCTAATCTGCTTCATCTCCCCGGTTCTTTTGTGTGAGTGGAAATGGACCTTCTGTCCATCGGCTGCTTGTCACCCCGCTCTTTTGTCTCCCAGTGGATGTGATGGCCTGCCCATCACAGTCCTCATCTCTCTCCCCTTTTGTGGGTGTCTCTAGCATACAGACTCAGCTGGAGCCCTGTAAGTCCTTTAGGTGTGTCTTTTCTTGTATTCAATCCCACCTTTTCTCTCATTCTCATTTATGCTTCTTTGTTCGCTTGAGGTCGCCTGACACATATGGATGGTAACAGGCGGGGATAAGACGGATGTGTATGCCAATCTAATCCCGTGATTTAGTGAGAAAAGAATATTGGTGGTGTTAGGAATGCTGTGTCCAGTCTCATTAGTGCTAAGGGCGATCAATAAAGCTTTCGGCTCTGCTGAATGTTGTATTCACTGAAGGATTGGGCTTTTTGAATTCAGTTCTTACAACAAACTCACTGGCAGATGACCTTTGCTACCTTTAATACTCACAAATCACCCATGATCTATTGTGTGGTAGCAAGTGCGCAAACAGGCTGTTCATATAGAGGATATGGGCTGGCAAGCGTCTACCTTTGTTGCTGCGCTGTTGACCAAGGCACTGAATCTCCACCAGCTTGCACTTGCCATCTGTACTAATAAGCCACAAATAAACTGTTGCTTTTGCTCCAGGGATGCGGTACTTAGTCATATTTGTCAGTGAGGATTAAGGTAGCTCTTACGCTATTTAGGTATGATGCTACATCACATTCTGACATACAGTATGTCAAATGATTTTGACATCCTGTATTCATGTCACAGCTTCACCCTCACCACTACTGTATGCCTGTTTTTGAAGATTCAAGCTTATCTGCCAGAACCAACCCACAGTTAAAATCACGTACAGAATTTCCTGGAAAAAACGGGCGCCAACATCTGGTCTAGACTCTTGCTTTGGCCCACATGCTGATGTTGGTCTGCCGGGAGAAAAGGGGATTTCTCCATTCATTAGATTTTCATCTTGTTTCATCATTGTGGTACTTGAGTGAATGGACCTCCTACAGTTTTTGTGCTGAGTTAAGGCACACTCAACCATCAGGCTTTCTGTTAAGGAATGATAAAAAAGAAATACTCTTGTTTTTTGATACTTTATGAATGTAACTTCAAGCATTTAAACTGGTGACTAGCTTCTCACACAGCACATGGGGTCGATATCCTGCAGCTTAAGAGATGTTTGAAAGAGATTTTAACTTGAATACTTGCAACTTGGCCCACAGAGCTTGACATTGTATCTCTGAGTATGAGCTTGAACTGTCCGACCCTGGTGGCCCACTGAGAGTCAGCCACCTTCTCCTGCTGTACAGAGAACAGTGCAGGGGATAAGATCTCCCGTCAAACTGCTCTTGACAAACACAAAGGGGCTACTGCTACTGAACTGCACCCTCTCCACAGTTCTCTGTATGTAGACAGATAGAAAGGCAGAAGGGAAAGGGGGAAAGCCAAGGTGAGTGAGAAGTGGTAGAGAACGTCAGAGAGGAGAGGGGGAGGGTGTGTGTGTGTGTGTGTGTGCGCACGTGATAGAAGATAACACAGGCAAGAGAAACCAGATTGACACCCCAATGTCGTCAGCGTGTGGGCGAATCTGTCACAGATACAGAGGCAGATAGGCTTAGGCAGAGAGGCATTGTTAGAGAAGACGCAGAGCACCAAACTTAGGTAATCTGCACACTTCAGGCACAATGGACTGGAAAACTAGCAGTAGCTTTCTCCACACATGGAAACACAAACACACACACAGACACAGACACACACCCCTTGCAAAGATAAAATATAAATATGTGGATTTTAGCCTCTTGTGCTGCAAACTCTAGTTCCGTTCAGTTCTCTATGTAAAACTAATGATTTACATGTAATAATTACAATGATTGATTGTAAGTGATTGATTGTAATGATTACAAGATGTGACAAGCAAAGCTGTCACATCTTGAGTGGCACATCTCTAAAATCATCTTACAATATTCTTTGACCACTAGGGGCAGTCCCACATCATACCAGTACTTGCGGCTCTCTAAGACAAGTGATATGGATTTTTCAGAGGGCAATTTTGTACTTTCTACTCCATGCCATTTATCTGACAGCTGTAGCTACTAGTTACTTTACGACCCTAAGATTTTTGAACATGAAACATAAGAAAATGTACAAATACAGCTAAAACGATTAGTAAATTAATTGATTGACTATAAATTACCTGGAAACTATTTTGGATGTTTAAGTCACTTTTCATCAGCATGCAAAATTGCCATTTCCTCATCCCAACTTCTCAACTGTGAGAATTTGCTGCTTTCCCATTTAATAATTTTAGTAACTAACTTTGGACTGGTGGACAAAAACCAGCACTGTGAAGGAGTCATTTTGGGCACATGGTAATGACGACATGTCTTACTATTTCAGACTTTTTGCAAACCAAACAATCAATCTATCCATAATGAAAATAATCATTAGCAGTCCAATACAAAATTGTTAAAAATTAGTTCCACCTCAATAAACTACAGCAGTAAAATCCTATATTCATATTGTAATGCGTGAGTATTAATAAAATTTATATTTTACGTACATTTTCCTGGTCATATTACATACCTAGACTCAAGTAACATTTTCAACGCTGGATTTTTATTTGTAACAGTGTTGTACTTACTTACATTCTTTCCCACCACTGTTGGTTTCTGAAAACTCAAGGGTCTTATGCAAAATAGTTTTAAAAATATTTAATCCGCGGAATAATTTGGAGATTTATTAAACCCTCTCAGAAAAAATGTCATAAATATTCAAGACAGTTGAAAATAATGCACAAAATGCGGGATTATCTGATCAAAAGCCAAAAAGTAAATACAATACAATCTATTATTGAAGCAACTAAGCTGAACAAATTGAAGGTAAGAAATTGAGCCTTTTGATTGAGACTGTATTCTGAGATGGTCCAATCTCCACAGCACAGGTTAAACAGTCTTCTGTTGCCCCCTCCTTACAGTCACAGATTTGCGGATGTGGGGGTTGACACCACCACCAATGATGGAGGCTTTGAAGAGTGAATCCAGCTCCTCATGCCCTCCAATGGCCTGCTGCAAACGTCATGAGGTGGATGCGTTTGACCTTCAGATACTTTAACGCAACTTCTGCCAAATCCTCAACCTTACAGTGAGCTGTCTTTGGCCCGGCCGTGGCTGCTTCTGGACATCATGGGTCTGTTGATCAAAGCCACTAAACTGCCTCCTCACTCTCAGTTTGTGTGAAAATGGTAAATAAAAATGCACCTGAATGGGGAAACACAAAACAAAACATCACTGGATTCTAGAACAAGGAGAAGTTGAGTCACAGAATGTACACAGCAACTGCAAGACACAACATTAGTACACGTGAACTTTACTCAAAAAGTCGATCATTTTATAAAACCCAGAGGTGTTTCAGGAACATCACAGGGTACAGCAGCCACAAAGATTGCAAAAAGACATTGAAGTAAGGTTTTATTGATCTCTTATTATAAAATATGACCTTTTCCAAACAGCTTAATTGATATCTAATATGTAAATGTACATTTTGTTTAGTGTCATACAAATTATTTCGTATCATATCATGCACAAACCTGGCACATTGCACATAATTGTTGTTAATTGTTTATCTTAGTTGTTGTATATTTTTATATTGTCAATTTATAGCCTATATTTATGTATGTACACAACATTCTCTTCCGTTGCAATATGTCTGCGCAACACAAACCCGTAATAATGCACATGTACTGTAAATATCTGACATTGTTCTTTCTTTGCAAATAGTTGTATTATTTTTCTCTGTTCTTTTTATTATTCTTATGTAACTTGCATTGTCTAGTCCATATTTATATATTTCTACATTTATTTATGTCAACTGTATGTTTGTCTACGTGTAGCACCTTATCACCAAAGCAAATTCATTGTATGTGTAAAACACTACTTGGCAATAAAACGCCTTCTGATTCTGATTCTGATACAGATTTTCAAACCAATTGCCCCATTGACCTTTGGTCTGACCAATGTGTAAGAAAGGCTCAGAGAATGGTAAGTTACTCTTCTCTGACTCAGTTTTATAAATCATGTGCTTGACAACATTCAAATGAACCAACAAAAATGTAACCTTCTTAGGAAAACAGCCATCACCTTAAAAGTTTTGTAAGGCTCCCACAACAAGAACCTCTACAACTGCAAAGAGCCTATGGCTCAGGTGGCAGTGAAGTGCACTGTAGTGCAGCTCCTCATGAAAAAACTGACAGGTAAGTCTTGCATTAGACTTCAAATAACTTCAAATACAGTATAATGGAACACATGGTTATAGTAAGAGCTTTTATAAGGTGCAGCAACTAATGCCTGTGCTCAGCTGTTTCCCATAGCATGGACAGGTTCTGGGTGTTGCTTACGTCTAGACAATACCATATTGTCACCACACATACAAATATATATCATACCAATATCATAAAAACAGTCACACTTTTTTGGGAAACATCACAGAACAATCATTAACACCATATTATTTTCTCAGAACATTAATAGAAAAGATAAATTAATTAACTCATTTATTCCATGTGGTTCAATTGTGTTCAAGGTACATTTACCTGCCATTTTACAACAGGGTTGTAACTGAGATGAAGTTTGTAGTTCCTTTTTTACTACTGACAAAAACGTTAAATACAACATTTTAAAAAAAAATGTAGAGAAATAAAAATATTTTGCATGGATGAGGATGAGGATGAACAGAAGTAGAAGCTGCCCTGTAGTCTGGTGTTGCAACAGCATATACTTCTGTATCTGTTGCCAGAGGGCAGCAGGGTGAACTGGCTGTGACTGGGGTGGGTAGTGTCTTTAAGTATCCTTTGGGCTCAGTGTATAATATTCCCCAGTTTTTAAATCAAGTAGCTTCCTCTGTGTAACAGCTTTTTTTGTTTGTTTACAATGTCCCTTCCCCCAAGGACATGAGGGAATCTTTTCAGTGCCCCAAAAATTAAGGGTAGAGATCGATCCATGACTTGCGTCAATCCACATAATAATTTGCCATCAGCATACTCAAGATTCTTAGTTTGAATAGTTGTCTTGTCTTGTTCCACAATCCTCAGTTTTTGAGCTTGTTTAGTTTGGCTGACATAAACCAGACCTCTGGGACATTTCAGTCTGTGTAACGTAAGCGTTATAAATGATCCATGTATATCATACATACATAAGGTTTTCCTCCATGTGCAGGGGTGCACGGACTCCTTTACGTTAGTGGAGTCATAAAAGTGAGCACAGTGACCAAACTGATAGAACCTCAGGGATTAAATGAGAAAAATAATTAAAGAACACTGACTTACAAAACAAAAGTCCTTTGATGTCCGTTTGATGCCAAAATCACCTGTTGACACTATTTTTGCAGAGTGTGCAGCTTTCAAGAAGTGGACACTTTACCACCTCCACCAAGAGAATACTTCCATTTTGTGTTCTTTCTTGCTGAGGAGGTTCCACTGCCAGACCGTAAGAGTCCAGCAGACCAGAATGTTTGCCTGCCTCTCAGCCTACTGCCCGATGAGGTCCCTTTGCCTCCAAACCTGCTGCCTCTACAGACAAAAAACAAGATGAACCTTGATTTGTCAAATGTAGGGTTTCCTTCTCTGGATGATGAAGTGGCCTGTTTGGTGTCCCAGCCCTCTTAGTGTAACGGCTGGTGAGGCTCCCCTGCCTCCAAGTCCTCAACATGATGTGGCTGTGTTTCACGTGGGAGACACTCACGAGAACAAGAATTTAGATTTGAAAAACATAGAGTTTTCTTCTCTGGGTGACGAAGTGGCGTGTTTGATGTTCAAACCTCTTAGCCTGTTGCCTCATGAGGTTCCCCTGCCTCCAAGCCCTCCACCTGCTGAGGCTAAGTTTCACATGGGAGGCACTAATGAGAAGAAGAACCCAGATTTGAAAAACACTGAGTTTTCCTCAACGGATGATGAAGTGGCCGGTTTGATGTCCCAGCCTCTCAGTGTAATGGCTTCTGAGGTTCCACTGCCTTTAACCCCTCCACCTGCTGATGTTGCCCTTCACGTGAGCTACTTTCATGAGAAGTACCCAGGTTTGAGAAACATAGGGATTCCTTCTCTGGATGGCGGCATTAAACAAAAGCATCCTCACCTATTGCCTCATCCGGTTCCACTGCCTCCAAGTCCTCCGTCTGCTGAGGGTGTGCTTCACATGGGAGGCGCTCAGGAGAACAAGTACCCAGATTTGAAAAACACTGAGTTTTCTTCTGTTGATGATGAAGTGGCCTGTTTGATGTCCCTGAGCTGTCAGGTTCCTCTGCCTCCAAGTCCTCCACCTGTTGAAACTCTGGACCTTGCAGACATTACATTCCTCAATTGTCACCTTTCTTTGTCTGGATTATGACATATGAGATCGTAATGAAATAAAGTACAAAGCCAATGCTTGTTTTAGTTGTTTCAACTTCATGATAGATTAGGGAGCAAAACTAACAACTTCTGGAAGGCAGAACACCCCGAAATGGTTCTATGGGTTCAGGCTGGTGGTTGCCTGCAAAAGTACACTTGTGGGTCAGCCCGAGATACAACTGCAGCCTCCACAAATCTTTAAAAAGTTTAATCATTTCAATAGGTAGCAACAGCAGAGAATCAGTTGTTTAAGCTGATTTAGTTTAAGAGTCTTCACCCTTTACGACAGTGTCATTCAAACAAGTGCTGCTTTTCTTTTCTCCAGGAAATCTCAAGTGTGGTTGTCAGATTTGTTTAGCTTATATTTTCATAGTCCTAGAATAATTATATTGATGTATACTTTTGCTTCTACTTGAGCACTAGTTATATAAAGTAATATTATTTTACTTGAGTCCAGCCTTTTTTTTTACAGCCTCTGCTGAGCAAAGTAGCATTTTAACACTCCAGCTACTAAAAACTCAAACCTGAGCTGCTATAAATTGCGCTAAACAACCCAAGTAGAGTTGCACAAACAACCTTTCCTCTAAACAGCTCTGTTGCTTAATAGCCACCAAACCATCCCCAAAACAAATTTACAAGAACAAAAAGAGAAACCTACAAAATAAAGCTCATACTCAACAGAAGAACACGCTTTGCTGCTTTATTTCAAAAGCCAAAGCATTCTAAGATGCAACAATGGCTCAAGCTAGCAACTGCATCCCCTAACCACACAAAACATAGTGACACAAAGTCATCCAGCAGATTTAAAAGTTGAATGAATAAATCCCAGTTGATCACAATCCAACCAGAAACTATCTGAGGCCTATCCATCTCCTTTGATGTGCGCTGAGCTAATTGCAATTTGCAGAACACTGCACAGTGTCTAGCATCTAGTCCTAGTTTTGGCCTATAGTCTTGGCTTAGACAGTCCAAGATGGGATGCTGGTCAGGTACGCACATCATCACATTATCAACACTTGCTGTATTCCCAACATGGACAGAGCCTTGCACACTTAGTGTGATTTATCCTTAACAACTTTGAATAATGGAGTATGAAATGAGAAGTATTAAATGAACTGGAAGTGCTTCCATGATCCCCCACCCAAGAAAGATTAGGAGGAGGGGGCACCTTCCTGCATGAGTAGCTCCACAGCCTGGCTGACTTCCACATGGGCTTGCCGGGGACACTGCCACGGAGCAGAGTGTCAATTTTAAAAGAGCATCTCTTTTCTCTGGGCTGGAGGGTGACGGATAATGCTTTTGTGCATTACTGAGAGGGGAAGGCCATCCATCATGGCTACGTGCATACGTTGGTCTGTGTGTGTGTGCACAGTTTGTGCATGTGCTGATTGTATGCAGGTAGCGTTGCTCTCCTCAAGGCTGTGTAGTTATGGAAGGGAAGGGGGTAAGAAGAGGCCATGCGGGTAAGATGTAAGGCAGGCAGAGCATCTGGAGACAAGGACTCTCACTGGTGTCAAGCAGGAGGCGTGTTATTTATTTGGTTGGGGGTCGTGGGAATACTGGAAGCATCCTTTTGCTGATGAAGAGGTGATGCTCTCGGACACACTGCACTGCTGGTGGTGGTGAATGTTTTGTGTCAAAGGGGACCTTTTTAACACCAGATGTTGTCATGCAGTAGGCTGATTAGTGGGGAGGAAGGAAACACAGTAATGCAATAAGAAACATACGCATGTATGTACATACAGTACATACACACACAGAATATATTAGTCCACATTCATGAGTTATGAGAGCTGTTTTTAATGACAACATTTCTGAGAGTGTCACCAGTCAAAACTCAGCAGGCTACAAGACTGTGCAGCAGGAAGGCTCACATTCTCTTCAACTCCTTTGCAGTGAAGTTAAAAAAAAATCATATTTTGGACACAAATGGCTGGAAAACACATGCAAAAAGCATTGCAGGAGTGAATTTATATGCGCATAATTTGCTAAACCTTTTGTATTTTCACTTCTATATAAATCTGGGAGGCACTCCACACAATACAGTGGCACTCAGGTACAGAAGCACTTCTCATTCTTGGCAAGGTGCAGAAAGAGACAGATACTATAGTTTGACCTGCTGAACTGAGGTCTGTTTAGCATGCCATGCTCTATAGGGCCAACATATAACACCCATGCTAATGCTGTTCCTGCAGCTGCTAAATGCGAAAGAGACAGGCCTCTGACCAAAAAACACAGAGCAGCCTGGGTGGGAGGACACATGGGAACTAAACCTGTGCATGCATGCACATAGTTGATGTAAAACAAGCAGGCCCATACATGCAAACAAAAATGCAAACATCCATACAGGTGTAGTCGTGATGTTACACACCCACACTGCAGCAACCCAACCACCCACCCACTCTTGTTGTTTTTCCTCCCTGTGTCTTCAGAGTAGAGGGCAGGTGCTGCGTGCTCCCCTGACTCCATCCTCTGAGGGTTATTACTGTTACAAATAATCCCATGATGACGCCAAGTCCAAACAGTTTCAAAAATAAAGACGGGATATTGATTTAATATTTGCAGTAGTATTTGTCAGTGGATACAGTTGCTTGTTTGTTGTTCTTCCCAGTGTATATATGGAAACTGCAGCGCTGCGTCTTTGTGTGTGGCCTTGGTCATGGGAGGAAGGCCTTTTGTGTAGCTTGCTTATTCTACTATGATGTGTTTACTTGACTCTCTGCTTGTGCCCCAGTGGCCTGATGCTGTTATGTCTCTAAGGGCCCAAACTGTAGCTTGAGAGGGACTGATAAGCAAATTGAGCAGGCCCCTTTCCTCCCTGCTCTGTTTAGCTATATGCAGAAGGATTGTTTCATTTGTGTACACTATATATTCTCCTTTTTACTGCCTTCTCTCTCTCTGTTTCCTCTCTAAATGACTGTACGTTTTATGAATGTTTCTGAGCGTGAGGGCTAAAGCTTGGCAGTTTTAAGCCCATGCAACTGTGTAAGTTTCACCTTTGCGATATTATAATTCAGGTGAAAAACAATACCACACAGAAAAATGAGGGGAACACGCAGGGATAAATCTCCAAAACACGTACTGAAAGGTCCCATGAATCTACCTCCACAACATCATTCAGCAAGACCCTGCGTATATGTGCGCGTGTTGTTGTGAAGATGGGTGTTTGTGTATGTGTGTGTGTGGTGAGATAGATAAAAAGAGAGAGGGATTGCTAAGTTGGCGGTTTGAATGATGTTTAACTGGAGCTCAGCACAGTTGAATGAGGCTGTAAATCCGCTTTCTCCAGGGTGTAGCTACTCAGAGAGCCGTGGTACAGAACTATCACAGAGAGGGAAGGATGTCACCACATTACTGTCACGCGCACACGCACACGCACAAACGCGCGCACACACACGCACAGAGCTCCATCCCACATTAACCAAACACAGAGAGCGCTCTCCTCTCTTGAGGCTTCACATCCGCACTGGCCTCACTGGCATGTAATCTCCCTCTGCCACTCACTTCTGCTCACAGCTTACTTTGCTTATGAGAGTAAAAAGGAAAACAACAAAACAAGACAGTCACTAACTGACAGCTACAAATTCATGCCATAAAGGAAATCAGTGTGTATAAATAAAATAAAGGGAGGGAATTGTTGGTCAATATCTTTTTTCCTGCAATAACAAATGTATCCACTATAAGTCTAAATGTATGAAAACAGACGTCTTCCTATATGTATAGCGTCACTTGTGGACATTCATTATTGCAAGTAGCTCCAAATTGAAATGTCTTTTGAGGGCAAAAAATGTTACATTTAACCTTTTAATTTACTGCTGCCAACATCATACAGCAGTGTCCAACCTCATCAAAGTGGAAATGTGCGGGTGTTCTGACAAAGCTGCTTCGTAAACACACGTTACTTGTGGAGCTAATTTGATTCAGATGAGGAGATTTGTGTGCAGAGCCGAGGAGACCAGGGAGGTTGTTTTTTTGAAGGGTGGAATCGTCAATTATTTTGGAACAGATGGGTCTCAAAGTGCAATTGAATTTGATTATCGTCTCAATGGAATACATAATGAAAGAGTCCTAATTTGCAGGGAAAGTTATGAGAAGGCCATTTCAATTTCTCCACATGCTAAACTTGGGTACCAGCCTCACACAACAGACTCAGGCATCTAGATGATTTTCTATTTCTTATTTTCTTTTTTTCTTCACCTTTAATGACAGCCAGAGTGAATCATGATGAGCACAGCTGTTTATTTGCTTGTTTCTGAAATTTGCCCCAGCTGCATTCTTGAAAGCGCAATGCTTTTTGTCATTGTTAATTGATTACCACTTTTCATGAAATACAACTTTGTTTTTCATTCTATTATCAACACACTTGTTCAAATAATAACAGGCCTGGCAACTCGATGTCGTTGAAATCATTTGACAGATTCGGAGTAAAGAATTGTCCACGGTGCCAGTAACGAACAGATTATTACAGAAGCTTTAAGATGTTTTGTCCAAAAATGTTCAAATCCTGACAACCTGTCAAGTATGATTGCTCTACTAACAGCTTTCGTTTAGGCTACTTAACTTGGGATTGACAGATACATTTTTAGCTCTTTTTTTTCCTCCCAGGTTCAAGAGTTCACATTGATTAAGGTTTCACAGAACGTATTTGATCTGTTTTTAGAATTGGGTTGTTTTAAAACTTGTAAGCATCATCAGTTATTTCTTCATCTTTAGAGTACTAACACAATGATTACTCTTTCCTCCTAAATACAGTTTTAAAGACTTGATTGCTCATAGGTGCACTGGATGTTTAAGATAGGACCCTGACCAAATGGTAGAAGCATATTAGGCAGGTATGTTTGAGTGGACAGGAACACAAAACTCTTAAATGTCAGCATGCAACGTGATGTGACTTCTAGTCCTACCTGTTTACAGGTGTAGAGGAGGCACACGTGAAGAAACTTGCATAAACCTCTGTACCCCACTTTTCATCTGTACTTGAGGCTAAAGGATCAAGGTTTCATTAGCCGCTACTAACACAACACAGCTGAATCGCTACCTGAATTGTCAGAGTTGCATTGTGGGTAATGTAGGCAGCAGGTATTTTAAAGAAAAATGCGGGGACTGAAAATATCTGTGATACATTAGTGAAGTGCTCACACTAAATGGCAAAAAGAGCTTTCATCTAATTGAACATCAATATAGATTTGGTATAAAAGATTACCTCAGGCAAAATAAACCAACTCTTTTTAATTTGAATTTAAGCATTTAAGGCAGACTAATGTGTCTACAAACTCTTTTAAGGTCCACTGTTTCCACTCTGAGAGCTGCTGCTGAAGCAATTACTTAAACAACAGAATTCTTATAATACAGAACTTCTGATGTGTTGCTAGTCCCTGGTGTCAAGCACTTGAACTGTAACACCTTCACTCAAACTCAACAGCAGACACTCTAGACAGATGGTTAGGATCCACTGAAAGAGGCCTCCCGCCATGCCTGATAACAAGTTTCTTGTGCTATACAGGGCACCCGTGACTGTAAAGTGGAGAGAACAGGTGGCCCACCACATAGGACCCCTGGTCATGATGCGTGTCCACAAGAAAAGTTCAGTTATGAGGAAAAGTCAAAGAAATATCAAAGCTGTAAGGCTTCTGTGAAATCAGATCCAGAGCTCTGCACCCAAACATTGCTGCTGAGCAATCCCAGAGCTGGCTGGCTCCAGTCTAGAGAGAGTAGCATCCAAAAGCATCAAATCACCCTCAGTATCTTTTTATCAAGTTAATTTCCTCTGTGCTGCTTCACAATGACATGAAAGCTGGCCTAGTTTGGAGCTCTGAATGGAGATTTTCTCATTCCAATCATTTCCTCCATGTATTTGTTTTTCTGAGGCAGTTTCCTCTGGTGGTGGGGAGATGATAATGTCACGGAGGAAGGAAAGTGATGGTCTGCCTGGTGTTTATACAAGACTTTGGCATTTGTTGTCATTGGGTCTGTCATTGGCAGGCAAGTTGCCACAGAGCCCCTTTCCATCCTCCACACACACACCCACCCTCCCCACTCTGACCCATATAGGTGCTTTGAACCGCTGGCAGGCCCGAGAAGATTATCTGGGCCCCCTTCCCAGGAAGACCATTGGGATGTGGGTGCGTGGTGGTGTGTGTGCACGCAGGAAACATGTAAGCGTCCTGTCAGTCTTTGCATGTGCATGTGTATATGCAACGCTGCAGTAGTTTGTGACAGCACTTTGGATGCTGTTGAAAGGGATGTAAGGTTTAGTCTCCAGGTGGTTCTCTTATTCAGACTGTCACTGAAGGTGCAAGGAGGAGGATATGGAGGATTTTTGAATTTATGATTTCTGAATCTCTCCGAGGAAGGCCTAATTCTATATTATTGATATTCTGCATGACTATATCACAAGCTATTTCTAAGGGTAATTTGAAACCGATGTACTTATACACCCAGACCAGGCTTCACCTTGCTACACTGTGAGATGCAATACTAAGTGAATTAAGTTAGAAAAACAAACAAAGTTTCTTCCCTAACTGCGAGGCCTGTTTGCCCTCTCTTCCATCTTGATTACATAATCCCCAGATTAATTAGCTGTGTGTTTCAGTCACTTCCTGTAGCGCGACCCTCAAATGGGCTCCCTCCACAATCTGGCCTATCGACTTACAGGGTGCCAGAGCTTTTTCTTTGAAGGCCGCCTCGGCTTCAGAGGCAAAAGAACTCTCTGATCTGACGGCTAAAGAAAGGGGCCCCTGCAGTGGGCCGTTACAGACTGATAAAAACCTAGATAAACAACATTTGGGTAACACTCACACTCACAGGGGAAAAAAATTAAGAATAATTTGATTGCGAAAACAAGAAGCGGTATGGAACAATGGCAATCTGGCTCCTTTGGTAATTTCCTGTCGGCGTTCATTCGTGTGATGTGGTCGTGACTGTTCTGCCGGGATCAATCAAACCTGTGAGCAGATGGCATCGCACTTCTCCAGTGGACTGGGGATTGTCTGTGTTTTTTCAGAGACGGTAATTGGCCGGCTATGTCACGGACCGGAGCTTGCTAACAGCCACTGCCAACACGTGTCGTTCTGCTTTGTGTGTAGTACCTGTGCTACAGGCCCCATTTCACATCAACTCAAAGTTGTGTTAAATGTTGCTATAATTAATATGCTATGATGACAGTCTATTTCAGCAAGGAAAGACACTTTTCAGGAGTGCATACAAGCTAAGAAATGCAACATTAACTTCGGCTCTCTCATTAAACTGCCAAGTCACAACTGTAACAGCAATCATAAGCCCCCCTCCCCTTCAGGAGACCCCATAGAGTCAAAGATATCACATTCTGGATCTGAAACTCTGTGCTGTATTTGTTAATAGGGTTTGCATTTAGGTGAGGAAAGCTTATGTGGATAAATGGAACCGTGTGTGGGAGACACAGAAAGCTGTATAAAAGAGAAGCAGAGTAATTGCATGTGTACTGTATGACTCTTTGTGTTTATGTGTATGAGTCTGTGTGTGTGCATGTGTGTGTAGCTGAGACGCCGGGCACTTCAAAGCTTTGATGTTGAAGCTCCTAAATGAGGGCCACCAGAGGTCCAGGCTAATGGGACATCATGGGGAGATTAGAGGCCATGTGTAGCAGGCTGACAACACAGCATTATGTATGTCTGTGACAGAGAAAGAGAGCAAGAACATGAGCTTGTGTGTGTGTGCTTTCCCATGTGAATTCCTTTTTGCAATTAAAAGTGAAAGTTTGGCTCTAGAGTTTCTAGATAATTGGACAGGAAGTACTTAGTTGTGTTGTTGTGCAAATATTGCCAGAATGTCAAAAATTACAAGAAAACATTTCATCAATCAAAAACTTAATTGTAAAAAAAATCTTGGCCAGCTTTTTCATCAGTATGGTATAAATCCTTTATTAAATAATCATAACAATAATTATAATAACAATCATAAAAAGAGCATTTCTGTACAAAGACCCCTTTAAAACAACAACAGCAGTCCGAGCAGTGCGAAAGGGGGATCCTGTCCTTTTTACGTGTTTGGTCCTCCCAGGCAGAAGGGGGCGCTGTCACTGTCACTGTCAGTGTCAAATTACTGTATCTGATACCGGCTCCAAAGGCAAGCTGGATCCCCGAGGCTCCAAGGCACTTTGAAGAGAGTCAGTGGGGTCCAGAAAAGAGGGCCTCAGAGGAGAGTGGTGTGTGTGTACATGGTCAGGGTAAATGAGATGAAATGTAGAGTGCATGTGTGTACGGTGAATCCATGGCAAATACTTACTTAGGTTCCTCAGCAGCAGCCATTGTCCCCTTCATTTTTAGGTCTGAGCGCCTGTCGGTGTGTGCGTCCAAGGTCTCATGTATTTCTGATAGAGAGATGGTGTGCATTCATGTTCTGTATACACATCCGTAAATACAAGTGAAGTAATGCGTGTATGGTGCATGTGCATGGGAGGGAACTCTGAGACGTTTTCTCTCACCCTCTCCTTCTCATGGCTTATGAGTCCGTTCAGAGCATGCAAGACAAGACCCTTTCTGACTGGTTCAAAACCATCCCGAAGAATGCCCACCTTGCTGTGCGAGCGCGGACATAAAGAAAACAAAACAAAAACAACTTCAGAAAATAGGCAGTAGGAGGAGGTGGGGGTGGTGTGATCTGTGTGTATGTGTGAGTTGGGGGTGGGTGGGGCAAGGGTAGGTCCTTTAAATCATGGCTTTTGAGGTCCACGTGTAAAAAGAGAGAGAGATGGAGACCTCCTCTCTTGTCTTAGTGTCACCTCAACGTTCCTTTTTCAACATTTCCTTGAACAGTTTGCTTTTAAGGCTTGTTGTGTGTCCCGGGACACACAATCAGTCAGTCAAGTCAGTAAGTCAGCTGAGAAAAGCGGTTTCTGGTTGTGCATTTGTTTCTGATCCCATTTGTTTTTTGTCCTTGTGAAAGCACAGGAAGAACATCGCCACTGCATGAGAGAGAGGCAGGAGGATTTTAGTGCTCTGTCAGTCATAGTCTCTCTCACTCTCTTTGTTTCTCTTTTTTCAGCGGTTTTCAGTCTTACCAGCAATCCATAGGTTGCGCCGACCCAAGCTCCTTGACCTTTCACCATTAACCACAATGTAAACATGACCTTCTCTTTGACAGGAACCAGTAACAACAGTCTCCGACGACTAAATCTAACAATATCTCTCTCTGTCGTTAAAAGAATGTGTTAAAATGCCCCCCCCCAACCTCTACACACACATACACTTTCTTTGCCTCTTTTTTTCTACTTATCTGCCATCACAGCCTGGCAATAGGCCAGAACGAAAACATTAAACAGAAAGAGAGTGACTGAGCAGAAAGACAAACTTGATGAAGGTCGGCGACTAAAAATACCACAGACTGTCAGGAACTAAGAGGATAACTGAGGCTGATAGGTAGCAGAGTCTACGACAGAACAAAAAAGCCAACGGGCCACACAAAGGAGCTTCTAGTTCTAGGCCACTGTGTTCACGTGTGATCAAAAAAGACGCTTTCTAAGCACGTTCCTAACCTACCAACTTTCCAACACAATGTGTTCTGACTCAGTATGTGTAGCTTACAGTATCCAGTTTCAAAACTAGACCTCTTACAAATCTATGATGCATTTATAAACAGTTCTCTTTTGGTGGAGCAGGAATCTGTAATTGATATGTGTAGATATTAATTTTTTGAGGCCTAACATCCCCTCAATGGAACAATCCATCTGGGTAACCCCAGTCTTTCTCTCACTGGTTCTTTCACCACAGAATCTACCAACACTGGACTATGCCACGTTTCCCAAGCAGGAAATAAATTCCCCTCTGAGCTAAAAAAGTGGCTTTCTCGTTGTCCATGTGTCCAGGGGTCTGCACCACTGAGGAAGTAAACTGACACTAAAGTGAACTGGAGGAAATGAAGAAAATAGTGAGAGGTTTTCACAAAATGGCTGCATCTCCCGCTCTCGATCCGTCTCCTTTTGTGTTTCCTCTCTCGACCTCCTCACGCCTCGGTGCAGCAGCGCTGTTGATTCAGTTTGACCTTGTGCTTGAGGCCGTCGTACAGTTCGAAGTTGTAGTTCTCCAGGGTGGTGGAGGAGCGTGACGACAGGCCGCTGTAGGAGCAGGTGCAGTACAGGAGGAGGCCGGCGCAGACCGCCCCGAGCAGGACACCCAGGGAGCTCATGACGATGATGGTGACCAGGATAGGGTCCAGGGTGTACAACCACGAGTTGTCCTTCTCTGAAACACGGGTCACCGGGGGCTCAGATGACGGGGATGCTGTGTTCCACTCGGGGAACTGTAAAACTGTGACAGGAAGGAGGCGGGGCACAGGACAGAAGGGAATGGCAAGTGAGAACTTTTTGAATAAGCACAAACAGAAATGTGACTTTAATTCTGCTGATTAAAAGATGTTACAGTGACTTATTTGTGCCTTACCTCCACCTAGTGGGTTTCTGCCACTGAAAAGGCGTCCATCTCCAAATTCATTGGGTCTCTTAACTGTCAGAGAGAAGCACAGAAAACACGGTCTTTGAGCATCAAGCAAATTCCACAAATAATTATTATTACATGGCACAGCATTTGCACCGAAAGATGGTGCTACTGTGGGGAAGGGACTCATCTTCCATTCAGATTGTAATCCAAGTTGCAGTATACTTGGTACTTTTCTCATATAGTTGTATTGAATATTTGGCTGGTTTTCTGGTTCCAATTTAATAATTATATAACGCTAACAATCAGCAATAATAGGTTGTTGTACTACTCATGAGTTTACAGGACCACAAAAATACTGATAAATAACCCTTTAGATATTGTAAATTTATATCTACTGGTGTTTATTCTGACACTTTAGAGATTTAGTACACGTAAGTCTTGGAATAGTAGAAAAATATTACTTTATTAATAGAGAAAGATCATTATGATACATTCCTGTCAAACACACAGTCATCACATAGCATACTGATGGTATAAGACTGTTCATTCTGTGTGAATAAAGATGCAAACATCATCAAATAATTAACATTACCCATACTTATCACCATTAAAATCATTGACACTATTACTGTCAAGTTTAAGAGTGGTGTATAAGATGATCAAAGAAAAAAAAAACACGAATGGCAACAAATGTCAACATTTAAGTAGTGCATGTGACAGTCTCTCGGCACCGCCAGGCAGTGTGAACTGAAAATTGATATGTATGTGAGTGTCTGAATTGGAAGATTACAAGTGTGGTGAAACTACCAATGGCTGCAGCACGTTGGTTGAGCCCAATGGCTCAAGTATACTTTTACTTTAGATGGGTTTTCACTTTCCCTGTGTGCGTGCATTTGTGTCTATGTGTGAGAGTGTGTTTTTGAGCTTGCTGCTCTTGGCAAGCATGCAGGAGTGGGAGTAACTGCTTGGCAAGGCACACGTCTAGATCTGGAGGTCTTTGATGGCCAATGGCGTTATTAATGCTTCGTTTCCAGGGCAACTGAAGTTGGCAGAGGATTGGGCAACAGAGGTGCGGTAGATGGGAAGGAAAAGTGCTTACCGCAGCCTTAATAAATGTTATCTGTCCATTAACTAATTACAACTATTAGAGGCTTGGAGCGTAAGGGTGTCGAGATGGACTAAGTAGGGTTTCCAATCCTTCCTCTTCAAGTTGATTTAAAAGCACATAGTGAGAGTGTGCCAAAAAACACTTTTTTCACTCAGGAGAGAAAAGTTAAGCTTCGAAATAGTTGCAACAAATCGAGGTGCATTCTGCTGAGCTGTGGGCTAGAAGGTGATGGATTTTGCTGGTGTGACAGATCACGAAAGCATGGCCATTTAAAAGCCACAGAGTGAAGACTTCAATTTCATTCAATCCAGGGTGTTAAACTGAGCTTGTGTCGAATCTCACCACCTCTGTACCGACTGATGAGAAAGAAGATTGGTGACAGTTTGTCTATCTCAGTCAGAGTTTGGAGAAATTACACAATAAAATAGGCTTTTAGATCCCAGATATGTTAAATATTAGTAAGAAGTGCATTAGCTAAGTCTTAATTTATGTTAATTGCCATTCACGGTGTCTTGTGGCACTAAAGGAAGAACCATCAATAGCTGGAGCTCTGCTCTGGTTTTTATAACGTCTTGGATCCCTCTCAAGGGTGTACATATACAGCAAAGCATCGCACTTATGGCTTCCAGCTGTTCCAGCTGCATTGTGGGATTTGTAGGAGAATAAATCATGAACGAAGTGGTGATGGCAGACAGCTGTGTCTATTTACAACCCTAAAAACAACAAGCACATATTCCCACTGAAAACCCAACAAGGCTTTGCTCAACATGGCTTTCATCTGGGCAGCTTAAAGACATGGGGAACAACGAGAGTGGGTGGTATGAAGCACAAATGGGAGTGGAACAACGTGCTTTATTACGCCAGAGAATCAAGATGAAACACTAAACACTGAAGACGGCTGCATCCATCACTGACTGATGCCTTTATCAGGAGAAGACAAGACGTTCAATCAAACGAGCTGGTTATCTCCATTTGTGATGCAGGACTTAAAGTATGATGGATTTGCATTCCTTTGTTTTTAAATGTGCACATGCTCCGCTGAAAAGGACAATGGAAGGATTTTTTTCTCCTCCGTTACAACACCCTCACTATTTGTACAACTCATATCACAGCTATCTTGTGTTGTTATTACAGAGATACCAAGAGCTTTATTTTCTTGGGCTTGCCAGATCATTTCCACAGCTCCCACATTGAATGCCTCTCAGCCTAACAGTTTTCTTCTCTCTCTCTCTCTCTCAGCACTGCAGAGCTCCTCATGTCTCTGGGGTCTTGTTTTTAGCCTGTGGTTTGGCAGCTCTGGCTGGCTCTCGCAGCAGAACCAGCTCGACCCCCTCCTCTTCCCAGCCCACACATGTCTGTGTGTATGTCCATGCTGGGGTCATTTCAGGAGGACTGTTGGGGCTATGAGGAGCCAGACGGCACTCAATGGTCCGAAACAAGCTGTTCAGATAAATAACTTACTCAGACTTTAGTCCTCTCATCAGGAGCAGCATAGTGTGAAATGTCAACAGCAAACTCCTTAATGGAACAAAGAAGAAGACAGCAACTGAAGCTACATCCATTACAGACAGCGAGAGAGAGCACAGTGTTTCTTTGCAAATTTTCACTTGGCAGTTTAGGACAATGTCTGTGTCATCATCACCCTTGCAACTGTAAACTAAATGAGGGAGGGGGTTTGTTGAGTCGATGTTCTGTCAATCGGCATCACGACACACACTGCCACTGACATCACAAGTTGCCGTCCTGCTCTGCCAAACACAACGCAGCTAAGCGCTTCTTTTCAGCAGAGGGTACGGTGTCGGTCCCGGCTGTCCAACCTCACTGTCAGGACTGGCTCCACCCCTGGGGCGGCCATACTGGAGGACCAGTTAGAATACTGGAAGCACTGCGAGGAGCTGTGATAGGCCACTGACAGCTGGCTCTTCTTGGTGGCCAGGTGTTGTCGGCAGCAACAGAGGGCTCTGACCAAGATGGCCACCGCCAGGAGAAGAAGGGCGCCCCCGGCGGCCATAATGTAATACCAGTGGATGGGCAAGGGAGGCACAGGAACGCCTCCCCCTGGTGGAGAAATACAGAATAATTGGCCAGCGGGAAAAAAGGAGTGGCACTTGTTTATTTTTTACATTTAATTCTTTATTTTCTATCCCTATTGGTCTTTATACGAACAGCAGGCGTGCACCTCATATGAGCATGCACAAGCATGCCAGTTGCAAAAAATAAAATAAATCTCCAAGGCCAAAAAAAGAAAAAATCAAAATGCATCCATTTCTCTCATGTAACTTGGGTTGCAGTTGGAGGACAAATTTTCACACCAAGATCATCAAGAGATTTGGTTTGAAATCAGTCCGATGTTTGGTCCAATCAAATTCAATGCGATTCATTTCTTTTAAAGCTTCAATGAAATTACTTGGTGTGAAACGAATGCCAAAATAATTAGTCATAAAAGCACCCACACACATTGAATTAAGGAGCTTCCTCTTCCTGTTTTGCACTGGCTCAGGAAGTCACAAACAGCCCCCTGATAAAAGTCTCAGAACCATGCAAGAATCAGTCGGACACCACATGGGAATCCATGAGCTCCAGAGCTCTCATTGAGCTGATGCTGGATTGGGATTTGTTATTTTGCTGGCTTGAGTTGGCAGATTTGTTTTGAGTACATCATTTATCCTGTTCTCTGTTCTTGGTTTTTCATTTTCCTTTTTCTCATGCGTCCTGGCCAGTCCTCTCCTCCTCAAGCCAAGCTCTGTCTCCTTGGAGACTATCTCCACAGATCCTCTACACTGCTGCCCCTCGCTTGAACCCCCTTCTCAAATTCTTGGTAAGAACCAACCACCGACCTTCCAAGAAGCCTCTACTCGACTATCCAAGGCGGCTATGCAAAAATGTACCCCTGAAGACACTGAAAAACTAAAATATAAAGCCCACATGTATCATTCAAACTTGATGTGGCGAGTTGTAAGACCAAGAGATTGTCAAATTGAACTAGGGAAAGTGAAGCAGAGCTGAATACATCCTGATTTTTGGACCGTGTCACATAATTACAGAGGGGAATGGTGCGTGCTCCTGCTACTTCACACTGCACACAGTCATTAGACAGAGCCGAGTTAGGGAGAGGAGAGAGAGACACCAGTGCTTGCCGCTGCTCAGTCACTCTATCGGATTGCTTTTCACTGGGGACACTGGTGTGTATGTGTGTGGTAGTATTAATGTGTGTTGTGCATGTTTGTCAAGGGTTAGAGACTCTGTGTGAGTGTGCATGTGTGTGTGAAGGCGGAGGAGTAGAAAAGCCGGAGAAGTGCACACACATCACATTCGCACTGAAACCGCCAAGCTCTTATCTTATTGGAAGACATTATGAGATGCCAAAACACTAACATCAATCTCATAGAGTCCCTCAGGATGCTCTAAATATTTTTCATGAGGCAGACAGTTATTTAAAACCCTTCAGGCTGTGTCAGGGAGCCTAGAATTGAGAATATGTAGCTCTTTTCAAATATCTGACTCCATGAGGTGTGCTTGATTTAGCTTGCCTTACACGCAGAGTTTGCTCTTTTGAGACTAATCCTTTGTTTCCACTGAGACTGACAAGGTAAAACTAATGCACAACAGCACATTACTGAAATCATCTATTTTCCAACTTAGTTAGAGTTTGAGAAAATTCATTTGGTATTTGCAAATGTAATTATTTAATTTTTAATAGTAATTGCTTGAATATGTCTGCATGCTGCTGCTGATGCGATGAATCACTAGTTTTAAAACTGAATGCAGTTTTTATTGATCTGGGTTCACACAGCTCTAGCAGACTCAGCCTCTGTGTTGTTGGTGAGCGATTGGTTTGGGCTGATATTTTTTTATCGGTTGAGACAACTTAGCCACCAAGCAAAACACCCCAGGCTAGTGCATACCAACGGGCAGGAAGCAAGACCAGAGAGGAAGTGACATCATACCAAAGCCAAACTCACCTGGATTTTCAGGAGAAAAAGCCGCAAAGGGTTCTGCGAGGACAGAGAGAGAATCGGGCAGACATAGAGATAGGAACAGAAAGAGAGAGAGAGAGAGAGAGAGAGAGAGAGAGAGAGAGCCATTAGATAACTTTAAATGCAAGGGAAAAGTCAGTGAAATGTCACACAAATGTCACAAGACTATCAAACTCCTCCTGAGGAAATTTAAGTTAATTCCTCAGATAACTCACATGAATTATGGCATTTACTCGGCTCCTTTGCTAGAATGCAATTTCAAACAGACCACATTGTGCGAGTTGGGAATTTGAGATGGGCTGTGTTGAGAGTGTACAGGCTATGTGTACGTGTGTGTCTGTGTTCGCAAAGTTCAAGCATTTCAAGTTGTTTATCTGTGGAGTCCAGTTAAATTGGAGCGGGTAAGGGTTTTTTGGCTTGCTGCTAACGCACAGAGCAGAACCTTCTCTTTGACTGCCTGGAATGCAAACAGAAAGAACTGGCGTGTGTGTCTTAGTGTGTGTCAGATAGTGCATGTGTGTGTGTGTCGTGGGGGGCGGCTGAGAGAGACAGAAAGGGGGAAACCGACTTGGGAACTGGCGCCTTTTGGCGGGAACGCCAACGTACTGTGAAAAACTCAACTGCGTTGGGTGATAAGCAACATCCCAGAATGCTCTGAGTGGCAGAAGAGGGGAGGGAAGGGAGGAGGGAGGAAACACAGCAGCATGGAGGCAGGAGGGGGCTGTCATCGTTGCCTTCCAAGCTGCTGTGCTGCTTAGACTCTCTCAAGACTCCCGTGACACACATGTACACACAAAAAGACTGATAGAACGCAAAGAAGAAGGAACACACAAAAACAGAAGCGATTGCGACAAGCTAGAGTGACTTAACACACACATTTGCACACACACTCTTTCCCTCAATTACACTTTTTCTTCGCCCCACTGTGGTCCAGCTCCAAAGCACACTGGACGTCAGTCAAAATGATGACGGAAGGTTTTTGGCTCTGAACCCCCGGCTCGGTCTCTGATCTGTTTAAGACCCTCTCAAAAGCCCCTGCTCAGGCCAGATTAAGGAGGCTATGCTGGCGCTCGCCTCACACCAGGCACCCAGAAACTTACTTGGGAAACAGCCTGTCTAGTAATTCCCTTTGACGGCTCGGGAAAAGCTCTGTTTACAAATACGACAGAGGAGTGAGCGCAAGAGAGATAGAGGGAGAGAAAGAGAAGAGAAATCTAATGAAACATAGATTAGCATCGCTGGGGCCCACGGGGCGTTTATGGCCTAGTTTTCCTATTCTTCTTTTCTTTTTTTGTGGAGGAATAAATGCTGTCCCTCCCTCTCCTTCCTCCTTTCATCTCTGTATTCGGTGGGCTCTTTGGAGGAGAGGCTGTCTCCGAAATAGGGATGGGAGGGCGAGGGAGTGGAGGGTTGGATTGGCGGGTGGGAGGTGTTTATCACTTCATGTGTATCACTGTTCAAGGACCTTAAGGCTAAAAGTGGAGGAGGTGGACAGGGAACGGCAGATTGAGGGAGGGCGAGACGAAGAGGCGACGGGAGAGTTGACGGAGGGTGAGAGGAAGCGGGTGGGTCAAATGATGCGTGTGTTTGTGTGTGTGACTTACGTGTACACTCTTTGAGCGGGATGCTTGAGCTCATGTGGATGTTGTCTATCCAGATGTGTCCTCTGGTGCCGTGCACAAAGAAACCTTCCATCACAACCTACCACAGAGAAAACAGGGGAGGAAGAGGAAGAGGGAGAGGAGGAGGAGGTACAAGTTGGAAAAGAAGAGGAGGAAGAGGAAGACGGAGACAGGATGAAGGCAAGGGGGAGCAGGGGGGTGGAGGCAAATTGAGAACGGGGACAAGTAGGAGGAGGAGGAGGAGAAAGAGGATAAAAACTTAATACGGTGTCTGTGATTTCAAAGTTGCACTCAAAACTTGCAATCACCCTCCCCTTCTCTTCAAGCATCTTCAACTTACTTTTTTATGAGAACATTAAGTGCCTGTGATGTCTCTGACAAATGCACGACAATCCCCAAACAATCACACAGCCAATAGAGACACTATGGCATACTTTAGCTCCTTTTGAAGTCAAACCTGGCCCATGGTGACAGAGAGGTTAAAACTGATGCTTTCATATGCTCTGAGATGAGTCTCTCTCTAACCAACCCTGATAAAGACATTAAAGATATGTTTCATTTTCTGGGGAGGCATATAATAAAAGGTCTGACCCAGATACCTATTTATCAAGCAGACATACTTTAATATAGCTCACTGATATTTGCCTGAGGTCTGTCTGCTGTTATGACTTTTCCAAACACTTGCTTTTTCAGCCCTTGCACTTTTTTCATACCAGTAAAGATAAAGTTAATTCCAAAATGTGGGTTTATTATTACCTGGAAGTCTTTAGGGGAGCGAGGCAGGATGGTGCGACCCTCCTTCCAGACGGGGCCCTGATCGTCTTTCAGTGTCCACAGGACGGTCTCCTCGTTGTGTGCGTCTCGCAGCAAGACCTTGAGGTGGCCCTGGGCCTCCCCCGACAGCTGATAGGAGAAGAGGAGGCAGAGGGGCCCGGTGTCGGCCGCCACCACAGGGCTCACGAGCCGGGCTTGCTGTTGCTCTGTCTTTAGGCTGGCGTCCATGTACAGATAGCTGTTGAGCTCTGGAGGGGAGTGAGATCGGATGAGATCGGATGAAACATTACTTTCTCTTAAATCCAGATGTGTTACGATTATATAGACTTTGTTGATTTCAATGTTTTAGCTGTCTTCACCAGATTTGAAAATGCTATGAACTTTTGACTAATGCAACTCATTCAAAACCCAACTGGATAAATTCAGGAATAGATAGAATCAAGTAAAAAACAAAACAAAATGTTGATATTAGAGAATTTCACAGCAACAATATGCACCCAAGCTGTTTTAGTATTTTTAATACATTGCCAGAAATGAGCAAAGCTTTGTTTTAACCTTGAGTTTGCTGGTTGCAGTCAAATTAAAGTGAAAATATCTTGATTTAATGGGTTTTCATTTCAGCACTGGAGGCAATAAGAACTAGGATATTTGAAAGGCTGTGTGGACTTTTGAAATCCACTGTAAATGGATGCTGCTGGAATGACTTTGTCGGGCACAAATGAAACACATACACATACTGTGTGCATATAGCCACACAATTATACTCGTTAATCATCACTGTGTGCACATACAGGCAGCCTTAGACACATATATCCATACAAACACATGTACGGTATGTGTTTTCACACAATGACAGATATCTCCAACTTGACTCTCAAACAAAAAGGAAACTAATCACCAGTTGCTAACAGGAATGGGATCAGAACCACACAATAGTCACACCAAACAATAGCGATATGACAAATATAAACACACAGAAGAATAGGTCCAGTGAGAGCGTCATTCGTACATGGAGGGCTACCAGAACTCATGCCAAGACCCTTGGGGCCTATTTCTCTTGATTCCCTTCCAGGTAAATGACTTAAACAACGGAAAAGTCAAACAAAACGCACACCACTCCATTTGTTTACACCAGAGGATGTTTAGTTTGCAAATTGGATGCCGACATGAATTCCATTGTGAGAGAGTAAGATTGGTGAGACTACAGTACGTCTGGGTGTGTGTGAGAGAGAGAAAGAGACTGCATGTGTGTGTGTGAGAGAGTGATTCAAAGAGGCGTGTGGTGAAGAATTTTTTAAGTGGACCCTGTGGGAAAATATCCAATATCAACAATCTGCAGATTAAATCACCTTCTTTATCATGAACTGTGTGTGTACGTGTCTGTGTGTGTATGTGTGGGGGGGGACTACGAGCCTTTCTGTCTTAAACGCAAGGAAAAAGTAGTCCAAGGCTAATCAAGAGTGTGTGTCTGTTTTACTTTTTGTGTCCAGTAACACTGTTTGTCTTTAATACAGAATCTGCTTTTTATCCAAAGCACCTTACAGCGGCATCCACTGAGGGTGTATGTTTTTAGTACAGACATGCTCAAGTTATAGAGTGACTGGGTCTATAACCTTTCGCTGTGTGTGTGTGTTTTGTATGTGTGTGTTCGCGTATGCGGCCTTTCCAGCAGATCCGACAAGCAGTATCTGGAGGGACAAATCTTCCTCCGACTTGACAGCTCCCCTCTGCCTGCCGTACGCCCAGACTCGCCTGTGTGTGACACTTCAGACAGTGTGTGTGACAGTGTGTCCCTTGGCCCTTCGCAGCCCTGGAATGAGTGTGTGTCTCTGTGTACTCTCCCCCGCTGCACAGTTTTTTGTGTGCATGCATGTGTATATACGCCTAGAGAGGATGTGCGAGTGAAACATATTTGTGACTCCGTGAGGCGTTTTATCACTCATTTTAATGTGTGCACCAAAACCTCTTCCACTGCCTATGCCTCGTGTTGAGGCGCAGTGTCTCGCAGTGAACCCCCCATTGTTATGCCTCTTGTTCGCCAGACAGCTCATAATCGAGACTGCCTCGCCATACGCAGCACAACAGAGCATTATTAATCCATTTCACAGCGGTCTCCTACAGCGAGAAACAAACAAGGATTCAATCTATGAAGCCTAGTTAGCACATTTCTTCAAGCAGGGGTGTATTAAGCCAAATAATATAGATTATGGTGACTTATTCCACCTCTATGCCTAATTACTGGTTTCATGACTGAGGTCAGGAGGTGAGGAGCTCATGGTTTCTGGGTCACATGAGAAAAAGGAATTCTATAGAGGATTAAACAGTGATTTGATAGCAGTGAAATAATGATCCTGTGTTGGCTGGGATTTCTGACCTTTGACATGTGCAGGAAAATCAAAGGCTGGTGTGGCGTGTCAAAACGGCTGGAAATGGTACTCCATACATGAAAGCCACAACCTGACTAATCTAAGCAACCCTTTCCAATCCGACCGAAAGGAGACGAAATGAAAGAAGCTGCTTTGAAGCCCCCTGTCAAAGATGGTTTTGACCTGCATAGGTCACACTTCAGGAGAATTTCTGCCTTTTGCTGTGAGATCTGTTTCCCTGCTGAACATGACCCAGGTGACATCACAAATTTGACAAAAAAGGAGGCACGCTGAACCTCTTGTTTAATTCTCTACAGCTGCAGAAATTCTGAATCTTTTATGAAGACTTGCTCAAAAGCATTGCATTTTAAAACAAGGTTGGAATAACAATCCCTTACCCTGCCTATGGAAAATTATAAATAGCGCTATGAAAAATAAACCCTCCCTAAACCCAGCAGGAGACATCTTCTATAGCTTTTAATAACATGCCAAAAGCTGCATTTTTGATCCAGGGGTATGTATAAAGGGAAAGTGAATAATTATTTCTTCAAGGAGTGTATAAGTAGATGGAAGTCTACACTGCATCATCTGGGATGTGCCTGTGGTAATGGAAGGGCAGTGACGGACGGCTGGGAATAACTGCTCGTCTTTGGAATCTCCTGCTCTGAACTTAATTGGAGCTACTGGGTCTTTCACTTTCAATTCTCTGTTTTATTTATATGGCAATAATTCATAACAGAAGTTACCTCATTGCACTTTTAACCCCTTTTAACCCACTCTTAACCCCTTGCTGCCAAGACGTCATACATTTTGATGCACAGAGGCGAGCCAGCAGAGAGCTGGTGTTTGTCACATGTGAGGCTGTATGCACTTGACACAGCGGCGGTGTCTATTTCCCTCTGATTCCCTCGGTTCATTTTCGTTCCCAATCACTCGGAAAGAGTGGCGCGGCTGGCAGACAATGTTGCTGCTAAATTAGACTGGTTTCAATTTAAGGAATTATTTTAATCAAATTGAAAAAGGACTCAATGAAGATGCACAAGAAGAACGACTCCATTTAATTATAGAAAACAGTGTCTTGTCTAGACCCACCGAAGTTGCTAAAATAAACTTAATGCATTTGAGCTTGTGCAATTTTCTGTGCCCAAATGAAATTCTCCTTGCAGCTGCATACATAAAAGCTCTGCAGTCATCATCTGCACTTGACAGAAGCTGATACAGAAACACAATGTCAAATTTGAGCTGCGAACCGCGTTGCTTCTGTAAAATCATCCAGACCTACTAGCTTAACTAGTTTCAAAACAACCCCTGCCGGTCACTGTCTATCAAATGCTTTCTACACAGAAGAAAAACGGAAGCTCCCTGAAGCAGCTCTGAGTCGTTCTGCTAACAGGACAGCAGCTGTGATTCATGCAGAATCTTCACATGACTGATGAGGAGACTCACCGTGGCTGTGCAGGGACCAGAGGAGAGGGGCGATGGGGTCGTGCGTCCACCCACACAGGCCATGGTCAAAGTCACACACACTGTCTGATGGAGGAGAGGTGGCTACTGTAGAGGTGGAGAGCAGGGAGGAGGGAAAAGACGGAGTATGAGCAAGAGCCAAAGGGCACAAAGGCATGAGAAATCGCAGTCATTTCAGATAAAGAAGCATTCACAGCTGCTCTACATAATGTCATACAGCCCTTTGAAGGGCTTTCATCTTTGTTATTACAGCTTCCTAATAATACCATTAATCCAGTATTTCTTTTGCTTTCATGTAAAATACTTTGTTCCCTGATCTCACCTGTAGTTGTAATGGGAACAGTGGTGGTTTCAATGTCAGCAGGCAGAGTTGGCGTGACGGTATCAGCCGGTGTGGTGGTTTCTACACACACAAACATTTGACAGGTCAAAGATTGGGTTGTATAAAACAATCTACAGACATTTAATTATTACTAGGAGGATGCATTAATCATCCAATGTTTGCTTAAGAGATTATTTTTATGGAATTTCTCACAGGGGGCCAGGAAGTACACATGTGAAAGGAAGTGGTGAGAAACAAAGGCAGAGAGAACCAGAAGGTAGGCCTATTAGTAATGAGGTATAGTGTCTTACACCTTTAATAACTCTTCATTCTACATATTTTCCAGTGATTTAGACAGCAAAGTAAGCTTGTTCTATTTTGAAAGCTGTTGAATCTGATTAACTGAATAGCCCTTTTCAACACAGGTAACAAAGTGTTTTAGTGTTTTTACCACTGCCATGTCTGTACACTAAATATGAAGTTACAACCAACGGCGGGTTAGCTTAGCTTAGCATAAAGGCTTGAAGCAAGGGGAAATAGCTAGACTTGCTTTGTTGAAAGGTAAAATAAAATTTACCTAACACCCTCTCTAAAACTCACTAATTTACATGTTATGTCTTGTTTGATTAATCCACACAAAAAACAAAGTGTGAAACTGAAAATTCACTGTTTTCTTGGCGGGGACCTGGAGGGTCTACTGGTTGCTTGGCAAGTGGTCCCAGCCAACAAATTGTCTGGCACGTAATACCCTGTAAAATTCCCTCTTTTCTCATTGCAAGCTGTAGCACAGAGCAATCCAGCACGTTCCACTGAAAATAATCTCGCAAAGAACAGTTCGGGTTCACTTTAACAACCGTCAGAGCACATTTTAAACAGGAAACTGAAGAGTTATACTGCTTTTTCGAGTCATTTTTAACATAATTAAGCACATAAACATCATGTCTTAGTGTCCTGTATATTAAGGGTGAATTAAAGCTTTTCTCATAATTGAGAGCGTGAGTTCATTGTCCGAAACTAACTCCATCTCTCGTCTTCTGTCTCCATTCGGCCATCCCACCAAGAGTGTCAGAGACAGGCAGAGGCAGGCACAGACAGCTCCAGAGCACCCGAGGGGGGCCCCATGATGTTGTGTCTGGTGATCAGGCGTCAGTATCTGTCTAACACACATGCTGACTCAAATATGCAGACACACGGATGCATGGGGAACACATGCATAGTCACACACACACTCACGTACATACAGAACGCCTGGGCTAAGGCTGATGGATGACTGAGTCTAACAAACTCCCCTCGACCTTGGACAGCATGATCACACTCTGGGACTACTCACTGGCTGTCAGGGAGGATACAGAGCACACACACTCCATCTCGCACTGTGTTTTTGTGTGTGCATGTGTGAGCTAAGGGAGAACAAACGGAATGTGAAATGGATAGGATTTTCTTTCTGTCCTTAAAATCAATTTAAGCAGACATACATCACAAAGAAAGAGAAACAACACACTAAGGCATAAATACGCCAACAATTTGCTCATTAAAACACATCACATGTGCGCACAAACAGACACATGTTGAGCAGACTGCAGTTGGAATGTGAAGTGGGAGAAAGCTCTGTGTTATTAGGAGCAGATGGGTCAACACTGGTGTGTTATGGGAGTTTACACAGAGGTTTGGGTCACATCTCAACCGAAGATTAAAATTTATCATGTGAATAAACTCTGCACGCCGTTCTTCCCTCAATTTCTGTCTGTTGCAAAAAGTCATTAACAACACATGTTTACACAGTGATTTGTTGTTTTTGTCACATTTCACTGCACTACATTCAAACATATCGCAATTATTTATTTATTTTTTTTTTATTTTTTTTTACAGATTCAGATAGACTCCGGCTTCTTTTTCTTATTTCACTGACATTAATGACCTCTGAGCGGATTCATAGGCATATTATATTTCATATTGCTTGGCTAGCTTTTCCTGACATGTCTCATTTAAGCCTATCCAAACAACTCTGAGGCTCGGATGCCTGATGATCTGATGTGTTCTCATCAGTTGGAGAAGAAACACAGCAACCATGCAAACATCGAAAGAAGAAAAAGTCACATAGACTCATCACCACACATAACTCTGCAGAACGTCTGCTAGCTGCAATATCGTAGCCTGTTTAAAACAGCAGTATTAGAGCCTCCTAATGGTCTTCCTGCACGATTACCATTATCATTTAAAGACTATGAAAGTCACTAAGGGCAACAAACGCAGCGTGATACACAATTGATCCGCTTAGAGAAACTTCCTGTGGAAATGAGCACGGCGGCGCCCCAGCTGGAGAAATGGCATACATGAAAGGGCTGGCCACAGTTGGCAACGGCTTCTGACATTAACCCAGCGTTAATGTCACGTCCTTTATGCCTGTCATTAACTAACTAATGAGACTCTTATCGCTGCCGGCCTACTGAACAGGTAAGGCAAGGAGAGCAGCGCTCATCCTCAAACCTCTCTTCCTTCTAAATTTCAAATGCAAGACCATCTCTTGTTCCCTGTCTCTTCATTATTCTGTCTCTTGTGCACACTCTTCTTGTTTGTTTTTCCTTTTTATTCCAGTCTAACCTTTGAATCCTCCAGTTAAGTCTTGGGACTAGGCGTTAAAATAAACTGAGCGCCTGCACATTACCTGGACGCCAACAACACACGTGCTCCCATGTGTGTGTACAACTAAACACACATAAACACAAAACACACAGCCTAGTCCATTAAGATTCTACCCAGCTCCTGAGCACTCTGTGCTTTCAAAGGTCAGGCCTTGTCACAGTGTAAATGTGCTGACCTTTCTGGGGTGTGACAGGAGTGTCGGGGGCAATGGGAATGGGACCGACCTGTGCATTTGTGTGGGTGTATAAGTTTATGCGAGACTGTACGAGAGAATGTGTGTGAACATATGTGAGGTGCCTACATTCCCCCAAGCCCTGTCCTTGATGTGTGTCACACAGAGCTGTGTGAGGAGGCCCATGTTTGCATAGGCAGGCCTACTGTACATGCGCAGCAGAGGGCCTTGCAATGCAGGAAAAGTCCCTCTGCAGCAGAGTGTTGTCTTACATAATGTGTCTAACTGCTGCAGGTGATGATGCAAGTCATCATCATGCACGGGATGAGACACCAACACTTACAACTGCACCCAGGGGAACTGCTGGCATAGATAATGGCGATGAACACTCACACGTACAAATACACATCGCAGCTGCGCATGCATACACACATGCTCCCAAAAACACACATAGACGTTCACTGATAAATGCTTTTGAATGCTTGTGTCTCAACACACACACAGACGCCAAAAACAAACACACACATACACAGGGTGTCCGCATAAAAGTTATTGCTCACTCCCAAAGATTCTGACTCAGCAATAAGTCAGAGAACAGGAAAAAAAATCTTCAATTATGTAGAAAGCTTTTCTGTAAATCTCTGTTTGGCAGTCCTAGGCACACACACACACACACACACACACACACACACACACACACACACACACACACACACACACACACACACACACACACACACACACCGGTGTATGGATATGCATGCAAGCCAATTCACACACACACCCTCCCAAAAAATATGATGAGAAGGACAAGTAGCCATTGTTGTGATATTCTATTGGGTGTGGTTAAGGGCTCAGACCAAGGTTCACACACACGCACGCACGCACGCATCCCTAAGGATGGGTTTCTTTGAGGACAGCAGGGACATAAGGAGCTTATGTGAACAGCCAAAATATGTATAATATGTAACACCAAACTATGACTGTCATCATTTTATAGTGAGCTCCACCATACACACTGAGATTTGGAAGCAAGCAGAAAGCCAGTGGGAAGCTGAGACACCTGCGGTTTACATTGCAGGTGTGTATGTGCATGTTTGAGCTACAATTCAGTGCTCCTAAAATGACTAAAATGATCCTTCCTGGAAAAAGGCAGAGAAAATACATTTTTTTCTACTGATCAGTCTCTAAAATCTCCTTCCAGAGCTCATACATTTTTCATTTTTTGGAGCATGTACAGTATGGTAGGAAAAAAACTGTCACTGTAGAGGCTCTGTGTGTGTGTGTGTGTGTGTGTGTGTGTGTGTGTGTGTGAGACGGCTGCACATCAACAGCGGGAAACAGAAGGAGTCAGGACCAACAGCAGTGAGTGAGCATGGAAAAGAGGTGCGAGTGATGAGTAACAGAGGAGGAGGGGGAGGAGAGGAAAGGAGAGCAGGCACGGTGACAAAAAAAAAGAACAAAAACATTTATGGGCCCACGCACTGAGCCTCAGGGTGGGAAAAGGAAGAACTGCAACCATGTGTAGCAATGGGAAGAGAAACCTTATTCTGCCTCACTGTGGTAACTGCTGCTATGTTCAAACTGAACTAGGCACGATTTGGAGTAAAGAAATATCTGTGTGATTCATATAAATGAGAAGAAGTTCAAAAAAAGGGCTTAACTGAAGACAGAACAAAGAAGAAAGTGAATAGTTTGAGTGTAATGGGAAGTGAATGATTTACAGGATGCCAGCAGTAGTCCACGATTCCTGCTGAGTTTTAGATGCTTGTGAACAATGTGTAACCCTCAACAGCAGTTTTCAGTGCCCCCCCCCCTCCAAAAAAAACCCTCCACTCTATCTGATAAAAAATTACCCCTCTGCAAAAAGTGGCAATCCCTGACCCTGAGGTTCTTGCTTTTTCATTTTGTTTTCATCTCTGGGGTTGCAGTTCATTGTCGTGTTTCTGCACTGCACTTCCCACGGGTCACTTGTCAATCAAACAGTAAATGCAAAACACAGCATTTCCTCTGCGGTGTGGGGAAAAAAAGTGACCAGATAACAGGTGTAAAAGTAAATGCTTCCATGTACTGCATGCAAATTAATTTGTATTCTATGGCAGAGATTATTGCTTCATCACTTCCTGTTTTTAACCGAATTATAAACACAAACCGTTTTACATTGTTGTGGCTTCATAACTTTGACAGAGCACAAGAGACACACACTTAACACACAGAACTTTATATCATTCATTATATGTATACAAGCACATAAACCCTCACAAATCACCTCAATGAATGGATAGCCTAACTTGTATTTATAGTGGCGGGATTACAATGGTGTGTGAATGTCCTGTAAGGAGTCTGGAGATTATACAAGTCTCTTGTTCTGTGGTTTATGTTGTGTGTAAGTCTGTCCATGTGTGCCAAAGTGTGTATGTAAGTGCTGAGCATGTTGTGCTCTACAGCCCGGTCATCCTGTACAGGCACAGAGGGAGTAGTAAATAGTGAGAGTCCATGTGTGAGCGAGTGCTGGTGGATCTGGTTCTCCAGCACTACCTCACATCTGGATAACAGACCATGCTGGAAAGTGAACACACCAGTGCTCTCTCTCTCTCGCTCTTTGGGGACGCATTCCTTTAAACTGAACCCTGTCCAATCCCTGCTGATGCTAACACTTGTAGTTGTAGAGGCTTAGAGAGAGCCTAACTCATATTTTCCAGGGGACACAATCTCAGAAACAAATCAAAATCACAACCTTTCAGGGTCAAGCTCTTACTGTGCATTCACTTTCCCTTGTTTGGCTAACACTGGGTGTCTCTTTTCACCTCTGGCAAGCTCTAATGACTCTCATGCATATCTAATATGAGCCTTCCCTTTTCTGGTGAGCCACCTTCCTCAAGGTCCATTCAGTTTTGGTTAGATCACTGGAGTTCATTACAGTGTGGGGCAAATAATTCAGCCTGGAATAATGTATGGAGCAAATTATCATATATAAAATGACTCCCTGCCACATAAGCAACAGTAGAATGTCCTACCTGGAAGGTCACAGCCCAGTATCTCCACTCGCATCCCGATCCCCGCTGGAGACCACCTCTCTGGATACAGCCTGATGTATTGGGCCACTATCTCTTCAAAATGACGTAGCTCTGGGGTGTCGTAGTGTGTGTTCCCCTCAAAAATCTGTCCAAAATACACAAATACAAAAGCGCAGTGTCATCTTGACAGCTTGTCTGTAAGGGGAGGTTACTGAATTCTTTGCAAACACACAAACAAACACAACATTTTCCCATCTATCCTCCTCCCTCACCCACCTTGGGCAGGCTAATCTTGTTGTCCATGATGAAATTCCACTCTTTCCCATTCAGGCTGTATGCCACTTTGTACTTCCTGACAAATGCCCGGTTATCTGTGGTCGCCCCACTTCCTGCGTCTCCTCCCCTTGCTCCCTGGGTGATCACCCCGCGCACCGTCTTAGGCACACCTAGATCCACCTGCAGAGATTAAATTTATAAGAAATGCATGGTGATTAATGTACTTCACACAAAACAACACATTGTTATGTTTATGGCATGGCAATATGTATTCGTATTTAAAGGTACTACATGTTGCATGTATGTATAATCGTGACATTTTAAATATCAAGAAACATCCTGAACAAATGACAACATGACCAGACAGTTGCTTTTGTCTTGCATATTTAGCAGATAATATAAAATGCACTATAGGTTCCAATAGATACATTTTATTTAGCTATTTATTTTTACCCTCTTAGCTGTAAACTGTTACTCTACTTGGCACCCACCCAGGCTACTCTGCTATTAATCTTTTATACTCAAGTATACTATTATATTAATGCATGTAATTTAATTTTGAGTGATTCATTCATGTTAAAATACCACACATAATTAACAGATAGGAAAAAGGTACAATCTGCAAGGAGCAAACAAGCATTAACATCATGTGTTATTGTTGGTGCTTGCATGGTAATATAATCTGCAAACGTACAGTCAAATTGTTCAATAAATGCAAATAAAATCCCCTTATACCTGAAGCCACTCCTCTCCAGCCAGGGGCTGTGCAGGGGCGGGGAACCAGCCGGAGCGACTGGCCACCAGACGGGCGGTCCCAGGACTCCACACCATATCCCTGCTGGAGGAGGCTGAGATCTGGGCATCGGGCAACAGGCCGGACAGCAGGCCCTGCAGGTCAGAACATGGAGCATCTGGAGTGGAAGAGAAGCCAGAGATATAGTAATGTTAACCTTCACCTCGGGAGGGTTGATGGAGAAGTTTCAACGATGAGCTAACGTACACTCGTGCTGTTACACACATTCCCACTTGGGAGCTGTTAAGCTGCACCACAGGATTGCACTGCTGGCCACTAAGCATTAAGAGTTTAGACGGGAGCAAATAGGAGAGAGAGAGGTGGGCAGCTGAGGAGGGAAAAGAGATGTGTAGCGCAGCACAATTGCTTCATGTTGAATATGCAATTAGACTTCCATTAGTGAGATAAAAGCATATGTTAACTTTGCTGCTGAATGGGCACATGTCCCTGCTTGGCATCCATGCACTTCACATATCAATATGTTATTTCACTGTATTGTATCTTTGTAGTCATTACAATAGCTTGTGTGTTCACTGTGCTACACACATTTTATGTATATTCACTGACTGAGGGAAAATTACAAGTACACGTAAAAGCACTTGGAAATGAAACTCATTCAGATATGGATGGGTGAATAGCATTGAAAGTAACTTCCTTAGGGAGTGTGTGAGAGGGAGAAATGAGGATTAAGGGGATAAGAAAGGTATAATATGAGGAGTTGGGAGGCAGAGAAGTACAGAGTGGAAAAAAGCGAGAGAAAGATACTCAGAGCTGAAGATGACGGCTTGGGGAACCTGGGAGGAGAGCAAGATGTGGAGATGAGACTCCTACAGAGACAAACAGTGGGAGAGGGAAGGATAGAGGTAGGATGAGCGGGAGACTAGGGGTGGTAGGTGTGGGTGGTGAGAGGTGGGGAGAGCTTGAGAGACATGGAGGAAGAGAGAAAGGGCAGGAGGAAGGGAGATGGGGAGATGTTAGTTGTGCTGACGGTTTAAGAGAACACAGATCAAAGTTTCATGCTGTTATGTCACTGCAAAAGCAGGAGATGTAAATAATAAATAAAAGGCACCGGAAGTGTATATGTGTGTGTCTGTGTACATTTCTAAGTGTGTGCCTGCTTTTGAGGTCATCTGCTATATTTAGAAACTGCATGTGTGTGTGTGGATGTATCTGTACTGTAAGAGCTAATAGTTATTTCAATAGCAGCTGTTGAGGCTGAAGCGAATCACAGTTTCTGATGTAAGAGCGAACGGGGAGCCATGAATGATTGATCGGTACTCATTTCTCCACATAGAGGAGCTCACAGAGCAAAGAGGATGCATCAAAAAAAGAAGAAGTATCTAAAACCATGAGAGGAAAAAAGAGGCGGCGTCGGGGGAGACAGAGAGAGCGAGCAGGGAGAAGAAGTGGGAGAGCGTCAAGACAGGGAAGTGACACTGGTGGTGCCTCTGGAAGGAAGAACAGAGTAAAAGTTTCCTCTAATTAGCCTGAGGCTTGCTATGTTTAAAAGATAGCAGTGTGGGAGAGAGACTAAATACAATATATACAATTCATGTGTGAGTGAGCGTGTCAGTGAGTTTATGTGTTCCTTGTATTTATGGTTTAGGAGGTTATTTTTTGCTGATGTTCAGATGTCTTTAAAGTTGATCTTTGTTTAAAAGAATTATATTTAGGTTGTTTTACATTGCAAGCCAAAAGGCTGCTCACCACAACACTGCTGGTTTGAATCCCAAAATCACCAAAGAGGACAAAAGAGTGAACAAATAACTTTCTCCTCTCCCTCATCGCTTCTGTAGAATTGCATTTGAACAAGAACCTGAGCTCTAAAGTTGTTTATGTTCAGTCAAACTGTACGATGATACCAGCAACTTTCTTAGGCAACATAAAAAGAGGTCAGACAGATCTAACCTCACGATACACACACACGCCCACGCACCTGTAATCTGGCATCCATAGAGCTCAAAGCGCAGGGCAATGCCGTTCCTCCAGGTCTGTGGTCGGATACGAACAAACCGGGCCAAAACTGGCTGCGGGACCCGGTTCAGAACCACCTCAGCTGGGTCAGTGTTGGCGTGGAAAATCTAGGATAACAAAGACAAAAAAAAAGACAAACAAAGGTTGTTATTATCAGAAGGAGACATGCTGGTATCTGTTCTAGGGCTCTCTTATCTCTCTCTTTCTCTCACACATACACACACTGTATCTCTTACTCTACACTCATCCACACTGCACGGTTTCGCTTGGCTTCACACACACACACACACACACACACACACACACACACACACACACACACACACACACACACACACACACACACACACACACACACACACAGAGTGGCAGGCTGGACAAAGCAGATACAACCCAAACACGGATCCAATGTCACCAGCCCAGCTGTCGATGTGTTTTGGGGTCAAAGGTTCGGGTGCTGGGAGGCTGGGAAAGCCCGACGACGGATGAGGGTATCTCTCTCTCTCTCCTCCATACTCTGACACACACACACACACACACACACAAACACACATACGATGCTCACTCAACTGCCATACACCGCTATGCTGGTGGCCGTGGAGAGCTGTGGGAGACATGACCTGACACAACCAAACATGATTGGCCGTCAGACACAGGAAGTCTCTCCAGGTGGGCAGGATGTGAGTGAAATTAACTTCCTGAGGTGTCCAGCCCAAAGCATCAACATTCTCTATGAACACACCCTTCCTTCCATTTGTTCTTAAGCAGCGGGGTGGGACAGTAGGGGTTGGAGGGCAAACGTAACCAGGGTGGTCAAGTTACGTCCTGTTTTGGGCAGAAAAGCGTCCTGTGATGCTTGAGGGCGTAGGGTGGGAACATTCAAGGATGGACATGTCTATTTTGTTGTTAATTCAGTGTTGTTTTGTGAAGCTTGCTATCTGCAGAACGGTCATAGAGTCCAAAATAGATTTCCCTTTGTGGACAATAAAAGTACTTCTTATCTTATGTTACATGAGTCTTTCCTTCTTTCCTTTTTGTTGCAAACAAGTTTCCCCAGTCCTTGACTCCCCGTTTGTATTTATAATTCTAATTCCAATTGTAAATAATTACAAACGGGGAGTTTACAAACTAACCCCAGCACTCTCTGTCTGTCGTTCTCAATGAAGGTTTTTCTCCTTAAATTTCTTCTTCAAAACCCTACAGTTCATATCACTGCACACTTCCTCTCTCGCCCCTATTCCCCTTGTTGGTGGCTACAAACTAAAACCACACACACAAAAGACACAGGAAACCACAGGAACCCACACACAACAGCACACGTACACGTGCACGCTACACTCTCAGATAAGCAGAGGGACTAACCGACTGAGTGCCTGTTAAGTGTCATTCACTCCATCTGTCTTTGGTTGATCGGGCCGACTGATAGAAGAGGCGCTGTTGACCGACAAATATGAGCAAAACCACACTGACTTACATCACGGCCACTACACAAAATAGAAAGACGGAAAATGCTACAAGCAGCTGAATTAAAGATTAAAGACATAATTTCTAAAAAAAAAAAAAAAAAAAGTCCGTACACGATTTTTCCTATACTCTAATGTAAGAACAGGATGATCAAACCTCAGCACGCTCCCACAGTCATAAAAAAAATTGATTCCCTTTTTAATAATGTTTTTCATTATAAGTGATAAACAGCCTGGTTTCTGTTATAGTTAAAATATTATTCTGCCATATTGGTGTAAAGTGACCCATTTGTAAAATCCCCTATCTGACACATGCCTGAAAAAATGATATGATATTCCAGAAATTCCATAACCAGTGGGAATATGAGTGATATGACTTCAAAATCCTACTCGAGGGGTTTTATTTGATTTTGGGCATGGCCTGATTTAATCAAGTGGAGCTGACACTGGTAATACAAAGCAGTGTGAGTGTTTGAACAGATAAGCAGGTCTATCTCCGCTGTATCTGCTGCTGGTTTGAGGAATAGACAGCCGTTATGTTTACCTAAGAGGCCAAACAGTGGATGCGGGCTCTTATGGGGGTTATGTAAACACCCACGCATGCTCACACAAAGACAAGATGCCTCACATCCAACTGATCCATCTTTACCGCTCCCAGATATTCTTTCTGCGAAACAAAGAGCAATGGGGAGGAAAGACAGAGAGGACAGGAAAAACAGAAAATGACTGCAGGGAGAAAGAGTCCTCAGAAGGATAGTTAAAAACAGATGAAGAGAGGGGTGGAGGCGGGAGGGAGTGAGAGAGGAGAAGAGATGAAAAGGTTGAATGGAGGGCAGCAGATATAACTGAATGAGGAATATGAATATGAGGAATGTGGAAGAGGAGGCAGGGAGTGGTGGCAAGCAGGAAGGAAAGAACAACGAACAGATTCATCACTGAAGCAGGAAATACTTGATACTTGAAGGAATTGCTTTCACTATTTAAAGTAAAGTGTAAACACAATTCAATTTGCTTTATCAATAAAGCAATGTCACCGCGTGTAAGCATGACATTATAAGGCCCCAAAACAGTTTAGTTTCAAAAGTGGAAAGTTCAGAAACGCCTGTAAACTATTTGTCCACTACAGCTTCCCAGAAATGTCTTCAATCGTACGAGATGTCCGCCACGACTAAAAGGCCATTAGCTGGTGCATTACAATACTGCCGGCTGCTTCTCTTTGTTCTCATCTTCAGATAAAAGCAGAGAACACGGCCAACATTACTGACACAAAAAGAACAATTTGTTCAATAAGAACCAGCTCTCCAGAGGCCCTTTCAATTTTTCTTTTGGATGTAAGAGGAGAGAGAACAAACCTAGACAAGAGAAAGAGAAGGAACAGAGACAATGAGAAGCTGTCAGTCAGCTCTCAGCTTCTTCTGTCTCCTCCATTTCCTCCCATCTATTGTCAGGGTACCTGAAAGGTCACTCATTTGATCCCTGGCCCATTACTTCCAAGGTTAAAGGTCAACGGCCTTAGGAAGCATATGGTTGGTCATTGACCATCTTGTTGATAACGTGGGGCACTTTTTGACTAAGAATGACCACCGGGCATGAAGTGAAATGTATGTTCTTACTGTAGACGGGCAAGGCTACCAGTTTGTTGTCCAGGCCACCCCTGTATTCTGCCTGACGACAGGCGTGTTTTTTTTTTTTGCTTGGGTATGTCTGAGTGAGCCCGGCCCCTCACGCGACATGCAGGCAAGGTAAGCTGAATAATTAACGTTGTCATGTTGTGTCTCCTAGTGTGGAGAGTCATGAAAATATAACGAAGTCGTGCTCGTGGTCTAAAGCCCCCCCTTACACACACACACACACACACACACAACACACACACACACACACATACACACACACAGGCAGCAGCATGTGATCGCCAGACTCGTTTGTGTGGACATTGGCGGGACAGAGGCACTGTGGGTATTTAACTATTGATGACATCTCCGGAGAACGAGGTCACTGTGTAAGGTGTGCGTGCGTGTGTTATAGTAAACAGCCTCTCTAAAGATCTAACCTCTGGACCAGCAAGTAGTGTGAAAAGAAGCTAGTGTTCATCCTAAACAGACAGAAGAACATTTGTTCTCTGGAAAATGAGGCGTGGATAGATGTATACATCAGAGCTTGATTCATTTCCCATCTCTCTCTTTTCGCTCTCCATTCTGTGTTTTTGGCACATGTATCGTTCCTCTGCCAGTGTTTTCCTTCACGCTGATGGCACCACAGGGAGATGTGGCGAGCTCTGCGCAAGACATTATACATTTACCGGCCGGTTTCTCATCCGCGTGTTGTTCCCTCGATCCCACTCTCTTTCTCTGTCCATTACACTCATCATCCCTGTCTTCTTGCTCTAGTTATTCCCTCTGTCTCTTTCTCTGCTCCAGACCTTCTCTCCCTGCCTTTTTCTCAGTATGAAGATGTTGACAGTAGGAACTGGTTCCAGCTGGCCGCTCTCCACTACTGGCCCTAAGAGGGGCTAGCGGTATGTGTGTGTGTTCAGAGGTTGAAGCAGTGATCCTTAGGAATTGTCTTACACCACTTATGTCGATGACTCCCACTTTGTACCAATGTTAGCAGCTGTGTGTGTGTGAAGCTTTACCTTTGTGACCACATGCAGAATTACACTGATATTATTTATTAGCTCTGAGAATGAGACAAAGCTAGTGTGTGTCTATATAAGGGTGTGTGACACATTGTGATGGGGGAGCAGGCTGTTATGCTGAGTGGGCTGTTTTTTTCCTCTCCCATGTTACTGTGTGTGTGTGTGTGTGTGTGTGTGTGTGTGTGTGTGTGCGTGATTTTCTGTAACACAATGCTTGTTTGTCAGTGGGGCTGATGGGATTTTCCTCACAGATTGATGACAGTGTGTTTCTTTAATGTTAATTTGTTTGGGTGTGTCTATGTTACCCCTACAAGACAATAAGTGTGTGTTTGTATCTATGTGCATGTGTGTGTGTGTGTGTGTGTGTAAAGATGAGAAATAGAGAAATATGCAATTCCTAAGTGTGCTAGCATCTAATCAAGTAATGATGTGCATATGTGAGTAGTGTGATTTAGAATTAACAAGTCGCATGGGTGTCAAACTGAAAATGTGTTGGCATGCACACACAGACACACATGCACAAAGCCTGTTTGCTGGTGTGACTGAGGTGATAGCAATCTGCAGAGCTGGTGTTTTTCTTTGCTTCTTTCATTTCTTAATAAAAAAGTGCTATTTCCCACAATTTTTCCCGCTCTCTTTCTCTCTGCCTTTCTTTCCATCTAATAATCTTTATTGGCATTAAATCCTTCGGTCTTTGTTAACACAGCAAATAAGGACACAAATCTTGACAATAAATGGCAGCGCTCTCTCCCACTAACAAACACAGTGAGGTACTGCCAAGCCAATCCTTTTATTCATGGGTGATTCATATCTGATACACAAGACACACTCATGGCTCAACCTTCCACAAACACAGTCTTATTGTACACTACCGACACATGCGCACGCACTTTTGCAAAGCCACATTAGCTTGAAGCTCACTGTTAAATGACAATTAAAAGAACCAAATCCCAGTCATTACAGGACCCCCTGACGAGATTTGAGCTTCAACCACTTAAGGGCTCTTTGGGGGGCTTAGGACGTTCTAACTGGGAGTTTGTACGACATGACTGGTGGATTAGCAGTCACGGAAGATTCAACTGCAGCCCACGGGGACCACAGGAGAACCTGAGTGACGGGTAGAGTGAAGGGTACAGTGATTTTCCAGAATTATAAAGTCAGGCCTGAGATCATGACCGCAAAATGTACTTCAGTGTGCCATTTGTCAAAAGCATTACTCCTGAATCCCATCCATCCATCACTGTATGTGTTTGGCAAAAATACAAAGAGAAAGTTTTATCCAACGTAATCTGAGAAGCCTTGCCCCTCTATTATACATCAGACAATGTGAATGTACAATAAATCCTTGTGGATTTTAAGCATAATCTGAAAGCCCACATAAAAATCACACATAAAAGTACATGTCCTTACTGTCATCTTCTTCCACGATCATCAAAAACAGATGATATACTTAATCATGTCTACATACATTAAATATAATGTAAGGTTCATTTGTGGTAACAGGCTTTATTTACTGGTTTCAACTTTGTTTTGAGGAATAATCACAAACTCTTTGGTTGGCTTCAGTTAAGACCGAGTCGTATTTGTGGACTTGGATTCACTGTTAAAAGTCTAAATGTTCCACTCTCACTACAGCCTTGTTGTCTTTAGAAGCCATACTATTTCACAAATCTGCTATCTTTTATTGATATTTCATTTTCGTGCTGGACTTGGTGCATTGTAAAAGCTGAAACCATAACCAATTTTAAAATGTTCAAAGTGACCACTCATACGGCTGCATCTCTCCTAAATGCATGTCGATGCATCTGTCTAAGCCCATGTCTGAAAAGTGTCTGAACAGTTTTTCTGCTCAGACAGATTAGTGGACTCAGATTACACGGTACAGACAGACAGGCACACATCATATACGTTTGCTCACATATCCCCAGACAGAGAGATCAGCCAGAGGTTATTTAAAGGGGGGGTTGAGGAGTTTGCACGTGTGTGTATGTGGAAGGAGCGGGGGGCATCTGGGGGGTTCAAATAAATTGCACAGATGTTGATTTTTTAAGTCAAATCCGCGTTTCGCTCAATAATCTCCACATCAAACACCCCCCACTGGCCCCACCCAAACCAATCACTGGCACGCACAGAAGGGGGGCCCCAGTCCATGTGGGTTAGTGTGTTTGGATTAACTCTTGCCGCTCTCTATGCTACTGCTTGAAATCCGCAGTGACCTTAACCCATATATAAGGGACAGAGTTCAAATCTCGTGGAGACGGGCTTACTGTAGGGCACCATGACAACAACAACCTGCACTGTATGTACAGTACATTCATATACACCCCCACCTTACACACAAAGATGGATGCGATGAGGCTCGATCGAAGCACTAAGCACCACCACTTTGGGAAAATAATGCTGCGATGTACCTCGTAAACGTGCCCAGTCCACACCTGGTGCAAGGCGTGGGTTTATGTGTGTGCATTGGTGTGAGAGAGATGATGAATAGCAAGCCAAGATAAGGGCACACAGAGGACTCCATTGTTCTTGTTTGTCAGTTCCCCATCCTCTCTCTATCTCTATCTCTTCCTCCCTCCCATTCCCTCTTTCTCTACCCCATGACTGGGGTCACGACTCAGGTTCATAAACAGTCGTGGAACGACTACTTCAGGAATGCTGCATCTATTGATATGGCAGTTAGACACACACAACAGCCTCTGTTGTTGTTAAAGATACCATGGTAGTATAAAGGTTAGAGAAAGGGGGGCCTTGTACTGCAAGTTCATCTTCTGGTTTAGGTTTCTACTCCTAAAGGCTCTATTTCTCTCACTTTGTCTCTGTGTATAGTGTATTAATGTTAATGTGTGCCACTTACAGGGACTAGTTAGATCAGTTTCTGACTACACTACGTGTTTTAATGTACACTATGTACATGAATGTGTGTGCATATAAAAGTCTACCTTGTGATTCTTGCCATGCCGGTAGACCATCCAGTCCTCGCCATTGGTGCTGACCTCCAGTTTGAAGGTGGTGACATAGTAGGACTTCTGCGTCTCCTTGGAAATTGCCCCCTGTGTGGCGATGCCAGTCAAAACCTTCAGGAAGTGAAGGTCAACCTGAAAGAAGGAGAAAAAAAGAAATCATTCAAAACTAGGATCAGACTAGAATAGAGTAAGAGAATTAGGATTTGTGGTGCTCAGAGCTGATTTAGATAACAGAGACAGACCAGCTGCTATGTTTATCTGTCACAAAGACAGCAGGGGATGGACACCAACTGTGGCCTACTGCTGAGGCAGCTTAGGTGGTGTGTGTGTGTGTATCTCTGCATTGTCGTGTGAGAGTGTGTGAGGGGAGGAAGGCTGGAGGCAAAGATCAATGGCGTAGTGTTCGGATGCATTCCTGAAGAGCACCGTCATCAATCACGGGCTTCTTGCCGCTCTCCTCTTTACTCGTGTGTGTCTACGCATACATACACATGGGCCAGTGTGTGTTTGAGACAGGAAAGATTGAGAGCGCAGAAGCACTTCCTTATCATCAGTTCACAGTTCCTTCATTTCCCTTCTGTGTGTGTGTGTGTGTGTGTGTGTCCTGCTGTACGTCCTCACTGTATACGAGATGCCCGCTGCATCTTCTCCTCTATACTAGTATCACCGTCTACGTTTATTTTCCTCAGCGAGTGAAAGAAAGGCACTTTAAAAGATTTTGATCTTAAAAATGCCTATTTTCTATTGCCAATTTCTACGTCACACGGTGATGGAATCTTCTGTATTTAAAGGCCATAAAGCTACTTTGTTACTGCTCTGAACACCTGAGGCCAAGAAAAGGAAACATGTGATCTCTGAGAAATGCAGGAGGTGTTGTTTGATACAAAAAAGATTGTGTAGATGAACATCTTATAACCTGACCTGTATATACTCTCTGTTGCTGTCCTCCGAAGGCGTCCAGGCGTTGTCATCGTTGTTGAGGCGGGCCTGGCGTGGCAACCAGCGGTTGTCGTAGAACGATGTTGAAGCGGTGATCTGATCGTCGCTGATCTTCCCCGACTCCATACCGAGCGCCATACTACAGTGGAACGCTGTTTGGAGAATGGGACGGGAAGAGGAGTTAGATGGAGAAAGCGTTAACTGTGTTGATGTGGCCTTACAGAGGAGATGGAAAATGAGATGGAAGAAAGGTAGAGGGAAAAGAGGAAGGAGGAAAAGTAGAGGAACATTTAAGCTGGGTATTATAGAGTTTGAAGACAGAGACGAAAATGTAAATTCAGACAGAGAAAGGGCAAAGGGAGACAGAAAGCAGCCCAACAGGTGAGCAGAGGTAAATTGAGGTGAAGTTAATTTATATTCTAAAAGAAAATAGTATGAGTCTGCTTCTGAGAAATCATGCTCTCTTAGGAGAGAGCAAAATAGGCTGAGAGGGGCAAGAGAGAGTTTCAAGATTGAAATAGCATTAAAGCAGGCAAAGCAGAAACGATCAAGAGGGTAAGAGGAGAGAAAGATGAAGAAAGAAAGACGAGTGTCAGCAGAGATGAAACTGTTGAAAGAGTGAAAATAGAGGTGGGAATAAAAACAGGCAAACAAACCTACACGGAGAATTTGCACACACAAACACACACTCGCTAAAAGTTATCTCGCACTCACAGTCGCTGACTTCTTTGTGTGTCATGTTGTATCGGGCAGAGAAGCCGTCTTTGGCCACGGCCATGTCGGTGTGGAAGGAGAGGGACAGCAGGCCGGAAGACGACTGGATCTCTGGAGGGATCTTTGTCCCACAGTACCGGCCGATCAGTGGAGCCACTGCAGACACATACACATAAATCAAGCATTTGTGTTATGCTGGTCAATACTTTAAATAGTTTAATTTTTAAGTATCTTTCAGGGTGTTATCGCAATAAAATCCATTTGAAACAAACAGGAAAGCGGCTGTGCTTTTCTTTAAAATAAACAGTTGTATTTGATGGCAGTTACTTTTACTATATAATGGTTTTTGGTACAAGCAAAAACGTGAAGTACTTTGTCTTGCAGCATCTGCAAAGACAGGTTTTGAGTGGCCACGCTGCTTCAGTAAGTGTTGTCTAATGAGTCGCAGCATGCCCCCCCTCTCCCATCTTTCTTCCTCCCATCCTTCCTCTCTCTCCTTTTTCTCTCCTGTCCATCCCTCCATCTGCCATGTGTGTCTCAGCCAGGGCCCAGCAGGGGGATTGGAATCCCTGCCTTAATGCAAACTGCACTGGGATCAGCTGCACACACACACGCACACGCGCACACAACACACACACACACACACACACACACACACACACACACACACACACACACACACACACACACACACACACACACACACACACACACACACCAGCAAGTATTACAAGAGTAGCTCCCTCACCAGACACCAAATTCTTCACCCTTCCGTCTTGTCTCCCATTCCTCTTTCATGCCTGAGGACTCCACGCACTGGAACTGGGTTACACTTTAATTTCCTCCTAATTCTCAACTTTAAATGGTATAAATTGTTTTCAGCTATCAAAGCTCCCAAATTCAAGGCTATAATTGGAATTTTAAATCCACTTGGATCCCTTTTTAGCAACTGAAAATAGAATAATTAGAGCAAATCCTCAGTTCTCTGCTTCATATTTCAAAAACAGGGAGCGAAAGAGACAAAACGAAAGTCAGTAGGAGAGAGGTGGCAAGTGAACCACTCACCACTGGTATGGGGTTTTCATCACTACAGTAACTAACATTACCCTCTGGCGGTCACTATCAAAGCCCTTGATAACATCCTCAAATGTTTTTTCCTCGCCACTTCCTGATCTTGGCTGATAGGCTACTTTCGCAAACACTCAGCACCTCCTATTGGATACAAACAGATACTCATCGTGGCCGTCACTTTTACTTGCCCGGGCGGAGGAAGGAAGCGCTAGTTGATAAGGAGGGAGGACAGGGAGGATAGGAAGGGGGTGATGAAGGGTGTTATTATGGAGTGGGAAGAGGGGCATGGGAAAGGGCTGCTCCTTAGGGGTGTCGAGGCACTTACAGCTCCCCGTGCGAAATAATGTTTCCTCTATGTAATGTGAAGGAATGTAAGGCAAGGCAGCTTACATCAAAGAAAGCGATGGCTGGTCAGGAAATTGAAGACTGGTATGTAAATTTCTGTGAGAATGTGGGGGATTGCAAGAGTCTGTGTGAGTTCTGAACCTGGATATGGACACAACGTGTGTGTGTGTGTGTGTGTGTGTGTTCTTCCCAGAAACATCGATTTTCTAAGCATGTGGGTTTCCATGCACCTTATTTAAGTGAGTGTGTAAGGATTCTATCCAATGTATGTATGCTTGTGTCAAGGTGAGTAATTTCAACCTCAGCATGTGTGTCATTCGTGTGTGTGTGTGTGTGTGTGTGTGTGCCCTCACCTTGCGGCAGCCCGTCCCACACGTCCAACCAGTCGTACTTGCAGTCGCCCTCTCCCACCAGCAGGGGATCATTCTCGAGGTCAAAGGTCAGGAACGTGAGTGTGATGTCCATGTGGGGCGGGGCAATGATCATGTAAGAGCACTCCAGATTATGTGGGTATTTATCCGGGAACCCCGGGGAGTCGATCATGCCGGAGGGACTGGTGAAATTGCGGAAGCAGAATTCCGACCCTGTGCGGATACAAGGATAAGAGGATATTTAGAAAGGAATAAGCAATCGGTCATATTAGGAGAAGATAGAGGAGTAGGCAATCGATCACACGGGGATATCTCATCTGACTTGCAGAGGGTGTTTCAGAGAGTCGTTCATCACTGACAACATGCTGGAATGTACAGTAGCTGTGGCGGCGAGGCGCACAAACACACACGGTTCATAATCACCGATGGAGGAGAAAATACACGTGAGCAAATGCTCAAGTGGGCGTGCCTAACGCTGCAGCGCACCATGCGAGCAAGACTAATAGCTCTTTCTGTCAGCTGAATCCCTTCCATCATAGCGCCCCAACCCACCAATCAGACATCGACCATTTTTAAGTCAAAGCAAAAATATTTACAACCACTTCTGTGCTCAAAAACAATAAAGATGTGACAAATGTGTCCAATAATCAATTTCAGAAAAGTAGTAAAATTATATTGTGGCTTTATTGTGCCCCGGTAAAGACCCCATCTTTAATGTTTGAGGTTTCATAATATGTCATATGGATATTATACACACTTATGCAGGGACAAAGAGGGGAGTAGATTGACCCTGCTTTATTTTATACTTTCCAAACAAATATTGTTTGGAATGTATAAAATGTTGTTTTTTGCACTTCCTCTGTCTGTGTGTGTATCTCTCTCTCTCACACACACACTCTCCTACACACACCACAAACGTTGTGTAATGGTTCTAAGTGGGCCCTTTGCGGCGGCTCCTCATTAGCCATGCAGATTTATGCGCCCTGGGCGGCTCACCTTGAGCGGCGGCAGCTGTGTGGCTCAGATCATCTACCCATCAGCCCCTGCTCCGCGGCCCACTGGGGAGCCTGAGTCACGGCCGAGTGTTTATGGACCGGCACATCAATGAGGAGAAAGAGCTGACAGTCCAGCACATGCACAGAATAGACTGGGGACACACACACAGTCTCATTCACAAACCCTGGCTATTTCTCAGTCTGTTCATTCGCCTCCTCCTCGAACATTTCTATTTTTGTATGTAGGCTTTCTGTGTCTCTCTCTATCTTTATCTTTATTTCCTGACGTGATAATGTTGTTAAGAGACTGTGGGATTTTCATTAGGTCTTTGTTTAACTGCACATGTCAGAAATGCCTGCGGTTGTGGCCTTTCTAAACCAACTGATGGCACTTAACTTACTGCTCTCCTTGTGGGTATTTATAAGTGCACTTGCAGTGGACGTTGGTTTTTTCCAGCTTCTCTCAAGTTACTTGTCCAAGGCTACAAGGCTAACACATTTCACATTTTGCTTTGGCAATGCCTACACATAACATAAGGAAAAGAATCTGTCTGCTCTTGCAGTATTTTCCCACCATTGAGTGTGTTAGAAAGCAGATAGGGAAGTCAGCTTGAAGAGACTCAGGGGAGAAGCTTCTGGTAGATTTCAAACCCGGGGAACGTGGGGCTTCTGTCTCAGAGAACTGCCAGGTTGGTTTGATAACCAGATACATATTCATAAAAACAGTGTTCAGGAGCACAGACATGTTAACAGAACATTCCTTCTGCAGCATTCCTTCAAGGCACCAGTCCTTATTATCAGGCAGCCCCATAAAAGCAGAGAGGTCGACTGGCTGCTCTGGCCCTCCCCTGTCTACACTTGGTTAATGGCAGAGAACTGACCCCAATCAGCACGGAGAGAGAGGGAAAAAACTCAGGGGACTTACACTGTCTGTGTCTCTCTCGCTTTGTTTTTCCTGTTTTCTAGCAGTCTGTTTTTTTCTTGCCTTTTCCTATTTTTTCCCACTTTGTTTTGATGCCAATTACCTTCAGTGTTTTCACTTCTTGACTCATGTATATATTAATGTATTTACAACGTCTATGTCTGTATCTGTCTGTCTATCAATCTATTTTGCATAGATGTGCGTATGTTGTACAGAAGATGTTGACACAAAAGAATAAATCTTCCCACCCATGTTAAAAGCAGCCCTCAACCTCTTGTGTCGACTCCCACACACACGGCAACATCAAAACACCAGTGTATCATCTGCCTTAATGCCAGGAGCTGCCTACACAAACACGCACGCGAGCACACATGCACATGCACATGCACACAAACACCCAGAAGCAGGCATTTTGAAATATGACGGTAATTTACTGCTAGCTACCGGCGATATCTCCCTATCCCCTCAACTACTGACCTCACCTCTCTCTGTTAAATGCGTTTTTATGTGTGTTTGCATGTCTTGGGCTACTGTGCATGAGCGAACATCATAAACTGGAGGAAACACAAATGCTATGAATCCATTTAAGCAGGAAGACACATGTGACTGTAATATGCTTATAATGAAACAGTAAATGAACTATGCAGTATGCATGAGCCACACGTCATGTGAGTGTCTTTGCATGAGTCTTCAGTTGTGAGATGTCTTTTTTGTGTATGCCTTTTATTAAGCTCCTCAAATGTGTATCTTTTGCTGCTGGCATGTTTGCCTCTCTGTTTGAGTATGTCTGTGTCAGAAAGTGTGTGTGACAGCTTCACAGTATGTGTGAGACCCAGTAACACACTGGCCTTGTTTCTTACTGGGTCACAGTGCAGCAGTCTGGAGTCCTACTGCCGAAAACTTCAATCTGAGCACAGCTTGACTCCATCGCCTCCAAACACACCACTCTCTTTTTAGACTGTGTGTTTTACACTCGGTGTGCACGAAATAGTCGCCCCTCGCTGCCGCGTGCCAACGCTGTTTGCATGCATGTGTTCATATATTTACGTGTGCATGTGCACCGTTCGCAACGTTTGCGTATGCATGAGTACCTTCTCTTTCTGTTAGCGCACATTAGTTCACAGTATATGAACATGCCAAAAACAAGTTCCCCTTTCTACCTCCCTCCGTCACCCCTCGGCCAATGTCTTACACTCACACACACACAAATAAAGTGTGCACACACACTCACACATGCTTGCCCTGCGCAGACCCCCAGTTGGTGCTTGCATCGCACCATGAGCTGCCATTTGGCAAGAGCCGTTTGCTGGCAAAGAGGGGGAGGTCATGTATGTGAGTGTGACGCAGGGGGGCGAGAGGGTGAGTTGCTGGGTAGAAACCACTCGACTCTTGCACATGAGTGCCTGATGTAGTAGCAGCTCCACATGTTGTGTCAGGGCAACCCCCTTCCCTCCTCCTCCTCAACCTCTCCTCTTCTCTCCTCCGTTCCTTCTTCCCTTTCTTCTCAGCAGCGACACGCAGAGTCTGTGTTCATTCACTCTTTAAACTCTGTCTCGTCTGGCGTCGTTTTGCTCCTCCTGTCCTCGGCACGCAACTCTCGCTGAGGGCTCACCTTTGCGTTTGCGAGTGTCTGCTGCACATCAAAACCACCTCCCCTTCCGCTGTCTACCTGCCTGTCTCCACCTGACATACATCTACTCCTCGTGCACAGACACACACAGATCTCTCATGTAACGCTGCATGAGCTGACTTCATGATTTCATTGAAGAAAATATCTCCCGAGGCATCTGAGCAGGGCTGAATGTGCGTGTGTGAATGTCTGGCGGAAGGGGTGTGTAAAGGGGTGGTGGGGGGGAAAACCCACAATAACAACAACAATAACAACATCACGAACAAGAAGAAGACCCGAGAAAAGAAAAACAACATTCTTGGTGTGCCACGGCTCGATACTTTTATAGACCCACAGAGACGCTCTACGCTAGTCTGAAGCAGCTTTATATAGAGAGGAATGCTCCTTCTAAGTCACGTCTCACATTGATGCCTCTGCTTTGCATTGTGGAATGGAATGTCATCATCAGGTTTTATTGAGCACGCCAAAAAAAAACGCAAATGGCAAAAGCCCCCTGCGGTTTGTGATCAACGTGTTTGTGCAGCTCTTGATTTCCTGAGTCTTATTCATGCAGTTGCTGATAATGCCTTATTATTTCATTTTGGAACACGCTCTCGTCATCGCTGATCAGTTTTGCGCTCATCCAGTTTATTTATTCATGAATTTAATTTACCTTTGCCAGTTAATTACTTGAGTGTAATTCCAGCGTTGGGAGGAATCGGGTGTTTCAGGAAAAAACACTACGTGGCAATCAGCCATACAGTAACAGCCATCACTGACTCAAAGGTCGGCATCCAATCAACATGATAGCATCAGAAATACACACAGGGCCAATGTTATGGCTGGCTCTGGGGCGCTGGGTTGCCTTAGGCTGCGCTCCCGCTGTGACCCCACAGATGCCATGGCAGCGGTCACGGAGGGGACCTAACGCCCTGGGGTGCTCTCGCACTGTCTTAAATCGGGATTGGCTGCAACGTTATTTGCCCCCGCCGCTCTAGTGGTGGGCTTTGGGGAACTGGCAAAAAGGGGGCTTTGCTGGCAAGTCTTCCCCCTGTAGCCGTGGTAACAGCGTCAGTGGCACGTGACTGTGTGTAAGGGATGTGTGAGGGATGGTTGGGGGCATGGGGGGGTAGTCGGGCTGAATAAAGGGTTATGCACACATGAGTAGAAGCAAAGTAGGCCACAACAATAATGTGGAGGAGGGGAGTCGTGCACTTTCACTGTAATGCAGGATTAAGGCGTACGTGTACTGTATGTGTGTGTGTATGTCTGTGTGTGTGAGAGAGGGGGAGGATGGGGAGGTAGGTGGAAGGATGTTGTTTGGGGGGCGAACGCTCACCCTTGCTTCCCTCAGGAGGTGAAATAAAGAGTGAAGGGGTATCAGGATGGATGTAGAGTCAAAGGTCGACTTCTGCGCCTCTTTGCTGGAAATAATTAGCTTTCACTGCACTGTACCCCATTACACACACACACACGCGCGCATGCATGCACGCACGCACACATGCACACACAAACAGATTGCTTGTCCAATTTAAAACCCCCTAGAGATGTTACAGTCATCGCTTATGTAATAGGGTTGAATGAACAAAACAAAAACAAGACGCAGTATCACTGGTTCATACTTCAGAAAACAGGCCAAGATATGTATCCTTCTGTCGCTTTCTCTCTGTCTCTCTCTCACACACACACACACACTGCCAAAACCAGACACACACTGTCTGACTTTTAGACACTGTTTGGTGGGGTCAGTCTGGACTGTAAGCTGTACTGTCTGTTTAAGATGGGAAGGAAGCTGACCAAACACACACACACACACACACACTCCAACTTGTGTATTGAGATTTAAATCTCTTCTAGGACGCACCCTTTAAAAACACATACTCACCCATAAACACACAACCACTCATACACAGACCCACACACTGTACCAAAAATATTCTCCTCCAGTGCAATCTAGAATTATGTCACAGCTTTGATTCTGATTTTAAAAGTAGCTAAAGCTACAGCAGAAGTAATAGTACTGTCGCCTAAAGCTGTTTAGTAATTACAAAAAAGCAACTAAAATCCATTAACTGGGGTAAAAGTAGTGGTAGTGCAATTACTTCCACTCTGGTAAATAAACACATCTCAGCCGAGATCGCTGCATTCCTGTCAAGTTGTAAGCTGTGTTTAGTAGAAACCTATGGCCCAGGCCTGCCACGGTAAGACAAATAGCGATGATGAGAGAGCGTGCAGGCGCTGGAAATGCCATAATTAACACATGGCCTCAATCACGCATCCTGAATACATTTTTACTCTCTGACTCACTCCTCCTTTGTCGGTCTGTCTCCCTTCACCCCAATCATTTTCCCATCGTGCCAGTCTTTGTCTGCCTATCTCTCTACCTCTCTCTCTCACACACACAAACAAACACACACGTGCATCTATCATTCCACCTACACATACATACAGACAGACAGAATCTCACACAACAAGCTGAGAGGAACCACCCACACATGCAGCGAGCAGACACCTACATGTGCTCACACAGTGACACAATCTCTTATACCCCCTGAATTTATACCGGGATCTTGTTAAAGCCATGGCAACCGCATCCCCCTTCCACCAGCCTTCAATCTGTGTGTGTGTGAAACAGATGCAATCTACACTATTACATTGTCGGGGTTGGAGTTGGTGGCCTTGGTAACGGAGCTGAACGTCAAATCTGGGTCACATTTATTTGACACAAAACCAGAGATATTTGTCAAAGGTAGGAGGTGATAACTCATTGCCTTCTTTCTGTTAGATGACTGCTTATTTGTTGTGCTCCATAAACCCTCACCCTCACCTTTCTTCAATCTCTTCAATTACAACACATTTTTGTTTTTCAATAAAGATTCACTTTGACACCTAAAAATCTGAATTTAAATGAAGGGAAGCCAGCTGTAGAGCTACCAAAAAAGTTGCATACGCTTCAAAGACAATTAGGTGGTAACTCGCTTGAACATAAATCTTTTAGCTGCCTCAAGGCCACTGGACCATTTCACCTCTCCTCTCTACTATACACACACACCTCAGCACCACCGACAAAACAAATAGACTTTGCACTACAACCTCACCTGCAATGTGCACTTCACCTCACGCAGTTCGACGACCTCGAAAAAAATTCCATTTGCACACACACTCATCCCCATCAATCTCCTCCCCACTCAGCCTCTACCCATAAACCTTTAACCTTAGGTCCAACTCCAAGTTGCCTTGAAGCTCTCTCCATCACCCCACCACCACCTAACACACCAAACCCTCTTCATCTCCCCAGAGGATGCGGATCCTGCTCCAATTAAGCAAACATTCCTCACATGCTTTCAGGCGGCTTGAAAGTAGTTTAGTATTTTTTTTTCTCCACTCTCTTTAACTTGTTTACATGCCCAACTGCCTTTGCTGATGCAAATTGTTCTGAGTGTTGGGGTGAAAGATCACAGGTTTCGGGCCATTAACATGGGGCAAAGAAGTGGCTCAAAGACAAAATCATTAACTTAAGGATTTATGTACAGCAGAGCCTTACATTTGGTTCAGAGTGTGGAAACTCATATGGCCACAAAGGCCTTTGCATGTTTCTAGACATTGAGATAAATTATATGCAATGAGCAGTAGACCCTGGCCAAATGTAGTAACAGACACAGTCAGTGACTGAGTGGCTATAGCACTTTTAGTGAGATTTTTGTCCATAATGTAAAAATAAACAACAAGAATCAAACATAAATCAGCTTCTTTTCTGTGTATTCCAAACTGCACATGAGCATAATGTAAAACTGAAACAAGATTATAATAGAACAGTCAAGAAATGCTTTATACACCATGTTCTCTGTGCATAAATATTTCTATCTAACTTAATATTTATCTTTAAATCCTATGTTTGTTCAAATGACTGAACTATTTTATCATAAAGCGAAATTTCAATTGTTTCGCAATTTGCTAATGTATGGAAAATATCAACAGATCAATTCATTGTATTAAGTGAACAAATCAATCAAATTTGTCGTATTTTTTAAAATCATTCACCCGTTTTGAAGATCTCGTAGCGCAGAGAGAAGCCCGCCCCCTGGTGGGCGTAGTCTGAGACAAATCTGATCTGGAGGGAAGGTCCAGATGAGATGATTGGCGCTGGGGCGATGTTGCTGCAGTGTCGACCCAGAACATCCGCATTTTCCGAAGTCCCGTCGCGGATCTCGATGAAGTCATATCTGGATACACAAAAAAAGGACAAATAACAAAGAAAGAGATTATTTCCTGTTGCTTTAAAAGAGAGATAGAAGGAGAGCGACGGAGGGTATACACATAGGTAGATAGTTATTGGGTTATTGCAACAAGCTAAGCTAAGAAAAAACAGACAGGTGTGGATCTATTAACCATCAGAGTTCAGCCTCAGGACAGACTGTGTCCAAGCAAAGTATTAAGAAACACAACATTAAGAGACAAATAAATATGTCTGCCACAGACTTGGCTCTCAGTCAAAGCATCTATGCCTTACTTGTGCTCTTTCCCCTAAGCTGCATTCAATAAACATAGCTCTTACGGCCCAGTTTCACTCGGGACGACAAGACAAGATCCCTTTTACATCAGCTTGGGGCGAGCAATCCCCAAATCATTGGATCTTGGATCACAGCAAAGAAGATCGAAGGAGGGCTGTGTTGAGCAAGTGGCTGCAGTCTGAGGGTGAAGATGCAGGCAAATAGACAGCTGGACGGATGCATTAATAAGAAGCTTAAAAATAGACAGAGAAGCTCATGAAAAAATAAAGAGGCGAGGGCCTGGGGAGTGGAAAGGTGAGGACATTAGCAGCTCGGGAGGTGAGGTGGGGTTTAGAGAGAGAAATTAGGATAAATAAATGTGAAGACTGCTTGCTTTTTAGCTTCTACATACTTGAGCTCTCAGCTCATTATGACCTCAGACTAGCCAACTGACCCTGAATGATAAAAGCAAATTCTTAACTGTCAGTTCACTGTGCATGTGTGTGTGTGTGTGAGAGAGAGAGAGCCCACCTGGCTGATCCAGAATTAGCTCGCAGCCCTGTGTGCCATTCCTCTAACATTATTAGACACACGCAGCAGCACAGAGTCACAGACAGAGGCGACACACTCTTAACTGTCTGTGGTTTTATTTACCATTGACAAAATGTCATCACTGACAACAAATGTTAGTGTTGACATGTTTCCAGTCTGCTGTTCATTTCTACTTGTTCTGAGTATATGCAAAACATGACATTGTTGTTAGGTCAGGAGAAGGAGAGAATAAACACTCCAGTGAAGTCCAGCGTGAGTCATGATGAGTGCAGTAAGTTGTTTGCCTGCTGAACTGATGCCTTATTTTAAAGTTAAAGTACCCTTGCATCTCAAGCAGTCTGTTCGAATGGCTTCTACAGTCTTTGTTAAATTAATATTGTCCTGCATGTCTGGCAAAGCCATCTGCTACTCAAGTCCTGTTTCCGGAGAATGTTTCAACTCCTCTATTTACATGACAACATTTTTAGGCCTCAGACGAGTGAGTACTATCCAATGAAAACTGTCATTTACTGTAAAACACAGTCCTTCCAGGCATTACATCCAATAACTGATACCACAGCTTTGTTGATATGATTAAGAAAGGACTGTGAACCACCAGGTTTTTAAGGTAATAATTTGTGGTTGTGACAATACTGTGCTGTGTGGAAAACTCCATAATTTCAGTTTGTTACTATCTCAGTGCTTAAATACTGTTTTAGGTAAGTTACACTAAATTTTACTTAACTAATGTTCTTCCTAAAGAGGCAATCATATTAATGGTATCTTCACTTTTCCACCCTCTTTTTAAAAGCATATGATTTTGTTGGTGCTACGTGTGTGTATCTGCTCTTTCTGAGAAATATGCATGTTGTTGTCTTTCAAGTTGCACAACTGTGACTAACCGCCGTGCAATTTTTGTTTCCATAATATTCATCCCTGGTTCTCTCTCCTTCTCTCTCTACAGTGCTAACAAGTTTCTCTGCACACCCCTTATTGTGATTCCCTGGGTAACTAACTGCATCGCTGCAGGAGCCCTGCAGCTGCAATGAGGACACCCTCCCGACATACACACACACACACACACACACACACACACACACACACACACGCAAACACACACATGCAAACACACTCTTCTCAATTAGTTCATATGACAAAGCCGTTAAAAAAACAACGGGGCCGCTGTTGTCTCACTAATTACTGTGATGGGCTCCTTGATGCTGAAAAGGCATCACAAACGTCCCTGGGTTTCAGCCACTCTTAAACACAGCATCTTGCTAATGTTCTAAACTGTTTTGGTGTTTTTTTTCTCCACACTAAACTAAGAAAGTATTCGGTGAAGCTGAGAGGCACCAGTCAGCACTAGGCTGTGTTTCTCGTTGGCATCTAAGCACTAAGACTGCCTTTGTACTGCATCTTGGAATAAAACCTGGATTAAATAGAGTCACTAAGCCTCTTTTTTTGGCTATCTCATTCCTGCAGTGTATTGATTCCTACACAGAGCATTCAAGCTAAGACTGCTGATGGAGGGATAATCCCAACCACATTAATCTGGGTCAGAATGGTACACGCACAGGTGACGATCAAAGTGTGCAAATGCTGCAATGAGCCTGTAATGTCACCACAACATTGTCAGCACCGTGCAAGCAGTTGACGCATGACAATATGTGGGAAGTGGTCTGCTTCATTAAACTAAAAAAACAATAATAATATGATCATGTATTGTTTTGTGAAACTACAATGAAGATGCTTTGGAAAATGTTTTGATTTGGCTTCAGAAAGATATTTAGGTCCAGATTTCACAAAAGGATGCTGGTAGCAGTTGTGGATGACTACACACAATGTTGCAAATTTACTACACTTAACAGGAATTTTTCAAAGCAGCCATAATTTTTCTATTTTGAAGGAACCTAAAGGGGAATGCTGATTTTAAAGCAGTATTACACCAGTTTTACACATCAAGATCAGTTTGCTAGTCTTGTTAAACACCCTGTCGTATAATGTCGTCTGTAGCTCTGGCGGAGCTTTGTCAAATCTGAGAACATTTCCCTAGTGGTATTACTTTGAGTTAAAGTTAAAGGTTGTGTCCGAAACTGAGGGCGTGGAGTTTTAAAGAGGGTGTTTGCCAGCGATGGAAGGTCTAATGAAAGGTGGATTATGGGAACTCTAGGATCCAGCATTGTTGACTAATAGTCAGGCCATGTCTGCCTCTGCTGCAGCATCTGTGGATGTTCTTTCTCTCCATCTATCTCTCTTGAGCCCCTCAAGTGTATGTAAGCGCAATACTAAAATCGCTGGAGTGCTCTTTTACCAATTCACATTATATCTGTGCATCACCATTAAGGAGAACATATGTTAATTATTTAAAAACAGGCGGATTTTCTAAAGCAATCCATATATTAAGACTTTGTCCTGTGATATTGCTACATTCTTACACTTAACACATAGCAGTTACAGTATGTGAAGGTTGGGGCTGAATGTTATATGCACAAAAGTAGGCCTGAAGAGAGGAGTACTTGTGCTGGTGAGTAAAGAAGCCGTTGTCCAATTCTCTTATACATGTCTTCTTTGTAATCCTGCATTACAGAGGCGATCGTAAGGGCTTTAGCTGCAAGCTCCCACGGTGAGCCTGTAAGAGCCACAGCTATCCTTAAGTACGCCTGCTTAGGGGTGTAACTAACACATGCTTAGGGAAAACACACACTCAAACATGTGCCAACAAACACACACACACACACACACACACAAATAGACAGATATGTACAAACAAGCACACATGGATATAGACAAACACAGGCGTGTACACGGCGCCGTATCGCCAACACCAAGGATAAAAGGCCCGCGAAAGAGCTGAGAGCCTAATTAGGTTTTAATTGATTTTGGAGTGGGTCTCTATCCTTCTCTCTCCTCGTCTCTCTCTTTCTGTCTCGCTCTCTCCTGTCATGGATTAACGTCAGTGACTGAGTGTTCCTCAGATGTGATTATTGACCTGTTCACTCAGCCTCTCCCCAGGCTCTGATGAATACATGCATGAGGACCAGACGTGTGATAGCCAACTGTCTGTCTCTCTCGAACGCACACTTGAGCGCATTCCACGACATTGCGGAGACGCACATACATTGTTTGCACATGGGCGCACACACAAGCCTGCACCCATGCATTAGCATCACGAACCACTCACAAGCACATTCACGCATTCACACAGCCCCCCCATCCAGATCCAGATTCCATTAGGAGTTGTTTTGATCCAAACCCCGCCTATGTCTGACACCACCTATTCCCATTCCCCGCTTTCTGTCTGTCTGACAGTCTGTCTGGGTCTGCATGACTGGCCCTGTGTTTAGGGAGCCATTATGGGCACCAGTTTCACCCCCCCCCATTGAGAATAACTGGAGCAGAGGAAGAGGGGTTAAGGAAACTAAAAACCCTTAAGGGCCAGTAATTCTGCACCAGTCCAGACATGTCTTCTCTTCCTCTGTGCTCATATATCACTACGCCCCTCTGCCAAAACAACTAATTGGCTTTCACACCTTTGGTGTTTGTCAGGGACCAGGGACATTTCCAGCAGGCATTGGGACCTAACCACAGAAAAGATATCTTCAGTATGCATGCACCAGATGTATATTTATAGGTATCTCAACTAGCATTTTGTGGCCTTCAGGGCTCCACTAGTGGTCATTCCCCTTGCTATCAACACCAGTCAGTTTGGTCATCTTACTCTATGGATAAGCAATAGTCATATTTATACACTCCCTGCTGCTAGCTTCTTCTTTTATCTTTTGTGAAATCAGCAAAGGGGTTCTCATACTTGTCTGCGAAAGAACTAGCCTGGAATATTGCGTTTCATTTAGTTTAATCTAAATGCCTACATAAATAGATAAAGCATTCAGCGGGAGCAGTGAAATTATACAAAAGATTAACACATAATTGGTTGTGGGTGCATCACGGTCGTCTGATTTATTTTGTTTGTGCTGATAAAAGAGCGACAGCTGTTCGAGAATATCAGCAAACCAAAGTTGGCTGTACTCAGACACTTGAGGCCTTTAGTAGAAATGATTTTCCTCTCTCTGGTCCATTGTGTTTTTTTCTCCGTCGTTTTCCACTCTGAGCGGAGAAACCACAAGATCCCAATCCGGTAAACAATGACGACCCTCCGGTCGCTTCTGTCTTCTCCCTCTTGATGATGAACAGAAGCAAAAATTAAGTAAGGCGGAGGGTGTACAGTAGACACACACCCACATGCACAAGTATCTACAGTCCCACACACTCCCACCCACTACTCCCGCCCTCGATGGGGACTCTAATAAACCATAAGTGCCTCTGAAATATTAACTAGATGCTGCGAGCGAAATCCCTGCAGATCCACAGGGCCTGCCATCTTCAATCTAGCCCCAACACAAATAGCACTCCCCTTCTTCATCTCCTCATGCCTCACCTCCCTCTTCTGCTGTCCATCACAGGTTCATACTTACAGATGACTGGGGCCAAACCACTGACCACAGGCAGTCTGGTTCTCGGCCCCAGACCTTCTAGTGCTACATCGATCTGAAACATCAGACTATAACAGCTGTCTGAGCTGAAGCCGTGACCCTGCTGCCCCTGCTGGATGCATTTTAATCGACCTCAGTCAACATATAATTGCAACAGAGATTTTCCTCACTGCGTTGCAATTCATCCAGACACTGACATTTATTCCAGCGGAGAATTTAGGTCCTCCAGTCCACTTTGCTTATATGTTTTTGGACTGAACAGCTTCACAGAGAGAGGCCTGGCACACTAGTGCTGCACGAGGCTAGATTAATAGCTTTGATGTATTGCTCATATGTGAATGTCTATGTGGCGAGCAAGAGCAATAGATCAAAGAAAGCATTTGAAATTGTTGAAAACACTGGTTTCTACATTTAATTACACCTGTTACTTGTATTGTATCATCATTATAGCACTGGCAACTGTAATAGCCATTGCCACTGGACACTGATGACCATGATCTTGGCCTAAATGTCTGCCAAGTGCCAGATATTGACAAATCAGAATCTCTTTCCCCTTTCACCATGACCCTCCTCCTCCTCCTCTTCATCTTCTTCCCTCTCTTCCTCCAGCTATTGCTGATCATCTATCGATTTCCCATTACAAGTAGAATACAGACATTGATCCCACACCTCTCTGCCCCCACTTGGGTATTAGTAAGAGGGTGATATCATGCATACACACACACACACACACACACACACACACACACACACACACACACACACACACACACACACACACACACACACACACACACACACACACACGCACATACACACACTCATGCAAACACAGGAGAGTTGTTGTTATGTGTTGGAAACATCCGTCACTCTGAGCATGCATGTCACAGGCCAAGGGGATTTACTGCTTTGTGTGTGTGTGTAATGTTCTAAAGTTATATCATCAAATCTTCCCCCTCAGGCTGCACTCAATAACAACTAACCAAATAAAAGTGAGAAAATAAAAACCACAGAGGTGGAAGAAATGGATCCTCCTGAATGACTACAGTTTTACGGCATATGTATGTGGTGTGTGTGTGTGTTTATGTGCAAGTCTGTATGTGATTCTGCCTGTTTCAATGTTTAATTCAAGTGTGTAAAAATGAAATACTTCTTCCTCGGGCTAGAGGAAAGGGAGAATGGAAGAACAAAGGAAGGAAAGAGATAGATCAAGAAAGGGGCAGAGGAAGATGAAGCGAAAGAGAAAGAGAGCCGGAGAGAACCAGAAAACGAGAGGGAGGGAGGAAGAATCACCTCTCTCCTCCCCCCTCTCTCTCTCCCCCCCTCTTCAGCTCCTGGTATATCACTAGGTAGCATCCTGGGGCTTGGTGATGGCAGATTGCATTAGAGATATGGGCCTGATATTTCATCTAGCCTTTATTACATTTAGTTCACATCAATCGGCTGGCAACCTGGAGGTAAGAGCTATTTGGCACACGGCCGGACTCCCCCTGAAATGAAATCCTGAATTAAAGTGCCACCTCAGACACGGAGCGCCTGCATAAGGCTGCAGATTTGATTGCTGCAGTAGAGCCGTGGTTTGGCTGCTTTACATCGTCCGAGTACTGACAGAGTGAACCCACTGAGGGAAAATCACCAGCTGGCCAGGGATATTAGCCAGAGTTCAGACCCCTTGCCTGGGCTGACCAAGCACTTTTCTCAGTTTTATAAGGCCGTAAAGTGCCCAAGGGGGGATATGATGGCCGATGAGCACTCTTACACCGACAGGTTGCATATTTAAATGTGTGCGTGCATGTGTTTTTAAGCGTATCCACGGAAAACACATGTCCTTTTACAATCTTTGTAACCGTGTTTGGTCTTATTTTTTTCAGTTTCCATGATCAGCAGTCTAGACCACATAGCTCGGCGTCTTTCAGGTAACACACAGCTCTGGTTTTCTCTCCCGCTGTCTCTGTAATCCCAGCTGTCATGCAGATTTCCAGCCTTGACCAAGATGGTGAGCCCTACACCTCTGCAGCCCTCCGGCTCTCCTTGCCCTAACCTCGCGGAGTACCGTGAAAACATGCAAAAATCTACTCCGCTCACTCACACACTGCCGTGCCTAATCATACAGGCAAAAAAAAGGGCAGCTACCAGTTACAGCGCTACAGGGCTCGGATCAATCCGGGGAAAAAAGCATAGCACAGGACGAAGAGAGGAGGAATATCGAGCCGTACTTTGGCTTTTTCCACTTATTTCTGCTGCTATTTCTGTGTCCCAAAGGGAAATACATCCTCCATGAAACACAGAAGGGAAAACACATTAGTGTTAGAGGTTATGCATAAATAAATGTTGGTGTGATCCCCTATTTCTCTAACGGGCCTTTATAATAGGGGTTATCACTGAGAGGCTGGATGGATAGATGGAAGGAAGAGGGAAGAGGGAAAGGGGAAGTGGAGCGGCTAGCTTTACAAACTAACACTCTTGCAGAGTTACTCACATGTAGACAATTTTTCCCACCCACGCTCACTGACTCTTTCTCACACACATGCACACACTCATATATACAGGATGAAGGGAGATTGAGTGGGAGTGTGTGTTAGAGGGCAGACCAAGGCCTCAGTCCCTCCAGGCGAGCGTAAAAAAATTCCCCCATCCCAATAAAACCCTCTGTGACTTGAAGAAAGGAGGAGGCATTTCAGTATTTTCTTCCTCCTCCCTCGGCCTCCTCTTGCCCTGTACGCCTTGGGCTGTGAGAAACTGCTTGACACACTGCTTATCAACAGCTGAGCCATTCCTCTCTCTATACCACTACAGCAGGGAAGTCCAGTGTGCTAGTGTTGACACTGTGACACCGGCGTAAAAGCGTTATTACTGAGAAACATATTGCAAAGGGAGATAATTATGCAGCATTTTGCCTTTGACAAAAGCGTCAGAAACCTGGAGACACAAAGCCGAGACATCAAAATAACATTTCCAGTTCACAGCGACGTGACACAACCGTGTGAATAGAGCCGACAATCATTAGAAAAGCCTTTCACCAAAGCAGCCATTGATGTCCTCATGAACGTTACATTTCTCTCCTGGCCAGACAAAGTGCTTTGTCAGTGAACAATACAAAGACACCCATCTATGATTATTAATTATTTAATTTGCAGAGAGAATGGCGGGCTGGAGCAAGGAAAGGAGAAATAAACGCTCATAATTGCAGAGACTACGCTGATAAATCGTGTCTGCGTTCAGTTTAAACACAACAAACGGATAATGAAAAAGTCTCAAAATAGGTGAATTGTGTAACAATCTCCCTGACTCAGATGTTTAAAGTGGATAAAACAGTGGTGACTGTAACTTCTTCCTGCTTCCTCTGACGTAGAAGACAATAGAATACCATATGATTTTGATTATTCATGTCTCTGAGAAAGGAAACTGACCAATGCAGTCATATCCAGACAAACAGCTGGGCCTTGTTTTCTTCTTCTTCTTCTCCTTCCATTCCCAGTGTACTCTCTCTCTGCCCCACTCCTCTTTCATCCTGTCCTGTCTTTCCCCCATACTATCTGCCCTCCGTGTCCAAACAGACATACAGGTTTTCAAATATTGCCTGGCATTTGATTATCAGATGGAGGGGGGATTACAGCCGGACAGTCCTGATAATGTCAGATAGGTACGCAGACACATACAGAAAGGATTCTTAAAATGTGTCTAAACTTTCTGATTGCCGTGTATAAATCTGTGTGGTGTCCTTTAGCATGTAAAAAGCTGCAATCATCTGGTGCCAAGCAGACTAAAACAAAAATATCTTTATTTTTGTCCTAACCAGTGAAAGAAACACATGGACTAATTACTGAGTCATCTGAATCATTCTTTCCATTCAGTCTTTCAGTCTGTATTCAACACCATGCGAATGAGATGTTCAAACTAAAATGAGCAAGATTTTCTGCTCTCTGAACTTTTGAGGTCATGTGCAGCTGATGTGCCCTTCAGCAAGGAACCCAGTAATTGCCCCAGAGAATATAATACTGAAGGTCCGTGGTTGCACTGGGCAGCATCGAGGACATAATGTGTGAATGCGAAAAAAGGACGGCTCCATAAAAGCTTATGTGCTCGCCTTTCTGTCAACAAATAATAATTTCACAAAAAGAAAACCAAAGTGCACTTAATGGTCTGCGTTTTGCAGAAAGCTTGTATCTACAATTAAAATTTCCTTTGCGACTGACCTGTTGTGGTCAAAATGTGGAAAATGTTTCAACAAGTTGGGATCAAGCCAAACCACTGGCAGTCAATTATAATAATATGTAAAAATCTTCAACAGGAAATTACTTATGTGAGTTACAAATGGTTTTGCAGCATACTAATGAAAATGTCAGCATAAAGCATAATTCAGCCAGAATAATAATACACCCTGAAGGCTTACTGGTCAAAGCAATTTTACTGATTGAGTGTTTTACAGACGTCACTATTATGACATGCCTCCGTCTCCGCCCTCTCCAAAAGGCCCCCATTCTCCCTTTTGTGCCCTCCCTCCTTACTTGCAGTCAAGCCTCTCAATCTCAAAGTGTGGGTTGAAGTTGAGGACGATGCGCTGCGAGGGCTCCGGTGCCGTGATGATCCAGTGACAGTTCTGGTGAGGCGGGTACTCCAGAGGATAACCGGGGGAGGTGATGTAACCCGCCTCGCTGGCATCGAAGATGCCTCCACACTCTGACACTGCAATAGAAGCAGAGAGAGAGAAAGACAGAAGGGTGGGGTACAGCAAGAGGTAACAGTTATTGATTGTACAAAAGACAAAATACAGGAATGATTCAGTAAATTAAGTATGTTTTTTAATGCATTTCTACATCTGTCACTTGCATGGCAGGATATAAATCCTGAGTAAATGGTACACTCCCTGTGAACAGTGACTCAGAAGATGCGCCTTCTTTTACCTTGTTTCTCTGTATAAAGATGTGACGAGCAACAAATGAACAGTAAAACAAAGAAAGCAATTTAGGCTGTCAGTTAGGAGGAAATTGGAAAAACTTCTCCATTGTGGATTCTCAATGCGAGCAGGACCACATGGGTAAGCTATTAAAACAATAAAAGATCATCACTGCCACATTTGGTGAGCACACACACACACACACACGCAGAGAAACACAGAGCCTTTTTCACCCTCTTCCACACCCAGGCTCTTATCTCTCTAGTTCCCCCGTGGGGAGCGTTCTCCAAGTGTAATTGTTGCTCCGGCAAGCCAATCTGCAAACATTAGGACACATTCCCTGATCCTATCACGCTCTCCCAGGAACAATAGCCTGCCAATGGCATCGCTCGGCAGGCTTAGACAGGAAGTGACACACAGACGGCCTGTCTAGCGGGGTTCTGGGGGGTCACCCCGACTCTGTAATGAGAAGCTACCACGCCAACAAAGGCCCTATTCTCTGCTTACGCCCTGACAGCTCAGGCAGCTCTTACGCTTTGCGTTATCTCCCATAAACACGCTAAACACATAAACTCACATGGACATACAAAAGGAACATGTATATGGGTATTCTTCATGCACACACACTCACCCAATGGGACATCACACACAAACACACACACAGCACAGTACACAATGGTTCTTTTATTACTCCTGCATTGCACTAGATTTGGAGTATTATTATTCTTTATGGAGGCAAAGGCGAAACGTGTTCTCCATGACAACAGCAGGGGGTGGTTTAGCTACCTACATCTGTGTGAGTGTATGTATGTGTGTGTGCTTGCTGATGCACCAGGGGCATCTCTAAATGTAATGAAATTTGTAATATTGAACACAAAGAGGGACAAATGTTTTCTTCATATTGCAGCTGACGTATGACGGCCAAATAAGGAAAACACAATACAGAAGAAGGAAAACAGCTATATCGGGCAACAAACAAATGCTTATGGTATACTGCCACTAACAATGCACTACCAAATGGTTGACTTAACCACTCAGCCACTGAGCTGCATCTATTCTTGACATAAATGGGTTGATAGTCTCGCCTGTTTCTTTCAAATTTCTGTGAAAGCATCAATAAAAGAAGCGGAAAAGAAAAAAAACACAGCAGCAAAGGCTTGAAGTGTAATAGACCCTTCAAGTGATGACATTTCCACCGCCTATTGTGCTTAAAAGGCACACTTAAGATTCTCTGACATTTGATAGAGCTGCGATGGCTTCCTTACTTTGTTCCTGGAGAGGAGCGATGCCCACGCTCCCACACCAGGCACACGCAGCTGCCGGTGATTTCATGTGAGTGCACGACTCCAGCCGCCCACATGCACACACACAGCCACACATACGAGCTGTTACATGGCTGTACCACACTCACACACACACACACACACACACACACACACACACACACACACACACACACACACACACACACAAGTTCAGCCACATGTGCACACACAAAGGCACACATGAAGGCACTTGCTCGTACAGGGATGTATGCTTCAACACACTCCCACGCTTTTATGCACATGCACATACACACACAGCCGCTGCTCCATGTTCAAACGGCCACCCACGCACACACACATCCAAATACATACAGAGGGCCTGTCAATCACAAGGCCCAACTGAAGTGTAAAAAAATAGCTAACTGAAAAATTTCAAAAATATAGCAGGGATGGCAAAGAATGACAGAGACAGACAGAAAGCCACACGCACACAGACATCTCTTTATCTGCTTTAGCTGTGCAGACAGACAGTCATTGTTGGGAAGCCTATGGAGGGAACGGTGTGCAGGAGGCTATCAGCACGCAGAGCCCCGGCAGATTAAGCCGTTTGGGGAGAATCCTGCAGCCTCGACACTTTTTCCCTGAGCTGCCCATTCAATGGCCTCCAAGGCGGATGAGGAAGGGTGGAGGCGAGAGTAGGGAAGATGGGGGGAAAGGATTACAGTGGGAAATACAACAGAAAAAGGTGAAGGAGAGGAGGGGAGAGAGGATGAAAGCAGAGGGACGTGGAGAGTGAGAGCAGAATGGGTGGATTGGAAAGGAGGAGAAAGTGAGGCGATGTATAAAAGATGGATTTAGGAAGAAGGGGGAAGATTGATCGGAAGGGGAGGAGGGTGAAGGCATTGGGTGGGGTTGATGTATGATGGGCGGATACGAGGACATAGGTGGGAGAACAGAGGACGAGTGACAGGCGGAGAGACAGAGGGAGGGAGGTGGCAAAAGGTGACGAGGAAGGAGAAATACACAGTAAGGAAGGGAGAGAGTGAGTGAGAGAAGAGATGGAGCTTAGGGACTGTGTGTGTGTGTGTGTGTGTGTGTGTGTGTGTGTGTGTGTGTGTGTGTGTGTGTGTGTGTGTGTGTGTTCTGTGCAGAGAGCCTGACGAGCCTCATTAAGACATGCCTGCTATCCAGCGGCTCCCTGTAGACACTGACCCCACTGGGAAACCTCTGCCAGTCAGCACACACACACTCGCAGCAAATGCATGTGTGTGTGTTGGGGGGCGTTTGTTTGCTGCTGCTAAGAAAACAACATAGAATGATGCGGCAGCAGCAATATATCTGTACTAAATGAACCACTGTGAGAAGATTTTTTGATTATACTGACAGATATGTGTATTTCTTCCTTAATTGCTCGAATGTCCGTGGCAATTAGTTAGTACAAAATATGTATATGAGTGTGTGTGTGTGTGTGTGTTTCACTGTCAAGCAGAATGTTTTGGTGAGAACAGAACTTGTGGTGTTGGATGAGTAACACAGGGGAAGCACTCAGGAGCTGCCAGCAAGCTTTATGAATTACACTGTCTCTTCTACTAGAGGAGCCAATCTGTCTACACACACACACACACACACACACACAAGTGCCACATTTGTTTCTACAGTGCAGGGACCAAGACCCTATTACATGAGAACAATGTCTACTACTATGTGTGCGTGTGTGTGTATTTGCAGAAGTACGTTTTTCATTATTATTCTGACTGAAATGCTGCAGAAATACTAAAAATGTGTGTATGCATGTAAAATCACTCTGCCTGTGTCTGTGTGTGTGTGTGCACATTTTGTAGTCACCCCAGGTCAAGTCAAACTCATAGATGTCTTGTTAGCCCCTGTGAGTAACTTTATCTTTATTATCTGGGAAAATGTGCATATGTCTGCATGTCTTAGCTCACATTCTGTGGTGTGTGCGTGTGTGTGTGTGTGCGTGTGTGTGTGTGTGTACCCACGCTCTCATTTCTATTAGCTGCCTTATCAAGGAAGTATGGCGTCACGCTCTGGGATAAGCTGCGAGTGTGAGGAGAGGCGCTGATAAATCCCTCCATCATTCCTAGTGTCTCCCGCCCCCTCCCTCACCCCCCCCCCCCACACCTTAATTAAAAAGTGCTATCACCCCGGAGTGAGGGAATGAGAGGGGAGACTGGGCAGCACTCATCCATTCAGTCAAGAGCAGGGGTTGTCTCTCCGACTGCTTTTAATCTCACCCATTCCACACTAGACTGGACCCAAGGAGAGGGAGAGGATGAGGAGGAAGGGGCGAAGAAAAGAGATTTACTTTCATTGCCCTGTGCTTTAAGACCTTTATGCTGAGGTGGAATGACAGCGCCTGCTTTGGGAAAAAGAGGCAGTGAATGTGTGTGAGAATTTAAAATTCACGTGAATTAATAAAAAAGCTTTCCTGGAGTCATCATTTGGCTTTCTGTACTTGCTGAATTCACTTGTGATCAAGGGCTTTGGGTTCAGTTTCAGTCCTGCTATGTAAAAATAAAATCATATTTTGACATTCACCCTTTTGCTTGTGAGCTAAAAGCAAACAAGTTTCACCACTTAATCACTGCCCACGATGTTTACATGATGCACTGAGGCCACTGTAAGGTGACAAAATTAGTTTCTGCATTTCCCATGATTGTGAGCCATATAATTTGCGACAATTTAAAAAGAAGTCATTTCACTTTGAAAGACTGACATAATAACATGGACTTCTGTTCTATAGAGGTTCAACATCTTCTGCAGCTAGCAATCTAGTAGAATAAACAAAATGTAACCAAAACACAGCAACAAGCAACAATCAGCTCAGAAATGCAGCATACGCAGACAAAAGCTTTTTGTTTAACACTGTTAAATGTGTTTAAGAAGGGATTTTTTTCTTTTAAGAAATAACAAAAGCTACATCAAAGGAAGATAATATCCCCAAATCCTCTTTTCCTCTCTCTCTGTTTCCTTTTTCTTTTCTCTTTCTACTCCTCCCTCCCTAACAGGATAAGTGCCCCATGCTAATCAGCTAAATGCACAGTGCCGGCCATCGTGATCAATGGTTCAATGGATCAATCGAGTAAACAGATGGTTGCTGGTGCCTGCAGGGGGGTAATGGTGTGGGCCTAATCCTAAACACTACCTGACTACAGTATCATGTCTCTTTCTCCCTTGGTGCACTCTTTTGTCTCTGTGCGGGAGCATCAAACCTGCACTGCCGAAGCACTTTTCACAAAAGATTTCCCTGTCTAAAGAGTGGAAATAGCAGAGGCTACATCAGCAAGGGGGAGCTGTGAAGAATTGAGCTTCGCCGCAAGAGTCTTGGTGATTTGTTGCCACCCTCGACCCCCCACCTTACAGAATGTTACCTTCAGTGGAACTGACTACTTAAAAAACCCTTTCTAGGAGAATTGCAGTTCTTATAAAAGCACACCCATCACTCTTTGCCTTTGTACCCTCTCCTCTTTAACCCCGCTTGTGAATTACAGTGAATTTAAAATGCCTTTCCTCTTGACAATGCTAACCCCTTCCCAGCTACCACCTAAACCCGTCCCTGAGCACCCGTTAAGACCCCCCTGTGCGGCTAATGTGGCAGATTGAAAGACCAAGCACTGTTTTATTTATTAGGGTCTTGTTTTTAATTTCACCCCAAGTGTGGTGGGCTGTTGTTCCAGCGCTATGCGCGAGCCTGTGACTCTCATACCTGAATGGTATTGAACGGGCCGCTCAGTGTGTCTTTGGCTATGAATGCTAATAGGTGACCTTGTTTTCGCAGCTGATACCTCTGAGGCTGGGGCAGATTAAAATACGGAGAAATGCAAAGAATTGAAGGGCGGGTGGTAGACAAGAGGAGGAAAGAAAAGGCGAAGGCGTAAGAGAATAAACCAAACAGAGAAGGGCAATAAATACCAACAAAGACGATAAAAATGATAACGTCCATTCAGGTGGAGCTAACATTTGGAAAAGAAATGATTAAAGGAGTAGAAATCCAACTCTGGAAGATGTCGATACCATAGGTGGAGAGGATGCACAGCCGCCCACTCAATAAACATGCAAATGAGCTGCTTAATGGCTTGAATATTAATGCTTGGAAAGGAGTAATTGATGTACATGTCACTGAGTCAAACTATTGTGATTACAGTACAAGTAGAGTGGAAGTATCCCTGCTGAAAAGATAAAGACAGCTGCAGCTAGGTCTTGTGACATGAAAAGGGACCTGTCCTATCCCACATGATGCGCCCATCAGAGCACAGCAGGCCACAAGTGAAAAAGTCCAGGCACCGAAACATTGTTCATGGATCATTTATCTTGAGACCATTTAAGATTTTTGTACTTACAGAGGCTTCTCGCAGAGATGCCTTGGGCGTGCATCACTTTGTTTCAAATCATTATATTTTAAGGGAATCCCTTTTGCTACTGGAAACATATCAAGTTGCTAAAACTAGTCTCTCATCAAACACAGGAACTCTTTGGAAACCTTCAACGTGACTCCACTGTGCCTGACTTTCATAAGAGCATCATTTGGTAGCAGAGTGTCTGTTACACTCGGGCTGTGATTTTACCACTTTACTTTAGCAGTGTCACCCCAGACGATAATGTCACTTCATAACCCCTTAATACGATCTATTCCCTCTAAGTCCAGGGCCACGTTTACTCTGTGACCCCTGCACACTTTGATGTTGCCCTTTCCTCTCACACTCTGTTTGATGCACAACCCCCCTACCAGTCTCTCTTCCAAGTCTTCCTCTTCCTTGTTCCCTTCTCTTCCTTCCTTCACGTTATGGGCTTGTGGCTCACTGTTCTGCGCCTTAGCTTTGCATCTGCCTTCCAACATTGTCTTTCTGTCCCCTCACATCTCTCTCCCTGTTTCTACTGAACCTTCTTTCTCTATTCTGTTCTCTTTCAGTCTCTCTTTCCTCTGGCATCTGTGTGTCATGTGGCTCTTGAGGGGAGCATGGAGGCAGGGACATGTGGTGCACTGTCTTGGAGAGAGAGAGAGAGAGAGAGAGAGAGGGAGAGAGAGTGAGAGTGGGGGATAGCTTCTTGCTTGCCTGATGGCTGCCAAGACGCCCACATCTGTCTCTGATCAATGGGTACACAGGCAGCCAGTAAAGCGCACACACACATAAACACACACACATTCTGAGGGAGGGCTGGGGTGACTGTCCTATTTAAAACAAGTAGCCTAAACACGAGGAAGAGCCCATATGAAGTGAACAGAGCTTGGCTTCCTTTTGAGGCAGACCAGCGGGTGGTGTTGTAAAGGCTCAACAGTCATCATGGGATCATGAACAGCTCATCAGCCGCCTCCTCCTGGGTGAAAAGGAACCACAGCACTCCAGCTGAATGTAGACAACTATATAATTAATATATTTGTACACAGATGTGACAGTTTTAAGGAAAAACTAACACGAGGTGTCTTGGTATGGGGTCATGCCACCATGAGCTCCAGTGCTCCCTGCCTGTGGAACTCTATTGGAGGGAGGAACACCAAGATATTCCCTCATATTCATGCACAACCTTTATTTAATCAGGTAATTTCATCAAGACAGACCAGCCAGACAGGAAAAAAGACATATAACATCAGAAATGGTCACAGAAGTCACTAAATAGATTTTAAGATTAAAGTTTATATGATTTGGTCTTATGAAGAGCGTGGGTCCATATATAAGCTATATATATTAGGCAAAGACAAATACGTCATAAAGTAAGATGTGTGAATATGCTGGATTAAATACTACACACACAGAACATACAGAAACATATATACTATTGTCATTTTTTTCCTGCTCAAAATTCCACCTGGCGACAGGCGGCGAGAACATCCACATGGAATATAAAACTGTGACACCCGGAGTCAAACCACCTTAAAAGCAACAAGAACGCCAGAATAGGCAAGTGCCTTACAAGGATGAGTGAGCGAGAGGCCATGTGTCATCCCACCAGTGGCGTCACTTCTCTGCATGGTATGCCCCAACATACAGCCCTTTCCCCACCAGCACTTCCAAACCCGTCTACTCTCTGCATATTTCTGGTGACATAATGAAGCAACAACTAATGAATTACTCGTTATTTGTATTATTTCATCGTTTATGCATGACACCAGATGGAACACGGCGCTCCCCGATGCTAAATCCACATTTAATGAGGCTTCTAAATAAATTTGGCGCTGTTTCGTGTTTGAGCTTTGCTCTCTCAGTAGTATATCAAACAGACTCATTTGCCACAGCGCCGCTTCCGTGCTTAACGACAAAAATTAGCCCTGCTTTAGTGCCTTAAAGCAAGGCTCTGAATCCCTACCAGCTGCATTGCTGCTATTGTGCGGATAATCCAGCACTATAATCTCCCAGTTTATTGTCATTTGATTGCTGAGAGTGCACGGAGGTGACGGTGCGCCGCCGCCTGGAGCTGCCGCCGCTCAGCCACCAGCAGCCCTGCCTTCACCCCACACAGACAACCCCAAGGAGCACGAGGAGATAATAAAGGAGAGACTGCGGTGGCTGATGAAGATAATTATTATAATGGCCATGATTACAGTCCTATTAGTCAAACCTTACAATGACAGTGTAGCTTTTACGCACGGTTTCTTGGACACCAGCGAATTTGTAAAATAGCAGGTTATAGCCCAGCCTACGCCTAAAACCTGTTTTCATCCTGATGTGAAATAGCATTTTAATCAGGCACGGGTTTGTTTATTTCCCTTGATGAATAATTAAATCAAAGAAAAACAACGGGCAACTCGGGGTAAAGAATGTGTTTGAATTTTCAAAAGCTTCATGCATATAATCAGCTCATTCACAGTCCAGTGAGCTGACGGGAGGCACTGTCCTGCTCTCAGTTTAGCTGGGACAGATAACTGTTTCCAGTCTTCTGTCTTGTTAATATTTAATGAAAGTTCTTTCTAGTTTTATGTGTGTAACAGCAGTCTTGGACCATAGCTGGATTAGTCACTGGCTTAAATTTTAAAAAGTCATCATGACGGCATGACATGCATGCATGCAAATTATATATATCCGTTGAAAAACGGTAAAATAACTAGAATGTATAGACCCATCAAATTAAACTAAATGTGATGCTTGGACTACATTAAACTTCTGCGATTTAGGATATTATTTCTTTTCCATTGGTTAAGACAGAACATGCGTGTGTCAAAATGAAAGAAGTAACTAAAACTCACCTTCTTCTCCTCTGACTCTCAATGTCAAATGACACATTGCCATTAAAAATCCAATCAACGATGATACAAAATCCATCTTGGACGCCGCAGAAACGTGGAGAGCTTTTAACTTTCTGATGTTTCCACCTCGTAGACTATAAATTTAGCTTTTCCTCCAAAAAAATCCACACCCCTGTTGGACCAAAAACGCTGGCAGCAGTCAAACCTAGACCACTTCAGTAATAATCCCACGGCGTTTATTAAACCATGGTGGTGAGAACTATGTGCCAACTACATGTCATTAATAAAAAAAAGATTTTCTATTTGCGCAGCTCTTTGCCTTTTAAGTCTGTCCATTCGGCGGAGCGCTGTCACTAAACCCAAAAAATAGAGGACAAACAAACTCCTTGATCAATACTGCGTGCGCTCCGCGGCTGGGAGGTTTCGGGCGATCTTTGCGCTCCGGAGAATCTGGAGAGCGGCTCCAGGGTGCGTCAAGTTCCGACTGAGAGTCTTCCAGAGGCCGTATCTCCCTCTCTACGTCCCCGCGTATTTTGCGCACACGAGGGTTTGCTCTCCTGTTGGGGTTTGGGAGTAGCAAGCTAATGTCCAAAGTAACCGCTCCCAAAGCCCTGGACGCCTCAGTCCGAGTGTCAGGAGCTGCTGTTTAATGCTGCACAAAAGTCATAGAATATAATAAATAAGAACCTGTGTTGCGACCTTGCTTCCCAAAAAGACCGTTTATGTCATGCTACCTCCTGTGGCACCGCTACTCTCTCCCGTGTGTCTCTCTCTCTGGTAGCGGCTCCGTACAGCCTGCGCTCCGCTCAGATACCGGCGTGTGTCCTGTGGACACGTCTGGGAGGTGTGTGTAGAGTGTGTGCGTGAGTGATCGCGCTTTTGAACTGAGCAGCTATCGCGTTACAGTCACGGCGCCTCGGCTCCGCCCCCTCCCGTCGGTCGCTGATTATAGGGAGGGAGACAGAGCGCACGTGCACGCGCCCAACGCTCTCTCTCTCTCTCTCTCTCTCTCTCTCACACACACACACACACACACACACACACACACACACACACACACACACACACACACACACACCCTTCAGAAGATAGCCTACCACAGATGTGAACTCTTCCACAGATAAAGCCTAGATAAGACATATTGTAATGGTAAACCGGGGAAAAGAACTTCTCCTAGGGCTGTTTTCAAAGGAACAGAGAGGATAGATGAGGACTAGCAAATCCCAGAAAGAGTGAGACAGGGAGGAGTGTCTGACTGGGTAGGGGTGGTTGCACAGTAAACAGGCGCAAGGCCGCCTTTCACCACAGAACACATGATACCACCGAGCCAATGTCAAAGCCCTCAACTCAACAGACTGAGAGCCCACCTCAGCCCGGCCCAATCTCAGCCCTACAATCAACAGGCCTAAATACAGAGCGGGAGGCTGTATAATGACACAGTAGTGAGCCCAAAATAATCTGCTGAGAAAGGGCTCTCCAGCGTCCAGCCCATGTGCCCTGCCTATGGCTTGTATTACCGTGTAATGTAATGGACTGGCTGAGGCCTGGCTGTATAATGAGGTACAGTCTGTAGCCTCGCTGGCATCTTTATTTGGAGCAGCTAGGTGCATTCCTGAACATCAGGGCACATGGGAAACTTTTTGGGGCAATTTAACATGCTGTAATTTATGTGTAGGTGCATGCTCTATTATAAAAGAACTGAGCTAAACATTAAGAGTGTTGGTGCCTTGTTGAACAGAAATACAGTAAGAAATACAGAAAAAAAGAAGGTTTTACAACTATCATCATTCTGCCTTATTCTCCTTGTATTGTCATGAGTTGTAAACAATGTCAACATAAGACCCCAATGTCCTTGACAGAAGGTTGTATGACAGGTCTGGGTGTCACTGCCTGAATATCTGTCTGTCACCTCAGTCAACTGTCATCCCCCGCTGCTCTATGGCCCCCAGGTTGAGTAGATGGCATCAACTTGCAGCTTTCTTACAGCCTGTCAGTCATTTTTTTAAAGCCCACCTCTAGCTCAAGGGCTCAGCGCCTGTCAGGAATCACTGTGATTGGCTAATCTGAGCCCCTGGGCGGAGGTCCATACTGGAGTAAACCAGTTTGCCATGCGCTATATTGTTGTTTTTTTATATTTAAGCAGGTAAGATCCATTTAGATCAGTGATGTTTTTAACAAGGGCCACAACAGCATCATAAAAAAGGTTACAGACGACAACAATAACTGCATGAAACATTTAAGATATACATTTACGTGCTAATTAAATGTACTTTTAAATACCTACGCACAGTGACAAGTACCAACTGAGTCATTCATCCTTGCACTTACAAGAAGTTCTTTATGCTTGTGAGATAGTTTTTTTTGCCATATCTGGTGTGCTATATGTATATGTTTATTGATAACAACTTCTTCTGATTAGCAGTGGTTAACCCTTTAATGACCCTTTCACAGAGATAAACAGAGATGAAGAGAGAGAGAAAAAACACAGCCAGTATACAACCTTCAAGCAGCACTGGGCCACTTTCTGTTCTGTTCCCCCCTCCTAGTCCCCAGGGGTCATTCGATACTCCTCTCTCCCATTTGTCAACATCTCTGCCCCCACCATCAGCTTTCAAGCCCCCAAAATATTGGGTCAACGCATGGCTAATGCAGGGCAACAGTCCACAAGAGAAACTGAGTAAGAAAGAGATGGAGAGGGAATGTTATGGGTGGAATATGTTTGTATTTATCCCACAAGGGAATACTGTCACGTTCCTGTGTACCGTTCTTGGCTGTGTATGTATTGGCATTCGTTTTATTGGCAACATGTTAAATGTTAAATGCTGCACTGTATTTCCCATAGGCCACCTGTCAATCAAACTATGGGTGTCACTCTACATCGTTTTTCTTGGATTTTCCATTGATGAAATTTGAGCAACTGTAAGTGACACATATTCACCCATGTTGGCTATCAATGCTCAGAACACTGCATGTCTCAGAGTCAGAGGCTGTTTAAGTACCACAGCAGTGAAATCAAACACTTAACCTGCAGCTGCAATATGTGAACCTCTTTCTCTAATGTATTTTTCCCCAGGTCTTACCATCTGTATGCCCTTAGCCCCAAAATACAGTTGACAAATGGCTGCCATACAGTCCAACTCCTCACTTCAGCACACCTGTGCTGTGTTCACTCATGGGCGGTAGAGGGGAACACAACAGGGTCTTTCTCCCCCTTTATGTGTGTGTGTGAGAGGGAGAGACAGAGCGGGAGAGATAGATACCAACCGCTGCCATACTGCCTCTCTTATCACAACCTGCCCCGGAGACTGACAGCATGACTGATAACTCTCCCTCTCTTTCTCCCCCCCGTCTCTGACACACACACACACACACCTCTGTACCTCTTTCACTCTCTCAACACCCGCCGCCCCGTTCTCTCTCACATCAGTGTGTTTCGCCAGTCAGCCGACTGTAGGTTCAAGGAGGAAACTGTGTGAAAGTGTAGTAGTCTTTCCGAGAGGCTGAGTGATCCCGGTCGAGGCCTTCAGCTTTCTTCTCTTCGTCACTGACAGACAAGACTTTAGATCTTACGCTGGGTGAGATAAGGTAGAGATAGCCTTGACTTGACCCTATCAGCATCTCCAGTGTGTGTGTGTGTGTGTGTGTGTGTGTGTGTGTCTGTGTGTGTGTGCGCGCGTGGTGGGGGGCATGGTAAGCACACCAAGAACAGAGGGTCAATAAGGGAATTTTGCAATCCCCTTTGGTAGTCATTGGAGTGACCCCTAGCTAGCAATGTTAGAGCTTTCCAAGCATTTTAGGGAAAAGCATAACGAAAAGATAAGAACACACACACACACAGGTTGGTGGCAGAGCTTCTTCAAAGAGTATAAGAGCTCCGTATTAAAATGATGTAGCTGCTGCATTGGTAATCTTCAAAATGTCCTGTTTGTTGTATTTTATCTTCACACTTTTCTTTGCTGCTGCAGTGACCCAGTTTCCCCTTGGGATCATTAAAGTTTCATCTGATCTTTATCTTATAAGCACACATGCGCGCACACACCCTCATCTGCCCTGTGATATTTCCAAATATTCCAACAATGTTTCCTCCAGTGAGAAGTATCTCCCCCTTTTCACCAGGAGGCTCAAATCCCAAATCTCTCACATCTTGTGCTATTTATAGACTTAGTGTCACCATCAAATTCCTGATGGCCCACCCAGGCTATGGGCATACCAAGCCAAGGTAATAATTATGCACACACACACTTCAACCTACTGTACTGCGTACACCCACATTGCTTCTGCTTTGCTGGCTGGTTGCTTGGATTGTATGGAAACATCTGGTGTCTGTCTGCTGTTTTACCACTCCTCCTCCTCCCTTTGTGTGCTTCTGTATGTGCTACCTTCAATACCAAAAACAGCTCAATCATCAAAAAACGTTCAGCTGCAGAAACAGCACGCACAGCACACAGAGAGGAAACCTCAAAGCAGAGCCGTGTAGAAATGCAGTGTTTGGATTTAAGGAGACACCCAGAAACACAACATTTCATGATCTTGCTCTGCAGGTTTTGGTCCATCAGTGTTGTTGTACGCTCTTACATAGTTAATCTGACAATTTGTGGTTGCTGAGATCAGTTTGTCACCCTTTCAGGGAAGAGAGATGAACAAAACACTGACTAGTCAGGAGTCATATTCAATGACTACTCACATCTTGATTCATGTGCAGTACACAGCTGAGCCTAATGGGGGCAGGCAACTGCATCAAGCCGAGGTGTTGGGGGAACCAGGCTCCAGGCAGCCTTTAGGAACATGGTGTAAATAAACAAACTTGATGTTAGATTATGCATCCATTAAAAAGGTTAAGATGTTAAGATCTGCATGCAGGAGAACTACACTTATGACAGCTATCTAGGCAGATCTAATTTGCTTAATCATGGCATATCCAAAGCATCTTGAATCACAGTTAAAATAAGGCAGAATTTATGAATCATTCATTTAATAAATCACAGTGGATGATCAGAATTTGCCAAATGCTATAGTTTGATGAATGGTAATTTATTAACCTGCTTTAATAAGTTGCCGTTTTTGATTCAGATATGAGCATTGCTTGTTTCACTTGCAAGATGGCTGCGCTCCTGTGTATGTAGCTCATAGCTGTTGTCGGCTGAGTTCTAAAACGTTGTTTGCTCACTTTAATTGCAAGATGCCTGCTCTATTCCCCGGTCACCTCTTGTTTATGATACAGCATCATTATCCTCTAGATGTTGCAGAGGGGAAGAGAGAGCGCGTCTCCTCCTCCTTTGCTTTTTCCACCAGGATCTATTTTACTTCTGCTCTGTCTCTTTCATCTCTTTCCACCGGCCTGCTGTGTGTCTTTATAGTCACATCAAAGTGACCTTCGCCACCCCGTTCCCTCCAAAACCCCCACCCCTCTTTTCAGACTAGAGACCAGAGAGAGGGACACACACACACACAGAGGGGGGCTTACTACACATATTTTCCAGACAGCAATACAATACCTAACATGTCGAGCACTTTCCAATGGACAATGGACATACAATTGTATAACAACACCACTGCAAATGTTACATCTAATCTTTCTACGCCTTATCGCTGCTGCTTGACATAAAAACTGCTGAGATCAGAAAAAGTGAGAATAATCTGTTGCATTTGTGGATGCAAATTTGTATATTTTAGTGTTTCCCTTTTTGTGTAGTGTTTTTCCCATTTACGACATGTATGTACGAGAGTGTGTATAACAGTGCCCCCCCCCTACATTCACATGGTGTTTGTATGATCCAACCCTGCTCCAGCGCGGCAGGAATGACTGCTGCATTAGGAGGCAATAATAAAAAGACAAGAGGCCATTCTCCACGCCTTGTTTACTCTGCAGGGCCTTTATCACTCGGCCTCAGAAGGAAAGGCCAGCGCTTGACAAACCCGGGAGAGAAAACACTGAAGGACAAGTCCATGCTGATGAGAGAGAGTGTTTATTTTATTTATTTTTTTGTTGGAGGGAGAATAAAGTGCTGCATGGCTAGGAGCTTCAGTTTTGTCTGCTGCTATCACAATCTGAGGCAGAAAACGAAGAATCATGTGTTATCATATGAAGTCAGACACTTAAACATTATGTATGCCTGCTGTAACTGTGACTAAAGACATATAATATTACATCATCCAATGTATTTATACTGTGCAGAGGGTAAATGTACATGTTTCTGTATCATGTTTTTTCCTTAAAGGATTAAACTGGCATTTTTCTATATTTTGCTTATCATAAACAAATTCTCTGTAGGGTTAGGCCAGAAGCAAGACCAAATGTCTGTCAGTGGGTTTTAATTTATTTAAAAAACCCTTTCTCTGAAACTTAGTCCTAAATCCATTAGTCCCTACTGAAGCTGTAAGTCTTTAAAACAGGTCACAAACACATATTTTACTCAAATAGCAGAATATAAGGCAATTTTTAGGGACTTTCAGCCACTGACTGGTGCTCTAGTGAGTATTTACAGCCAGAGGAAGGTGCATGTTTGATTGACTCAAAATAGACTACAGCGTCTGTGTTAATTTTAATAAAAAAACATGTCCCTCAGTGCAACAGTTTGGCTCATTGATGTGTTTTAGTAGTAGTAGTTTTTGGACAAGAACAGAGCTTTATGGCACAGAGGAATCAGATATATCGGGCTTTAGCTGCACAGGCAATGTTACAAGGATACATTTATTGTTGGTTTTTAATTACATCTGCTGACAAGAAAGTATATAAAATCACCATCCCTATTATTTAAATGTTTCTCTTTTATTTGCAAGGAATTGGAAGAGATATTTACAGTGTTTACAGGCTGATGTATTTACAGTTCATATTTACAGTAATACAATAAGTTAAGTGTTTGATTCATTGTGCCTAAAATGTGTGTGTAGATAATTTAATTCTCATTTATATTACATTGGTAATATTTGGGAATAGATGACTATAATTGTTGCTTCCTATTAACTGCCTGCACCTATAATTGCTTTGGGAAACTCTCGCATGAAAGTTTTGGGGAGTAATCGTAGGAGCTGTCAGGCAAGCAGAGAGTGGGCCTACTCATTTTTTTTGTCGTTTTCTTTCTCGTTTCTGTATTCGTTCTGTTACGATTTTTTGTTGTATTTAAGTAAACAGTTACATTTTTACAGCGTGGTCCTCTGGATGTATTCACGTGGATACGGTTGAAGGAAATAAAGCATCAAGCTAAGGCTTCATTCATTGGAAACCTACAGATTCTGTGAAGTTGGAGGGTTTTAAACCGTTTTTATGTGCTTCTGAATTAAAATCATACCACTGAGTCACTGAAGTTAATAGAGAAAGATAAAGACTGCGAGAAAGACTGAAATGGAGAGACAGATGGGTTGAGGAAGTTTGAGATGTAAAGAGCAACAGAGGAGATTTGCTGTGCATCTGCTGTGGGAGAAAGAGGATGTCGAAAGAAGCATCGAAGGGCACACAAAAGAAGAAAAGTCCCATTAACAGAAAGAGGCAGAGAGAGCGGCAGAAGAGGGCACTTAGGATAACATGGCTGACAATTTAAAAAAGGCAAGGATCTTGGAGAAAGGCGGCTCCCTTAATGTGGTTTAACCCTGGTGCATTCACATTACCATGGTAATCTTATCAGTATCGTGTGTGTTCGTGTGCATGTTGGAGACAGCTAAGCACTCGGCCCCATTAGCAAAACCTAATTGACTTACAGCCTTCTGACCACAAAGGTAACATCTGTGTCAGTCGTGTAAGTGAATGCCCCATGTCACCTCATACACACACACACAAAGACACACACACACACCATTTGCTTCATTGTGCATCCCTTTGCCACTGATTGACCTTGATATGCACCAGTGGACGAAATATGGACCATATCTTTGTCTCCTTGAGATGAGATGGAGTGGGAAATAGGGGCAAAAGAGACACACACACACACACTAGCATCTGTAGAACCACATGCTAAAAGCAGAATTTACCCCTTCAACTATACACGGTCCTAATTTTTCCCCTTAGCTCACACAGTATAATTGTTTATAAAAACAAGTCATCGATGGTTTGCGGAAAACCACAAAGCGAGGACCAGTCTCTCAAAAAACAGAGGTTGAGCTGATGAATGGGTCTAATCTGGTTCTACAAAAACTGAAAAGCAGATTAAATGACTTTTTGTTTGTTTTTAATTTTATAGTTTTCTATTCTAGTTGACTGTGAACATGAATGTTTCATGTTTACATTGTATTTAAAATCTCATTGACTTCCAGCATAACAGTGAGGTTTTAAGGGGTGAAGGGGTACTGATGCAATTTACTATTGCTCTTCCATAAAGTTGGGGGACTTGCAAGAGACACATTAGACACAAAATCATCTTGGTTCATGGTCTAAAAACAGCGGATCTAAACTCAGCAGCATCTTTTATTAGACTGGTAAATGTATTTTTCTCCAAGCCCTCAGTTTGTAACACAGGCTTTCCATTCAAATGTTGAAGTCGTAACCCTCACGACATCATCAGGGGTTTATTTCTCAGACTTCAGAAATCTCCCTCCAAAGCCACAGAATACACAACTGTTTTCACAAGCTGAGTAGTACTCCTCATGGTTAAACTTGTGAAATGGGTGTAGTGCTCCCTTAATTTCAGTGAAAACAGCATGAGAGATGCAAACCAGCCACCAGCCAGACAGACAGACAGACAGTAAGAAAGATGTGAACAGCAGCAGTGAGGGATTGACACACAAACAGAGATGGAGAAAGAAGGAACAGGCCGACGGGTGAACAAGACAAGCCCAAGGATCCATCATTATTTAGCCATGGATATAGAATATCAAATGGAGGACAGGAGACTCCTCCATATCAGCCTGCTATTATTGAAAATGACTAATATATTCTGAAGAGAGAAAGACAGAGAGAGAAAAAGAGATGGATGAGATATGGAATCCAATGGAGACTGACACTCAATCTTTCTGAATAGTAATCCAATAACGTCTCCTGAGTTTCCTTATGGCTAATCAATTGTGCCGCAGCGCAGAAACAAATCACCATATCGCCGAGTCAATAACCGTCAGTCACGGAAATACCTCGCCTCAACTGTCAGTGTTTATCAAGCTTGGCTGAGTCTCAGCCCCTCACTGCAACGACGGAGGGGAGGGTGGCACGGGTGTGTTTGGTATGCATTCTCAGAGCTCTGTAAAGGTGGCTCATGCTGGTTGTAATTTAGATAACGATAAGACAGAGATAGCAAGGTGTTATCATGCATGCCCTGACCTCAGGTGAAGCCAAGCTCGACCAAAGTAAAGATGGATGAAGATCTATGCCTGACAGGGTAAACACAACAAACACGTTTATCAGGGAAGGGATATAGGTCATACCACACCTTTAAACACACACAAGATATTCTCCAATATTGGACACATTTTGAAGATAAAGTTTACTTTCAACATTGTTAATACCTTTTTTCCCCTTTTCTTTGACTGGTCCCAGGACAGTGTATGCAAATAGCACGTTTAATCAATGAGCCTCACTTCACTACACATCACAACACACATGCAAACACGGATCTCTCCCTGCGCTGACTTCTAACGCTTGTGTCTGAACTGCGAGAGCCTGTCATACTAGTCCTGCGCTGGGAATTTCATAACAAGGATGTTAGGTCCGGATGAATAGAAAACAGGAAGCTGCAGCTCAAACATCAAAACAATATAATGTTTTCAGTCAGTTACAGTAATAGTTATAGGCACAGCGTCACTAAGTTTACTTTACATTCACCCAATCCATAGTGGAGCATTTAGCAGCTCAAGAGCCTGATATTTATAGAGACAGAAAACCGAGGTAAAAGGAGAGTGAATATTGGTCAGCTAGTCAGAAATACAGCTTGAAATGAATGCTAATGTTGCTCCTTGTCTGCTGCATGTGTAAATATGCAACTGTAAGCTAACGAATTCAGGAAATCAACTTAAAAGGTGATAATATGTCAGTGGTGTGTTTACGGTTTCTACTTCCTCCATGTGGGCAAAAACAAAAATCAGCCATTGCAGATTTAATGTATTTTTATAGTACATTTTAATTGATACATTCACTTCATTTTAATCAGCAGGCCTCTGCTAACTAGCTGTCTGCCACTGCAGCATGCCCTTCTAGGCTATCAACAGCCAGGTGCTAAAAGATACTGTTGATATGTCTGTATTTAAATTGCATTGTCACTAATTAGCAAACAGTGGGCTAATTAAGTACAGCAACAAACAGAATAGTTGCCAGAAACAGGCCAGTCAAATTAATGAATCTTCTTGCCCACACAGCAGTGGTTAAGACAGCTTCTGATCTCTTCTGCTCACATACTGTAAATAAGTGGGATAACATCTAAAAACAAGAATTATCTAAAGGCAAAGCCTCAAAACTTTGCTGCAAATCCAAATTCCTGTGAGGGGACATCACTCCAAGTCCAAGGTCAGAGCAAAGTGTCCTTGGCGCTGCAGTTACTTTGGCTCTCAAGGTCTGAGTCCAAGTGAGACAGAACTTTAAAGAAAATATGTTTTTTTTTTAAAATATTTGACACAAAATGCCCTGTCTAATTAGGTGTTCAGTTTTAATACACACGTCTGCAACCCATCTACACAGTTCATTAGTTTATGAAGTAACAAGTTATGGCCTGTTGGGAAAAAGACAAGCTGACCTGTGTTTTTAGTAAAAAAAAAAAAAAACAAGGGCCAAAATGAATAATGGCTTTTTATTTATTTTGCCTCAGACTGTTTCTCTCTACATTTGAACACCTCCACATCTCCACTGAGCACCTCCACCCAACACTGAGTTTTAATCTGACCACAAACCAACAAGCAAACTGGTAAGACTCATTTCACCTCTGAGAAAAAAGTGATTTTACTTCCACAAAATGAAAATGATAGGACTTACAGTTGGCAAAGGGAAATTACTTTTTGTTGCCAACTTTAACTTCCCTAACCACCCACGTCAGGTTTAATGCTGTTACACCAACTTTGTGGAGTATGACTCTGCAAGATATCACGACAAAAAATGTGACACCAGCAGACTGGATAGAAGGAGTAAGAGATTTCCAGCCAAACATGGCCTGGTGCTTCAGACTGAATCAGGAGACCTCATGTGCTCACTGCGGCTACGTGCTTAAGTTTATTAATTACAGTGAGGCGAAACTGTCAAGGGTTTTACCACCATGATGATGAATGAAACATGTGAATGCTGTCACTGCCAAACCAGACTTGACTCATGTTTGGATCTGACCTAGATAAGCACACTCTTGGTGTTTTTCAAATTTCTGCCTGAAGCATTTTACATTAATGTATAGCACAGTGCTGGAAGGCTGTTTTTTCAGTGCAAAATGTTCATAAATGAGAGGCTTTTTCCTGTTCATGTTCTGACTGAAAGGATGGCTCAGTGACCCTACATTGAAATTAAATAAATACCTTACAGAAGTGGTCTTATGAATGTATATTAAAAAACTCAAATCCCCCTTTTAATTCCTGATTTAATAATGTTAATCATTTTTCATTTGCTTGAATTGGCAGAAAATGACTGACTTGTATTTCTAGAGTGGGGCTTTGTTAAGTAATGAGAAAAGCTTTATAAGTGAAGTTCCTTTGTAACCAGATTAGCAGAATCCTCGTCAGCCTTAATACTTCGTCTCCACAGGCTTTAACTATGAACTATATTTAGGAGAGCTCAACTTTTAACTTGTCATTCTTCCGATAAATGATACCAAAATCCCATCTTAATTAAGGATAATAGAGAATTATGTATAGTTTTTGTGTTATATGTATCAGGAATTTCCCGCTCTGATAGCAGTCCAATATTAAATATCAGATACGGCTAATCACCATTTATGCGTATGTTTATGTTCATGTGTACTGTAAGCACCAATTTATACCAAGGCAAATTCCTCATACGTGAAAATGCACCTGGCAATAAACCTGATTCTGATCACTGTGGTCCACCTAATGGCGTTCCTCATTGGCCTCAGCTAAATGGAGCCTGTAAAACAAACGTGATTTGTTTAGATTTATTATTCATCAATTTAATTGTCATTATATTTTTGTAAATTGATCCCACATTTCAAGGCCTAATGGAGTTTGTGTACCCTGGTGTAACTGTATTGTGTATTAACAGTTTAAGACTGCTACAGTCTAAACAGTGACTAAAAACAGCTTTAGGACTTGTTTAAAATAGAGACAAGTAATATGGATAGTCAGAGGAACAAAGATGCTGGTTTCATGTGTTTTTGAAGGGCTGTTATTAACATTTATTATACATACATGTATGCCATGCATATAGAGCTTTAAGCTGGTGCAAAATTGACATAATGGGAATCCTCCCCGAGGTCAAAAGTCTAATGAAATAATTGTATTTATTTCTTAATGAATTATCAATTAATTACTAAATTTTCAGGTGTCCTCAGGCAGCTTTCACTGATTGGCTGACCTAATACTCCATTTGCTGATCTAAAGCAGACACAGCAGACAAGAATATGAGATTTCTGGTGGGAAACTACCAGAATGAGAAACGTGGAGTTTGATTTTCTGTTAGTCAAGGTTGAATGCTTTTATTCACTGCTATTTACTACCATTGTGTCTCCTCGAAAAAGGTGTTTTTTAACAGCTCGTCACCTTATTCAGCTCGATTCTTATTTCAAAGCTTTGTCTGATTCATTGTTGTCTCGTTGGGCTGTCATGCATCTCAATTCAAGACAGTCAGTTCATTAAAAATGTGCAAAATCGATGTTTAATTAGAAATTTTCTCATAAAGAGCTGTAAATCATCCATCTTCCCTAAACACTTCCTGTCTGATTGCCATGATGCTCCAGCATCACAGAGAGACAGTTGCCTATTAACATTCTCATTAGCGAAAAGCTGCTAAGTATACACTTTAAATCCTGTGAGAGGAGTCTAATATGTGTCAGTATTCACTTTGGATACTCTTGAGATTAATTCTCTATCAGAGTTGTGAGTTGGAAGCAATACTGTGGGTTTGGCTGGGTTTCACTGGCTCTGGTGTATGTGCATGTGTGTGTGTGTGCCATCTGTAAGTGAACAGTGCGTAGTTTAATAGTGACAAACCCAGTTGAGCGTCAGATGTGGTTCAGTAGCTCTAACCCAGCGGCCATCTTTAAAGAAGATAATGTCACTCGAGTGAAAAAAGTTCTTTCAAAAGTTTATTTGATTTGGAAACAGGGCGTATCAGAGTATTTTAACTCTTAAGAACTATGATTTGAAGAGTCAATACTAGACTAAATTGCTTGGTAACTTTTATCTCTTGCAGCGTGTTTGTGTGTGAAAGAGCCAGTGATAGTATAAGGGCGGTTATGTGTAAAACATTATCTTCCTTTCCCTTTCTTTCGCTTTCTCCGCCTCACACCTCTGTTTCTTTTGAAGAGGAAACAACAATGGCACCATTAAGTGTCAGAGGGGGTCTTTGATGTGAATGGACCCTAAATGTCCCTTTCAACAGCTAATCAGGGGAGGGGGGATGGGATGGCAGGGGGATCAGGGTTGAGAAGAGGGGAGTTAAGTAGCTGTAGTGAAGGCCAACCTTGCTTGAATGCAGTATATCCTTCTTGGTAGATGTAAAATATGGTGTGATGACCTGTTTTAATACCAGTTTTAGATGTATTGTAACTAAAATATTACTTTTAACTATAACTATTATTAATAACTTCAATGAGAAAGTCAGACCAGGAAAAGCAATCTATAACTACCGTGTGTTGTAATTTTACACTAATTGTATATTTGCAAAACAACACAGACCATCATTTTGATTGATATATGGTAAACACCCTAACTTCACTCCCTCTACCCATGTCTCCCCATTAACTCATCATTTCCCACTGCAGAGTCAACTGCTGACAAAGCAAAGAGCTCTCAATAAAAACTGAATAAGCCGTCAATCATTCGGCTGCATAGCCCATCAAACACAACTGGCGGACAGCGTGTTTGAAAATACAGAGATGTATACAGTATATCATATCAGTGTATTTTGGAATACGCGGAGTGGGATCTAATGAGCCATTAGACTGAGAGGTTGGGACATCCAACAGTGAGCATTGCCATCCAGAGAAGGAAACTATGTTGGACAAGTCTAGGTATTTTTCCTCCATTGTCTGTGCTTCAGAAGAACAATCCACTGCAGGTGGCAGGCTTGGAGGCAATGGGACATCATGAGCCAGTGGGCTGAGAGATGGCTCAACTGCTGTATCCTGCAGAGAAGGAAAGCATTAAAAAAATGCGATATATCTTACTTAACTGAATTGCCAGAGTTTGAACCCACACCTCTTTAAGACAGTTTCTAATATGAATTGAACATTACAAACTTGGTCAAAGTAGCTTGCAAGGCTTTGTATTAGACAGCATTAACTACTGTGTCCACTTTTCCTTTAAAGACTAAGGTAAGGTAAAGACTGCTGTTAAGGTGAAGGTAAATATAAACACGAATGATATTTGCAGGTGTCCAAACTCCTGCATGACAGCAAGATGTGGTGAATGCACTTCCACCACCTTCAGACCCGCACTTACAGCCTCGCTAAACATAGGCCACACTACTTCCTGCATTAACTGGTACTGTATATTGGCATTGGACGTAGATTATAAAGCCCAGAAACATCCCACCCTTTGCTCAGTGTGTGCAGAAATAGGCTCAGAACCTCCAACAAATCTGCACAGCACAGGCAGGTATAGATAATGAATGGGTAGCCTTATCATGTTGAATAAAAGCTCTGTATTCAACATGGGAATAAATTAAATTAGGATCAAAATGGAATTCAGAGCAAAAGCAGGATCAGAACATTGGGAATTGGGATCAGGCCAGGAAGAAAACAAGTTGTTTCATCATGCAACCCCGCAGCTCTTCTCAGAAAAGTACCTTCATTCTGACCCAGGACTATATTCAAACCAGAAATTAATATATATGTTTATTTATTTTTTTACATATGGTGATAATTTGTGACACTGGGTATGAATAAGTTGGTACTGGGAATAGGAAAAAGAGAGGTGGGTTAAATAAAGAAAAAGACAAAGAAAGAAGGAGGAAGAAGAAAAAAATCATAATGCATAGGGAGCAGGAAGAAGGACAGAGAAACTGTCATATCTCTGCTGTAATAGGGAAAAGGAGTCTTTGCTGATTGGAGTTGCCATGGCAATGGTTGGCACCTAGTGTATGTGTGTGTCTCTGTTTGTGTATTTGTGCATTATTGTACTTGTGTGTGTGCAGGGTCTTGTATATGTGAATGTGCTTCTGAGCATCTGGAAATGTTTGTTAGTGTGTGTGTGTGTGTGTGTGTGTGCACGTGTGTGTGTGTGTGTACGTGTTTGTGTGGGTTTGAATAGGGGATCTTGTTGGGGGATTATCAGTGTTGTCAAAGGCAAATGAGGAAAGGGACCAGAGAGGCACAACAAAGCGCTACTAGCCTGCTCTGTGGATGGCAAACATACAGTAAACACACAACCACCAGTGTGTGTGTAGGTGTGTGTGAGAGAGAGACACACACATAGAGAGAGAACTGTTAAGAGAATTTTTTTTTTAACTGATGCATTGCAACATTGTTCGTAACTTTCACACGGCTATGCATGTCGAACTGATTGAATTTGAAATGGGATGATAGAAGGAGGCATTGAAAGATGGGAGCCAGAAAGAAAGAAGACTTGGATGTCCACATGTAAGAATAAATGTTTTTCCAAATCTCTAGAGAGCAAAACAGTTGCCTGCTTGAAGGAAAGCTTCTTGCTGCCAGAGAGTCTAGCTGACATTAGCCAAGTCCGAGAGAACTTAACATGCAGTAAATTCTGGGAATATAAACTGCAGTGATTCATATTTGCACAACAGTAAACAAAGAAAAAGAAAAAACTAATTTTTGATTGCAACAGAAACAGTAAACATACAGAATGTGAACAATATTGAGTGTATTTGTTAGCAAACTGCTGTCTGACAGCAATACACATACCCCACACTCCTCCCCTACAGGTAACAACAGCAATGACTGCAGCCAGACTCATTATTTTCAATCCCAGGTTCTAGGGTGGTTACCATCTAAAGGTCATGACAATAGCCTCTAATTGTTTTTCAGGGGTCACAAACCTGTTTGTTGAAAAGTCTAAGCCAGCACCTAGTGTGTCATGCTCATTATTAATAATGGCCACAGTGTTGTGGCGTCTCACGCCCTGCTTGGAGTCAATGTACATCAATTCAAGCAAATCAAACTTTAAAACTGGAGATGGTTTGGAGCCAGGCTGGATGCCATGCTGCTAAAACCCACACAGCAACAGAACAATGGGTGTGTTGAGTCTATTGTGTATCTGCAGCATATCTAAAATTGATTCATCTTTGACATTCCTTTTTTTTTTTTTTTTAAACTTATGGATGTGTTTCTGCATTGCTTCTCATGCTAACAACAAAGTTATTTTACTTGTTGTAAAATGCATCACTTGCTGTGTGCCAAAGGATCTCCCAAGAAAACAGCCACTGGGACAGACACTGTGTATTAAGAAGGTTATAGGCTGAACCACTCATCTGTCACAGACAGGTGCATAAGGAACATTTATTTATATGCAAAGCAAAGCATCTTAATTTAATAACGGCACATTATACTCAAGGACAATCAAAGTGCTTTTTATACTACATGCATAAGACACAACTTTAAAAACACAATACGATGCTAAGACACAAGAATCAAATTTTAAAAACATGAATCAAAAATATAATTTGGAAGTTTGTTTCAGCTCTGTGGAGCACAAAACCAAAATGCTAGTTCTCCATGTTTAGTTTGGACTGTTCCGCCATAGACCTAAAAACTCGAGAGAGTGTCTGTGGTAAAAGACAGATATATTTTGGTCCAAGTAACAATTCAAAGACAAGCAGCAGTAAACTTTAGTAAACTTCAACTACTTTAATTGTTGAACTACTTCAAACTAAAAGACAATACAAGGGACTGGAAAACAAGGGGGAGAGACCTGGGAAAAGACCACAACAGCAGAACAACCTCATATATATATATATATAAGAGAAATATATAAACATTTAGTGAGGACAAGTTCTTGCCTGGTCAAGACTCCTCAGATCCATGCTATTAAAACCTGACTGATTTCTGACAACAGAGAGATAAAAAAGTTGAGTTGAGCATGGAGCATTAGCCTTTCTGCTTTTGGTATGGTTCAACATGTATATTTTGCTGAAGCGAATTCAGCAACAGGGCTGCACAGTGGTGCAGTGGTTAGCACTGTCATCTCACAGCAAGAAGGTCATGGGTTCAAACCATGGTTGCCCCGGCCTCTGTGTGGAGTTTGCATGTTCTACCCGTGTCTGTGTGGGTTCTCTCCGGGTGCTCCGGCTTCCTCCCACCATCCAAAGACATGCAGGCTAGGTTAATGGGTGTCTCCCAAATTGTCCTTGGGTGTGGATGTGAGTGTGAGTGGTTGTCTATCTATGTGTGGCCAGGGTGTACCCTGCCTTTGGCCCAATGTCAGCTGGGATAAGCTCCAGCCCCCCTGAGACCCTGTATGCAGGATAAGCGGTTGACGATGGATGGATGGAATTCAGCAACATCCAATAACTGATTTGTTTAATACACATGTGGAAACTAGCTTAGGCACATTTAGGCGTTGCCTGCATAGTGACAGATGATATTTATTGGCCAAATAGAAGCATGTAAAGGTTAAATAGAAGAGGACCATGGATTGAGCCTTGTGGAACTCCACAGGCCTTGTTCATATGTTTGGATACCTCATTGCTGAATAAGACAGACCAATTCTTGGTTTAGAGATTGGACTTGAACCCTGGTTTTTAGTCAGTATAGTAGTAGTTGTTTGGCAGAAAAAAGTTCCAAGAAGACTAGTATCGAGGTTTTGCCTGAATCACTTTCTAGACAAATATCACATAGACGTTAATGAGAAAAGCATCATTAGTATTTGAGGTTAAGTAGTTGCAGTCCAATTATTTGACAAAGGGAAGGTTTGATATGGGGCTGTAGCTGGTAATCACAGATGCATCTAGTCTATTGGTGACTCATTATACTAAGTAAGCTGCCAAGCTTTTTTCTCCAGTGACACCAAGACAAGCCCCTGCACAGTAATTGTACTTGGTAACTGACTGTGATTACAAGGTTTTTAATATCCATCCTATGAAGAAATAAATGACAACAGCAAACCTGCCATTGCAACAGGCCAGTTTCAGTTTACACTCTGAATTCCTGCTGAGTAAATACAACAATCTGCCTGAGCCTGTTGTCATTTCACTTCCACTTCAAATCCTTAGCCGCTGTGGGAAAGTGCTCGCGTTCATAAATCATTCACTTGTTATTCTGCAACCCAGATATGGAAGAGACGAATGCATTGCAGCGTACAGCCTCCTATCCCACATTATACCCGTCTTTTCTGCTCTCTGCCACTGTGATAGAAAATCCCGGCGCAAGTTTCCGACTTAGTAAATGTCAATCTCTCGGAGGTTTTGTGAAGAGACTTGCTTCCATGCGGCCACAATAGGCTTTTTATGACAGCTTCAGTACCATGATAATTAGGCAGAGGTTGGAGAGCCAGGCTAAAACTGGGATACCATTTAGAGTGTTTGCATGTGTGTGTGTGTGTGTGTGTGCGATGGTGGCGGCGAGGAGGGTAACTGAGCTGATCCACAGTACACAATGGACTGGCAGCTGCTGTAAACGATAGCAAGGTCATCACTACTGCAGCCGCTCGATCAGGACTCTGTGAGTGTGTGACAGTGTGTGTGTGTGTGTGTGTGTGAGATGGAGAGTCTGAGAGAGGAAGGAGGGAGTTGGCAAGTGTGTTAGGTAGTGCAGCTACATTTCCATCCATTTGTGAAAGGTTTTTAAGAGGACTTTTCTAACTTTCCCAACAAAATGCAAATTAGGAGCATTTTCACCAACTTTATTGGTATGTATAAAATACCTTACTCAAAATGTATGGCAGCTGTCTTGAACTGATGGTAGTAATGCATTGTTTGATTTATGTGGGCCCCCAAAAGAGGATAACTGGGCAGATTTGGGGTCTGATTTGCCTCTCCATACAATTGCAGACTCCTCTGATCAGATTATCTGCCCAAATAAGCCTATAGTAGGATGGGTTTGCAGGCATAATCTTAATGTTACTGATTGGCTTGGAGTGTCCCCGTTTATGAATCCTAAAAATCAAACCTAGAATAGCGATAGAATATTGAGCACAAACCCGCAAATCGTTTAGTATAAACAGCACGTGGTCCTGCGTCTGGGTGTGTGCATTCTTCCTATTTACCCTCTAATGTGCACTACAGATTTGACGTCTAATAAGAAGACATAGCTGAGTTGCATAAAATAAAACAAAACTACATGGAAGAGGTAAATGAATTGCTTTTCATGTTTCATGTCGCCATATTGTATTTCATGCTGTCTCGAGATACGTCATGAGAATATTGGGCTCACAGTCAAAACAGCTCATCTGATCCGTCATGTTGGTTTGCTGTCCATCCAAGCATAAATCTCCACATGACAAAAAAATAAAGCAAAAACAGGCTGGAGCGAGTATGATATGTTTTTTTTAATAAATATTTTTTTTCTTTCTAATACAGTTTTTCTAATGTGACACTTCACGATGTGCAAAAAAATCACTAGCAAACCTGGTTAGTGTGTGAGTCGGGTGTGAAACCGAGAAAACAGAGAGATGTGTGCATAAACTGAGGAACAGCCTGTACCTGTGAGCTGATAGTTCTGACGAATAGGAGAAGTTGCTGTTTTGCTGTTATTCAGGTGTTTTGACCCCCCCCACCCCCCCCACGCACATCACCTCCAAAATCAGGTACTTCCTGTTTGGTGAATAAGAAAGGCAGAAAAAAAATAAGACTATCCACTCTTAACCATTTGGTTTAAACAGCCATTTTAAAAAAGGCACACAAGCAGAGGTGTTAGGTGGGCAATTACGTGAGGTCACCAAATTTTATGTCCTCCTAAAAAAAAAAAAATACTCTGTACCACTTTTCAGTGTAGTATTACTCTTTAAACAAAGTAATGTTTTTAGATGGTTTATCAGAACTACTTGGTTTGAAACAGCTGCACATGGGAATAAAAGTGGAGTTTGTGTTTGTGCCTGGTGACAACAGAGGCTTAAGACGTCAAGTGATAATTCTCTATAGGTTTGTCACCATGAGCGATCACTTTCACATCACCCATACAGTAGTCATTTGATCCATTGTTAACATAAATATTGATTACTGTAGCTTTAAAGCTTACGGAAGCTCCATCTTTACACTAGTAGCCGCTCAATAAAACAGAGATGTATGTGGAGGTTGGAACAGTTTTCCTGTGTTGACAGTCAGTAAAATAATCTTATGATATACATAGCTTTTGATGGAGGTGACAATGCTGAAATTATAAATGATGAAAATGTCAAAACAAACAATTTCCATGTACATTTCATGCAGTTGGAAGAAATGTGAAAAGGGTGCTATTTAAAAGATTTAGATGGAGAATAAAGATGGGATGATTGATTAGAAGTCTGCACTCTTAATCTAATGTGTTTACACATCTTGGACGTGATTTACATACCCACAAGAATTTTACTATACTACTATATAAGCTTCATCAATAACAAACAACACAGTTTCATTTTTTTATGATTGTCTTTGTAATTATCATAAAAACAAGTCTGGATTTAATGAACTCTGGTATATAAGTAACAAATATTGAAGAGCTGGATGGGAAAATGGCTGCACAGTACCAAACAATCTGGCGCTGAAGCAACATGAAGAATAAAATTCACAGAGAAGCAGGGTATTGAAAATGTCACATTAGCTATATTTATTAAAATCTTCCTGCTATGTCAGACAGTGCTCTAGATTTCCTTCTGGTGCGATAAGTTTTTTAATGAATTGGCCGGCATCCAGCAGCACAATATTACCCCAACAAAACAAGCCTTTGCCCGCCACTAAGTATCTGATGCCGATTTCTCTGCTGATGTGAAGCGCTAAATACAGAGATGCCATTAGTGTGGACCAAGCAGTCCCCAGCCATTATCTTTGCAACGCCATCTTGACATAAACATTTTGGAGGCAATTAAAGATTACATGTGTGTTGTGCGTGCACGAAAGCTGTCAAAGAGCAATTACGGTGACAATGTCCTCAATGTTCCGGATGGCTCATTTTCATATCAGAGGAGACTGTGATGTTTCACAATTTGATTAATGTGTTTTCAGAAGGACATGTGCAGCGTGCAGGGACGTATTTGCAAAAAACCCACGCACGAAAACACATTTGAAATCCCACACAAGCACAAACACACACATGGAGAGGAGATGGATGTGAGGAAGTAAATGGTTCTTAATTGATGCACTACATCCTTTGTTTCATTATTTACAGGCCCGCCTCATTATTCTAACATTCCCAACTCTGAGTACTCCACAGAGCTGCTTCCATGATACAAACAAATAAAAACAGAGGCCAAGAATAGCAAATGGGTGTGTGGTTGTGTGTGTGTGGGAGGGAAGTGGGGTCTAAATTATTTTTTACGATTGTGACGATTGTGTTATATGAAGATAGTTGGTTGACCATAATTGAAAAAGTCTTTCCTTTTTGGATTAATGGATGTGTCTTTGTATGTGTGGCCGTCAGTCAGTCCTTAAAATCACACTAAGCCGTCCAAACATGAACTTTGTATGTATGAAAAAGACAAAACCAAAGAGCAAACAGCAGGAAAGAGGGCATTTGACAAAAGAAACATCAAGACAGGTTGGTGACCACACCAGGGGCCAGGTGCAGTAATTATTTTTGTCAGATTTATAAAACCATACACGTTCTGTTTTAGAAAATATTATACCCATACCCATAACCCAGAGTGCCCATAACATGCTTTAAATCACCTGTTTGCCTGTCTCTTGTCTGATCCACCAGTCTTTACACTTGTCAGTGTAAAGACTGACAAGATGCTAGATTGCATCTCTCAAACTAGCTTTCCATCTCAACCTTATTTGACCTTAGGATTTCTCTAGAAAACCAAGTATGTATGAGGTGTGTTTATTATCACCACACCTTCTGTTTTTATAAATACTAGTTCATGTGGGCAAAAGTTTTTTTTCTGCTCCGTTTACATCATGTGGTATGCCATGCTGAAATTTATAATGAGATCACAGAGAAGGAGACAGGGAGTTGTCTTTTTTACTACCACACAGCCTCTGAACGTCACTGAGCAGACTCACATCAGTTTTCCAAAAGCTCCAGTTTTATCATCAACACTAAAATGCAATGATGGCATTTGCAGATTTACACACTTTGCTCATAGCTCCGTTTTTGGGTGCAAAACTGGACAAAGGTCCAAAAAAGAGAGGAAAAGTTTATCCTAATATTTCAACAGCACTGTTACCTTTCCTCTCTAAGCCATTACTTATCTAACATTTAAAAGGTGTTAATATGTCTCATAATGCTTATAATGACCTGTAATCTGCTTTACTTTCCTGCCAGCTGTCACCTTATACGAGTAGGCGTAGATTTTTCCAAATGATGTAAATGTCGCTGTGGACGGAAAAACTGAAACCTGTTATTAAAAAAAAAAAAAAACCCACTTCAGTTCACTGCAAGATTTTGTGTAGTGTGTGAAGTGTGTGCCCTATTTCTGTGTGATTACATCTGGGTGTGAGTAAGATCACATTATTCTCACGTGTGTGTGTGTGGGTGTGTGTGTGACATGTCGAGTAGGCCTTAATTGAAGCAGGGTGCTGTGCCAGACTAGCCATTATGGGGCTGAATTTTGATCTAATCCGCAGAGTTAGTGGCCTTAAATAGATAATGCTCCTGGGGTCCAGTCACTGGGGATGCTGAACATATAGTCCATATGTGCCTGTGTGTGTGTGTGTGTGTGTGTATGTGAAGTGAGAGAGAGAGGGAGAGTGGGTGCATGTGTGTGTACACGTACAGGAGTAGACAGCTGAAACCAAGCCAAGGCAGGACGGCATGCCTGTAGCATGAGCTGCAAACTTTCCAGAGTAACTGAGACCCCCAGCTGGTCTCCACAGAGCAGTGTAACTTTAATGGCGCTACGCTCCACTAACATGAACTGACACTCCGGATCCAAGAGGAGGAAGGCCCCGGTAGGACCTGAGGAAGATGAAAACAGAGATATAGGTGGAGAAAGGGAGCGGGAGAGACAGATTGACAGCCAAACAGACTGAGAAACAAAGAGGCAGACGGATGGAAACAAAACAAGTGTGAGAAATGCCAAGCACAAGACTCAAATGAGAGGGGGGAAAAAAAAAAATCTAATGTAGGAAAAAGGGTACCTGCCAGAAAAGACAGAGAGGAAGAAACCCCAGCGCACTCCAGACTGCTTAGAGTAGCTTGTCAATCACAACCCCCTTGACACGCACGGAGCAGGTGAGCCAAGGTTTAAATGATACACACACCAACGAGTCAATTACAGGCCAGCGAGGCAGAATGTCACGGCCGCCCGGACACTAAACCGACGGCTTAACCTCCTAACATTGCATCAATATGGCTCACCAGAGAGGAAAGGAGGAGGAGGGCCTGGATGCTGCTGGAGACTGAGAACATGTGCATTACCGGGCATTCTTGCCACACATTAAAGAACTAATTTAATTCATTTATGCGCTTTTCTAGTCAAATACACTTATTTGCTTGTACTTTTAGGATACACAATGAACTTAAAGGATAATCGATTTAAGTTCAGCCTGGTTCAGTGTTTACCAACATAGCTATTAGTTTGGTATACAAATTTCATCACTTACTTCACTGTAAAAGTTGACGTGGTTCCTGCAAGATGCTGGGAATGCATACAGTGCCACTGCCAAGAAGCAATTAAAACTTGTCCTCTAAAGTAGTCACACTGCAATGGAGCCTGACTCACACGTGTATACTGTAGCATTACGTATGCTACTTAACCGAGCATTAGCTCACCAGCAAGGAGACCAATCAAGACTGGTGATGTGTTCAGTGGAGGCTCTGAAAAATACTAACTATCAAACTGGAAACAACATTCACATAGAAAATGTGGGAATTTTTGAAACTGAAAAGTAATATGAAGACATCAATTCTACTGATGCTGGCACAGTAAGATTTTAAAGTATATTATCATTAATATTCTCACCAATACAATGAACTGTACTACGGTGGGAAATATAATATGATGTGATTTTTTTGTGTGTGAAGATCTTATGAAAATAAATCCTGTTTTCCCACTGTTTCTGAAATGACCCAGTGGCAGTCATTAACACTGACATTAGCTCAATGACATTGACACTGGACCTAACCTCGTGTTTTGCAGAATGTTCCAAAATCAATGTTTTGTTTGGCGAGTGGATCGTCTGAAATGCTACGACTCCAGCAGTAGCAGGCAAAGAGGAAGTACAAGCTGAACTATTTAACACAAGTATGTGTATTAATAGTGTTTTAGAGTTGTCCCTGCATGTGTGTGTGTATTAGAAAGCTGAACCTTTAAACACATCTGATGATCATTACATGCATGGGAAAAGCATTTTCTGAAATTAAACGTTCACATGGTTGTGAACAAGAATATGAAAAATATAGTCATCAGCATCAGCGGCGTCCGCATCCATCCTCCAAAGGCTGCCTATCCTAACACTTCCTGTTGTCAATTCTACTGAATTGACTCACATACAGTATGTCCTGCCACTCTGCTAAACCCACAAACACACACACTTCAGAGGACTTGGTATCTATGGGGCTGTTGCTCACTTTGCTCTCCACTGAAGAGGGGGAAAAGGGAAAAAAAAATGTGACTTGTCCTAATGGACACCCATAGGCCTTCATCCCTCCAGGTCTCTGTGTATGTGTGTGTGTGTCCTTCATGAGTCATTATGAAGACAAGTCAGCCCCAGGCTTTCGTGTGTCCAGACCTTCACCTCTACTAGTATGGAGTCCATGTGACTCCCTACACACCGATGCTACAATGGAAACTCCATTCTGCTATAATGCATAATAGTGGATATGTGTTTATGCATGTGTATATATGTGCATTTGTGCTAGCTGGGAATTAAGCAAAACACACAGGGAATCCCCTCCTCCCTCCCTCTGAAGTGGGGTGGGTTGAGATAAGACGCGTTATAAAAACACACTCACTCAGAGGGTGGTCAGTGTCAGGAGGTCACATATCTCTGATGTTTACAGGGGAAATACATGATGCTAACGGGTCCAAGGAGACAAAACAAGTATGTGTGTGTGAGTTGGTGTGTAGTATTTACTGAACTTTGGCTGGATTTGTTTTTTTTCATCTGATATTAGGGAAAGACTGTGAATCACTCAAGGTGATGGTACACCGTGAGTGCAAGGCAATGCCAGGGAATGTGTATTTAAATCAGGGAAAAGGTCACACGAGTACAAGGTGCATTGGGGTGACAAGGATTCTGCACCCTCGTAGGATAAAGTGAGGATTTGCATCGGTGTAGGTTGCACAAATAATAAAAAAGTGAATGTACGTTTTTATCAAAGCAATTTCTGAAAGAGATTGGCAGGCTGTGTGTGTGTGTGTGTGTGTGTGTGTCACTCTCATTTCCTCCCTATCATAGAGCTTATCTGTGGACTGCAAAGCATTGGGGGAGAGGAGTGACAGAATGGAAAGAGGAGACAGAGGAGTGTGGCGGAGAGAAAGACGGAGGGACGGAAAGTCAAGCTGCGGAGTGAGAAGGGCAGGCAGTTGGTAACTTGTGTTTGTGTGTGTGAGAAAGAGCAGCGTGTAGCCGTGGCAGTTTGACTGTTATGTCTAGAAAAGAGGCATAATGAATGGGAAGGCACATTAAAATGACTCAGTGAAACTCCCTATTATGCCTTTTCTTTGTGTATCGCATGACACAACTCTGCAATAGGTCTAAGCTGTCTCAGCAAACTGCAAAACACTTACAATAAATAAACAATTATGCAAAATAATAATGTGTCAGATGTTTTTGGGCATCCACCAGAAAATCTTTCCTGCCATAAAAAGAGTCAAAAACTTAAAAAGCTTGCAAACTTCTCCCTATGTTTAGCTCTTTACCTCCCTCCGGCTGCAGCTCTGTAGTAAACAATCGCCTCAAGAAAGCGAGCTAGAGGTGGAATCCAAACTGGTCAAAATGCAGACACACTTGTGGGGAGGCTGGAATAAGAGATGCATAAGGAAGCACGTTTGTCTTCACCACAGAGAGCTTCTCAATTAGCCACTAAATGCCTCACCTTAACGAGCAGGACATTTCTTAGCACTAATGAAGGTGGTGGCAGGCGCTGTGTGTGTGTGTGTGTGTGTCGCTCCCAGCTACAGCGTGAGGTGTGTGTGTTTTTGAAAGATAGAGAGCGGAGAGACAGAGTGGAGATCTAATGGAGTCGGGTCCACAGCTCATTTTCAGCGAGCTGTTTGGCATTCTCTGGAAGGAATGCGTGGATGGATTTCACTGCTGGCTGCTACAGCGACTTTCCAATGAGGCTCCACTTTGTCTTCACCCTTATCTAATCCACGTTGGAATGACCATCTCTGCAAAATGAAAATGAGGCCGGAAATCATGGCCTGTCTGTCTGTTACAGCTGCATGGACCGACATGTGATGTGAGAAATTAAACAGTACTTGATCCAGACTAAGTCTATGCAAGAACGTGTGATTTGCATTGCATACAGGTATGCAATAAGTATAGTGATGAAATAAGTATTTTCATAAAACATATATTCTACAAAAAGACGCAATGCAATGCAAGATAGAATGGAAGCAAACATGTTGGTACTATCAATGATGCAGGTACTTCCAGTCCATCACCCCTTAAAGTGTCATCAAAAAAGTGGTATATCTCACCAGCAGGTCTTTGCTGGAATACATGAGCAGACCCAGGACTGTTTCCACTGTTAGCTTAATAGCTTTTGTAATAAGCATTTGTATTTTGATATTTTCTCCAGCTCAAATTTTAAAGGATTGGTTTGAAATTTTGGGAGATACGCTTCCAGAGAGATGATTGAGAAGATCTATACCACTTTCATATCTGTATGGTAAATATGAAACTACAGCCAGCAGTCAGTTAGCCTAGCTTAGAATCGAGGAAGTGACTGCACTCAGCCAGGAAATAGTCCACCTGTAAAACCACTTTTTAGACTTAAATTTTTTTATGGAGTAACAAACATATTAATTATTGAGCTGTAGCGGTGCTGGTAGGCACAATTTGTTACTTTACACAGCAGGGCTGCCAACTTTTCAATTTGGTTTGGAGTGAGATTCTGTGTTGGAGGTTGGTTCATTTTAGGCCTTCTGTGTCATATTCAACCGCAGGGGTCGGCATCATCACTCTTTAATCCTGCACGTCACATCCACATATATGTGTAGATGGAAAGTTAATAATCATGGTCAGATCAGTGTGATCAGGATACTTGCCATCCTCCAGAAATGATAGCCTTAATGCTGACCAAACCATGTATTGGGGAGTCTTCCCCCCCCCAGAATCTATGTGCCAAACCCAGAGACTGTATTTGTTTTAATTTTAAAGAATGTATGGAATATTATAGGCTAGTTCATAATAAGCAAGAGTGTAGGTTTTCCTTTAGCAATGGAGGAGCCATTAAAGGGGTGGTCTGGGGGTACTCTGGGGCAAATTTTTAGCATTAATCACTTAATTTCCTGCATTCAGGTGAAATTTTATGCACCAGTTCCTGCATCAATTTATGGTGGAAATGCTTTTATCTAGGCTATAGAAACACAAAACCCATGCAGCAGGTGACAATTTAAAACGTAAAAAATACCAGAATATAATTCAGTAGGTGTATAGCTTCAAGCATTCTGTATTTCTTTTTCTTTCATGATTTAGTCTTCACTCCTCATTTTTGTTTTTGTTTAGGGAAGTTCCTCTTTAAATGTGGCAACTTTTCACCTCAAGGATAAATTAATTCATTTTAATACAGTTAGAAATTCCAGGACTGAATGTTCAAAACTTTCTGCATCTATCCCGCATATCTGCGTAATCTGACATCTCCGGAAAGTTTTTTTTTATGAGAATAACATCATCATTTGATCACAAATCACACTATTTTTCAAAATCTCCCCACCCTATAATCTGCAGTTCATTACTTGCTCTGATATGATAAAATCTTAGACAGCCAGACACAGAACCCGTTTGGGACTGTATGGATGAAACCTTTGCAAAATGAAACTAAGTCAAAACGCTTCACCACAAATACTCACGTTAACTTCTGCAGCTCTGTGCAGCCTACATTCCCAACAGAACAAGGCTGTTCTTCAGGTATATAGATGTTTATATTGCAAAACTCTACCACCTACATTACCTGATCACAATCTCTCTGCCATTCACTGCGCAAGACCGGGTCCTCCCGTGTTGCATCGGCTGGGTAGAGTGATTTCGCGCCGAGTCAACGCTACATCAAATTGATGTACGGTGTGAGGGCGTGTGAAAAGTGTCAAATGCGTGAGGGAAGCTGTCTTTGTGCTAAGCTAAGCTGTTGGCAGTATGAGTGGTATCAATCTAACTCTCAACAAAGTGAAAAAGAGTATTTTACAAAAAATAAAACTGTTCCTTTAAGATGCCACTGTCGTTCCTCGCTTTTGACACATAATGTTTGTCTAACATGCTGGTGACCCAAACAGTTGAAGATGTTTAATCGAAATCTATCTAGTGTATTTTGTCTGGAATATCACGTTTGGCATCATTGTGTCAGTGAAATATGCTTAATTGAAGTTGATGGCTCATACCTTCATGTTTCAGGTGTGTTTGGGAAATAACCTGTGGAGAAGACAATAATCACACAGCATTTCCAAACTCATACGGAAACTAAGCTGTCTCTAATTCCTCTTGGGCCTGGCAGTGCCAAGCGGCCGGGCTAACAGGGACACACGACATATTACCCCATCCTTTTCCTGCCGTTCACAGCAACCCAACACTCCTGACACAAGCTCGGCCCCCAGCACCCCCCTGTCTGCCAAGCAAAACACCTGGCATCTGGATGAGAAGGGCGCCAATTTCACAGTGACTGCCAGGCGGTCAGCTGAGCCTCTGCCACACACATATTGCTAACATGTGTGCGAGGGCAGAGCGATACGGAAGAGCTGTGTGTCAGCAAAGGCAGCTTGTGTGTGTCTGAGGGGAGAGCAGACGTGTATGTGAGAGACGGCAGGGGAAGCATATGAAAAGCATGCGTTAGAATAAGAACTCAGTGTGTGCATGACAGACAGCTCAGTCTGGACACACACACAAAACCACAGTTTGGCAGCGTCACTACTCTGGAAACATTTATTAGGCTACTTTATATACACATGCACAACTACACTTGTGTGTGTTAACTTGCATGCAGAAATGTTTGTACTGTATGCATGTCAAGTGTTGGACAAAGTGCTTACATATAATTTTATATGGTCCCGGTGCCTCCCTGACATTGATGCATTTCTCTGTTGCATGCTTCCATTCCTTGGCTGAAGTTTTGTATGTGTCAGAGGCCATGGTTAGTGCTGAAAGCCTGATGGATGGGGTCCAGGGGGTCACGGACTTCAGCTGTTGTTGGCCACATCACAACCCAGTGAACCACACTGCTAGCCTTGGGTTAGCAGCAGAGTGCACAGTGCTTTTTTGGTGTTTTTCATTGTCGGAGCCATAGGAAAGCTGAGAGGGTTGGGGGAGATATAAAGAGAAGGTTTGCATGCCCGGGGGGCTGGCAGGAGTGTAAAGTGGGAACAGAGGCAAGAGGTCTGGCCAGTTCAGCACCTCTGAGCCTCCTTAGCACAGGAAGCAAATAAACAATGCAGTCCCCTCATCCTGGGATACCACATTGCTGTTCTATTTGAGTGGGAGCCCACATGGTACAGGCCTACAAACCATTCAGTGGTCTTGTTGCATCTACTGGTTTAAAAAAAGACTCACTGAACGGGCCTCATTGACATCTCAATGAATATCTAAACAGCGCCTCAAAAAGTAGAGGAAAAAAATGCTCTCTGCACCCAGAAGAGCTACCACACTGAACCTCTTTTAATGCTGAATGTAATGCAGATAGCATTCCAGCTGCGTGCTCCCTATATATTACTTGGTATCAGTTTTGGTGCAGATTTTATTGTATTTGATTAAGGATTTTACAGTATATGAGTTTTGAGGGTCTCAAAGAGCCTGCATGCCCGGAAAGAAAAAAAAGATACCAGCTTTTAACCATAAGGGGATATATGAACCTTTCATTGTTGCAACGCCGATGTCATCAGCTTTAAAAGGGGCTCCTGTGCCAGGAGCGGTGGCCACGTTGCCATGGCGACGGTTGGTGTAAAAGATGGTGGTTGGCGGCTTGGCCATGGTGTGTGGGCAAACGAGAGGCAGTGAGCAAGCCAGCACTGCTTTTAGGGTAAATATGGTCTAAATTAACAGTGTTGCCGTGTCGATGCGGCAAAAGAAGAAAGAAAAAGACATTCAGAAAAAAGGGATGTCTTAAACACAGCACAAGGTGAAACCAAGCAAGAATATTGCACGGGATATGAAATTATTTCCAATATCAGCCCAACTGTGGAAATTCAATTTCACAGCTCATGAACAATATCAAACAAACAGGCTGGCTGAAAGAGCACACTCTAACTTGAGTGATACTGTATCAAAAGGCTACACAGCAGACATAAAAGCGAATGAGGTGGGTGAAGGGCAGGCTAACGGGTAACGGTAATCCATAACTAGACCAATCTCCATATTTAGGCCGTTTAAACTGCACATTAGCCACCAGCTATTCCCGTGGCCTGTCTCAGACCTGGGGGCGGGCTGGCTTTCTAATGAACTGTATAATTAAATGAGAAGCTCCGCACGGCCCTCTCCGACTACTCTCAATTCCGAGACCATGATGCCTTAACGAGGGCTGAACTAAAACGAATGGCGGAGGGTGAAGGACAGGAGGACAGCAGGCTAATGCGGTGGAATGTGCCTTTAATGAAGAGGATGAAAAGGGGGAGCGAGTGCGAGCGAGGGCGTGCCACCGTACCTTCATTCTGCTGCGCGAGGGTGTATAGTCCCCATACACACTCTCTATCTACTGTACACACCTATGGTACACACCCTCCTCCATCGCTTTCCGTCTCTGTCTCCCAGTTCTCTTTTTTTGGGAGCTGTGTGGGAGAGAGATAACTGCTGCAGCTCTCCACTTTGCCCTCCCCATGGCACGGCTTTTGATTGACACATGCTAACAAGCTGAGGTGTTCGACAGGGGCGCCGGCAGAATAGGTAATGCTAAGAGAACATAACCAGGGAATTCTCCCACAACCTGTGGTTCATGACAATCGACTGGGGAACAGCGTGTGCCTCTGCATTTTCTTTCCTTTTTCAGTAACTGCAGCAAGAATGTGGGCTTATGAGGTGTCAAATTAATTCACGCAAAAAAAAGACCAACAACAGAGGAAGAAAATGTAAGTGAATTTTCAAACGGCAGAAAAAAGAACCTAGCAGAATCGCCAAGGAAGTTCAACGAAAGGAGGATGGGTGTAGAGAATAGACAAATAGCTTTTAAGGAAGGGTAGAGTGTGAGCTGATATGAGGCATGAAAATATGTCTGTCAGTGTATCAACTGGCCGTGACTGCGAGTGTGTGTGAGTCTTGCTGTGTCATGTGACTGAGCTAAAGAATCTCTTCTAGATGACAAAAGGGAGACGCTCACATGAACCACACACCGTAACTGATTACATAAACTGTGGATGATAGAGAATTTGAAGTCAGATGTGTGTTACAGCCAAATACTCCTCGTAGCTTTTGTTTAATGGCCGTTAAATGCAATTAATTCTTGGATGTTCAGTTGCAGTTGTTTATCGTCTTTGGCAGCAAACTGACCACAAGCACTTGAAGGAGGCAGTTGTTTACTGCATAGTTATTCTTTAAAGTACAGTGAATAGCCAGTGAAGCCAGCTTAAGTGCTGTAAGTTGTTTTGCCCTCAGGGAGAACATGAGATCTACAGGAAATATTTCTACACTAGTTATCGGTGAAATTTAAGGATTGTCGGTTTAATCTGAATGTTTTGAGCTTTGATGAATCTAAATAATAACTACACTGGACTAGATTTAGTGTGACACCCTCTATAATCCCTTGTACTCAAACTTCGCATAAACAGTAAAATAAATTTGGCCTTAACTGAAGTAAGAGTTTTCAGTTGGAGGGGCTGCACAGATGTCAAGGAGATGGACCGGAAAAGTCCTGGAAAAAGCTAGTAAGTGGACCTTTTTTTGGGTCAAATGTATGCAGTTGTGAGGAGGTACTGGTTTAAAAAAGATTCCAATTGGTGTGTTAAGGCCCTCACGGTTTGTCTTCTGGACTTCATCGTTTTACAAAATAGTCCATAAATGCAACATTTTCACCAGTTGACACTGAAGGTTTAGATACTGAAATGTCTTTGACACACAAAGGGAGCTTTTTAAGATTAAGAAGAACCACGCTTGCAACTGCATTAACATCACATAATTCCATTATCAAGCCATTATCACGGCATGGTACTGCCTTTTGTAATAGTAAAGCCATGGGACTTACATGTGACTGTGAGTGAACTAAACCATGCACAAAAAATAAAAAGTGTGAAATATGAGCGCAACACTGCAGTGAATATATAATGAATTAAACCAATTATTACAAAAGGGAGAAAAAAACAAATTACATCTTTTCATCATGTTTTGATTCAACAATCTGACATCTTTGCATGTGCATGATTAGTTCAAGGTATTAGCAAGCCATTTTAGACTGTTTTCCCCGTTTCGTCACCACAGGATGGTCAGCAGACAGCTGCTAAGCTTTGTCCCTTTATTGTTTATCCAGCTATTCTGGTTTATGGTGCATTGTAATCCTGTTTTGAAAAGTACATATGAATAGAAATGCGTCATAATAAGCATTTGTTTATTATTGTTACTAAGATAGCTTGTGTCTCGTCAGAAGTAGGTTAGGATCATTGACGCCTGCCCTGACTATCTGGGAAAAGAGTTCATTTGCTTAAAATTGGTTTAAATAAAACGATTGATCACCCATGATTCTGCCTGTGCTGGCTTGGTTTGAAAGGTCTATTTCAGCTCAGACAGCAGAGGGTCAAAGCAGTGTGGAGACTAGACAGATCAGCAGAGGCCCAGTCCCTGTTGGCCATGACGCTAATTAAACACTAACTGATAGAAAAAGCCTTCTCCTCACTCTAATTATTCCCCATTTCAAGTCTAATTTTGCCAATCAGTGCCATCTTTATTTCTGAGAGCAAATTGGGCAGTAATCATTTTCTAGTGGAGATTTCCCTGCCTTTAATTGTTGAAGATGATTTAGTCATTATCAGAAAGCTGGCTACTCTTATCAGTCATCTCACAGGGCAAATTTATCTGGAGATTATGCACAGAGAAATTAATCTGAATATTTTAATGAATTTTTAAAGTGATGACTCATGGTGTTGTCGTAGTTTGACTGGATATTTTAAATATGCATAGTCTGGCTAATCGGTTAAATGAAACAGACAGGATGAAAAGATTTTGTGCGGCACAGAAAGAGAATTTCAAAATATTTAATGGAAAATATTTGTAAAAAAAAAAATACCGTATTTATTTGACAGCGTGTTTGAATCAAACCACCATTGACACATTTAGTGAGTTTTCAGTTCAGTGACGTTTAGCAATGATATGTTAAAGGCTAAAATATTTCATTAAGCTCTATATTAGCTGCACAGTATATGAGGAGACACACAGCTTACTTTTATAGTCTGTTGCTTGTGTGTGGATCAGGATTTATACATATTATTAGAAACACCACAAAAGTATCACAAATAAACTCATTTGCATTGAATTTGAACGTTTCACAAATGTACAGTAAAATCGACCTAACATCTCCACATCTAAGTGAGCAAAGGCAAAAATACAAAAAAATACCAGTGTGATAGCAGGATGTATAGGAAGTCCAAGCGACTACACATCAAGGACAAGAAGATACTTTGAAGGGGGGTGCTTCCTTTTCCTGTTTGTCGACTTCAACTTCCTGTGTCTCTTCTTTTATAGCGGCCTGGCTGTTCAAGGTGATCCCACTTTATTTCCTTCAGTTTGATCAGTTTGTGCAAAATGCAAGTCAGCACTGCCTTCATGTCCTGTTTGCTGGAACAGAGTTGATTCTGTACAACATATAAGTTTACTCTATATATCTATGTTATTAATTTAATTGCCAGTAATATAATCCTTTTCTTATAAACACTAGCACACTTGTAAATATACAGTGTGCAACTGCGAACACATATACATATATATGTACACACAAGTCCTTAACACTTAAATTGATTTTGGCCTGTGGAGACAGTTATGACCAGATGGTTCTGAAAATAAGTCTCATTTTAGCCTCTCAGCTTGTTACTTATTGCTTTAAAGGTTCTTGATCAGATAAATTAATATGGCAAAATCCCACTTATTCACTTTGGCACCCTAACAGACAGCTTATTTTATGTTTCACAAATCTGGAAACACATGAATTTTGGAGAGATTTATATTATTTGTATGACTGACTCGACTTCACTTCACCTTTGGGGGGTTAGATGAGAGGGGTCTGTCACTCAAGACTACCTACTTTACACTGCTCCTATCATGGGGTTCTTCCGTCTTCGATCTGGTTGTCTTTCATCTTCGTAGTCATAGGGCTCGGAGCTGTCTCCTTGCCTTCCAATGGTTTCGTAGTAGTGCCGCCCTCTGTGGCCTACGGTGGGCGAAGGGGGAACGTCCTGCCTTGCCGCTACACGGCGCTGCTGTCCTGAATATGGAGACGAGGGGTAGTAGCGCGGGTTACCGGGCGCCTGATCGGATTGTGCGCCCATCTGGGTGGGCAACACACGGCTAGGGTGGCTGGAAGCAGGAGGGTCATAGTAATGGCCGGGGTAGGGGGGCTTGCTCTCTTGGCACAGGTCTGGAGTGGGTCGGGTAATCATATGGATCCCTCCTGAAAGAGAAAGATGATTGTCTGTAAGAAATGACTAGTGACTGGAGGACTGTGTCACCATTAGTAAAATACACACACACACACACACACACACACACACACACACACACTCATAAACACTATGTTTGCTAGAGAGTATTGAGGAAGACAATATTTAATTCTGGTTTAAACTGGTTTGGAGTAGAGGACGTGCCAGAGATTTGGCCCTCCCTTGCGGTAAGCCTCCTCCTGTTATTCAGTTTACGTGGCGAGGCTGTGGCCTTGGTGGGATCGAGTTGTGGGGGAGACGTGGATGGAGAGATGCCAAGAGATAACAGCAAATGCCTTGGTAAGCATATATGAGTGTGCGTGTGTGTGTTTAGCTTGTGTGTGTAGGAATGTGTGTGTGTCTCCCAGGGGTCTGCAGTAACGAGGCAGCCAGCTGGAAGTCTCTGGTTCCCTCCCACTAGCTCTGGGTGATTAGGGGCTAAACCCCTGGGTAAGGCGACACGCGGGCCTTTGGGAGACGGAAGGAGACAGAGAGAGAGAGTGAGACTGAGAAAGAGAGGACTGGAGAGAAAGTGAGAGAGGGGAAGAGAACAGGAGAGAGGGGAGAAAAGAAAAGGGAGGGCTGCTCACCTTTCACAGACCCATTCAAATGTTTTCCATCTTATGTGCTGTTTCCAGTGCTGAGTGACACACAAGTTTAGCTGGAGCAAATAAGTAAATCTAAAAGTCAGGTCTTTATCGGCACATCCAAACCAAATGCACACACATCAAGCGTCAAGGTTACCTAAATCACATACATATATGAACATTTGGACTGACACAGTGGTGGAAACCAACTTATTTATACTTATAGAGGCTACATGGTGTCAGTTTAATTTTTCTTATCCTGTCATGTCTGAAGACTTAGTCATGCACATGCTTATATGTGAAAGAAAGAAAATCAGTTTCCCCTGGTTTAAATCTAGCTGGGGTACATTTTTGTACCCCGAGTACAGAAACAAGGTTTCATGTATAACACTGAAAAAAATCAATTAACTGCAGAAAGCTGTCAGTAACCTGATAATTCAAGTGCATGTAAACTAAATTTTTTTGGATGAAATGCTTAAACTGGCATTAACTGGCCACAGTTCAAACTGCTATTATACTATATCAATCAGCTGCAAAGAGCAGCAAAACAGATTCAGACATTTACTTCCCACCCTTCAACAATAGCTCCTACTGTAGTTATTATACAGAAGCTTTGAGCTTAGCCTCTCCCTTGTTCTGCAATCATATCCCTGCGTCTCCTCTGTCCAGTCCCTTGAGTCGGGCTCAGCACCTGTTGACTGGCCAATTAGAATGACTCACTCACCACAGATTAGATCGCACACAGCTTGCTTGTGTGTGTCTGTGCTTGTGCATAAGCGGACTTCCCTTGAGGATATTCATGGACTGTGTTGAGGTGGATTTCTTCATGTCTGTGTGTGTGTGTGTGTGTATATCCCATATATCAGTAGAGTGTGTTTTCTGTGGGCTGGAAGGCCTGACCACCCAAACAGAGCGCTGAGACAGGATACACAGGTGGTCCTAAGATTGAACAGCACTGCCTTGTCAGTCAGCAGAGCCAAGGCGTGAGATAAGGGTGAAAAGAGGAAGCATAAAAATGATGATGAAAAAAAGCAAGAGAAATCTGAGAGGCAGAAAGAGAGAGAGAGACTTCCTGTGTAAGTAAGATGTGGAGGCAGTCTTGGTTGAAACGTTGTAAATGTAAAGCTTGGCGAGGAGTTGTGAGGCGGGAGTAGAAAGAGCTAGAGAGAGAGAGAAAGAGACACGAAGGTCAACCTCCTCATTAATCCAGATTAAATGCTAAAGGCCACCAGGGGAGTCAAAGAGACGGAAAGAAAGAAGAATGAAGCGATATAGGTATAGAGGAAGGGGAACACCTGGGTCCTCAACCCGTCTCAAGGCCACCCAAACAGACAGGAACCTCCGCCGGCTTCCTCTTTCTTCTCTCATCATTCACCTTATTTTTCCCCCTCTGCGATCATCAAATTCCACACCTTTTCCACATGAATATTCATCTTCCTCTCCTTGCCCATCACCTCTCTGACCTCTCTCCTTAATAAATGTTCATCGCCTCCTAATGCACTCTGTTATTTAAATGCCTCTGTCATCTCTGCACCTCCTCTTATCGTCTTTTGTCATCTCCAGTGCTTCTCCAGGGCAAATGAGCAACATTAAATTCGTGTGTGGGGTAATCCTTTGACAAAATAGTATCCTGTGTAGAATATTTAAGGCTTATGGATGCAAACTGCAGGGAAAACAGTCAATTACTGTAACTTGGCTATACCAATATTGATTCAATTAATTAAATGAATTAACAAATGTTCATGGTAAAATGAAATGAACTGAATCAGACCAAAGCATCAGAGTTTGTTTAAAAAGTACCAAACACATTGAGTGACTAAGAGATAAATGAAGTAGCATAAATTCCAGTAGTGCCATGGTACAAAGGTCTGGATGACCTTTGACCCCGGCATGACATGGCCTTTTGTGCGCTCATATGGGAGTATTTATTCTTCAGGGAGGTGAGTGTCTGACTGTTTAAATGTGTTTGTGAGGAGCAGAGGGGAAGTGAGCATCTTAAGTTTGTGTGTTATTATTATTAGTATTTTATATATGTATTTTATTATTGTTAAAACATTGCATAAAAGCAAACAGTTCTGAGATATTGTGGTTATTAGCATGACTGCCTGCAACCATAATGAGTATATGCATTTGTGTGTGTGTGTGTCCGGTCAAGCAGCTGAGGGATTAGGGGGTCTACGGGCCTCAGTGACCCACAGGGAGTTCCTCATCCCTAGGTCACACAGCTGGCTTCAGCCTGGTTGGGAGATGGAGTCAAGTGAATGTGCGTGTATCTGCGTGTGTTTATGTGAGCCTCTGCTAACCTGAAATGTTCTAAAACCATGTCGACATGTCCACAAGTTTTGAATTTTAAATGAAGTAGGATTTAATTTAGCAGATCCAAATAAAAACATTTCCAGTATGCGTGCGCCTCACTGAGTAAGAGAGCTCGCAGGAGGAAGAGTGCATGGTTTGTGTTTGTCTATTCTAAGTGTCAGAATGAGGTCTCTTGTTCACTTATGTAACTTATGTAACTTCATCAGTAAGTTCGTGTGCTATGTCCCATGTGAATATGGGAAAGAGAGGAAGCGTGAGCAGGAGAAAGAAATACAAGCAAAGAAACAAAATGCTTAATACTTGTAAAAAAGTAAGGCAACTGAAGAGAAAGAATGAACGATGCATTGCAGTTTCTTTTAATTATTGACATACATGTAAATCTGCCACTAAAAACATCACAAGTCAGTAACAGTTTTCCGAGGAAAGGGTGGTAATTTCCTCCAGAGCTGTTGCTATGACATACAAAAAACATGCCAAACATGGCAGATTCCTGCCGGAATAAAACCTCTGGTAATGACAATTAAAGGAGCGCCGCCAGTACCGCTAATCTAGCTTGAAAAGAGCTTATGACAACGATACACATGCAGACAGTAGCTGTGTTTTCATTCAGCTGTCAAGCGAGTTTTACGCACACTTCTGAAATGTCACAAAAAATTTAATAAAAAATGCAAATGAGATGTTTCCATGAGCGATGCTTAAACAAACAAATAGGTTTGAATGAATGCCAAAAAAGGAAAATGGAAACTCTTTCAAGAATGAATGAGTACTTGGTAGGTTGTTATTTTTCTAAATGTGATTATTTAATGACATAGAAATGGGAGTGACAGAAGGTATGACAATTCTAGGAAGAGGTAATTTACAGATAACATTTCAAAAAGCGCCATGCCGATTTTAATCTGTTTTGCAATGAATCTCAACCATTTCTCTACATCATTATTCACCAGCAACTGGATTTCCAGCCCTATTAAATTATCATGAGATTTTTGTTTTTTGAGAAAATGTATAGACCTTTTGGGATATAGCCGAAATGTTAGTGACCTTTCCTTTTTCCATTTGCTGTTTAAACTATGATTTGCAAAACAAAAAAGGAAATAAATCACGACAGAAAATGGAGACAGTGTAAAGAAAAAGGAGAGGCAAGACAGAAATAAAAAAGGAGTTCCTATGTTGAAAAAGATGAGCCTTGTTTAGCAGGAGACAGGCAGAGAGAAAGATGTAGATGCTCCTCTGTCCCTCTGAGGTCTATATAGAGCAGTAGTGCAGGGTGTGATGTGAACCACAGGAGCCAACTAGAGTGGAAAGCTGTAATGACACGCCGTGTAATACATCTGACTCACACTTCCAGAACATCAGCACCATATACCACACCCCCAACCACCCTGTGAGTGTGTGTGTGTGGTGGCGTAAATGACACACACATACATCGATATTTATATGCATGTGTGTGTCAGGAGAATGTATGATTACATACACAACTGTGAAAAAAAATGTGTGAGTGCTGATGTCCATCTGGGACTGTGAGTGCGTGTGTTGTCATTTAGGCACAGCTTTCGCCATGTGACAGTGAAGAATGTGTGTGTGTATGGTGGTAGCATGGGGAATGGGGGTTTGTCCTGCACCTGCCCCTAGGAAACGGAAGGAGGAAATTAGTAACCCCCCCCCCCTTCCAATTCCTTATTAGACCCCCAGACTTACCATCCTGGTCCCCCAAAACCCCCCGGTCCTTAACAGTTGGAAAACTACCATGTGTCTCTGTCAAACTTACACACAAACACACACATATTGTTACAGTATGGAGGTGTGGGGCAACACAAATGGGGCAACTAATATGATGAATCTGTTACAGAATAGAACAAGAATATGTATGAATAAAATAAATAAATAAAATCTAGTATTTATAAAATGAAGATACAGTTTCTTTTACTTAAATCAAAAACTATGCTTGAAATTCTGAAGTGGTTGGTTGTCAAAAATCAGCATCCATGTATTATGTTTAAGATGTTGTTAAAGCAAAAAGTTGTTAAAGGCATTGGCAGACCAACTCTGTCTGTATTACTTTTCTATGTTATTTTTTTTGTGCTGGAGGCAAACTATTAAATACAGGGGAAAAAAAGCAATTAAATGAAATGAAGCACCAATTTGGAGCTTTGGAGGCAGCTAATTGTATTCTACTGTATATATTATGCTTTACTTACTGCTACTTACCTGCTCTGCCTTCTGGATGTGTTTTGTTCCCACACATACATAAAGAATTTGTGAAAAATGCTCAGACATTTACCTGCACTCACTTATATTAAATTTGCACATTTCATTTATCCTGATTGCAAAGAAGAACAGAACGTACAGATGCATATGTAAGCACATCTGCCAGTCATGCGCTCACCAGTTAGTTACCTGATGAGGAACAGACAAGCAATGCATGCAAAATAAATTAATTGCTCGGAAAAAAACAAAAAACAAAAAACCAAACAAAAAAACCCCAAACAGCTGCTGTGCCTCACTGCCAAACACTCCCACACGCAGACATTCATATGCATATCTGCACACACACTTCTCTGGGTAAAATGTTCAATGCGTCATACTTTGTGGAGGTACCAGCAGAGCAGTAGCTTGGAGTGCATTTATCCTATCGTAATCTGTGGATTAAGGTAGTGAAACCACTGTCTATGGTTTATAGATGATTCCCTCTGTGTACTGAGGAGAGTGTGGCAATCAATTATGGTAAAAATTGTTTATTTAAAAGATGTACTACTGTATATTTAGCAAGTTGACATATTCATTAACGTATGATCCATTCTCCAGATTCTTCACATTCATCTTTGTCCAAACCCACACACACACACACACACACGTCATAGCGCTAATGGTGCTGTACTAGGTGAGTGCTACAGACACACAGCAGGCCTGGCTGTCTCCACAGCAGAGGAAACCATTAGCCACTCTGGCCCTGGCCGCCGAGGCAAGGCTCTGCTAATCAAACCAGGCTATGACAACAACAGCAGTGAAAATTGGCTCTCACCTAGACGCACGTGCCTCATCTAAATGGGCCTGTGTTTACACTCTCTGCTACCTTATACTGAGCAATGACAAGGAATGTGTGTACAGTATCAGAGGCAGGTAGCAGTGGGTCCGACTGCAAAGCGGGAGCTTTTGTTTAGAAATGAGAAGGTGAGGAGAGATGGGAGCCACCAGGGCAAACAGCCTGCATGTTAACTATGAATAGATACTCTCATAAAGCTCAGTGGAACATTTAATGACTCATTCATCATTATAGTGATGTCATGCTTCAGATGACTATCAATAACCGTTTATTCTACAATATTCTATTTCATTTGATTTGAATGATTGCACTACATTTATGCCATCAAATTGCTGCTCTTATCCAGGGGGAATTACCATGATTGCAAAAGTACAAAAAATGACCATCAAAAGTACATGCAGCCACTACTAAGGAGGTCAACGGTCAGATTTACTTCTTGGACACAGGGAGAGTAATGATGTAATAGAGACATGCTGGGAAAAGCAGTAAAGTTACTGTTAATGACAGAAACAGAAGGCATTTCTTTTTCACTAAATGCAGGAACTTTTAGGCTCTCCACAACTCATTTAATTTCTCATATTTTTGCAGTTCAAATCAAGTTCACTGTATATCTAATCTATTGGATTCTATTTGATTCTATTCTGTGCTAAGAACATTTGAATTCATGGTGACGCCTCCTCAACAGAGCTGCCTGTCCATCTGTATTTGCGGACTGAATGTCATGCAGACTTGTACATGACAGTCTTTGTATTTCTCACTGAGCTCCTGGAGAGCGCAGAGTCCTCAAAGTGTATATCTTTTGTTTTATTTATAAAGCGGTGATTTCATTTTCCCATACACAGACCTGAGAGACTTTGGGAGAGAGAGATGGAGCGGAAGGGGAAGGCCGAGAGTGAGATGAGATACGAAAGGGCCATAAGAGAGATATAAACAGCAGCGACACCAAATGCAGACAAAGGGATTGATGGAATCATGGAAAAATGCAGAGAACGGAAAAAGGGAAGATACTGTAAACAGGTAGAGCCACTGGCACCTCAGCTATGCATGTGACAGAGCTGGCTAAAGCCCTTTCATTTCCTACTGCTGATTCCATTACATTTTCCTGCGTCTGAGCACAAATACCGTTAGCTGGACAAACACTGCTGCCTCTGCACACCAATGGGGCCCCGCTCCGTCATAAAGGGCCCGCAAATAGGAAAAGGGTCAGGGCAACTCTCGGGAAATCAAACATAATAATCCGCACATTGCTACAGATGCTCTTGGGTTGCTTATTTAACAGTAACGGAGGGGGTCACATCACCTTTTAAACCAATCAGGTTGGGTCCTGGAAAGTCATCACCAGCTGTTATGGGGCAAATGTAGAAAAACTATTCATACTCTGAGCTCTCCAGGACCCGAGAAATTAAATGAGTTACGGAGACAATAACTCTAACTGAGTTGGGTGAGTTTAAAGTGAGTCATTCAACAGCTGGACGGCAGCGGGTGGGGAAACAGTTGATCACTTATGAAACTGTGAGAAGCAGGATTGGGTTTTAATAAAGACGGGGCGAGTGTAGCGAAAATATGATTTCTCCGCTGACCTTGAAAAAGCCATCTGAATTCATCCACGGCTCCAAACAACAGACCCTAACAATATTACTGCGCTAAAATAATAACAGACCTTCACAATAAATACAACCAGCAACCGTGCGAGGTAGGAGTGAAATTTTGGGAGCTCATTTCCAGTTGACAAAATCAGACAGTCAAGCAGAAGTAAACATGAACATTTTATAATGTTTTTTCAGATTTAATATTCTTCTCATCTTCGCTTATTCATTCATCCTATTCCAATCAACAGATTGCTTTCACTCAGAGGGGGGCTGAGTCATTTATTCTTTTCTAGTCTGTGTTGCTAGGTGTGTCCATTCTGGACGTGGCTCATTAGGGCCTGAGCTGACACAGCTGGGGGTGAGAGGTTCATGTGCTGAGACATGGTGGAGAAAACCAAGCAGCTTTAAGTCTGCGAAGTGCGTGTAAGTGTGTGCACTTTTCAGGAAGGTCAGATGAAAGTCCTTAAGGGACGCTTTCCCACATACCAGAGGATACTCAGCATGCTGAGGACAATCAAGATGTTGCCCTCTGTTTTTTAAGGAGGGGCAGAGAGCGCTTGATGAGAGTACTGAGCACTCAGTCACCCCTCAAACAATGAACCTGAGAGGCTCCTTAGAACGGCTGACTGCAAACACACGCAAAAAGATACATGTGTGTGTTCGGTGTGAGTCCAACATTTTGGACTTGATCTAAACTGACCTGTGAAAAACAAACCTAAACTGCTGTTTATAAATACATTTTCAACAACAGTCTACAGCCACATTAGCTGCTCTGTGAGGCTGTACAGTGGTGCTTTGAGCAAAACGCATGCTCACAGAGACATTATTAACATGCTGATGTTTAGTAGGTATAATGTCCATGTCATGTTCATCATCTTAGCTTAGCGTGTTAGCAAGCTAACATTAATTAGAACACAAAGTACAGTTGTGGTTAATGGGAATGTTATGAGTTTTGCAGGTATTTGGTTATAAACCAAAGTATTTAACACATTAGGAAAGTGAAGGGATCACAAAGATTGCTGCAAACCATTCAGTTGTTGAACTACAAATATCAACCTCATGGTGGCACTAAAGCAAACACTAGGGGATCATCAAAGTCAGTAGGCTTTATCCACTGGGGACCATAAATGTGTAAAGTTTCATGGCAACAGATCCAATAGTTGTTGGGATATTTTAGTCTGCACCAACTTGGAGGACTGACCAACCGACAGACCCACGCTGCCATCCTTTGAGCCATACTGCTCGTACGGCTGGCTAAAAAAAAGAAACCAGATCTAGCAGGGACCCAAGGACAGTCAGGCCCAGTCCGAAATAGACCCGAGGATTATTAGACCTAATTAGTGTAACCACACAGACCCAAACAGAAAGGGATGCCAATAGCGGCAGCAGAATGATGTGCTATGAAGTAACAAGCTGCCACGTTTTTCCTATGCTCTACATTCTGCATATAAGGCTTGATTTGGACCTGGTCTGACTTGGTTTCTGTGGTCTTGGAATCAAATGGACCTGTGAAGACCTTTCCACTCGCACACACAGACTTAGTGTCCTTCACAGTGGATCATCTCCATTGTCCAGATGTGACAGGAGCTTCATGAGGCCAGGAAGATCCCCTGGTTTGAGCCCTGTGTTCTCTGAATCACTGGCCATTGGCCGCACATTAATCAGCCAATTATCAGCGCTGGCCAGCAACGTTGCCGCTCCAACCCGGCCCCCTAATCCAATCACTTTGGGGGAGTGGGTCAAGGGGTGCTCTGATTGGATAACCTGAGGCTGGGTCGCCGCGCCCATGACCTGCTGCTTTGAATTGGTAATGATGTTAATATTCTCCATATGGCCGTGTGTGTGCGTGCATCTGTGTGTGTCCTCAAACACAGAGCCTATCTGCAGGCTGAGCTGCACCCCAGCGTTAATGGCCAATGGAGAGGGAGGTAAGAGCCAAAGTAGCACTATCACCCTCCCTGGGGCAAACCTCTCGACGCTGCCACTTCCAGCCCTTTTTCCAAATCCTCTTTCCAGACCTCAGCCCCTCTTGTTGGCTAGCGTGCAGTAGCCTTCAGCACTAAGTCTCCGGCTGAGGTCCACTTTTTTCCCATCAGCTCTGCTACTTTGGCATCCACTCCTTCAGGTCCATAGAAACTCTTGATTTGAAAGGTGATCTCGGTATAATGAATCCACAATTTAGGCTGCAGGATTGTGATGAGAAATATTTTCCGATACAGTGAAAGAAGTAAGTAGGTAACAGGGTAAACTCTGACTCACTGTTCTTTGTTATGACTGTAAGGAATATATAAAGTGGAATATATGGTCTTCCTCAAAGCTACAGGAAATCCAAATCACTTCAAACTATGGAAGAAAAAAAATCAACATCGACACTTAGCAACACAACACTACAATTGAAATATTTAAATGTCTGCCTGAGCGCCTTGATTCTTCCATTTCCATGATTTCCCCATCTTTCTGACTTTTACCTTCTCCACTCTCTCTCTCTCCATGAGCTCCCATCTGTGAGGAGCTTTGCTACATCTCCGATCTGTGCACACACACACACACACACACACACACACGCACTCACACACACACTCACCTCCTTCACTCCCACCCCTCCAGCTGCAGCCCCAGCCGGCTCCACACAAAGGCAGGCCAAATGTATGCTAATGAGAGCCAGGCCAATGGTGGAGCCGCACTCATTTTGAGAGGAAATGGCTTTCAATAATGGCAGCCCCCGGGGGGATTTTGCACAAAGTTCAGCTCCACTTTGAAAAATGCATTCAATTCACTGCTGTGTCTGCTCTCTCTTTCTCCTGTTTTCCCCCTCGATAAAAAAAAACATTCTCGGAATATATTCGTGCCCCCTCCTCCTCTTGCCTCTGTATTTATACTGGGTGTAAGCAGAGGAGTCTTGGGGACTGAGGAGCCATAATTTATCTTTATAGAAACATCAGAAACAAGAACACAAAACATGTGAGTTTGAATAGTGTTCAAACTCTGGCATTTTTCTTCTGCTTTTTGTTGCTTTTGCTCTTCTGCTGAGGCAAATGGCCCCAGAAGTATGTTAACTGTACCATATGCATTTCAAACGGATGATATCCTATGGGTCTTGGGCCTAAAAATACTTCAAAGTGAAGATGAACAACAATTAAATAACAATGAGAACATTTCTTGAGGTAATGAACATTATTTGAACCTGATTTTGCTTCTTTATGCATCAAAAGCCAGAGAATATAATGGTTGCTACTAACTTGGACTCATAGTTGAAGCATCAACTTGGAGTCCAAGTTGATGCTTCAACTTGTTTGTCTTATCTGACCAACAGCCCAAAACTCAAATAATTTAATTTTATAATGGTATAAACTGCAGAAATACAGAAAATTTCACATTTCAGAATCTGGAACAAAAATGTCTGGCATTTATGCTTGATAGATTAATTAAATGATTACATGATTAATCGTTGGTGATGTCTTCAAATTTCAATGTAAAATCCAAAGACATCAAATTTATAATCATATTAAGCACCAAAACCTCACATTTGAGATGCTGGAAGAGAGAATGTTTGGCCTTTTTGCTTGAAGAATGATTAAAGAAAGTAATGGATCATTAAAATCGTTGTTGACTAATCATTTGAGCAATAAAATGCAGAATGTAACTTTCATTTCCTACAGTCTGAGTGGCTGGGAAGGGTTTTCAATTTCCTGGACTTTAATTCTATAATGGAGGAAGTTTCAATAAGTGGATGGTATGAATTCTGACTTCTTTTGACTGTATGTAAGTATAGTTTGGTCTGAGCTGTGAAAGGTCCTCCATGTCTCCCTCAGTCTGTCTGTCTCCATTTGGGACTGTCTCCAAAGTTACAGTTAGCTAATCTCTCAGTCCCTCTGCTGCTTGGGTCATGTCCCCCTTTTCTCCCTCCTTCTTTCTCCCAGATTCTCAGTGAGTCTTGCCCCCCCCCCAAGCCGGTGCTGATGTCTGCGCTCCCTGTTGCCTGTCATATCAGGAGGCTCAATAACCCATGAAATGACTGTTCTCTTTTTCTCACTCTCCCCCTCTCCATCCCGGTGTCCCTCTTTTTTCCCCTCATTCTCCTCTCACTTTCCTCGCACCATGCCACTGCACGCTCCACTTAGCTGTTGGGCCGCGAACATCACAAAGATGGCGTTTGCTCAGCATGTACGCACACACACTCACACGCACGAGTCAGGTAATATTCTGGTGTGGTTGGACTGATGAATGTGTGCTGTAGCACTGCTGGGAAACCCATAGATGAAGAACAGAGAAGGTATGTGAGTGTACACATGTGCCTAATTTGACAAGAGTACCTTTAAACAAATATAAAGAACTTGTGGAGTTCCATTAAACCCACACTAGAGGTTATAAATTCTTAATAAGAGCAAACTATCCTCCGTGCATGTGTGTGTGTGTGTGTGTGTGTGTGGGATCCTCCTGCGTATGCCCTGCTCTCTGGAGAGCTGAACACTCCTATTCCTGGGATGAGTAGACACTCCCAAGGCAAACACTCCAGATTTAATTATAAGCTCCAAAGAGGATTAGTCTGTGCCGTGTGTGTGCGTGTGTGCTTGTGTGAGTAGGGGAGACACAAAGGGAGGGAGTGGCAAGAAGTTATCCCTTCATTTCCTGAATTAAGCAATAAGACATACACACACACACACACACACACACACACACTCGCAGAGTGGTCTCACCTGGGGTGTGTGGGGTTCTGTACCTCCAATATCTCTTCGTAACGGTGCACAGGTCGAGAATCAGCTCCTCTGGGTGTCATCTGAGAGGAGACACAAGACGTAATGTTAAGTAACAGTCAAAATATCCTTGAGCAAGGCATTGAAGTCATACTTCCCCTCATAGGAAGTCACTCTGGTAAAAATTTGAAGAAGAAGTGTTAAACATAGATTTTTAGTCTATTCAAGTAGGTAAACCTTGTGGCAGAGACCACACACATCCTCATGCTATATGTTTCAGAAATTTAACTCAGTGGATGTACATAAAGTATTTAAAGCATGTATGTGTTCGAGTGCAGCCATGTGGTTTCAGTGGGAACAAAAAACAAGAGAGGGGGAAATTATGGAATGCCCCACATGTGGTAACATAAACACATGTAACCACATGTAAGCACTGTGCCCCTCCGATGAACATGTGTGTGTACAGTTCGTGCAAACACATCAGTCATATGAAAAACATTACATTTAGAGTAGGTTTTGGGCAGAGGGTTGTTCACGCTCTCATCCACACACACACACCAGGAAGTGATTGATTAAAGCGACACTCAGGGGGATAAATCTGGAAACGCTGTTTACGTGTAAAAATGCCTTTGGTACGCAACAGCATTTTCAGGTCATTTTCCGTCCACACATAAACGCCAAAGTAATAAAAACACAGCTAAATCTCTTCTTTTCACTCTTTTTCTGTTGGCAAACAACGGAGGATTAAAGGCATCATGTGGTAGGGGAGTATCACAGTCACAGCCCGTTTACTCAGCTTGGTCTCAGCAGGATAAACCTCTACTCTATTACTTACAGATGGGTGACAAATAAAGGAAAACTCTGGATAAATGAGTGGGGAAACACCACCATCATCAAAACACCAAATGAAGGAACATCGTTTGAAATAATAGTGTTCATACCTCCAGTAAAGTTTTTTAAGTAAGGTGTTGGTCCACCGCAAGCTTCCAGAACAGCTTTAATGCATCGCCACATCTTCTCCTAACTGGATAAAATGCTATCATTATTTTTTAACTCAAAAAGCACTGGCTTAGTATGGATCGAAGGCTAACGTGCAGAGAAAAAGATGTGGTGTCAAATTTAGTTGCGCAAGTGTGGACATGGTCTGAGGTTATAACAAAACAAGGGGGTTTTAAACAAGCCATCCCCGAAGGTAAACAAGGAGGAAGGCAGAGCGAGGACAGAGCATACAGTTTCAATTATCTGTAATTTAGGTTCTGGGATCTGAGTTTTCACACACAAACACAGGCTGTTTCCTCAATGGACATATCATCGGTCACACAAACCATACACCACTGTAGCTTAACATGCACACACCAGAAAATTAGTCAAATACACAAATGCAGCCATATGTACAATAACCGACATGCACATCATTACATAAACAAGCAATCATAGGTTTGGCAGATACGCACATGGAAATCCAAAGAGGTAAACAGTGATACGTTTGATCCAGGCTATCAAAGCGATACAACCCCGCACACACCCACATACACAGTATTTCACAAACACACACTATAAAAGAGTCTAAAAGACTCAGTGCACAATCGGTCTATTGCATGTACGTATGAGTTCAAACTCATTCTGCATGTCAATGCAGCAGCGGCGCATTACCAGATATCATTAGCATGTCTCTGTAATGCAGGGAGCTCTAATGTCTCTGAATGGGAGCCAGGAAGTCAAAGCACATCAGAACCAAGGCTGCTGCTCTCTCCACTAAAGTGGCTTTGTGCCTGTGTGTGTGTGTGTATGTTAATATTGTGGTAGTTGGGGAAGGCATGTGTGTCTTTGGGTGCAGTTTTAATATGATGTCGGGAAGTGAACGCTCCATCTTTGGATGGCAGTGTGTGTGTGTCGGTTAGGCAGGGGACATTATGCAAAGAGATGCATAATGTGAGGTAAAGGGGGCATTAGTCTCAGCAAGAAGCTGGGACTCAGGTGGAAGACCTTCTGTGTGTGTGGTGGTGTGTGTGTGTGTGTTGAACAAGGCATAATACATCTTCTGAGTATGAAGCAGGGGAGAAAAAAAGGGACGGAAAGAGCAGGAGAATGATGAGGAGGGGAGGAAATGTGTGTTTAGATAAAATGAGTGAAATTCTTTGTCCATTGATTGTATTAACATAATAGCCTCCAGCCATAGGTCTGGAAGATTTGTTTATTAACACACACACACACACACACACACACACACACACACACACACACACACACACACACACACACACACACACATTATGGATGTTTGTCATATGGATGCTTTTCATGCGGAAGCCCATTTCCCCAAATTAGACAGCCAGCTTCAGTGCCAGATGATGTGCCTTGAAATACTGCTGTGGCATACACTCTCTCTCTCTCTCACTCTCACACACACACACACACACACACACACACACACATAAACAAACACACAAAACAAGTCTCAGTCTCACCATGGCAACTGGTAAAACAGCTATATGAAATGAATCCAGGTTGAAGTGAAAATGTAACAGTCATACTTCTGAGGAGGCGGTCAGTGAGCAAAGAGCCTCCACAGCTACAGAGGTGGAGAGCGATGACACGCACTTTGCAATTCCTCACATGCCCTGCAAGTTCGCATACTCTTCCTGAACCTGGCGACATCATATACAGTACTGAGTGTATCTGCAGTATATGAGTGCACACTGCTTTGAAAAAATTAATGTCTTGTGCAGACAGTAGCTGAAAGAAAGCCAGTTTCTCTCTGGACTCCATGCCAGACCACAATACATGCACACACACAAACACACGAAAGGGAATTTCCTATTTCTCATGAGTGTCATGTGGTAAAACTGGAAAGCTAGGAGACTTTGTTAATCTTGGAGTTTACTGCGGTTGTGTGCATGCATTAGAGTGTAATCTAAACCCAAACCTTACAATCAGCAGATCTTCAGACTGCTTTTAATACTTTCTCATCGGGACGGCGAAGGAGCTGAAACATATCAGAACAATCTCTCTCATAAAGTGTATAATTGTGTCGAGTCATTGCCGCAATTCACCAGCTGACAAACGCTCTGACAGAATGCTTGGCGGCGTGTGCGAGTGTGAATGAGCAGAAAGTCACTTTTCCATTTTTGCAAATTAGAAAGCCATGCCTTGACAGTGCCAGATGATACACATTGGAACACACACACACACACACACACACACACACACACACACACACACACACACACACACACACACACACACACACACACACACACACACACACACACACACACACACACACACACACACACACACACACACACACACTCTACTCTAGCAGCACAGCTGTCGCATTCATCAGAAAGTATTGCCGGAGCTCAGGAAATGAATTTTTTTGGAGCATTTTGGCTTTGCTGTAAATTTGCAATGCTCATATGTACAATAAACCTCAAATGAGAGTCCAAGTGCTTTGACACAATGCCTGAGCAGCGGCTTCATCCTGTGATTGAGATGCTCAGATTTGCTTTTTCCAAACCGCTTTCCTCCGGCATCTTTTTTCAAACGACATAATTAGTCTTCTGTATTGCCATCTTTTTCTCCTTCCTTCCATCCATCCATCCTTTTCTTCCTCCCTGCATAGATCTTGGATGCTAATTAAGCATGTGTCTCAGTGTAGAGCCTCTGCCTGGCACCCCATGCCCACCTGCTGTTGGCAACCTCACCCCCACGGCCTGCATCTGACTGGCACGATGATGCAGGAACCGGCCCAATATCCATTCTCTCCATTTCCCTAAAAATCCCTGTGATGAGATTCTGCTGACTCCCCCATGGGAGGAGAGGGAACAGATAAGACGGGGAGGGAGAGAATTGAGCTGGCACAGGAGGGAAAGCAGACAGAGAAGTTGTTAAAGATGTGGCGCATGCGTAGGTGGATGCAAAACAAAACAGAGCAGGAACTTGTGAGCCCCAGAGCCTAACTTACTGCTGCCACTTGTTGACAACTGTAGTATGAACTTAAAAGGAAATACAGAAAAACCACACCCATTTATACATGAAGACCCTCTCCCACATACAAGCCTGCATGTTCACATAATGCAAAACGCTGTAAAAACTACTCCAGAGTTACTATATCTCTGTGGGAGGCTTTTATTTCACCTTTTTGCAAGTTTGTTTTGAGAGACTAGAAAGAATAAGTTGTGTTTGGAGACAAACAGGTTGATATCGATCACTTCAATGCATTCAAGGACATAATATAGTATAACAGGCTGATATAGAGTTTGGCTCTATGTCATCTTGGAAAGCAGCTATAGCTTGCATAGATGAAGCCTGTAATAATTTTTACAATGCATCAGCACTAAGCTGGCTATATCTGAAAATGCACCTTTTCTCTCAGTTTGGACCTCGGTCCACACTAGACTGTTTTTTTCACACCAAAAAGGAGCTTTTTGAAAACCCTCTCCTGAGTGGATAAATCAGAAAACTACAGAATTTCATGTTTCACTCTTTTTAAATGGCAATTATAGGTGACTTTATTTACATAGCACTTTTCAAAACAAAAGTTATTTACAATAAAAAACAATAAAAGTCAATAAGAAGTTAGAAAATTTTTAAATAATTTAAATAGTTGCAACAAATACCATCAGTTAACAAAAAAATTCTCCAGACATCAATTATAAAATAATGATTTAAATGGTGCTTAACAGGAAGCATTTACAGTATGAGCTGCGATCAAATCAATATATATAAATCAAAATAAAGGGCCCAGGTTTGAATCCGCCCCGTGGCCCTTTGCTGTATGTCGTCCCGCCACTCTCTCACACATTTCCTGTCTCTAACTGTCCTGTCACGAATAAAGAAAAAAAAGCCCCCAAAAATATCAAACAGTGTTGAACGAGTGATTAACTAACAGAGACTCGAGCGTCACCAGGTGTGGTCAGGCTGTGATGCAGCATTTTTTTTGCCGACCAAAGGAGTACATCTGCAGTTTTCCTAAAATTCAGTGTTTCAGTGTGGACGGAGATCTTTATGAAAACAACCTGAAAAAGTTAGCGTAGGCGGACGTTGTCATCACTTATACAGCATTTTCAGATTTAATTGGTGGATAATTTTGTCTAACACAGCAACAACATACAAAAAACAGATTTTAAAATAAATAAACTTCTCAACTCTCTCTCACATTTCTGTGTTTTCTTTCTTTTCCAGTCCCTTGAGTCTCCTTACAAAAGCATAAATATGTAATGTTCTTGTGAAATGGTTTGTTGGCATAGTTACCAACTAATCTCAAAAAGGTCAAAGCACCTCTTCCATGCTAGTGAAGTCTAGTCTGCTGGCACACAAGATTATGCTGTATTAGGAGAGTCTTAGGCTGTGTGTGAGTGTGTGTGTATCTCAAACAGGAGGCTCACTTGCCCCCCAGTGTACACTAAACACTCCCACACCTGGACCCCGCTCACTCTGAGCTCGTTAGCAGCAGATGGTACACATGCACACACACACCCACACACAAGGGGACCAAAGGTTACACACACTCAGACTGGAATGCAGTCTATTTTGGTAATAGGCCAATCTGCTGGTAATTGTCTTCATTGTTAGTGTTTGTTTAGGTCTCAACTCTTGACCTTAGAATGGCTTTACATTTACATCCAGTTGGGTTCAGACTTTGACTGGATGTGTGCGTGTGTGGTTTAATATTCGTATGTGAGGATGTAACAGGTAGTGTGAAAACAATGTTACGCTCATTAGCCGCATTAGATCTGTAAGAGTTCCCCATGCTCTTGCTTACTTCCATCATTTGCTACGGCGCCATGCAGACTACTTTATCCGTCCAAAAAAATTTGCTCTTGCTTAAACTTTCAAACCGTTTACATGGACTCTAAATAAATTGTATTTACATGCATCAGTGCAAGTACACATTCAAAAGAATGTTTCACGCTCTCTGGGAAATGCACCGTTGTCACTGGCTCCAAGTGGACAAACATTCATCAAATATGTTTTGCAACCCAAGAGAGTATTTGATTTGTTTAAGTGGCTTTTAGCCACAAACATTTTGTAACTGAATGTTTTTTTATCACTCTTCCAGATGACAAAATGTGGAATAGGCTGGTCAGTCTCATCTTTTATTAGGTTAGGTTAAACTCATTGTGAATAAAGTAGTAAATATCACGTTAATTAAACTGCTGATCAATTTCTTTGGGCCACCAAACCGAAAAGTGACTCCTTAAACTTCTGTAAAATTGCCTTTGACATTAGAAGAGGAACCTGCATGTGTGTGCATTTTGTTTCCACGTGAAGCTGTAATCAACCTGCATCTTAAACCTGTTCCATGTGTGTGTTAGTGTGTGTGTGGCCATGGCAGTGGCCATGGGGTGTTGTTTATTTACTGGGGCTCTGTCCATGGTCCTCTTCCCCTCTGTGGGTTTGTTTGCCTTCCCACTGCTCACTGAAATAACATCCAAATACCCCTGTGAGAATGTCTGCAAGTGTGTGTGTGTATGTGTGTGGTGGGTTTAATTCTTCCCTCTTCAGCTTATGATACCCTGAAAGGTATGTCCTAGGGTGTGTGAGTAAGAGAGAAGCAGAGATTTTTTAACAAGCTGTAACACAGCTGTGAGCAGAGTGTGTGTTTGTGAGTGCCTAGGCACAGCCATGATGTTTGAACCAGGATCTTACACACACACACACACGCGCGCTGCAAAATCACCAACACATCCTTCAACAGTTCTCTCTTCGGTTCTGTCAAGTCATGTGTCTGTGTTCTGTGATGGCACCATCACCACAGCACAGGAGACTCAGTCTTCTGTCGTCCCCCATGCACAGTCACAGATTTGTGGACGTGGGGGTTGACACCACCACCAGCGATGGAGGCTTTGATGAGTGAATCCAGCTCCTCATGCCCTCCAATGGCCCGCTGCAAATGTCGTGAGGTTGATGTGTTTGACCTTCATATGCTTTGATGGAAGTCCTGCCAACTCTGGAACCTCTGGAGTGAGCTTTATTTGTTTTAAAGGGTCAGTTCCCCCGAAATTCATCTGCAGTGATTTGTCTGTCTGAAGCACAGAAAAGTAGTGTCTGGATTTCCCTCACAAAGTTAAGTATTTCCTGTCTTTCATGGTCTTTCTTGACTTTGTGGTACAGGTTGTTGAAGCTGCATTGCGGTCCTCTAACAGAGTGGTAACTTCACCTATGTTCTCTTGGGAAGATGGCAAAGTGTGACCTCAGCAAAGAGACACACACAAACTCTCACAGCCGACCCTATTGAACCTCCCGTTCTTAGATTCAAACACAGATTGGTGACAAGCTTTGAAGTGAGAGCGGCCGCAAGTGAGGAGGAGAATGGAAGATTTCTATCAACTTGCAGACAGATCACACTCTGCAGTTTGCCCGTAGGCCAGAGACAAGCTGCGGGGATAAAGACAGACACCAAATAGGTCCCTGTAGGCCTTTGTTGGCCCAGATGGGGTGGAGGGAGAGGGGGTGCGAAAAAAATAAAAATCCTCAACCGGCTGCTGTGCAGCATTGGAATGAAGTGACTTAAAACAAAAAAAGGGAGGGAGGGAGAGGAGTGTGTTGAGCCTCAGGGATAAGCTGGAGAGACAAGGACAGGAGGAGAGGAGGAGTCCGTGGATGGAATCGCTCATTGTGACTTTGCAAAGAGAGAAGAGGGAGAAAGGTACAATACGTGTGCATGAAAACTCTTGATAGCAGTGGGTAGAAACACATTGCTGGAATGAGATGTTCTCTCTTGTCTTTGTCTCCCAGGAGTGTTAGCAAGAGTTCAGCCTGTGCCTGAATCTGTGTGTGTGAGAGACGAAGTGCCCCTGTGAGCGCCAATCAAACAGGGAGATGAAAGCCAACGGCAAAGAGCAGGTGATGTAAAACAATAGAGGTGGTCAAACAGTATGAAATTATGCAGGAATCATGAAAAGGAATTAACCTGCACTCACTGTCTTTGCCCCTCTGTCTCTGCACTCTTTAGTGGTACAGTATCAAAGTTGGAAACAGTATTATCAGTGGCTCTTATAATGTCTCTTGTATTGCAAGTTAAGACAAACACGAAAAATGTGCAAAAGGACCAGGGGACATAATACAGAAACTCCCTAACCTGCAAATCCTATTTTTGCTTGTAACCATGGTAACAAGGGTCAATTTTCCTTTCCTAACTTAAGATAGGAAAAGTGTATTACAGAAGCCTAACCCTAACTTCGTAAAATCTTAAATAGACTCTCCAAACATTAGGATAACTCTTAAGCTGTCCGAACTTTTACTTTTCCACCAGGTTGTGTTTGCTAACTCAATTAATCCACATGGCTGCTCTTTTATTGCTTTTACATTCAACAAAATGTCAACAGACGGAACTTATTCATTCTAGCGATGTGTTTGATGACAAAACACTCGCTAGTAGAAAGGCTGTGGGCGATTTAGCAATAGATTATGTCTCATTCTATAACATAATGTAAAAGCTCGATGTTACAAAAGTATCCTAATGCAAGTCTTTGATAGAAGGAGATCGATCAGGACAAGAAATGCTACATGAAAAACATGATGACGTTAGCCCACAGCCTTTATTATCATTATTATTATTACCTTCGGTTTCTGTCGGGGTCAGTGAGGGAGCACAGGAGGAGCCACCACCGGGTTTCCTCTGCTCTTTGGACACAACAGTTGCCTTTCTCTTCGTAGGATGAAGAAAGATAAGATAGGATTCCTAAAGTTAGTTGGGATTTGCTTCTGTAATACCAAATTGGTCTTAGTATCTTAACTTAAGGGGTGGTGACGGTGCAGTGGATAAGACACATGCCTTTGGTGTGAGAGACCTGGGTTCAATTCCCCACTGCGACACATGCACCAATGTGTCCCTGAGTACTTAACCCCAAGTTGCTCCAGAGGCAATGCTACTTTCTGTAATATTGCCCCAGGGCTCTAGTCACTACTTCCCTTATATTGACGCCAAGACCCTCTCCCCAACCAACACACAACCGTGCCCATTCTTACTGAAAAGAAAATCCAATTGTTTTCAAAATATTTCTGAAGCCTCATTTGCAGATGACTTGCCCACACTTCAAGTAAAAAAGATATTAGTGCACGAAACAATTTAATTTGCACTGCAACATATGGATTTATCTCACCTCTCTGCCACAACACCTTAACCTAAAATGATCTCGCAAGACTGAATATTGGACTAAATGGGCTTGTAAGAAGGAACAATCTGTGCAGCGCTACTTTCTTTTTATAATTATCACCTCAACCCCTACATTAACAGAGACTGGCCTCCTATAAACTCTACCTCCTGCCTTATTTCTCCTCTATCATTTTCCTACTGTTCAGGTGGTTTTCAAATAGCTTGTCACTGTAGTTTGTTCACAGTAATTCTGGGGTGTATGATCCAAACACTAACTTGTGGTGGAGCCTGTGTAATTAAACGGCCAGAATAGCACTGAGCCCGGTCCGGAGAGTGAGGACCAACGGGCAGCCTTTAATCAGCACAGGCCTCAACTGCTGCAAAGGGCTAGGTGGGCGAGGATGTGTGTGTATTACAGAAAGTCTAGGATGTGTGTTTTGCTTTTCAACATTGACTGAGGGTGATCTCAGAGGGGGCCATGAGGAAACCAGGATCAGGTGACTGCATTTCTTGTAATTACTGAATTATGGGATTTTCCTTAAAAAGTTTCTGTGTGTGTGAGTGTGTGTGTGTGTGTGTGTGTGTGTGAGAGAGAGAGAGAGTTTTGCCAGCATGGATTTTGCTGGAACCTCCTACAGAGAAATGAACTCTGAAAACAGCTGAGGTTTGGCCAAAGCTGAGGTTTGCATCCCTTTGATGGTGGCAGTGTGTGTGTGCATGTGTGTACATGTTGCATTGCCATGGTTGATGGTGGATTGTGTGTTTTTATGTGTTTGTGGTATGTTACCTTATAAAACTCTGTTATAAAATGTGTGTGAGCGGGCATTCGTACTTGTCAGCTTTTTGTCTTCATGCTCCTTTATACGCACTGTGTATGCATGTGCACGAGCTTTGTGCGTTAACACATGAGTACAGCGTATGTGTGTGCAAAGTCAGTCGAGAGTACATTACATTTCTAAACTTGCATGTTTGTGAAAAATAGAAAGCAGGACTTAATCCAACTTTCTTGGTGATCCAAGTGCTTCAAATGCAGCTCTTCCCATGAGGATTGTGAAACTGCGCGAGTGTGTAAGAGGAATCAATTGAGACAGGCAGAAAGAGAGAGATGTTAAGGGATGAATTGAGTTTCCTCATTAAAATAGTGCAGGTGCATCAGTAACACCTCAAATTTACGCTCACATACACACACACCCACACACACACACACACACACACAGGGCATATGCTAACCTGATTAACACTAACATTAGACTAACATTAGTGCAGCCTCCTTCAGAGAAACACCCCCGGACCAGCTGCTCTCTCGCCATCTCTCTCTCTTTCTTTCTTCCTTCCATATGCACAAACTAGCATCTCGGCCTCCCACACTCTCTTTCCCAGATTCATCTTCTTTTATAAATCTACATTTTAACAGATTTATTTAAAAAGGTTTCAAATTAATTGGACAGCACAGACTGAAGGGTGGGTTGTGGGGGGAGGCTAAACGAGATGGAAACAAAGCTCGGCGAAGGGATTCAAACCAACAACTTCATGTGTTACGTAGCTTCCTTTCATCAATTTATTCCCCATCTCTCATGCTCTATCTCCAATTTTCATTCAATGAAGTCACAAAGGCCACTGAGCCAATGAAAGTGTCTGCAACATTAACTGCTTTATCCCAAATGAAATCTTTTGATTGTTAAAAAGCAAAAAAGTATTCTGACTGGTTTTCATACATTTCTATCATTTGAGTACTTATTTTTTCTCAAAGGAGCTCATAATCTGTGTTTATAAAACAAACATGTGTGCTGCAGTATTTCAGTTGAACTTTTAAGTATTAAGGCATCCCTAATCCCGATTGGGAAATGTCCTCTTTGGCCCCCTTAGGTAGATATTTACATCATGCTCAAGGGCGGACACTTGCGTTAGTCTCACTAACAACTGAAGCCACCTGAGCTTCTTCGTACCACCTGAAACTACCACTTCTTTCTCTTCCTCCTCTGCTCCATTCCTTCAGTCGTTTATGTCATTGCCTCCCTGTATCTGTTAATTCCTCCTTCACATCTGTCTCCTCCTTGTTCCAATCCAGCTTCCGCTGTTAGATGTGCTATTTCTAACCCTGCCCATTTTACCCCTAAGACGCCTCTTTGAATCTTATTTGCTTCGGCTCTTCTCTGTTGCTTTGCAATGTTCTCAGTTTCTCTCTCTTTTTTACTAATTTCTCATGAACACATATGTTCTCTCTCTTCCCCTCTAACTTTCTGTTCTTCTTCATTGGCGGCATCGCTGCAACTCCCGTTCCATGTTTCCATTCCCCTCATATTCTCTCCCTTGTTTACTTGCTCCCCCGATTCCTCTCTCCCATTTCCCTCCTTTAGGTCCCCCTCTTGTCTGTACAAGCAGCTTTCTGCTGGGCTGCGCCATCTTTGTGGCAGCTTCTCCAACAGTAGGCACACAGCAGGGAGCAGCCTGCCAGCACATCCATTACACCTGTGCTCTGTGTGAGTGTGTGTCTTCGGTGAGTGAGCCTGAAGTGTTCACAGCAGAAGGTGTGTGGTAAGAGCAGGCACTTGTCAGGTGGAAACAGGGATGGCCAGTCACTAGGGCAGAGTGGGAGCCAACGAATCTCACCAGCAAACAAAACTAAATATCAGTATCTAACCACAAAGGGCCTGCGGACACATTTTGAAGTGTGTTACCACCACATTTGGAAATCTGCTGTTGATAATAACTTCCTGAATTTATTTAACACTGAGGTGTTTTTATTTCCCCAAAATTGAACTTTTAGATCAGTGCAAGTTCACAGTTGAATACGTGTGCATTCATTAGGACTGTGGCCGCAAAAACCATCGGGGGCTTTTGCCTGCGGGCATGAAGCGCCCCGTGCAGATCACCAGTGCCTGTATGTGTGCGCATCTATGAGTGTGTGTAGGCCATCTATCACCGTGACAGGCTGGTGCGTGTTTACTTAATGATGTGGGGGTTTATTTATGAAGTGATGGCCGACGTGTGGGAGGGAGAGAAAAAGTGAGAGAGGGGGAGAGATTGAGACAGCCTGAGGATGTGACATTAAAATATCATCAAGTTGATGGATGTCCACACACACACAACATTAGAGAGAAGTACAAAAAAACAGCTGCGCAACGGATGACAAGTCGTATCTGGACTTGCGTGAGTGTTTCTCTGTGTGTGTTTTATAATGACTCTGAGTGTGTATTTGCGTGTGTGGTTTTCAGTGACTTCTGTGTTTGTTAAAATGTCACATGCTGCCACGGTTGTTTATGATTCATAGGGTAATGACTTGAAGATAAGATACATTAGTTCATATGCATGTGTGTTTCTCCTATACTGCGCGCCTGTGTGTCTTTGTTACACTGGGTAAACATGATTCTGTTTTACTGCAGTCACTCATCTCAGCTGACCATGCATAACATGGTCAGCTGATGGACGTAAAGTGCATTTACATTATAATAAACATGTCATAGACAAAATCGGGACAAAGACACAGTGTGTTTGATGTGACGCTGATTCAGGGAGTGGAGGTGAATAAGAGATCTTGGTCAGTGCATCAGCTGTAGGCATTATTAGAACAATAATGACCACTACAGGGAAAATAGGCCAACAGGGAATAAAAGAAAGATTGAATGAATGAATGAAAATGTGAGTGGGATAATTTTTTGTTATTAATGAAGTGGTTTCCTACAGAGTAAAAAAATCATAAATACTTTAAAGAACCCTGACAATGTGTTCAGAAACACTTAATAGAAACACCTAAAGTAAAGTGAGTAAAGTACAATTGTGACAATGATATCTGGCAGATAAACATTTTAAACTAAAAATAATTTCAAAGGGAAACTCCACTTAATTCAGTCATGAGGAGTAGCACTGTGGAAGCAGTAGTATAATGTCTTCTGTTGCTCCGGAGGAGCTTTGTCAAGACTGAGAAAATTTCAAAAACAGACCCGTGGAAAATCAAAGTGCATGCATTAATCATCAGAAGAAAAGAGACCCAATCCAACTGGAACCAGAAGGACTGTCAGACCCAGTCCAAATACACAAAAAGATAATAAGACCCGATCCAAAATTCGGTCAACCAGAACAAAACCTAACCGAGAGAACACCAGCACTGCCAGCGGAATTGATGCCACCAATTAATGAGCAACCGCGGTCGAAAAAGAGAGGCGATACGTGTCATTTTCCCTGCACTTGACAGTTCACATGCTCTGTCTTGCGTCAAAAACACATTTTCTTTCTGCAGTGATTGACACAGCTTATCCAATACACATACTGACACACCCAAGAACCACAGCAATCCTACAGGACCCTACCTGACCCGATTGAACGGGATCCCAGAAGACCTCCATTCTGGAAGTGTTTTGCCAAATCTGCAAAAAACAACCCCTGTTGAGACCCCTGATTTTATGGAAGCGCAATCACTTAAGTATCCCTTTAAAAAGTGACAGGAGACAGAGAAAAAACCCAGGATCAGTCTTTTCTCAAACATTATAGAGTCTCATGTAAAAAAGTTATTCCAGACTCTTCTTATAGAACAAAGAAGTCTATACAAAGAAACTGCTCGTGTATTTTTGTGGCTTAATTGGCCATCAAGACATTACAGAGAGCCTATCATTAGCATATAGAGAAAATAGACAGAGAGAGAGGGACAGTGTGATTGTCATAATTACAAGTGTGACCTATCCACAGACAGGGAACATGGAAGAAGGGTCACATTAGAGTCAGACAGACAGACAGGGACATAGAGGGAGAGAGGTTAGAGGAGAGAAATGAGGAAGGGACATGAAGTCCTTTTTGAAGACCACATTTAGCTGTGCACACACACACACACACACACACACACACACACACACACACACACACACACACACACACTATAAAGTGAGTCGCCACACATACACCCACACAGAAAACTCCACCTCCAGATCATGCAGATAGACGACCGCTGAAAGAATAAACAGAGATATGAATAGATATCGTAACCGCAGTCTTTTATCCCTGCTTTTGTTTATGTCAGCTTGGGTTAGTGTGTTACCCAGGATCCTCTAGCCCAGGAGAGCAAACAGACACAGAGACGCACACTCATCTTCTCTTTAAATCACACATAAACCACTCAAGAGAGGGAGAATGGTGCTCCCGGCCTCGTATGGAGAGCTTTGAAAACCTTTTTAACCATTCATGGCTATGGAAAATGAGTGAGCATAAAAGAGCAGCGCGGCACGGTATTGGTAGTCGTGGAGGCGGCAGCTAAAAGGCTGATCATACAAGGCCGAAGTGAGCTACCGAGTGAGTGCAGCGCTCAAGTGGTCTGCATTTACGCTCTTCTCCTGGCACACGGAGAGAGAAAATAGGTAAATGTGTGTGGAGGTGTGTTTGGGTGAATCGAAACATGTGGACGCTGTTAACTCCACTCTGTCAGCACCTGGAGAGGAACGACCATCAACACAAACATAACAGCACTAAATATGATCTTAAATAGTTAGTCTGTTAATATTGCATCAACTACATAACATTTTTAATGTGTTTTTTTATGGAAATTATTCGGAGGATAACAAATTACATCATTGTGTTATTTGCTGGAATTCTATGCATATACAGAAATGCAGGAAACAGCATAGTTTCAATATTACTTTTTGTTGTTTATGAATTTAAAAAGCTTTGTTGTGTCACTTTCTCCATTTCTGAAACCAAACTAACTTGTACATTACATTTCATTCATTTGGCAGATGCTGTTGTCCAAAGTGACTTACATTAAGTGCATTCAACCTCTGTAGTTCCATTAAAATATTCTTTTTTCTTTTAACTTTTCAGCCATCATGTTGTTTCAATACAACATTCTATTATCATCTTCTCTCAGTTGCCCAGTATTACTTCCCAGATGTTTTACTGTTTACTGTGTTTCTTTTCTCGCTATGTATGTGTGTGATTGCGAGTGGGGTGTTCCATTATCAGGCTCCTCAGGGGAGGTACTCACTCCTGGTTTTATTGTGGACGCTGATGTCTTTTTTCGGTGAAAAATAACAGATCAGATCAGAGGCTGTGCCTCACGCTTGCTGCGCTTTAATTGCATCAGAGTTTCGGTACCGACTGAGTAACGGCGAACCGAGGCAGAAACACATGCTGCACAGGGATGTGTAATGAGTGATGAAGCCCTTCGGGCCTCGAAGATAGCAACCGTGGTGTGCGTCAGAGAGTGCCTAATGAAGACTGGTTTGCAGGGCTCCATTGCTCAATAAACAGAGACTACAATAAGCGAGGAAGCGAGCACAGCAGGAGGCAGGTTGTCAGGTGATTAGGTATTGGCGATGCTGTCAGTAAATCCATCCCATATTTCCCTGATGCCTCTACTTATCTCTTTGCTCAGTTGTGTCATTTAATGAAAAAGAAATCTTGTTCTGAGGAAATGCCTTCGCAAATCGTTGCGGCCAGATTCAGGAGATTCTGATAAGGATCAAAGTGTGATTTTCTGCATCCTTGAGCTCACTATTAAAAAAATCCCATTTTAAAATGGCTGATAAATGGCTATTGATTTCCATGGTGAGTATGCTGAGTTTGGTGAGTGTACGGAGGTAAATGAAATGATTCCTCACCCAGATCAATACAGGTTCAGGGACATTTAGCAGTGCAGCTTGGTTAGGAGCGGCAACTACAGTGAGAGATTTCAGGCCATTGTTGTTCTTGCTAAAATGGGAAAGAGAAAGAGGAAGGAATGCGGGAAGGAGGACAAGCATACCAGAGAAGAAAAGGAAAAGCAATAGGATAAGAGAGACAGAAAGAGAGAAGGTTGTGGAATAGAGCTAAAGGAAAGGGTGGATGGAAATGTCACCGGTCTAATAGATCTCTCCATAAACTAAATGAGGAGGAGAGTGGGCGCCGCCTCTGTGGCACACAGCACCTCAAAATGTTAACAAGAGAGCTGAAAATAGCCCGAGAAAGACACAGGGGAAAACAGGCTGAGCTCACAGAAACACTGGAGTGCTCTGAAGACAGCACACATGCACTTATTTTTCCTTCATTTAACATTTCAACTAGTGGCCAGTGTGGGTCTATGTCTTGCTGTAGAACCTGTCATTTAGTTTTTAATGGCTTTTTAGGGCAAGAAACAAAAACCTCTTGTTGTACCAAAAACTGTCTGATATTTTTATGCTACACTGGCATGCACACTCACCCGGTTTGGGTCGTACTCCAGGGCTCTGCGTCGGGCAGCGTCAAGCTCCTCGTAACCTGGGGCGGCTCTGCCCTGCTGGTACTCCCTTCGCAACCCCTGGAGACGCTGATCACTGAAGAGAGACAAAAAAGGAGGTGTAAATAACGCCAGCTATTATCGAAATCTCTAAGATTTAGGTAGACTAGGAACTAACAGGGGTCCCATCACGGCCTTAAAGTCAAACTATTCCACAACTTTTCAAACCTAATTCCATAATGTAAAGATGTTGTTTGCTCATTCTAAATTTTCACGATAACAGGGAATTAAAAGGGAAGAAAAAGCCAGGTGGAAAATGGCACATTCACTGTTGAATCCACCTGAATTCTTGACAACCCTTAACAGGGCGGGACGACTGACAGGCAGACAAATAACACCCACAATATACTGCCTCTGAGAAGCCATCAGCGCCTGAACTGAACCGTCTCCAGCTGACAGAGAAAACCAAGGTGGAAAATATGGAACAAAAAACAGTATAAAAAATGTTTGATGTCACATTGAGCAATGCAGCACATTCTTCAATTGAACTACAGACACATTGGCAAGTCAACACCAATATGATCCTGCTGAACCTGACCTTTTGCAGAAATGACCAAAAGGTAAAAAAGAAGAATATCTCTGCAACAAAAATAAGAGAAAAGGCGCCAGTGACTGCAGGTGAAGAGATAAGAACTCAGGACAGAATGGGGACAAAACTTAAAGAGAAACATCATCATGCTCAGTGGACCTTAATACTAGATAAGCCACACACACCTGAGAGTACAGAGCTGAACTCACATAAACAAGGTTATGGACACGGACACACACACACACACACAAAAGGCAACACACAAACATTGTGCGTGTGAGTGAGCATAATCCGTCAGGATGTGCTATGACACAGTGCTGTCGTTTATCTGTGTTTACTGGCTGCATTGGAAACAGGTATCTACTATTGACACTGATAACTGCTGTTTCATTGCTATTAAACAGGAGAATACACACTGTATAAAAATATTCAGAGAAAAAAATGTAGTACAAGCAGAAAAAAAAGCCAACTTTCCACCCTTCCTTTGCATCTGTAAAACTCAATACCCCATATCCCTTAACAAAACTACACACAAGGAAAGCCTTTGTCGGACGCATAAACACCAACCATAGCCTTCATCAAACAGACGTTGTGACTTACATTCTAATGGTCTGACCTCCAGGCAGATATTGACCAAAATGGAGCGAAGGAGAGAGAGAGCGGGCAAGAGACAGAGAGCAGATAGAGAGGTTCATTAGTGAAGTACATAGCTTACATGTTTAAGTCTCTCCTGCGACCCTGCCTTTAATTAGAAAATCTGGCTGAGACTCTGAGTGTGTGTTTGTGTGTGTTAAGGCTAACTCAGGAATGTATAAACGTGTGTGTTTCTGTGTGCATATAGTTAATTCTTGTAATTTGGTACGTGGGACACCCTGTGACAGTGTGTTTGTGCTTGTGTATATGTACCCTGATTTAATGCAGCTTCTACCCAACTCAGCTGGGACAGAAGGCTGAGTCATAACACACTTCTGTGCCAGTATGTTGATATGCTAAGAGTTGCTATTACTCTACACAAACGTGTTTGTGTGTGTGTGCACACATACACCTCACTGCAGAATCCCTGTTAAAACTTTCCTTAAGTTTCCGTGCTGCTATGAAACGCCTATGCTTATGTTTTATAAAGATGGATATCTGAGGCGGCATTAGGCACAGTACTGTGCTAACTGTTGCTTCTTGAGATTGTTTTAGTGGCTGGTTTAAACACACTAATCAATACTAATCTCTGCCCGCCCCCCGTGCTGTATATTGCAGACAACCTTGCTATTAAGATATTCACATTTTATCTCTTGTATTATTTGTTTATTTATTCACTTATTACTTGAGTTTTATTATTACTCTTACTTACCCTCTGCTGCCCACCAGCCCCACTCCACACACAAACAAGCAAACAAACAGGCCCTCGGAGAATGGATGCACAGAGCCAAGTTGAGATTTTTTTCCAAGCCACCCCTCTTCTACAGAACCCATTAGCCAATCCCTGGGCCCGTAATTAGGGCTGCCATTTTGATTGAGCGTGCGTGTAGCTCTCCAAATGAAACAACACTGTAATTATCTCATTATGCCGCGGCCTCCATCACTGACAACGCCAAATATTATCATATTAATGGCTGAAGACTGAGGCTGGATAAAACACGGGGGGGGGGGGGGTCTGTGTCCTGTCCTATATGTGTGTTTGTGGGTGTGTGTGTGCATATCTAGAGGGAGACACGTAGGCTCCCCTGTTGTCATCAGCAGATAATAACTGCAGCTGATTGCCTGTCTGCAGGCCTGAGGCCAGTGGCATAAACACAACAGATCTAAACTTCAGTGGGCTACAATTTTCCCAACAGAGCAGTGTGATGTAAGAACAAGGAACGAGCCAGCAGAGTCCACTACCGTCCAGCTAAGAAACATGGTTGGCATTTCTCTGATTTTTATGTTAAGTCCAAAAAAAAACTTTTAGAAAATTTTATTTCTTTACAGCACAGGGACAGTGAATATTTATATGGACTTTGACATACACTTCAGTCTCAAGGATAACTCCAGTTTATTATAACTTGGGTCTTATTTTTGTAGTGTTGGTCGTCATTATTATTGGTAATAATAACATGGATTCACCAAGTTATTTACTGAGATCTGGGGACATAAGTGAAATATGTTAGATATTCAGACACGTTGTAAACAACCCCACAGGGTTAGCTAAACTTATTTGGAAGAGAAAATCAAGGCTAACAGTAAAATTATTACAGAAACTGAAAGTTTACAGACCAACATTAACCAACAACTGCATTAAAGTTGACCTACCAAACTTGCCATAGCTGTGCACACACACTGATGAAAATGTGTGCTCACACTGTTTCTACGTTACTTTAAGGACATAAGGAGTTCTCAAGCCACTGGCCAGTACCAGGCCGTGGAAGATGCTTCTGTACACGAGGAAATAATTAATAATTCTGTAAATTTATAGGGTATAATAAGTTTTTTTGTTGTTGCTGTAAGTGCCTCAAACTTTCCCTCATAACTCCACGTCAACCCCTCCAACAATAACGTAGTGATTTTGTCCGTCCTTACCCACTTTCGGCACTCAGCAGTACACGAAATCTGTGAGACCACTACCAGAGTGCTGCTAGAAGGATCTGTATTTTTTAATTTTAGTAAATACACAACAACTTCCCAATAAATCAATAAAGTCTTCTTTTGCTATTAGCTCAACCACATAAATTGATACCACTTAAGTCAGACGTGTTTTCCCTTCAAGCATCATATTTCATCCATATTTCAGAGTATCTGACTATGCGGGTTGATCCAAGGGCGTACTGAGAGAGGAAAAACTGGAGGAAAATAGGCGAGAAGATGAGACACAGGAGCAGGAAATGAAAGATGCATCAGAGGACAGAATGAGAGCAAAAGCAAGCAGCAACATAAAGACAGAAATGGAAAGTTGGAAAAGAGTGAAAGAAAGAGCAAGGGAACTGGAGTGAGAACAAAACCGTCTGCTATATGAAAGGAAGCAGGAGAAAGTGTGTGAGAAAAGCAACTATCCCGTGGTGTTAGCCAGTGTGGGGGCAGACTAATTAGGAAGTGTGCACTGCCGCCGGCTGGTTTGGTGACTTCTTCTTGCTGTGGCCAGCTGATTTAAACACAACACACTAGAGGGAAAAAGCTCAGACAGGCAGTTTTTCTTTGCTGCCTCTGTGCTGGAGGTAAGCACACATCAAAGTGCATGGTCAATGTTTGGTTTTCCTGGTGTAGTATTGGCGTTAAGAGTCTGACAGAAACTCAGTGGAGCTCCAAGCTGGAAGCAATGGGAAACACAAAGAGGGTTTTTACTGTGCCCCTAACCTGGCATCGTCAAACTAATCTGCAAATGCGTATTAGTCTGGAACCCCTCAGTTCATTTTCAGTATCCATGGGGCTCTATCAGGTGTAGAGCAAAATGCCTTTAGAAGCAACTGGATAGACCTACAACCAACCAAAGCAACAAAATCTGTGATGTAGCACTAAACGACACATGTAAGCAGTGCTTGGTCCATTTTCAAGCAGGATACAAATGGCAGCCTGTTCACAAACTGTGAAGGTGTTTCTGAAAGAATTTTAGGCGGGACACAGGACATCCTGATTCATATTTGATCAACACTGCCTGGTTTGACAGTTTGATCTGAGTTTCGCAAGAACCTCACTCCTCTGTAAGTAATCATATCAAACACGCCCCGTATTAGATGAAGGGCTGTGATTGGCCCGACTGGATACAGGAAGGGTGGAAATCTGTGTGAATGTGAGGGAGGCCGGACGTATCTGCCAGAGAAAATGAAACATGAGCTCCGCAGATTCGTCTGGTTGCCAGGCTACTGTCCCTCATCAAAAAACATGAAATAATGTTTACTTTTATACTCTGTCTTAAATCAGAACTGTACACTCCTGTATCGGTCTTGTAGTTTTTGTAAGAATAATGGTAAACTCTTAGAAATGATCCACACTGAAATGGGTTAAATTAAATGGAAGAGGTCATAAAGTAACTGATGGAATAGCAAAAATAAAACATTTCTCATTCTCTTTATCTTTACCGTTTCCAAAGGGAAAGTAGTTTTGCAGCCAGATAAACAAGTTAGTCACATATTAGTTACAAATAACACAATCTTTATTATTTCTGTCAAAAAAGCTTTGAATATTTGAAGCACTGACCTTATTGCTCATATTTTAGAGGGTAAGAAGCCAAAAAGGTTGGGAACCACTGCCTCACTGAACACTGTGAACCCCAGAATCTAAAATACCAGACACACTACTCATTGTGTATCTGTTTTCTGATATTAGACATTAACAAGACCATAAAAATGAAACTCGATTAACTCACAATCTAACACCAGCTTCCAGTAACAGTGTGTTCTCTCTGTGTAACTGACCACGAACAAAAGATAAACTGGAAGCTGCTCGAATGGAAAAAGGAAGCATTTTAATTGCTCAGATAGAGCACCAATAAAAGACACTTTAAAGGCAGAGAAGACAAAAAGCCTTAATATACAGTCTACACTAATGATGTGTTTTTTCAAGGGAATAACATATTCTTTCTCTTTGAGCTCTTCCTCAGGCAGGTGCTGCCTGACAACTAAATCAACAAAAGAAAACAAGAGGATGTACTTTTTGTTTGCCAAACAAAAAAGGGGAATTTCTGTATCTGCCTATATAGGAGGTCTCTTAATGTCAGCTGTGCACTTCTTTCACGCTATTTGCTTCCTGTCTTTTCTGTGTATTGGGGAATGAAATTGTCTTCAGTGTCGCACCAAAATGGCGGGTAGGAAGACGAAACGGGGAAGAAAACCAACACTATTCAGGACTTGTAAAGGGAACCAAGATATCTGTATCCTAAAGACCTTGTAGTTTCTTTCATTAATGTTTCAAGAATTACTCAAGCCTGTCTAGTGCGATTTGAGAATTTAACTTTGTCACAGTGTCAGGTAAACTTAGAGGCATGTCTTCCTCGTGCCACGGATTGAACTGTGGTAGAAATCTAGGATCATGCCCACTGATGTGCTATTTACTTGTCTTAGCTTACAAGCTCACCTTCATCTTTCTTTTCTTAGCACAATGGTGTGTTTTACAACACACCTCGCTATCTCTCCCTTGAGCGTTTACATCTCTCCGCTTTGGCCTCTCTCTTTCTCACTCCTCTTTCATCTCATCTCCCCGTTTCTTGCTCCAGCTACAAAGAGTGCCTTCTTGCTAATAAAATTTGACAAGCATAGCTAACCTTTTTTCTCCACAGGTCAGCCTCTAGCATAGCTCTAATCAAATGTGACGCCCATCACAGCACACACCTGCCATTGAAGGCCTAATGAAAATGTCCAACGGTAAATTAGGAAGACAGCACTGGGAGTCCACTGTTGAGTGCCTTGACAGGAAGGGGGGGTGACTAGCATGTCTCAGTTGGCAAAACTATGCAAACACAAGCAGACCACACATGGACGCAGAGGCATGCACACTTGCCTTCAAAAACATTTGGATAAGGCTACATTAGCATTAAGGACTTCACAAGCACACACCACGTCTCACATGTATAATGAGCACATTTCTTCCTCAGCACCATTAAAACAGTGTAATGTGAAAGATGAAAGAAACAGATATGTTGTTCCCTTGGAAACAATAAAAATTCAGCCTGCTACAGCTACCAGGAACAGCTTTGTAGGAAAATAAGGTACTCTGAAATTTGAGAAGTGAAAAGTAAAAGAAGTGAAAAGCTTTCATTATACTGCATATACGCACACACACAGTAAGTTAGCTTACACCTATAGTTTTTGCACAGTGGTATAAAACTTACCGGACCACACACAACATTGTTGCTAAGTTACACCGGGCTTCCTCGCAGAAATATTACATGTGGGTGGCTGCATGTGCGTCTATTTCTGACCGTGTGTGTATATCTGTGTGCGTCTCTGTGAATGAAAGGCACAGGGGCTCCGACCTCATGTGTTTTAACAGATGTACTGACTTTGTGAATGAGTGCACTCGTCCAAGCCGCAGGTGGTGCAACGTGAATGGGAATAGCCAGCTATGAGGGCGCGCGTGTGAGTGTGGATGCAGGATGTGAATGGGTGTGACCACGGAACACATCTGAGGTCATCCACCATGGCCAGCTGTGGTATTTAAAGGAAAATTCTTGTTTATTGGGTAATAATTTGACCGCTCATGTCAGTTTTCTCTTTCAAATAAGTTTGTAGCAAACCTATCTGAAGGTCTGAATGCTGGTGTTTCTTGCCCCTTCACACTTCAGAGATGTTGCCACAGTCCCGGATGTTAGCATTTTACTTGGTGAGTGTCTCATAACTAATAGGAAAGATGGTAAAATCTATGAACATAAGACACAAGTTGTAATAAACTGGAATGATCCTAGGTCTACAATTAGCATGTCGTCACTGATCAATAACATTTCAAACAAAGGTTGAACGATGACCCTTCCCTTGCGGCACTCAGCACCAAACCAACTGGTTCCTTGTCAATTTTCAAAAACGGATCGCAAAATTAGAGTTTCAGCTTTAACATCTGGACGCTGTAGTTTTAAGCAAACATTATTCAAGCAGGTGTAAACAGTACAGACTATTTTCATATTTACATCTGCGTATCAATACATGTAGTGAATTAGTGACTATTTACATCAGGATGGCAAATGTATGATCCTGGTGGGTTTGACGATGTTGCAGCATCACAATTGCTGCATCCCTAGTTAAACTCTAATTGGGGACTTTTGCTGGATGCTGCACGCTTATTTCCTATCGCTATATATACACATATATTTAAAAGCTCTGTATGCAAATGTTAACAACAAAATGAATAACGCATCTACCTTTCAGTTTAATTATTTGAGTTTCTAAAAACCAACATGTACAGTGTTGCCACACTCACAACATTATCAGACATTTATTTTCTTTCTTTGTCTCAGGAGAGTCCTTCACATCCACAGTAAACAAGCCATCCATCATGCTAATGCTAAAGTCTATCTAATATACATTATGAGCAAAAAACAAACAAACAGGGAGAAGGGAGAATGGACAAGTGACACACCAAGTGTGTAAGAGAAACTGAGACAGAGAGAAACTGAGGGAGAAAGGGAGAAAACTGGCTGGTAATGAAGTACCCACCACTAGTAGATGAGAGCTAAAGTGGTCTAACAGATCTGTCAGGCTGCTAGACTGTGGCTAATTATCCCTCCTCCTCCTTTGTCTGCATTCTCTATATCACTTCTTCCCTTTCGAATTTACTCTGCCTATCTAAAACGTTTTCTCTCTCGCCATTTTGGCTCTGTCTTTTTTCCCTCTTTTGCTACACTCTTTTCCTGCTTTCTCTTTTCTCTCTGTCCCTCCGTCTGTCACTTCTTCCTATTCCCATCTGTCTCCTTTCCATGTCCAACCTCTCTCTCTCTGTCTGTGTCTTCTCGTTTTCTGGATGAGATTGGGTGTCTGGGGCTTAGTTTTGATTTGCAAGTCAATAGTAATTTCAGTCAGAGAGTTTAAGTTGAGGGAAGTTTTAATGTGGCCTGTATTATTTCATACGGGAAATGATAAATTTGCATTACAATCCTCTCTAGATTTTCTCCCTTTTCTCTCTCACATACAAAACTGGCAGCAAGTTAAACTCTGAGGTTTCAAAAACTTCAGCGGTAATAATATATAATATGGAAGGAATGACAACACCGATAAGCAGTGTACTTCTGCAAGCATTAACCCTTCTCTTACACTGAAATCGGGGGCCTCTGACACTACATAAGCTTTACTCGTGCTCAAGGACATTTTGTCATTATAAAACCTTAAAGTGTGCATAAAATACTAGCAGTGGAGGGAAAAAGGTACTGAATATACAGGGCCCTCATGTGAGGAGTGCTACCCCATGAGGCTGTTAATACCTGGCTTTAGAATGCATCTCGTATCCAGATTGTACTTTTGATATAATTTAACTGATTACATTTACATCTAGCATTAATGTGGTTCTTTAGTATCCACACTGAGATCTAATCTCTGTCCAGCTCAAACACCTTCAACTTAGCAGATATAAACGCATTTGCTTTTACACTTGTTTTCAGTGTGGTCACAATGCATAAATCATATGTTTATGAGTCCAGCTGACCCAATGTAAACAAACAACAATTTGAAAGACATGAGAAAACCAAATTCCGGCATATTCAATTCAAACCTCTGTCAAACTGAGCGTGTGTGGCAGTACAGGCCTGGCAGAGCATCGGCAGTGAAGAAGAAGTAAATATGACATACTATAAAAAAATATTACAAGTTATGGCTTTATCCATAAGCTTTTTGTCTTGTAAAATTGGGGGTCTATTTCTAAAAAGAACATGAGTACAGAACCAGCACAACAAAAATATGTCACCATCCTTGAACACCTCAGCTTGTCATTCCAGTCATATTTTTTTTGCGGTCATATCTGTATCGAGAGCTGGTGATTGGATCCGCCTGAAACACATTATAGTGCCAAGTGTGAACAGACAAGGATACAGCTGGTGGCCTGAGAAGTGTGGCGGCTTGAAATTCAAACAACATTAAAAGAGAGGGCAGGGCGGAGGCTTTCAGGGATGTGTTCTGCTGCACCTGGATGCTGTTTATGTGTGTGTGTGTGTGCGCATGTCAGTAAATGTGTAGGTAAGAGAATGAGACATAGGGAGAGGACATACTACTTGCACAATAGTATATCCTATAGCTGGGGAGTGACTTCTATTCTTTTCATGAAAAGAAAGAAAACCATGCAGAACATTAAAACTTCTCTATATTTTATGCTTGGCACTCAAACTGACCCCAGACTAACTTATTGTACATATCACCACATGTAGATTAATACTTGCCAGTTCATGCGATGAATTTTTATGGAAAAATAAAATTATCAAGTAGAAATGCTCATCATGTTTTTTGGAGATGTTAAAGATTTACAGAGGTCAAATGAATTGCTAAGCAAAACAGACGAGTTACATAAATCATGCATGGCATTACTGTCTAAGTGTGTGTGGGCGTGTGTGTGTAACTAGAGTGTTAGCATGCACTCATGTTTTATGCATTTTCCCAGCTTGGCAGAGCTCGAATGTAGATATGTGCAAATACTCCCTCACTCATGCTGGTCAAACCGTGGTCCGTGACCTTGTGTGTACGTACCCACACACACAAAACTCTGCGTATCCACCCAGACCTATACATGCAAATGCTACACATGCATTTGAAAAACATATTACAATACTTGTGAGGTAAAATCAAGAGAGAGCCAGCAGCAAGTCGGATCCTTGTGAGTATAGAGAAAGGTAAACGCAAGATAAATGATCAAGCCATTATCCTAAGCCCCTCCCTTCCCTCTCTCACCTGTCTGCCTGGGTTTGATGCTGGTTCTGCTGAGCCGCCGGGGGTCTGGACTTGTTGACCTTGGCGTAGAGCCCATCCAGCTCCTCCGTGGACGGCTGAGGCGGGTGAAGCCCCCCTGTCAGCGCTGCAGGGGAAGGTGTGCGACTAATAAACGACTGGGGCGAGGGTGGCTGGCGGAAGTTGTTGATGCGGGCGTAGTTGGGATCGCTGTCGTCGTCTTCCACGTCTGGGAGGGAGCGGATCTCGGCGGAACGTGAGCTGTCAGCCAGAAGGGGAGGACGCAGTCAGACATGGGGACAAAACAAATACATGCATTGTTCACTTTAGAATCAGCTTCTCTCTCCAGCCTCCTATGAGTGGTGGTATGATAGACAGCTGTGCTACACATTCAACTGAGCAGTTGTTTTGGAGGATCAGGTGGGCGCATGTTGCTGCATCAAGATGACTCACAACTTGTCAGGTAAGGTGTCAATCATAGCACTTTACTACACTGACAAATACTCTTCTATGATTGTGTGAACTTCAGCACCTTCCTGTGTTGTAAACCCCTCTCTCTTTTGACACTATAAAGTGTGAAAAACCAACACATATTCCACACATGTCTGATTCGTACCCGTCTCTGTTGTCAGGGATCCTGTCCAGCTCCTCTTCACTTAAGGCGTCCAGTTTGCCTTTGGAGTTTTTGGCAGTGTCTTTGCTCTTGTCGTCTTTCTTCTTACCAAACCTGGATAAAAAGGGGGCACAGAAGCACCAAGGTGAGTTTTAAATGACTGGAATTATTCTGCGAGAGATGAGATAAACTGTATATTGAGATTGTGTGAATTATCTCTGCAACTTCCTGTTGATCATTATTATCTTAAAACCTCAGGTGGATAATACAGTTCTGCTAGCTGCCAGGTGCACTTTTACTTTGGAGGTAAGGTTTATGCGCTTTAATAAGATCTTTTTGGAGTCTTTTCTGATGAAACAATAAACTTCCCACAGACAACAGAGCTGGCACAAGTTGATGAAAGAGGCTCTCTAACACCGCAAACACTCCACCTTGCATCACATTTCCAAATGTTGACACACACATGGCACACTCATCCACTGCAAGACAAACTCATTCTTACTTCTGTGCGTTCATTAGTGGCTTTGCCTGGAAAAAGACTGCATAATGATAGATATGGTTATAATGTCACAGCAGGTACTGGCAATCCACAGCGTGAGTATGTCTGCGTGTGTGTGTGGGCACATGAAAAAGGGCTACAGTTGTCTCGCAGCACATGGAGCATAAATATTTTAACATTTTGTCCAATAAAATAGCTGTTAATCCACAGTGTCTTATGTTTTTCTTATCAACTTTGCCATTATGACCATCATTAGCATTATTACTCTGGAGTGCTTATTCTCTCATTTTATAGGCAAAATATACTTGTCACCTCTGTTTGAGTTATAGTGAAGCTCTACTTCACACTTTCAAGAAATTAACTAATCCTTTTCCTGTAAATATTTCATATTCCTTTATCTCTCCTTCACGTCGTCTTTCTCACCATGCCCACCACCCTCTCTCGTCGCCTTTCTCGCTCTGCTCCTCTCGCTCGCCTCCTCCGTCTCACCCGCCAACCTACTTCTCTTTTCCTCTCGCCCTCTCCTTTCCTCCGAGCTCCTGCTGAGCCAATCTAATGTCTGTGTTTATCTCATTAACAGCGAGGCACTTCTCATTACTGCTACAGGCAGATACGTGGCCTGAATGAGGAACCTGCTGGCCCGGCCAAAAGCAGGACGCAGCATCAGAGCCGCAGTGAAACCTGGACAGGGATGCCACGTTGGCTTGGCACCATCCTGCAAACCAATTAGTGTTTTTTTTGCTAATCTACTCACTTCACTTACACCTGTGTGGGCTAATGTTGCCAACAGAAAGGCAGATATTATGTTTCTGGGAAGAAGCCACAGAGAGGTGACCAGTCATATTATTGTCTCTTTAGTCATTCACTTTATGTTTTTATGTCCTATGGACCCTAAATACTAAGTAGTACTAAATAATACTAATTTACTTGAAGCTTCTAAACATTCATGGACTACACACACACAAATGTTTTCAGCTACCACTGTCTGATTAGACTGTCTTTTTTGCACAGGCTGCGCTTGAATGGCATCTCATCATTTTCCTGTTTTGCCTGTTATGGTGACCCTACTTATGTATGATGCTCAACAAAACACCTACATAAATTGTTTTCTACACACCACAGTGGTGGTGGCCAGGTCACGCCACTGTCTTCCTTCCCTTCACTCCAGAAACTCTTATCACTTTCACTCCCCGCAGAGGAACATTCTGGCTACAATACATTCGACTGCTTCTTCAGTCAGGATGGTGCTTCCAGTGTGTCCTATGGGTGTCAATTAACGCATGTCAAATAAACTGACACAACGTGAAGCTGCAGGTGTGCAGTGCACTTTACTTATATGTGGGACTTCACATAATTATCAGTGTAGCATAGCAGAAGTAACCTGAGTAACTCCTGCAGGGTGTGCAGGGCCTTTTGAGGGGGGTACTTAGAGTGGCAGCTGTAGCTCTGGAGGGAGAGCGGTTGTCCACTTATCAGAAGGTCAAAGTATCCTTGGGCAAGATCTCGAGCCCCAATTTGCTCCCGATGGCATATCCATCAGAGTGTGTATTTCTGTTTCTGATGCCAGAGGCTAAGGGGCTCTGTCATCAGTGTATGAATCTGTGTAAATGGGGTGAATGTGATGTAGTGTAAAAGCGCTTCAAGAGGTTGGAAAGCCTAGAAAGGCCCTATACAAGTACAGACCATTACTTATTATTAGCATTGCACAATTACAGTACTAATTTTAGCACCACTCTTCTCATCACTTAACGGGATACTTCAGGGAATTAGTAGTGCTCTTCCCTCTCAGCATCAGACTGTTAAGGCATAGATAACTTACACCGTTTTTTTTCTTAAAAAAAGTTAGGTGACCTAACGAAACCCCACTCACCTGGTCTAATCAGCCTGAATAAGTGAAAACACCTGCGTAGCTTTGCAGGGCCTTAAAGCCTAAACCGAAATCTCCCTGATCACATCATAAGGGTGATTTTCTCAGACTTGATCGAGCTCCTCTAAGCCAAAGTACTTAAACCCTTGTTGCTGTAATGTCTGTCCACCTCACTTCCTACAGATCACATGCCAAAGAAGTAGTGTGTACTGCCGCAGTGTGTTTTTCTGGAGATTTTCTTGGAACTATTTTGATTTTGTAAGTACTCCCACATTATGCCGAAGCCAAAAGCAGAATAGCAAATTACCCCAGTGATATCCATACAGAAATCAGTATTGTATAAAAGGAAGATCAGCACTATGCATCTTAGTATGCATCAATAGACATATAATTATATTACACATAAATATATGATTATCCAAAATCCCAGGTTTATCTGGCTGAGCTGGTAGATTAGCCCCACCTCCACACACACACACACACACACACACACCACCTTAATCAACATTCTGAGGGGGCAGAGGTCCACAGTTGGACCCATCATTATATCTGCATTAATTAGAAAAGCCTCTTTTTCTCACTGCATTGTCTGAGAAGAGATGGAAGGGAAAATAAGGGGGGGAGACGCAAGATGGGGGTGGGACTCCCAATTAGAGACATGTACCTGCCATGAGGGAGGTGGTTATCCTCTGCTTGCCCATTATCTCATCCCTTCTTCTTCACCAAAACTCCCATATTTTCCCAGTGTGGCGAGCCAACTGTTTGTTAATGATGGCTCATTGCCTTTCTTTTCTCTCTCTCAGCTTATTTTTTTTATTACTTGCTCTCTGTTCTTTGTTTCGTTTATTAATTCTGTCTTTTCTTAGGACAGTTTCTGCTCCGTCACTCTTTCAGAAATCTGACAGTTAATTTCCTGTTGAGTGCTAGACAGCTGCTAGATGAAAAAAAGAATGACAGAACTATACTGTACGCACAAGATGAGGTACATGAATGCACAAACACACACCTTCATAAACAGTTCTATAAACTGAAGTAACTCAAAACACACACACACACACACACACACACACACACACTCAATATACTGCTCACAAACACAGGTAAGCAACCACACACACACACACACACACACACACACACACTCAATATACTGCTCACAAACACAGGTAAGCAACCACACACACACACTCAAGTATACAGCAGTATACATCAACACAGGCAACACACACACAGTAACTCTGTAGGGATGTGCAAACAGACTGGTGGAATAGGACATCTCATTAACTTAGCATTATCTACCTACACAACCACTCCATCAAACTCTCATTAAGGGGAAAGTAGGGGGTCCGGGTGAGTCAGGCTGCTCTGGTGTCCCATTTAGTATACTCCCCACTGTCACAGGAGCTACTGGGAACCATTATTAGTGTGTCGCTGTCATCATTAGCCCGCTGACTCCCGCCGTCACCCCACCGTCACCTCTGCAGGACCAGGATACTGAGAGGAGATGACGGTCTGTTTGCAGTTTGCACACAACTCTGTAAATGAGTTCCTGCTACTATATTTGTCACTATACATAAAGTTTATTTGTAATATAGATGCATATTTTTTAATGATCCCTTTTGAAGAATAATTAAAATTCACACGGAGAAATGTCAAAAAAAGGATGATTTGTTTTCCCACAAATACATACTATTTTACAGTTTTGTTGTCATCCATTTTCTAAAAAACATGTTTTCAAACTAATTTGTTCATCTATTTCTTTAAAGAGTCTCTCTTCTCCTTCTCCTTCTTCCTCTTTCTATTTGCCTGAATCTCCTGTAAGCAATCATAGACGATGACTACTCTTTAAAATCAACACCCTCATTTGAATAAACGCAGCTAGCCAACTCACTGCAAAGCAAGCGGCTAGAAAGAAAGTGGACTGACTATAATTACTACAGCTACTGTCATACTCATTACTGCAGGAGAGGGGGACGACGTGTGTGTGCTCAGTTAGCCGTGCTCTAATGAGGCTCTATAAGTAACATGGAGATCACAGCTAGTCAGTGTGGTGATGTCACCAACCTGACCTGTGCAATTAGCCCTCCAGGGAGGGAGGGAGAAGGCCAGAGAGAGCAAACAGCTCACTCTATTAGACAAACTTATTTATTACACATAATTGTTTTAACAAACTGCATCAAATTTCTGCAGCCACAAACTGCAGACTGAACAGCGACAAATCGACCTTTTCTCCATAAATCTTCCAAGAAATCATCTCGTTTCCATTCTCATCATTAGGGGTGCTTTGTTTTCTGCAATTGTGACAACAGCGTTGACGGTGTGCAGTGTCAGTTGAGTGAGTGTAGTCTTAATAAGCTTTCCTATCTAGTGCAGCAGGGAGTCAGTGGGTGGTTGGTTATCGCCAGGCACAACTAAGGATGTGAGAACGCTGTCTGGCACTGTGGGTGTGTGCGTGTGTGCTCCTGAAGGAAGTCATATTTTCAGGACAAGGGTTTCATTGACGTGTGAGTGTGAGCTCACAACACTGCAGACTTGATGACACCCGTGAACACCTTGACGTACAGTGTTTGAGGTGAGGCACACACGCGTACAGGCTGAAGCTCCACGCAGAGCAGGAAGGGCTCATCTCCTCATTAGCATTCTGTCTAGCTTGAAAAAAGAGGGAAGGAAAAATGGAGCAAGGAAGAAGAAGGAGAGGCCCTGATCTGCTGCCCAGTTGATATACTTTTATGTAAACATTGATATTTGCATTGCAGCTGCTTCTCTACATTTATGCAATGGTAAAAAGCATCATGAGCCTTAAACCCCTGACAAAATACCAATTTCTTGCAACAGGCTTCATATGTTCTAAGGAAGAAGGCGGCAAATAGCTCACAGCAAGTGGAAGATTTGGCCAAATATCCTTTTTGCCTTGGAGAATGAATGCGAGTTAAGATAGAGAGGTAAAAAGAAGCAGAGTGGGTGAAACAGAAAAGAATGCAAGAGAAAGGCAGAATAAGTAAAAAAAAGAAAAAGGAATTAAATGAGCAAGCCAGAAAAAAGTGAGAGCTGGCTAAAAAGCCTATCTGCCTTGGAGAATAAACGAAAGACTTAGAATAATAAAACAGCCAGAGAAGAAAGAGAGAAAGAAAGAAAAGTGAGAGAAAACAAGAGAGATGGATGGGTGAGCCAGTGCTCCTGTGAAAGTGCAGCTCAGTTGGGGAGGAATAAGGAGCTTAGGACTATATAGAAGCAACGCTGCTGCATTCAGAGGCGCAGGGAGAACAGTTAATCAGCCAAGCAGAAATGTTATCGCAGTAATTAGATTGCTCTGTATGTATTTGGAAAGGAGCGCACATATCCCGGTGGAGTTTGCAGAGAGAAAAGAGGTGAGACAGATAGAGGGATGGTAAAAGAGAAACAAACTGAGGAGAAGACTGGGAGAGAAATGGGAGACACACAGAGAAAGAGAGGGAGAGAGAGAGAGATTAACACTATAGAGATTTGTGATGTAACGCGGCGCCTCCTTCTCCTGTTCTGGCAACGCGGCGCTGCTTCACGGTGAGACTAGTCGGAAAATATTTCAGGCTTGAAATAGACCGAATAACATTCACGGCAAAAAATAGACAACAAGAGCTCTTTAAAATTGGTGTGGTTTCCTGGTGGAACTGAGGATCAGGCTACAAGTACACTGTCACCCAACGTGAAGGTCGAGCTAGGTCACTGAAACCCCTGTTGTGACTGACAGCACCATCAGCCAATCCTGGCCTCTTTGCAGAAAGCCCTAACCCCAAAACTGCAGCTAGGAAAGACGAACCAGATACTTATGGTAGTTAAAACAGCTTCACTTAGAACACATTAATAATTTAGGGAGGAAGATGCGAGCGGGTATTCATCTGTTAGTTCTTATTTTGATATCTAATTACGTCAGACACACGGAGCAAGTGTGAGAGAGCAAGGAGGTGGATGGAGAACATGGTGTAGGCAAAACGATAGTTATTTGCAGACCTAATTCAAACTAGATAAAGTTACATTTGCTTGAGAAAATTCACAACACCTTGCCATAGAAGCAAAACTGCCAGTATAATGGTCATTTTAATTTCCTTTTTAAATGACTCTAATTTAACACCTGGATGAGGCTTGATGGAGGCAGACAGACAGGTCTGAATGCACAGCAGGTTGTTCTGAGGGGAACAGAAAGCAGATATGGAAAGCTTTTCTTAATCAACGCCTGGCCAGTCCCCCATGTACTGAAACTTTAGTCACGCAAAAGGGAGATGGAGAGGAAACGGCAGATGGGAGAAAGGGAAGGACACAGGGAAAAGAAGTAAATAAGAAGGTGAAAGACAGAAAATGTGGGGCTGCATGATACACAACAGGAAAGTTAATGGGGAAAAATGGAAGAAGATGAAGGGAAGAGGGAGGAAGGAAAAGCATCATAAAGAGAAGGGGGGGGGGACTGAGATCAAGGAATGGAGACAATAAGTGTGAAGGAGCAGAGAAACAGATAAAACAGACGTGAAAAGGAAGAGAAAGGGAAGAACAAAAGAAAGAAAAAAGAGGAAGAGAAGAGGAAGTGATGCAGGGAGGCAAGCAAAATATAGGAGAAAAGGAGGGCGAGAACGAACGAATGGGGATAGAGAGCTTTATTTGACAGTGTGAGTTGCTCGAGTGGCGCGGCGTTCAGGGGCCGCCTGGTGAAATATGGGCTTCCCTTTAATTGTTTGCATTCTGATATGTGGCATATTTTAGCAATTCCACACAAAATCTGTCGCCCCCGGCAATTTGTCTTGTCTTTCCTCTTCTCTTCCCTACTCACTTCTGTCGGGGAAGCCATTAATATTAAACGAGACCACTGGGCTACACGCCTTATTCTCACACCCTGCCACTGTGGAAGGGGGTTTTGTATGTTGTCTCAGTGTCAGTATATGAAGTATATATAGTCCAAAAGCACCATCAGTAACTGGGTGATAACGACAGGGACCCCACTACCCTCTGTCCTATACATTTGAAGTGTTTTACACACTGATGACACTGAGGGACAGCCTCAATGTTATCCTCTTCAATAAAGTGTCGTACAAATGACAGTTGTATAAAACACATTACCAAAAGGACTGTGAGCTGTTTATTTCCTATTTAAAGGGTCAGTTCACTGAAAGTACATATCGAACAAGTATTATTTCTTCAGTAGAACGTAGTTTCAGTGAAAGCTGTTCTCAGTAAAATTTGCGAATAATAAACTAACATTATCTGCTTAGCATACTGCAGGCTTAATTAGCATTTTGTGTCTTTTTCCTTTAATGCTCTTGCATATTAATGCGTGAATTAATGTGCATACATGCATTTAATTCATGCTGGATAGTTTAGGATCCTGCGAGATTAGAGGTGTTAATGTTGATACCCTGAACGGCACAGTGTTGGTATATTTACTGCTTAAAAATATCTGTGAAATCTGATATGCTTTTTCAAAATTCTTAACATTTTCCTAGCTGGAGGCCGAGGGAAAAGGCTAGGTCACTGTGGCTCCAGATGAGAGCCATTGGCAGACTGGGAAAGGTTAGACTCTTGGCTCCTCCGGTCCTCCACACATCCTCAGACAAGAAACACTTAACCTTCTCCGACTGGAAAGCGTAGGTCACGCTCTGTGTGTGTTTTAGTGGGAGATGCGTGAGGGGGCAAGAAAAGACACAAGTAGAGAGGGAGAGAATGCACGTGCGTGTGTGTGTGTGTGTGTGTGTGTGTTCTCGCATGTGTATGACATTAGCAGACCTTAAATGACAGAGGAAGTCCATCCATCACTCATGGCATGAAGATGACTGGACAGGACATAACCACTATTGGAGGTGTAATCGCTTCCTGGCGCCCTGTGCTTTGAGTGTATGTGTGTGCATAAGATCAAATGCTAATTGGTCGTGACTGTTTCCTGTGGGCACATGAATACCTTTAATTGGCTGGTGAGTGATGGGCAGTCGGCTGCAGATATGCCACTGAGCTGTCTGGACGATACGAATGTGTCTGCGCTTCAAACCGTCCGTCCCTCAGGGTCAATTCAAATGTCATAACTCGATAGGAATTGATGGATCGTGAAACTGATCAACACAAATGGCAGTCTCAGCTCACTGTCTCATTTGATAATTACCTTACGGGCAATAATTCACTGTACAAATGTGGATATCATGTTCCTCAGCTGCATGAGTCACAGACGTTACGGGTAGAAATAAAAATTAAAAGTTTCATTCCTAAATGAGATCTCTGCCATTTGAAAAATGTGACAACCACTCTGGTGAAATAATCACTGGCAAAACTCAAGAGAACATTACAGAGTGATTAGCTTTTTGCAGATTGCTCCTCCCAGAGGATGTAAATCAGTATTAAACATTGAGCAAAATAAAAAAACTGATATATAATTGATAATCTGGATGACTAAAGAAGTTAGACAACAAAGCGTATAATTTAAAAGTATAGACCTTGTAACTCCAAAACTTTCTGGGAAGTAAGAGGTAAACAAGGTGTTTAGAAGCCTATGAATAAAGTAATTAATTCTTCAACTGCTCTGGTGGAGCTACTTCACGGTCATACTGCAGAGGAGTGAGTCGGCATCCCTGCCTTACCCCTCCCCTCCCTGCTGAACCCCTGAGCTGTAAATAAGAGAAGGCTCTGAGCCAAACGGTCTGGTTGAAGAAGAGGAAGGGAGGCAGGTGTAGCCAGAGCATGAAAGACAAGAAACATAAAAGCCTTTCGTGTGAGAAGAGAAGGGGGAATTTCAAGGGGAAGGTGTGAGCTACATCGAGAGTGAGAGCGACAGAAACAGAGGGAGAGAGAGCGAGCGAGCGAGCGAGCGAGGGCCGGGGAGAAAAGGCGTGAGGCCTGTTGTGACTGCCCCTTTATCAGCTGATATATATGCATGAGGATTTCCTAATCATCTCCACTGTCAATTCTCCATCCCTCTGATATTTGAGTGACAGCTCACATCAACACCAATAAACCCGCACATCATTTCAGGAAAGCTGCCCATCGCACTGGATGGAGGGTAGAAATAGAGGGAAAAAAGTTAATTTGTTTTTCCGACGGCTGCCGACGGTGATAGCGCCCATGTCTGTTTGCCTCCATGGCAAAGTTGTAAATTAGAATTGTGCCTCAATAGCGGGTACAGGAAGCTGCGTCTGCAGCGCGAAAGCTCATTTTCAACGACTGGAAAAACACTTGGCAGCTTTATATATTTAGTGCGGCAGGAGTCTTGCAGGGAGCAAATTGTGCACAAATCCGAATTATGAAAAGAGAAAAAGAAAAAGCTGTCATTTTAAGACAAATTTTTTTCTGTGAAGGGTGATTCACTGTTTCTTGTTAACAGCATTTTAATGTTACTGCACATTTTAGGGGTAACAGGGGAAAAACTGTATTAGGAACTGTAATGGCAGATAAGCTTCAGAGCCATAATGGATTCAAATAACAGGAACTGACTAACATACAAACATAAACAACTGTATCTTCACACACATGCATACACAAACTCTAGGTTCCTCTAATTGCAGGTAAAACCAGCAGCAGATAAGAGAAGTGAACCCTCAGTGCGGTTTGCATGACTGCTGTCTCCATTTCAATCACTCCAACCTGTGGCCAGTATATACAACGGCTTTCACATGCACGAGTAAATAAATATAGTCTGCAAGGCTTTACATCCCCTGATTAGTAAGCCATGGCAGTGTGTTCCATACATCTCAAGTGTGGCAAAGAAAGTGATTTGTGGTTTCACATATATTATTAATGGAAAGATAAAGAGATGAATAGAGTGAGAGAGAGAGCGCGATAATACTTATCCACAAGAGATAGGTTTGTCCTGTTTGCAAAATGTATGGGCTTATGCATATTTTACAAATGAGGATACTAACATTAATAAATACTCTCAGGAAGACTGCACTCTGTATCAGTGCGGCTAACAGCCCTTAAATGCCAGATGAGATGGTGGATCAAAGAAATCCACCTTCAGTGCATTAACCAACGGTGGGATTAAGTAATGCACCTCCAATTTACCCCCATCACAGCTTAGAGTCACCGCTAAGACAACCACACAAACATGTCAGAGGGATTTGGGTATGCCTACCAACACTTCTGACAACTGGGGCCCATTCAAATAGTAGTTTATCCTTCCTTCCTTCCTTCCTTCCTTCCTTCCTTCCTTCCTTCCTTCCTTCCTTCCTTCCTTCCTTCCTTCCTTCCCTTTATTTATGTTATTGCGGGTGTCATGTGTTTCGAGTCACAAGTTACCCCATATTGCCAACAGAACCAGTGATAGAGATCTCACAAAGAAAAAACACACTTAGTACACTTAATTGTAGAAAATCACAAACTTGTGTGAGTTGAAACAGTACGTAAGGGCTCATTTTGACTAACGTAGCCTGGTTGAATCAATAGCTCATTCAAGGAAATGGAGATAATGGAAAAACAATATAGAATATAGATGTCAGAGTGGACAGATGACAAGAATGACAGCAGAAGGACAACTTAGGTTGAGAAGAAAAGTAAAGATGGAAGGAAGGAGGAAGGGAGCAATGGCTCACGGACAGTGAATGAGGAGGCGGAGTGCACAATAACAGCTGTAATCCATCAGAAATCATCTTGCAGCGGGCCCCTCCAGTTTGACAACAAGGCTTTGGTTCTGTGGAGTACAGCCCACTAGTGACTACCTTTCAACCCCGCACATCCTGCTGCTCTGCGATAGGATAAGAGCGGAACGGACGACGCTAATTGGCTTGCTTCCCTGTCGGATTTCTTCAGCGCTGCAAACAGAGAAGTGGGGGAGAGAATATATCATGTTGTATGTGGATTTGTAAACAGCGGATCAAAACGCCGGCTTTCATGTCCCTTAATTTGGTGGTGCTGGGGTGTCGGCGCGCTGTCACAGTGGGACGCGTGCTGATAACGACAGCTAAACATTGATCCTGACTGAGTGACTGACGGCACGCGGGGACAGACGGGATGTGTCAGTGCCCAGCAGGGCTGGTGGGGCAGTTGAGCGATGACACACCCAGTGATTGGTGGCACACACTCAAGCCGAGTCACATGCATCTGCAAGCGGAATAAACCGTGTCGACACACGCGCGGCTTCATCGTTCAGAGGCACATTGAATGTCACTCGGGAGTGACACTCACTTGGTGACACAATCAGAGGACGTTAGTCACAAGCTATATCCTTCAAACCCTGACCTCCCGATTAAGTCATGTTGGATCAAACCATAATATGTCTAATCCTCACACAAAAACAGCTCAAGCATAAGCTGTGCACACTAGAATTAACTTCTCAAGGATGAGAAACTTGTAAAAATATCACTTTGTTGTATAGAGCACAAGGAACCCTAGCCTTTACTTTTTAGATTAAATAATATTGTTGGCAAAGGTTTTATTAAAATCACAGAGTGTAATGTAAATGTCCTTGTTTGATAAAGACATCTGAAACCCCTGACCAGGTTATCCTCTTTGTTCTACAGGAGTATGCATGCGGATGTGGCAGCGGTACTGAGAGAAAACAGCAGAGCAGCCTGAGCTCAAGTGTTAGTCTTTCTGCGGTCTGTCAATGGCGCGGCCCCCGAGGCTACGTTCCAGGCAAAGACTTGACTGCTGTCTGCTGAATACCGACAAGACAAGCAGTCAACCTCTACTGAGGAAAGTCTGAAGGGCACTGCCATTTGTCTTGGCTTATTTAGCAATCAGGGGGACGAGATGCGAATGGGGCTTTGAGAGCTTGGTGATGAAAAAGGGGAGAAGCCACAACTCAGGACATCTGACTCCACAGCAACAGGAACACATGCAGAGTGAGAGAACGGCACAGCCCAACCTGATTAATTCACTAAAAACATAAATCCCAAAAGGAAAACAACTCCTACACAACTGATTACTTGCCCACAATTAAAACCAGGATGCTCAGACACTAGTCACGTCTTAAAATAAAAGATGCAGCAGTTGTAAGCCATAGGTAATTTCATGGTGGTCTTATTTCCACAAGCCACAAAAACATTTCTGTGTGAATTAGTATCACAACTGGGAAAACACCATCCCCACAAGGTATAACTGATAGATGTTCTGGTGATTTCAAACATCACATGATCTTCATCAGCAGGGAGAATTGACCAAATTGTCATTCTGTTTTTTCTAAGGACTTAAAAAAAACGTTTACAATCACTTTGAGCACTATTGTTTAAAGTTTTATCACAATATTAACGCAAACATTTTTCCACATCAAAATGTGTTCACTATTAGGAATTACACCAGAACAAACTCTTTTCATGCAAACAACAAAAACCTAACTAGTTCCTTTTGTTAGTTGTAAACTGCAGGTTGCTCGGGATCATTGCTTAATTTAGTAAAAAAATAACACAACATCGTTATATCATCATGGTGCAATTGCACTACATGTGTACAGAAGATAATATTGAACAGTTGCCCAGCCCTACTTCAAGTCACATCTGAATTACAACCAGAACTCTGAGCATAAATCTTAGCAACCTGATTAGGCTAATTAGAGTAATTTGTAATGACAGATGGATAAGCGTAGCAAGTTTGCTAAATTAATAAACAGTATGGGTGTCGGGATCTTTGATCTTTTATTCACACACATCATCCCTCGTGCATCACCTATCCCTAATTTTTGACCTCAAACTTCCATTATGCCATCAGGGGTAATAATGTAAAACAATGAAACACTCTCCTCATTGCTTTAAAAATCACAGCAGTCGTGCTAATGTAGGATATACTCTATGTAGACCTAGGAAATGATGCTCTTCATATAAAGAGGATCAAAAATGGATTTAGCAAAAAACCAAATGTTCCCATAACAAATATGTGATCTCCAGAGGTCACCTTATACCCAGCTGTTTGCAACGTACTGCCGCCAAATACAACTTGTTCTGCAAATACTGGCGCAGCTAAACTAAATATTTATGGCCGCTGAAAGGACAGGGCCCACTTCCAATATTTGTTGTGCTAGCTTCTGTTGCACACTTTCATTGCAGAGGTAAATTGAGGTCATATGTTTATAATTTGCCCTTTTCCTAATGCTGCCATTGGAGTAAAATAACATTTGAGAGCTGCAATTAGATTGAACCGCGCAATACTCCAGCTAATTAAGTCATATTTCAAGTTCAATAACGATCAAGGCAGCCAGATAAAGGCCAGGGAGAGAAAGGCTAGTGTGTGGTGCAACAATCTGGAAGCTTTTTACAAGGCTCGGTTCTATTGTTGAGTTAGAGAAGCACTCAGCATCTGTGCTTGGATTGAACGGTGGGCTGGTTTTGAGTGTTTCTGGTTATTGTTGCCAATTCAAAAGGCATTGAAATTGCAATGAGAAAGAGGAGAAGGGGTGTGTGTGTTTAACTACATGCATAGGTGTGCCAGCATTCACATTTGTGTCAAATAGTGCATAGATAGGTTGACGGTGAGGTCATTTACAGACAAAAAAATGTTTATAAAACTGTGTAGCACACTGGGCTGTCATGCTGTTTACAATAACCCTGAAAAAAACACCTGATACTCAAATTAGCGGCTCCACATCAATCTTTGTAAGCAGGCCTAACAAAGACAGACTGTTAAATTAAGTTTCTTTGATCATTGTAGTAAGTAACGCTTTGCAATCAATCAGAGCAGGCACGACCCTCATAGAAAGGGAGAGGAGCATAAATCCCAGCTCTAATATGTAAACAGAGAAATGAGAAAAATACAGGAAATGGTACTGTGTGCTTGTGGAGTACAGATGCAGAGATTTCCTTGCAAACATATAAACACAATCTGTCACACAGCTAGCAGTGTCAGCTCCTACATATTTGCCTGTTTCTGCTGCAGAGAAACAGCAGAAGCTTGATGCGTGTAATAAATGGAACTAGTCACAAGACAAGTACATTTTATGGGTTGGAAATCAAGCACCAGGTGAACTGGAGTTTAGGTTTACCTTCTCTACAGATGTAACTCTACAGTGTGTGTCCTTCATTTCGCCCTTCTCGTCCCTGCCCTACTCTGTACTACCAGCCTAACCATGGGAACATCTCTTCCATTACTGCCCTTGACACTGTGGCCGATTGGATTCTTATCTGCCATCTGTAGGCCAACGCTCAGCCTGCGCTATCTCTCTCCACAGCCTAATTGAATCTCAAGTGTTGGAAGTGCAGTGATACACTGACCACATCGTGTCACTGCCAATAGATAAGAATTGCCGGTGGAGGATTGGACCACCACAATCACGATGAGGACACGTTGATAAAGGGGTGACAAGCGGTTTTGGTCGGTACTGTGTCCGTGCGACTTAGACTTGGATTGAGAGATAATGGATACACTCCATTACAGAGGTTGTGTTCATATCCAATATCCAATAATCCAACATCCCATAAGCTGTGCTCAGTGGGTAATTTGCTGAAATGTAACCAGGGGAAAGGAGGGCAAGGTGAGGCTGCTGCCCATCAGTTTCTACATAAAACCTAAATTCTACTGTTTACAGGAAGAATGCATCTGATATTTGGTTTCATTCACCGCTAGTTCTAAAACCAGCTGACCCAACCTGAATGTGACCAATCTCAAAACACCATGATAGTAAAGTAACCCATAGTACCAATTCTCCTCTGAAAGTCTCAGTTCAGAATACAAAAGCAAAAGTAATCGCAGTTTTTGTTGATTTTCCAGAAAGACCTTGGGGCTTAGGAGTAGTGATGAAACATAAGCCTCATTACCTGCTCTGCTTTAGCTCACATTTTTCTTGTTAAGCAGGTGACCTTTTCAGTTTAGAGAATCAAGGTACTGGCACGGCAGTCTTTGGAGCTGCTTTGCTTAATTTATCATCAACTGACCAATCACAAAGAGTCACCTTGATGCACGAAAGTTTAAACTAAAGAAAACCCACAAATGGCAAAATGTTATTTAGAGTAAAAACCTAAATGTGTAATATTGCTGACACGACAGGTGACCTTTAGGGAGGTTAAAGTCTTAAGGACATTCATGTCTCCTACCTTAAAAGGCCAAATCCTTTCTTTTTGGTCTTCTTCTCCAGATCCTCCACAGAATCATCTGTTTTTTTCTTCCCTTTGGTCTTCTTCTCTTTCTTCTTCGGTTTGGTTTTCTTCTTCTTCTTCCCGTCCTCTGCGTCCAAACCATGGCGAGAGGAGCTGCTGGCGGCAGTTTCATGACCTGAGCTCTCGTCTGACAGATCCGCGTCTGAGGAGGACACAACGGTGTGATGGCAGAGCTCGCAGTGGATGCACAGACACAGCTAGAATACATACTCATAAATGAACGACATTTATTACATTTATCATTTCATTCTGTATGCATGTACATGCCACTGTGCTGTTGAGACATCTGTTCAGTAAGCTGATTAGTTTTCCTTTAGAATTTTTACCTACATGCAAAGGCCAACACAAGAGAAAGCCTAAATGGGTATGTTTGATTTCAATTATCAGAACACAGATATGGGTGATCTGCTAAAAATGGAAAACTACGCTAAATTTAACTTGTATAATCATCTCTAAACACTGACATAGTCTGACCTCTCACCTAACACAACTCTAGACTGGTTATTTTTCACACTCCAGATTTTTCAAATCATCATTAGTCAACATTCTGCGTGAAGTCATTTTCGCTCACATGGAGGATAATTTTCCTCAGTAATCACAGATACACACACACACACACACACATTCAACATCCAACATATCTGTGGGTTCACAAGGTAGAGCATTAAAAATATGCTGCTGTAAGATATAAAGTTGCTCTCCCTAAATTGCTGAGTGGATAAAATCATGTAGCATTTCATTAAGGTACTTAGGCTAAGCACTGTCCCTTGGCAGGCCTCGGGCTCTTCTTGAGTGCCAGTGTTTTATAAAGCCAAAGGGATGTGCATTGGCAGTGTAATTTAAAATGGATGCAATGTCCTATATTATATGAATCCTATATTATAGCAACAGTGACATTCTTTAAGGTCCTACAGCTGACAATTTTACATCTCTTTAAATACGGGAAAGTCTGAACCCACTTTTTCTGCTTTCAAAATGCCAATGACAACTCTTACCATCTTCAGAAGGTCCATCGTAGGATTTGTCAATGGCATTGCGGAAACTCTCGTTGCATCCCCGCCCCCGGACCACGTGCGCCCGCGGGCGGTGAAAGGGGACCTGGGCTTGGATGCGACGGTGCTCGGCCTCCGACACGGCCGTCTGGAGACTCTCCAGGGAGCTGGACTTCCAGAGGCCCAGGGTTGGGCCCAGCACTCCGCCAGCTGAAGGCTCTGAGAAATCAAAAGAGACACGAGAGAGTGGGAGGGCCTGTGAGCGATGAGGTGGGCGGATGTTGAACAGAGGATGAGAGGGAGGGCAGGGAAAATAACGGTTGATGGAGGAGGAGAGAATTTTGCTCCAAAATGAGATATGTTGCCAGATAAAATGAGCCAGAATGAATTTAAGTGTTAAAGTGACTCTGGGTTTTGAGATCATAAGCTTTTAGTAAAATGTATCCTACCGCTTACAAAACATTAAACTGGTACTCATCTCCTGCCGTAATATTTCCTTATTTAACGGGATTCTGCACTAAACTTTCTTTAGTCTTGACTCTAATGCCTTCTTTGATGGAGCAGAGGTTCAGATCAGTTTATATAAGATCTGGAAGAGCTGGGACGAGACATTTCAGATGAGTTATGTGGGTGCACTGGAATGAGTCCATACTTGGTCCATTTGTGCCAGATTGGGCCTTATCCAGTATAAAGTTGTGCAATGCGTCGACTGGCCAAAGGATCAAGGATGTCCAAAATTTATGGCAGCATTTCCCCAAATTGTAACATGCCAATCACTTTGAGAAATCTTTTGCACATGTTTAATTTAAACCCAGCCCTTGAAAACTATTTCAAAACACTATGAATGCTCGCATTGCAGTATTTGCCACTCCTCCTGGACAAATTAGGAATGAGATGTTACTGCTATTCTGACCTTGCCTACTAGACACCTACCTCCCATGGCTTAGGGTCAAAAACATTTTCAAGTTTTCAATGTTGAAACAGGACTGTAAGTCACCACATTGATAAAGACAACTGTGTGTCTTGTGTTTTGTTTGGTCTTTGAATGTATCGGCGGCTGAATTTCACATAAATTCATTATCTTGTTACTGTTTGTTATGCCTTGAAATCAATAAACAGATGGGGGAAGGCAGTGAAACTATAAATTAACACTGTAAGAAAAAAAAAACAATGATTTTAAGGCATGGGGTTAAAAATATGCTTAAAGAAAAGATTAAAGAAAACAATCTAAAGATACGGACCACAATTATGTACTTTTTCAATGGTTACATGGAATGAATTGTTAAATTAATATATTTTTAACTGTATAAAAATATACATAAATTGATCATGGACCTGATATTAATCTGAGAAATCAGCATCGACACAAACACTGTCTCCCTAATAGATATAGCCTATTGGAATGAAGCTCATAAAAGGTTAAAACCCAGAAATGGAAAGCTACTTTATGAAGATGAAATGTAGAGAGGGAGAGAGAGATAGATGGGAGCACAGGAGAGAGGGGAAAATAGGTTTGACAAAAATTGTAGTCCTATAGGAGAAACATAAAGGAGGGGGAAAGAAACGATGAATGAGGTGGAGTAGGACAGGGACAGGTGAGGAGCAGCACTATGGGAACTGACAAGCTAATGCATAAGCAAAAGCAAGGGGGAATAAATGAACTGCCATCATATTGTACTCAGGTATGGCCTCCAACTTGAGAGAAGAAGAAAGGGGAGACGGAGGAGTAGGAAAGCGATGAAGGCCACAGCTGATTCAGCAGCAGATCGGAGAGCAGGGGAGGAGGCACCAGGAGAAGGGAAGATTTGAGGAATAGTAGAGCTGGAAGAAAAATGGGGGGGAAATGAGACAAATGAGGAAAAGAGAGTAAATGTCATGCCAAAGTGGAACCTGCCCTACACGCTGTGAGAGAAATTGAAGGACAGGAAGAGAGTGTGGGACCGAGAGTGGTGAAGGGGAAACAAGTCTGCACACCAACCCATCCCAGTTGTATATCACAATGAAAGAGTGACAAGTACTCTTCGAAGAAGTTACAGGCAGGTTTGCAAGCAGCGTTTTTTTTTTCCTTTCTGAAACTTTCCTATAGGGATGACTTTCCTGCATCATGGCACTGACTGCTTAAGACGTTTTTTTTTGTCATTTCAGAGGCTTCAAAGCTCCAAAGTAGAGCGGGGGAAAGGGGAAGTGAAACTGAAGCGGCGATAGAGTCGAAGGAGGGGGAAAAGTAAGCGGAGCGTTGCTGCCTTTTAAGTCCTAAATTGACTTTCTGTGAGGAAGTGGGATTTATGGGGAATAAGGGGTTATAAATAGAGAGGGGGGAGCGCTCAGGAATAAAACGCTCAATTTGAGAGGCAGGATTTGTGTCACAAATGTAATTACGGCTGTCCGGCTCGCAGCCTGATAGAATTAAGCTCCTTGCCAGCACACTGCTGTACTATACACAGAGAAACTGTGTGTGTCTGAGTGCGTGGGCCTGTGTGTGCATACAACAAAATTGCATATTTTGGTCCATTTTTGAAAAAATAAATAAATAAAACTGCCTGTATGAGATAGCAGTGTGTGTCCTTGACCGCCTGAAATAGATGAAATAGGAGGCAAAGTATGAGCACAATTCACTTTTGCTCGAGTGTGTATGTGTGTTTGTTGGGCTGTGAGAGCACTCATTCCATGCATGTCAGGCGGTTGAGGCTGGAGGTAAATGAATAATGAGGGTTTAATAGGATGGATGAGAGGGGGAGAGGTGGCTATCATCGCCAGCTCGATCCAATGGAGGGTGAAATCAGCGTTTATCACATATCGCTGCCCGCTGTGCTAGCAGATGCTCCCACGGATCCGTTCGCATCACGTCTGCCTGATTGCCACTGATTCAAGCTGGTGCACATATTTGACAAACAGCCCAACAGCCAAACAGGCCGGGACGATGGCAATGCCCTTCACAGCTGTAAGACTCGTCCATCCAAGATCAAGAAATAAAGTCACCTTTTCATTTTCTGATTTGCTACTTTTCATCTCGCTCTAGTAGCAAGTAGCAGTGTGGGAGGAGTTCTTCCGGGTGTAAAGGTTTCAGAAGCAACATTTTCTGTTAAGACAGCGTTAGGTGATGACAGCTGGAGCAATTCAAAGGCTTGGGTGGACATAAGGCTCCTGGCTGAATAAGCATTAAAAAATTAAGCGTTATAAAATATCTGTTCTTTCTGGTTCTTTGATAAAACTTTTTTTTTTTAAAAGTCTGTGCTCATAAAAACTTCAGGAGAGAAGTCAAGTACAACTCCCATGGTGCATTTCAGTAAGAAGCATCCAATTACAGAGCTTAAAAGTCTGTTGAGTGAAGCTAAAGATTACTCTTTGAAGAAATCTGATAATACATCCAATTTTTTAAAAACCAGTTCACTTCTGGATTTTGGTTGTATATTAGATGTGTTCAGCCGCTATTGTGTGGTGTTTTGTTCCCAATTTCAACAACAAAGTGTTCTACATTTTCTACAGCCCTGACCAGCATCTCTGACCAGCTTCTTTTCCACAGCAACGGCAGCTGATGCCATATAATTCACCTCTTGTAATTTTCATTCTCAGACCAGATTGGGTAGTTATTTTCTTTGGGTGCCACTACACAGACTCAGTTCATTTGCCTAGCAATGAGTTTCATTTTTCCAAGTGGCTTGTTATGTATTTCAAGAAGTGGGAAGATGTTGACCATGACAATCAGCTTTTTGCTCCATTTTATTTGAAGTTCTTTTACGTGGCGTAGAGAAGAAAACAACTCTGTGCTTCTTCTTCACAAGGGAATCAAAAGAAGCATCGCTGGTTGTCGCTAGAGGACATTTCAAGTTCAACATTGTTAAAATAAAACTTTCAAATGGTAATTTACAGTGGGGAAAAATACTTACTATAAAACAATACTTATTCAACTTTAGATAGACAAGTGATTTGTGGGAAACGTGGTGCAGGAACATCCTTAAAAACAAAAAATGTTGCTGAAAACAAAGAACCTGTCAATTACCAATTTAAAGTGGTGCTTACATTTCACACTAAACACACAAGGATTAAAGTGTCCACAGAAACATCCACACCTGCCTGCATACTGTAGATGCATGCACAACAACGTGCACATTTCAATATCCACCTGCACACATACCTAACCTACACACTCATCTCAGCATGTGTGAATTCAGCAAAGGCTGACATGTCTGTGTTGAGCTACAAGCAGTGAAGTCTTTGCCTAGAACGTTGCCTTGGGGTCCTGCTGTGCTGTCAGGCCCCGCAAGGACTACTAACACCGCTCCATACTGCTGCTTTGTACCTTAAAAGTCAGTGTGACACACCTGCAACCTGTCACTGAGGCACACTGATACACCTTATTCTCTAGTTTTATGTCACGGGGACCGAAATATGATTATGATATTTTGAATAATTAAAAAAAAATAATAATTGCAGTTTAACTCCATGTCTTCTCCCACAGCTGGCACAGACTATCTATTCTGAATAAAAGTTGCCTGCACACAACTCTAATTATTTCACTCAGTGAACACAAGAACAAAAATGTCCAAATTACAGGTCCTGCCATACAAACTCTGTGTGCATTACACATTTAATACACCGCTCAGACTTATGCATGCAATCATACACTATTCTATCCAATCGACGGGTGGGGGGGTAACAACAAACCATTAAATAGGATCTTTTCTTGTTTATATTAAATTTTACATTGTTGTTCCAGTCACAATATAAAGACAAGCAGACACAATCAATATAAACCCTGGCACACAGCTGAACCCCCCCCCCCCCAACCCAGTGTCTCAGCAGGGTCTTAACTCCTACCTATCAACTGGACTACAATGTGCTCCCCAGCAAGCAGCTTTGCAGCACACACTGGCTGAAAGGTTGCCACGGTTACAAGAAAGTGCCCTCTCCATCCAAAACTGTTGTGGTACAGAGAAGGTGTGTGTGTGAGAGAGGGGTGACGGTGAGTTGCTAAGGAGACACTTAAGCCAACAGTGAAAAGGGGGCTTGTTGCTCCTGGTCATAGTTCTTCAAGAGCACAGACACACGAAAATCATGACCCACAGATAGGCTTTTAAAAACACAAATTTAAGACACACACACACACACACACACACACACACACACACTAGGATCTAATCTCAGGACAGGCCAATAAAGCCCAGAGCCGTATTTCTGGAGACCAGTAAAACAGGCCCTGACCTGCACTCTCCTATAAAAACACATGACACATACAGATAAACATACACACTACACACCTGTAAACGAAAGCCTGCTCTCAGTGTCACCCGTCTCAACAAAGCCTATTGAATTTAATCCAACAGAAGCATTAAATACACAGTTACAAGGGATAGAGTGCCCCCCTCGTGTTACACTTTTTTAAGTTATCTAATTCAATGAGAGCCCTAAAAATCTTTAATTACAATAGACATTAACAACCTCGTCTCAATAAATGTTTATGAACGGATTTATGTTCCTTAAACTATACAAAGAAATGGACAGAACACACAAAGGTCTGCCTGATACTAGTCTTTGTTGCTTCACCTTAGATTAAATGTACTGAATATAGGCTTTAAAACCTTTACAGAAGCACACCTATGATGACATGCGAGAGGTCTAATAAGTAAAAAGCATGAGCAGCATGACGCACGTGACTGGCATTATTCTATATTTCATTTATTGAGAAAAAAAATCTCATGAAAAGATCGTCTCTCAAAACTTTCACACTTCTCTGCCCTGGCTGTGGCCCAAAGCCAACTGGTTTCTAATGAAGATGCAAACCTTTAAGAATGGGTAAAAAAGTGTAGTTTAATAAAAAAAAAAGGCTAACTAATTTCCTACATCCACTGGGCACTAAACTCTCACTCAAACAGGATAAAACAGTGCATTTGGTGGGGACTATTCACTATTCACCTGCAGATTAATACACGTTTGATCGCACTAATCAAGTATTTACAGCACCAGGACAGTGGGATGTGGGATTGACTTCAGTCGATGTGTTATTTAAATGAAAGAACATGTGAGTCAGTGCAACAGCGTTGCTCATTATGCTTTTAATAGTTTTTTAACAACAATGGAATAACACAGAGGAATAATATACTGTATATCGGGATTTTGGTAGATGGGCAATAATTGGTAGTTGCATCAGTTCATTGTTGGTTTTGGTCTTTTCATGAGATTTGTTGACAATAAGAAAAATATAGACTATTGCAAGCTTTATCCTTTAATAAGTGACTAATGATTTGGCACAGCAGTGATGGAACGGAATGTCATCAATGCTGTCTTCATGTTCTAACTATTTTCTTCTCATACAACAAAACTGACTTCAAACTGGATCACTTCAGACAACTGTATAGCCAGTAAAATCAAATCCAATTCATGTTATGTCCAATCAAAGCTCCACTCCTATTAAAGACCTGTCCAATCATTAAGCATCTCTCCATCACTATTCGAATGCACTCAGCTATATCAGAGGCAGAGGATGAAGCTGGAGGGAGGCACTGCTCTGGCAGTAATTGGGTTTAGCTTTAGATGTATGAGAGAACGGGGACATATGGGCAGTATGTATTCAGCCTCCAACTAGATGAATGGCTTTAATAACTGGAGGGGACTTAAAAGGCCATTTCATAATTACTGCTCACCTCTACTGGATTACAGCAGTGCGGGGGTTTGGCACAGTATGGATGAGGGTTGGAGCAAACTATGTGGAGTGGGACACATGCCATTTGTAAATGTGTGGCAAATAAAAGTACTTGTGCATTTAGGGAGAACTGTTGAGTGCATAAATAGAGGGTATGCGCATGATGTCACAGAACGCAGTTACGCTCACTGAGTGGCAGAAAGACGAGCAGCAGTGTTAGCTTGAATCAGCTAAAACACAAACAACACATCTAAAATGGGAAAGAGTTGGACCACTGGTTCATTGGTAAGCAGTTAGGATCACTGTCGAGTTCGACTGCCTTTAATTTGAGCAAATAATCACTTGTTTTACTCCCAGTTTGCGTGAGGTGAGAAATGAGTAGGTAGCTGGGTTAAGACATTTTGGGAGTGAGATTGAACAGAGTGAAGGAAGTGGTTTAAATCTCGCGCCCGACTGATTTGCAGGAACCTCTGTCCACCTGTAAACGTGCAGGTGGGTCCAGAGTATAACTGGATCAAAGTGGCCTGCTGACAGACATGTCCTGGTTTCTCTGTAGTGTCCGAGGGTTTTTGGAGTTTCAGTGGACCCAAAGATTGCTGTGGACCAGAGTACAGACTAGCTAGAGAGAGTAGATTAAGTGTACTTCTCTGTTTATTCTCTTTTCAGAATGATTGTGACTCAGTTATTTGCTCAACCCCTCAGCCTGTTTTTAGTTTCCATTTAACTCTTTTAACCCTGATTGTAACACTGTAACTTTACTTATATTTTATGTTGCTTTTAAACATTTGTATTGTTTTTCCCTGTTGCTTTTATGTTTTATGTAAAGCACTTTGAATTGCCTTGTTGTTGAAATGTGCTATACAAATAAACTTGCCTTGCCTTACTTGTGAATACCTTCATTGACTTCTACACCTTTGCCTACCTAACTTTTCAATGCAGGAATCAGAAGGCATGATATTTATGTCTTTCAGCATTGTTCCTCTGGCCGTGCCATGAGTCGGCTGAGAGACATGACGCACAGAGAGAGCATATTGTAGATCTTACTGTCATGTTGCTCACGATGACGGCGTCCTAAGTTAGAGGTCTGTATGTTTAGAACATTTTGGACCTGTTCCGAAACCTACCTGATCCAGACCCAGCCCTGAGGATAATTAGGCAGGACAAAATGCACCCGAACAAACCCAAATAGAGAGGGAACACTAATACTGGCAGCGGTTTAAATAATTTCAGTCTGGCTGGAAAATTTGTATGTATATGGTCTCGCCTCCTTCCTCTGCTAATTTCCTGTCACCTCCACACTAGCAGCAATCAAATAATCCAAAACGTAATTAAAAAATAAATAGAAGAAGACATTTTTTTCTTCCTCCATTATGAAACATGAAATATGATCAGACCCGATAGTGATCTACTCGGATGTATGACATGTATTAACACACATATAGATGTGAGACCAGTGGCTATATAACCCTACCCAACGCAATTAGACTGAATATCATTTGGAGCAACGACGACTTCTCATCTAGGTGCAGAACTGGTTGTCTTCCACTAAGAGAAACTACATGGGATAAAATGACACTCCACATCTGTTAAACACAAATCAATGAAAACTGAGATTTTCAATATCCATAAAGGCAGAATTTAGATAACAAGACAGCGCAACACACACACACACACACACACACACGGTCCTTACAGACACAGAATGGTCAATCAATTTAAATGGGCACAACATGGTGACTTTCAACTTAAATCAACAGCGAAACGCCATAGGTAAAGAACAGAATGAGGGATTGAAAAAGAGAGAGAGAAGGAGACGGAGCGAGGGAAGGAGCGAATGACAGCGAGAGGCAGACTTAAGCAGCACCCAAACAAAGAGTGTGAAAACAAAGCAGAGGCTTCAGCGCTGGCAGGACGCCGGCTGGATTTAAGGTCTTATTGTGCAGAGAAAAAACAACGGGGACTTATGGGCACACAGCACGCTGGCACAGGTGGCTGTGCTGCAGGGTTAGCTGTTAGCTAGGCCGGCACTGAACCACCCCACACTACGTTTAAATGATGATCAGTGAACACACACGGAATGAAACATACAAAAAACTGAAAACACATTGAAAACAAGATATTGTAGCAAAAAAAACATGAGCAAATGCTAGTACATGAGTATAAGTGTACAGTATGAGAGTGCAGTATTGCAGTTGAATCCTCTACATAGCCCCAGTGCTTGTGAGCGTGCATATAATGTGTGTGTGTGTGTGTGTGAGACAGAGAGTGTGTTGGATCAGCTCCCAGGTGTTTTGTAAGAGGGCAGCCTGCTGCCAGGGGAGATGTTAGACTCTTAGGGAGAAAAATGGAGGGATGAATAAAGGGATATCTGTCCATTACTCTTCTGGCTGTCTGCGGGGTGTTCACACACACGACCACACACACACACACACAAACAGACACACACAACACACAGAGGCACTAGGAGATGCTGACTTGGTAGAGGAAACTCTGGGACTGGAGCATGTAAACCATAATCACATAATGCTGGAACCGACACAGCTGCAGAGGATAGAGAGAGACTGAAAGAGATAGATGGAGAGGAAGAGAGAGAGAGAGAGAGGACGGAAGATAAGAGAGAGAGTGAATAAAAAAAGGATAAGCCTATCGAGAAAAAGAAAATAGAAGAAAAAGAATAGAAGTGATCATAAAGAGAGAATCGGATGTAGGAGAGAAGGAGGAATAGAAAAGAAGAGAGAGAGAGACGGAGGTTTGGGATTGAGAGGATACTAAAAATGGGGATGAGCCTGGCGACAAAGAGCAGGAGACAGAGAATAATCAAGAGAGAAGCGATTGGGAAGAAGCGGGAAAGACCAAGAGTGGTAGTAAAGATGAAAGCAGAAAAAAGAAAAAAAAAACAACTAAGAGCTCTATTGAAGATGGAGACTCCTAAGATTGGAGAATCAAGAGAGGAAAGAGGGAGGGGGGGTAAGTGACAGAGAGAAAGATGGAGCAAGAGGAGAGAGGGAGTTAGAGGAGTGAAGCGCTCCTCACAGCGGCTCTAGCCAGAGAGAAAAAGGGTTTTAGCCAGATTAAAGAAGCCAGGCAGGCCTCTTAAGACCATCCGCCTAATGAAATATGTCAAAGCCCATAAAGAAACACTGAGGCCATTTAGGGAGGAGGGTGGGGTGGGAGTGGTGTAGCGCAGGAAGCTAGGAAAATACACTGCGTCAGCAAAAATGAAAAACCCGCAAAAGCCCTGTCAATACACATTAGCTAAGACGTCAACAGGAGAGGAGATGAAAAAGAAAACCGAGAAGAAAGGGATGCTGCAGTGGAGAAATGGATCGCTTTATTTATCACAGGCCACAGAGGTTATGGACACTGATCAGAAATTCCTGAAAAAATTATAAAGGGAGAGAAGAGGTGAGGAGTGTGTGTCTGTGTGTGTGTGTGGGGGGGGGGGTAACAGGAAGAAGAGGAGGGCGGAGGCGAAGCCACTTGTGGGAATGCTGAGTGTGGGGGATTTGAGGTCAGCAACGGTGCTCGGGCCATTTGTATTCCACCAGCAACAGGCTTAGTTGACTTCTGCAGGTGGATGTAAGAGATCGGTGTACGTGTGTTGTGTGTGTGTGTAAGAGACACAGAGGCAGAAAGGAAGGCCTTAAAATCCCCGTCATGATTCTTTCCTTACACAAGCCTGGTTGCTATATTAAAATACAGTGGGTGTTCTAAATGAGATGCAATTTATCTACAACGCTGAACTCCACACAATTAAAATCATGACTTCTGCAGCCCAACTGGAGATCGTGAACTGAGCATGCACGCTATATGCCGGCAACAGTCCTATTTATATTCATACTGGAGTTGCACAGAACAACCACAGACAAGTCCAACAGCTTTGGAAGTGATGCTGGAGCAGTTATATCTGACTCAGTGGAAATTCACTGCTGCCCCATGTGCTCCAATCACAGCACAAACTGTTCCTACATACAGCCCTGCAACTCTGTACACACCACAAGTGTTGGGCAAGTTACTCAGAAATTGTAATGGGTGATAAAAGTAACTAGTTATGTTACTATATTACTTTCCAGTGTTTCCCACGGAATGACAGCAGGCATTAGTGTGTAGCCGTGTTCACAAGAGAGAAAGAGGGAGCGAGCCGGGAGGTGCTGCACGAATATATGCTCCTCGATACAGCTCCTTAATCGAAAATGATTTTAAAAACGCCTTGTGAAAATATTGGAAAATCAATATGTGGCGGTCCGCGTTGATAATCATCAAAATTATAGGCTAATTATGGGAAACACTGGCCACCCCCTTCACCCCCAAACAAAGCAGTCTCTCCCGACTTTTTATCTAACATCATATTCATAACAGCAGCAAGGAGTGTGATTTTTACAAAGCATATAGCCTAGGCCTAAAGTTTCTTAACACCACCGGCTAAAATAAAAAAAAATAAAGCAAGTAAATCCTGACTTTTAAACAACAGTTTTACTGCACATGTAACCCATCTGTAAGAGAAGTATTCAGTAGTTACAAACTGTTGCGTTAACGCCGCTCTCTGCCGACGAGTCCAAGCATCAGTGACAGCAGCTGGCGGAGTTTCTTACTATAAGTTTCACGTCACTGTGTTGCTTCTGCAGATGCTTAAATAAATCAGATGTGGATTTATTTAAGCATCTTAAATACTTAAATAAAGAGTTTACAACAGACAACAATGTTCTTTGCATCTTAGACTGTGACACAATAATGGCAGCAGCTAATTACAGCTGTGGAAAGAACGCCTCTCTCCCTTGTTCTACATTTATCCTGTAGTGTTTGGCTATCATCGGACATTAACAACAAAGTCCGTTCCCACTGAGCTGTCGCACAGTCGTGGATTTATGTCAAGGACGGTGCATTCAGTAACGAGTAACGCAGCATTACTTGCCTTAGTAGCTAGTAATAATATTGCCATTTTAGAAAAGTAATTAGTTACACTACTTAGTTATTGGGAAAAGTAATATTATTACAGCAACACGTTACTGCCCAACACTGCACACCACAATAACTTTGGAACCAATTTTTGTCTATTTTCTCAGTGTCAAACCTCAACCACAGGCTTTTCTTTAGTCAATTACAGTGGGGCTAAAAAGTATTTAGTCAACCACTAATAGTGCAAGTTCTTCTACTTAGAAAGATGAGAGAGGTCTGTAATTTTCATCATAGGTACACTTCAACTATGAGAGACAAAATGAAAGAAAAAAAAATCCAGGAAATCACACTGTAAGATTTTTAAAGAATTTATAGAAAATAAGTATTTGGTCACCAACAAACAAGCCAGATTTCTGGCTCTCACAGACATCCACGCAAGATCTCATCCCGTGGGGTCAAAATGATCGTGACAACGGTGAGCAAAAAACCCAGAACTACACGGAGGGACCTGATGAATGACCTGCAGAGAGCTGGGACCAAAGTAACAAAGGCTACCATCAGTAACACACTACGCCGAGAGGGACTCAAATCCTGCAGTGCCAGACGTGTCCCACTGCTTAAGCCAGTATATGTCCAGGCACGTCTGAAGTTTGCCAGAGAGCATATGGATGATCCAGAAGAGGATTGGTAGAATATCATGTGGTCAGATGAAACCAAAATAGAACTTTTTGGTAAAAACTCAGATCGTCGTGTTTGGAGGAAGAAGAATGCAGAGTTGCATCACAAGAACACCAAACCTACTGTGAAGCGTGGGGGAGAAAACATCACGCTTTGGGGCTGTTTTTCTGCAAAGGGGACAGGAAAACTGATTTGTGTTAAGGGAAGAATGAACAGGGCCATGTATCGTGAGATATTAAGCCAAAACCTCCTTCCATCAGAGAGAGCCTTGAAGATGGAACGTGGTCTTCCACCATGACAATGATCCCAAACACACCGCTCGGGTAACGAAGGAGTGGCTCCGTAAAAAGCATTTCAAGGTCCTGGAGTGGCCTAGCCAGTCTCCAGATCTCGACCCCACAGAAAATTTGTGGAGTTGAAAGTCTGTGTTGCCCAGCGACAGCCCCAAAACATCACTCCTAGAGGAGATCTGCATGGAGGAATAGGCCAAAATACCAGCTACAGTGTGTGCAAACCTGGTGAAGACTTACAGGAAACGTTTGACTTCTGTCATTGCCAACAAAGGTTATGTTACAAAGTACTGAGTTGAACTTTTTTTATTGACCAAATACTTATTTTCCACCATAATTTACAAATAAATTCTTTAAAAATCTTACAGTGTGATTTCATGGATTTTTTTTCTCATTTTGTCTCTCATAGTTGAAGTGTACCTATGATGAAAATTACAGACCTCTCTCAGCTTTCTAAGTTGGAGAACTTGCACTAGTCATCATCTAGTTGGCTGACTAAATACTTTCTGGCCCCACTGTATTTCACAATTGAATAAACAGAAAATATTATCAAGACACATCATGATGAGGACACAACAGTTTTAAACAGTTAATGAGGTCAAACTGTGATATTTTTCCAGCCACTTTGCCTTTTTCAACAGACAGAGACATTGGAACACGCAACATTTCAGTCCTGGTGCACTAGGGGGAGCATTGCGGGACAACAGTGGTGAATTCACAAGGCAGCAAGGAAGAAGAGTGTTCTCACAGTCTGCATCATTGATGGATTTTAAAACAAATATTATCATTGAAGCTTTAATCACTGATCATCTTGAGCGTGAGGGATGCTCCAACCCCCCATCCCCCGGCCCTATGCATGGCATTATGGAAATATAGAGAAGGAGTGCTGCCGTGATTATTACTGTGGTTCTGCTCCAGTCGCACCACAAGGGTGATCATTAAAGACATTAAAGGAGTCACCCAAACAACTTTAAACTAGCTAATTCACTGTGTTTTATGGCTTATTCAACAGATTTTCTTTGAGCAAAGCAGATAGAGATAATGCAACTGTATCACTGTGCTCTTAATAAGGCAAACAAGAGGCATTTAATGTCTCTCTGTGTATTTAACTTCTACATTAGTCTGACGACATTCAATTCAGAAGTCCGATGGAAGCGTTACAATGTCAGATTGTCGTCGTCACTTTTATGTAAATGTGACTCGGGACATGAGACTGACATGTTACTGCCATCAGATTCGCGTAACAAGGTGCATGTCTGAAAGTGGCTTTAGTCAGGAAAATGAACTGTGGTTCCTGCAGTCAGAAATGCAGAGTGCTTCAGTTCTTGAAAGTGAACAAGATGTAGTCTGAAAAACTACTGTGTAATGTCACTCAGTAAAAGAAAACAGTAAAACTGACTTTATATTTTTGCTTTAACCAGACTTTTCTCAAATAAAACAAGGCGGAACTGAGTGCGGAGAAATAACTGAAGCAGAAGCCGTTGTAATGCAATGCGGCTGCTGTCAGCTGGGTGAGGATTGAGCACTGTGGGCCTGCTGACCTGGACGGCTATAAAGCAGCGAGAGCTCAGACACTAAGTGCTTCACAACTCAACTTTGTCAGCCGGGGAGTGGAGGGAGGGGGGAGGCAAAGGAGAGTGAGGAATCTAGAAATGTTTGAGAATAGATAAGAAAAACAGGGAACATTTCAATTTTCACACAGTAGGTTCATTTTTTTGTCTGTGAGACAACAAAGGAGAGAAAAAGAGATATGTGGAAGATTGGTGGGTCAAAAACGAAACAGCAGAGTGTTTTTCTTTGAGAATATGCATGTGTGTATTATCCAGTACTTACCATTCCTTTGTCTGACCAGTGATCCCATATTGCTCTCATCAGCCACTAGGACACAAAAAACAGACAGAAACACAAATTAAATAGCATGTATTATTATGTGCCAGACATACTGAAATACAGAGCATTTGTAAATGATTATAATGGTATCTGCTGGTGCTGGCACATGCTGTAAATGACTCCCTGCAGAAGTATTAGACAGAGGAGGACGAGTGGGGGACAAAATGAGACCGCATGAAAGAGGAAATGAAAAAGAAGCAGAAATATAAGAAAACAGAAGAAAGAGAGATATTGTGATTGTGAGAGAAAATGAGAGGAGATAGAGGTGAGACAATGAGGGAAATAATAAAGGGAGGAAAAAGAAAACAAGAAGAAACCCCCAACACATCCGAGAACCACCTAATCTAACTAAACAGGATTGCGGTCGGCCAGCAGCAGCCGCCACAGGCGGTGCGCCATGGGATACAATAATAGGTTTTCATTACGCTGCTATTTCTCTTAAATAATCCTTTTCATTTTTTATGAGGTCAATTTTCCCAGCAGACAGATGGGTGAGGGTGAGAGAAAATGAGAGGGAGGGAGAATATTAAAGGGACAGAGGAAGAAGGTAGACTAAAAAAGAGATAAACAGCGAGGAGATGGAGCAAGACGTGACATATGCAGGGTGACAGGGTGTGTCAGAAAAACACAGGTTTAAAAAAGCTCTGCAAATAAACATCAGTAGCAACCAAGACAAAGAAATAGAAATACCGTTCTTGTGCACATATGCCAGATAAAATACAATTTTAAATTCAATACTTTCAAAGTTTGGGGGAAAAAAACTTTTCCAGGCGCCATGACCCTGCCAGATAATGAAAAGCTTCCTTTTCTGTGGAGTAAAGATAAAAGTCTGCATGACCAGCAGCCAAATTTGTCTCCTCGCACCACAGTACAAGGCTAAAAATGTAGAAACCCTCTTTTAACTTCCAGACAGCTACCTTACTGTGTCATATATGTCTTCTTGTTTCAGATAATATAACTCCATAAAGTAGTGTAAACAAACACACAGAAGCATGATGCTACTGTATATTGTAAATCATCATCTTGGAAGTGAGATAGGGAAAGCACAGGATAGAGCGAGACGTTTAAAAAAGTGTAAAGAGAAAGAGAGAAAGTGTAGGACTAAACCCAAGAGACAAAAGACAGGGAGCATCAAAAAGGACAGGAAATGGACAGACAAAGATCGCAAAAAAGTTGAGGAAAAGACGAAAGAAGACAGAACTGTAAATGAGACAGGGTGAGGGGAAAAAAGATCGATTCAAAGAGAGAGGGATGGATCAAGAGAGGCTGAGAGACATGGCGAGACAGACACAGCGAGCAACTGAGAGAGAGGCAGAGAGATAATGAGACACAGAGAGAGTCAGTCTAGCTGTGCGTGTGGTGGAACTGTTGGATGTTTTCATGGGTTCTGCTTCACATCCAGATTTGACCTCTTGGCCTCTGACAGTATGAAAGTCTACGCGCTTTGGAGGCTGTTAGGCCTAGTCTCCATTTGCTCTTTTATGGATCCAAACTGTACGTTTATTGCACACAAAATACTTCTGACACTGCTGAGTGGATTGTTTCACTACCTGGCACAATGCTGCACCTCCATGCCAGCTATTTTAAAATAGACCCATTTGTCCAAGTAAAGGCCCAGCTTTGATTGCACCTTCATTCGGTTGTTTCATTATATTCATGAAGTTATAATCTTTAAGATCTTTATTGGCAGTCGCCAAATCACCACAAAGAGGTTAGACAGGATGATGAAAAAGACATTGCAGCAGTGTTTTTAACATTACACTGAGTGATGAAGGCGAGGTGCATTAGTTACAGGTCAACGCAAAATAACATGATCATTACCAACTGAGGATGAAGGTCAGAGCATGAAGTTCCACTGGATGCCAGATAGGGCAGCTATCTTTTATTCAATGACTTACACTTGTGTTTTAGGGAGCTTCCGTTATATCTAAGATCTGTCAGTTTAATTCGTTTTATTCAGTCGTTGCACACCAAACGACATAGATTGTAGTGTAGTCAGTAGGCCACATGTCTCCTAAAAGGTCTGATGTTTCAATGCACTTTAAGCATCTTAAAGCTAATCCATACAGACTATTTTCCAAAGCAGACCATAGCTTTTTAGCCTGATAAATGCATTAGTTTCCATTATTGCCGGTTCTGGTAGACTTACTGTCAGATGTGCTTCAATAAGTTACCTATTACAATGTTTTATTTCATGTTTCTTATAGTATAATGCAAATGAGAGCAAAACCCTTCATTCTGGGACTTTCAGGCACTTGTGGGGCAGTAAAAAAAAACAGATTCATCATTCTAGGAGCCACACAAAATCCAGATCACTTTTTTGAGTTCGGTACAGCTCTAGTGTCAGTGACTCAACTATTCATATAGGCATGGGCAGGCGGTGTGTGTCAGAATTTCTGTGTGTAAGTGGGAGCTCTGAGTCAACAGACTATTTGCTAAGGCATCCAGGGTCAATAAAAGAAGCTCACCTCTGTCTGTCAAGTGGTGTTTAATAAAAGCTAACCTGCGCTGTGCTGCGGCTAAAGCTCACATACGTGTGAACTGGGAAGACTAACATGTTAGAAATTCTCATGAGGGAAAAAACAGCATTTGGCTCTTTAAATACAAAACGTATAGTCAGTGTTTCAAGTCCTGTATGTGTTCAAAACTCCTGGCGTCTTTATACATGTACACACAGCCACTCACACACACAAACACACACACAGAGCTTTGCTAACTACCTTGTTTCTGCCCTGAGCACTGGAGAGGGAAGGGATGAATAAGAGTAGAGAGATGGCACAAAAAAGAAAACAAAAACAGATTGAAATGGGCGACGGCCAGAGATGGAGATAGAAGCCAGAGAGGGGACATAGATGGCGGTGGGTATTGGAGTGGGTCCTCAGTGGGATAGAGCACAGAGTGTGTGTGTTTGTGTGTCTGCGTGTGGCCGCGTGTGCAGACCACCCTTGTCCATAATGAAAGCCAATCAGCTTGGGTGGCAGAGGCGTGTGCTGCAGGAAGAAAGCCAATCCACTGAACCTAATGAACCGCGATTGGAAATCAGAGAGAGGCAGAGAAGAAAGAGACATAGATGGAGGAGAGCAAGAGCAATGAACTCATCGGCTTTCAGCTGAGAATGAAAGTGCTGAAAGGAGAAAAAAAAAGATAAAAAACAAAGATGGAGGGAGCGCTGAGAAAAAAAGATAATAAAAGGAAATAAGGTGTGGGGGAAGAAAGAGCACTGACCATGTCCCAACAGCCAGGGATAACAAAAACATTGGAGAAAAGGATCAAAAAAAGAAAAGTAAGAGATAAAGAAAGATGAGAAGATTGGAGAGAGACAGAAAAAAGGAGAGGAGGGGTCAGCTCGGGTTAATGCAAGGAAATAAGCCTCTTCTTTCCTACCTTCCACACACAACACACACTCAGACACAGCAAGCCATGACATTGGAAACCTCACGCATTTCATTCACACAAATAACAAATAGGAAGGGCACACACAGATATGTACACACACACACACGCACACACCAGACGACGTGTTCATCCAGTTCGTTGGAAAGCCCCTGGGTTTGTGAGTTCAGGAGGTCAATTTCCCTCGGGCTGGGGATAATAGGGGAAGGCTACACATCACAACAGAGAAATGTACCGATAAGAAGCATGTGATCGCTCTGTGTGTGTGTGTGTGTGTGTGTGTGTGTGTGTGTAGTCTGGGTCCATGATTAGACTCGTATGTTTGGCTGGTTTGTGATGGTTGGGACAACATACGTTCAGTCGTATACCGGTGAAAACAACCGCTTCATTCATTGATGAAGGTGTGTGTGTGTGTGTGTGTGTGTGTGTGTGTGTACACACTCACCCAGGTCCATGCTCTTGGATGTTCTGTTGCGAGGCATGTTGTCCTTGTCATTGGCCAGTTGGCTGCCTGTATAGAAACCTGCATCCATGTGGAGCGGCTTCTGAACCTCGCTGCAAAACAGTCACAAGTACTTAGTATTAATCAATCAACTGATCAGTATTGACTCTTGAACTGGTGCAGCCAAGAGTACAAAGGTCTTGAGACTTACTTAGTGACTTAGAAGTAAATTAAATTTAAAATTCACACAGACAACAGATCATTCAATTTCCTCTACTCCAGATGGTATGATTCAGTAAAACAACAGCATGTACTGTCTCTATTAAACTTACAGGAAAACCGGTATATTGAAGCCAGATTCTGACTCTGGCCACATGATTTTCAATCACACTCATTCAAGACTGTTTACAGAATCTTGCAAAACAGTCCCTTACTTTTATGGTCTTCCAATAAACTCATTCAGTAGTTTCTTCACTAGACCCTAATTATTATGGGACTAATTATGGGATTATCAGTGACTAGACTTACTCTCTTTGAATGTGGTGTGTTTTACAGGACAGATGACCTGCTGTAACACTGAGGAGGACCACCATGGACCACTTTTCCGACATCGGATTAGGAGGGGCTTTCTCTAACTATCTGAACCGCCTGTCCCACATTCACATCCACTTCCCATCTTGATTGGTCAGCTGTGCAGAGGTGATGAAGGAACCAGGGCTTCAACTTCTCTCTCTAGCTCTATTCTTTCATTCTCTACACAACTATTTGTGTCATTTTCACGTGAACTACCAAGTGTAACACTATGAAACTGTTCCTTCAGTCTGAAAATGTGCACTGTTATGTCCGTATTTAAAGGACTTCACGCCTTGACCCCCTGTATGGCGACTGAATTCTCACTCCACCAATCCGGCAGTTTGAAACATGTATAAACACTTTGATTTTAAGATGGTCCGACAACACGTTGTACAAAACACTTCTTTCCTAGAATAATTCGACCGTAACCTGGGCATCAAATTCAGGGAGTTTAAAGCAGGTTTTGGGCAGTCAGTATGCATAGAAAGATGCCTTTGAGTTTTTGGTGATATACACTATTGGCCCACAATGCAATGCACAAAAGGAAATATAAGAGCAGATCATAACAGGACAAAAGTTATTGTGGATGGTGTTGAGATAGCTCTAGGAAGACAGAAAAGAAAAAATAACTAGATATTTCGAAAAACATTTTCTCCTCTGTTCGTAAAGGGTAATGCATTGGGAGTGGGCAGTCCCGCGCAGGTCTCTAGTAATCATCTTCATCACAGGGTTTTCATATTGGGATTTTCCTATTATTAAGATTTTACCTCAAAACAAAGGTGAGGCCCGCTGATGACTGTACATACTAGGTTTAAAACTAAAAAGAAAACCCATTCATTCTTCCAAAGCTTTAAAAACTAAAAGCAGTGCTGTGTCAAGAGTTCTGCAGAGTGTCAGTGTGACAGCAGGCTGTGCAGCAGGATATTAACAGAAGCATCATAGCTCTTTCTAAGCCATATAACTCCTACAGAATTTACTCTATTGTGCTATTACCATAATTACTTATGCATAATGTAAATAGGCTATTGCAATTAGGCTGTATAGTCTAAACAATGCATATGTGAGTTGTAATATTTAGTGTAATGGCTCTTCTTTATCTCATAACACAGCGACCCATATTAAGAGTGTCATTAGAATATAATAACTCTAGACCTGCGTATAGCTTAATGTAAGTGCTGATGGTGCAGTGTGCTGTACATTATGTGTGTGTGTGTTATGTTGGGGGTACCTGTGGCGTAGGCGGGTTAGTGGTAAGTCTCTATTAATTTCCTCCACAGAGTCGGGCGAAGGAGGCGGGGGAAAGCCTGCCTGCAACTCCTCATTGTCGTTGCCGTAGTGACCGTAGCTGCCATTGGCAGTCGCAGCAGGATATGGAGCTGAGGAGAAACACAAACAATCCACCGGGCAAAAAAAAAACAGTGATTTTGTTTGTCAGAGTAGAATCAAAGAAAATTGAAAAACAGACAAGGTGTTCATTTTAACACATTTTCAGTAGCATTTGAATTTTTAGGTTATTTTGTTTTGAGCAGAATTACTGATACAATACTGAAAGTGTGTGTGCACTTTGATATCCAGTCTTAAATGTTTTATATATATAAATATTGTTTTATTATTTATTATCTATATTCATCAGATGTGACAAGACAAGGCATAAGGAGAGATATTTAAACACCAGACACAATGAAAACCAGTGTGTCCTTCATTTGAGGATTAATACAGAGCTTAGCAAGGTCAGACATTTCAAAAGCACATGTTCTACATAAAAAAACACATAAATAAACACCCCATACACAAAGCACATTTAAACAAAACCAAAACACACAACATAATTATTTCCATACAAAAGCTGCATTCAAACTTCCTTGCAACTCTTCCTACAACATTTCCATAAACTGTAAACCCCGGGAGCGCATCATTTCCCCACTGTAAAGCCTTTGTGTTGAACCCTCAACCATACAAAATAACTGTAAGTGTACTGCCGCTCCAGTGTGATGGAGAGCTGACAGAGTCTCAGTGTGAAAAGCATCTCCAGCTCCCTGCATCCCAGGGGGTGAGGGAGGGGGAGGCAATGGGTAAGAGATAAAGAATGAATTTAAAACAGTTTGTTAGTCTTTTTTTCCGCTTTTCTTTTCTTAACACGACAGCACGCATGCCGCACAATACCCTGTATGCAAATCTGGCCCACTTAGAAGCCGTTTCATCAGCGTAATGATTCCAAGGTCAGATCTTTTACACATGAAAAGCAACCGTCGCGTTCAGAAAAACATAGTTAATGACTTCCCCTTCTACCGCTGTAAATATGCAGGGGCGAGAGTGAAAAGAGATATACAGACAGAGCTTGGACAATTTTGTAAGGCAATGCTATAAGATGCTTAGGGGGCTGCTACAGTGACCTAAAAAAACCCAACAAAAATGTCAGGAGCCTTGGGTAGGTGTCATGCTGTGCAGTGATTGCAAACACATACACACGCATGTATATAATCACACACACACACAGGCTGACAGTGTGTGTACACACTCGGCTGAAGATAATGGGAGTACACAAACACTCCAACCCTAATGTTGACTATCTGACAGTGCAAATGGACAAATATTGTGCACGGTGTGATTTGAGTGTGTGCTCACCACTTCCAGAGTTGCTGTACGCAGAGTTGTTGGTCGTCACTGGAGTGTGGCTTGCCCCGTTCATGGTGGGCCCTGTGTTTGGATGTCTAGAGGGTTCAGAGGGTCCATGGAGTGCATTGTGGCCCGAAGGCTCCTGTCAACAAAGAGATGAAAACAAAAAAAAATGGTTATTTGCAAAAATCTGGGCCAACCCTAAGCTAAAATGTAATTTATGAAAAATTAATGATGTTGCCTCATACAGCAGAAGATACTTTATTTTATTAGTCAGTGGAATTGGGCTAATGTATTTTTTATTTCTTTTGTTTGTCACATATCAGCTAATGTTGTCCACTACTGAATACAGAATAAATATACTAGCAGCATCTAACAGTGTTAATTCAATCCTGCATCAAATGTATGATTTCCATTTCTGGTGACATTTAAAAAACAACTAATATACATATGGTCACTGCTACACCTGTAGAAAAAAACTGACTTGACTAAGAGCATTAATAGACAGGAGTATAATTGGAATTCATATTTCATAAATTGTGGCCAACAGGTATAAACAGAACAAAAAGAGCTGTCTTGAATCACATTATTTCAGGGGAAACAGCTGTACAGCCTCGCTGCAGGTTGTTTGGTCCACACTACAGCAACTAGAGATTTACAGCTTTCACAACATCCTTAACCAACAGCTCCAAACCAGCAAATGCACAAGTGCCTTTTTAAACCACACCATACAGGTTAGGTGTGAAAACATTGATATCATTCTGCTGTATGAATGAAACCCCACAAATCTAGCAATGTTTACGATAAACTGCAGACTCTACAGTATTGGATTAGCTACCATCAATGATGATTATTCATTGTATATCCTGGATCTATTCTACATTAATATCACAGGTAGTTTCACTTCTAATGAAAGCAAAAAAAGTAAATCTTGACTTTTCTTGGGGAAAGAGCAAATGCATTTTAGTCCAACATACATCTACTCCACAAAAAAAGGGGGATTTTACATTCAATTTGTATTATTATAATCATGTCTCGCAACCAATCAATTATAATTCACCTGAGATGGTGATATGGGAACAAAGCTTTCAGGAAATAGGAGCCGATTTAGAACAATCCTCTGAGGATTTTGAATAGACATGAAGTGTGGGTGATGAATAAAATATCACAAAATAGTGGAGTTGATCATAATTGAGTAAGAAATTTGTCATCCATTCCCACAAAAAAGTTCCCTTTGCTTAATGGCAGCCATACGTTCAGTGGAAGAATGCTCTTACAGAAGCAACAAGGTCACAAGACAGCCCTTTGCACATACAGTACTCTACCTGAATATTATTTTGTTGTTTTTTATCGTTAATGGAGGATTGTTAAAAAGGAAATGTAAATCTTTTGTCAGAAAAGAAGACAATATATTATGGAATGTGTATTTCAAGAATAATATGCTTACAAGAAAGGATAAATAAATAAATAAATATATATTGAGGCGCCTATGGCAGTCCTTATGAAAACACTATATAACTTCAAAAAAATGGTTATTCTCTTCATGTGCACAATTGGAAACAGTAATTAGTGAGAACACTGACAGACATGTTACTGAACAGCCATTCAGCACTACAAAGGACCCCCACCCAACAGATGGAGATAGGGACTAGAAGTGTTAGTGCTGGTGGAGGATAAAAAAAGCCTTTACCGGTCAAAGAGATGGGAGCTATAGCTGTCACACACACACACACACCCCCACAAAGTAAAAACTGACACACATACGCCCTACACTTATTTAAGCATTATAAAAAATAATTCTTAGACACACTGAACAATAATGAAAAAGAAAGATCTTCCAATATCTTTGTCATCTCAAAGCATTGGGTGGGATGTATTCACAATGTCATGGAGTCCCTGAGGTATTATTAGTACCTACCATACATGTTAATGTCACCACATCATAGCTGTCAATCACTTTGAACTCGTGTGTGTATCGTATGCGTTTGCACACAAAGTTCTGTCAGCTCTTCTTCATGCCAGTGACACATAAATCACATCATAGTCCTCTATTCATATATATATATATATCCATCCATCCATCCATCCATCCATCCATGCCTCAGTCTCACAAACTGACGATTCGCCTGAGGCTTTTGAAGCAGCCTAGCAGACAGGCAGTCAGATATCTTAATCCCACAACAATAAGTAAACAGGAGGAGGGTAGCCCCAACCTACAGCTGCATACAATAGGCTTCTGAGAGGCTTAGCCCTGCCTCACCCTACTGTGTCACCCACCCCACCCACATATCACTGGGGCTTGGGATGGCAAAAGAAACAGGACAAACGGAACATTTTATTTCTATTTCTAGTATTATTTCCATCTTTAGTTAGTTTGAGTGTGCATGAGTGTCCCATTGTTTTACTGTTTATCTTTCTGCTAAAGGACTGAGTGATAAAGAATTAATCATTTCGGTTTAGCGTTCCAATTATGTTTCATTAGAGATGTTATTGTGGCAGTAAAGAATATTCGAGTTTGACCAAGAGTGAGAAAATAAGGGAGAAAGGCAAAACATTTTCCGAAAATAAAGCATCACATGGAGCAAATGAAAAGGCTTCTTGTCTGTGAAAAGAGTCGGCATGCTAAAATGCTCACAATGACAATGCTATCATACTGATGTTAGTCTGTATAATGCTTACCCATGTCTGCTATCAGTTTAGTGTGTTAGTGTGCTAACATGTGCTAACAGTGCATTTGCTAATTAGCACTAAACACAGTACAAATGAGGCTGATGGGAATGTCCGTTTTGCAGGTCTTTGGTCACAAACCAAAGTGTTGGATACGTCAACATTTTGACCGTATAATAGGACCATGAATGTCTGTGCCACATGTCATTACAATTAATCCAAGATTCAGTCTGGACCACCGTGGTTAACTGTTACTGCCATTACTCTCCCTAGAGCTAGCATCTAGCCCCGTACTTGGATGGAAAATTACTGACATTAAGGATCTCCTAATGGAAAGCAAGGTCCAGACAGAGACAGCGATAGAAAGAAAGGATGCTTGCTTTAGGGAGCGTATGTTTTATCACGCTGTCTCACGGTGTCACCAGACTGGCTGTTAAGTGATGACAGGAAAAAGACTATGCAGATATATACTGAACTTTGAACTGGGTTGGATAGCATTTATCCGCAGGGTTGGATGACTAAAACGCATGCACACAGATAGGAGTATGGCGTAGACGAGATGTAAATGCCACAATGGGCAGGTCAGTGGCAGTCAACCCACTAACCCTCCCGTTGTTACTCCCTCACGCACACACACATAATCACTAAGCATCTGCTTTAACTACTGTGAAACATCTTTATAAGCTTTTGAAATAATCAGTCACGGTTCAACATGGAGCTGAATAGACAGACTTAACTAAGAAACAGCTATTTTTCACCGTCTGTCATGCTTGATATCTTCATCATTCTGTTCCATCCAGGAATTTGTGCTGCTTTTCAAGCATTAGTTGAACACAATGTCTTGTGTGACTTTGTGATTGATTCTAATGTTGCTCACATGTTTACCACCAGGGAATAAAGTAACTACAGTGAGGACATTGCAGGCACTCAAACTGCTTTTTTTTAACAGCATTTCAACACACAAAAGACAAAGAGGTAAAAATAAGCAAAGGTTCACACATTCCATGCAGTCTGATTTATAACACATTTATCACATCTAAAAATCAGTGTGTTCACAGCTACATGGAGTATTCATGAATTCTGACTGTACTCCTGAAATATGTTCATTATACCCTATTTGGTGGTGAGTGTATGACTCTTGGTGTGACCATTACATTTTGGTACGTTTAGGTTCAACAAAGTAATCGTGATGTGTCTTTATGTTTACCTAGTTGGAAGATTCTGTTGTTTAACTTTTAAGAAACATGTCACTGTTTCTGCTTGTAGTGTATAACAAAGAATAATGAAAATGCAGAAAAGAAAAGAGACTCGGAGGCCCAAACAAAGGGAGCAGGGACCGAAATGTCATTTAATAAACTCGGATGAGGAGCAGAGGAGAAGGCAGCCGCTGAAAACCCAACAGAGAAACAGGCAGGCATGCAGGAGGCTTCAGAATAGCTTTATTTAACAGAAGAGAATCAGGCAGGTGAGACAGAAAAGCAAGCATTCCCTTAAAAATATGTAAATTAAAAAAAGAAAAGTTAATATATAACTTTACAGATATAGACAAAACAGGAAAGAGCAGATTAAACCTTTACAGTCTGCAGTGGTTTGAAGAGAAACTATAAAAAGTGAAGCATTTAGTATTTTGCTGAGTTCATGGGTAATGTTTTTAAAAAAAAGAAGAGCTAAAAGTTGTGACAGTTGGTGGTGTTGGCAAAGGGAAAAGCTTTCAGCAAGATTAATTTGCTTCCACGCAATTGATCACTAAAAACTTACACACCAGGGATTTGGTGCAAAAGAGGAAAAGTGCCATTTTCTGTGTAATTTCATTCAAAAGATAACATCATAGGAATCATTCATCATCTTACAGGGATGGATTTAAATTGTTAAATGTATGCATTCTAAGTTATTCATATCTTAGAATGTTTTTTTTACCTTAGTCTTTTCATTTATCCCCATTTTTTTAATGTTATGATTACAAATGTGCTCTTTGACCCACCAGCAAGAGCGCAACAATGCTCTTAAATTGAAGCCAACAGACAGACAGACAGACAGACAGACAGACAGACAGACAGACAGACAGACAGACAGACAGACAGACAGACAGACAGACAGACAGACAGACAGACAGACAGTGTCAGAGGCCACCAGAGAACTGAAGGTGGTGTCTGGTGAGAGCCCGGTTGTGTGTGTCGTTGTGAGAGTGTGCGTCTAGGTATCTGTCTGCAGATCTGTGTGTGTTTCTATTTGGACAGCGGGTGGGTATCCTGCTGTGTGTGGGTGGGTCTCCGTACATCTGGCCTGCCATCGCTCTAATGTTTTCAGTGTAACTGTTACCCTGAGAGCCGTCTTGTCTGTGGACGCCGTCATGTGTGCGGCTGCGTGAGTGCCTGGACTTGCGGCCGTGTGTGTTTCCCTGTGCATTTCTAGGCGTGTGACAGTGTGTGTTATCGGCTGTGGTGCGGCCCTGCATGTCTGTCAGTGTTCGACTGCGTGCGTGTCCATGTGTGTATCCATAATCGTAGCGTTCCCTGTTTAAGTTTCCCTCCGTGGGTCTGCTGAAGCTGCTTAGTGTCTGGCTGTGAGGGACAAACCCAAACTCGTACCTCGAAGCCGGTCTGTACACATCATATTGTGCGTACCCCCCTTCATCGTCACTGTACTCAACATCCCCTTGCGTGAAGCCAAATGTGTAACCACTACACCTATCCTTTTGGGTAAAACCATAGGTGTATCTGGTGTGCGTCTCCCCTGGCCTCTGTGTGTAACGCTGCCTGTGGCTATGAGGCAGTGGCTCTGACGCTCGCCTCCTCAGAGTGGGGAGGAGCGAGGAGGAGCGGCGAGGCGGGGGCGGCTGCTGCTGATGGAAGGCGTCACCCGCTCGTACCTGATTGCTGGAGCCCGTTTGGGTGTTGGGTTGGTGGGTAGTGGACACATCTGAAGGTGTGCTTGGTGCAGGGTTGGCACTGCCACTCTGTAGAAAAAAAGAAGTAAAATAATATGGAGGAAAAAAAAAAAACGTGGATACAGTGACTAAGACCTTTCAGTAGTTTTATCCTTTACAGCAGCCATTGTTGTGTCAGTTAACAGCCACATGACATAAGAAAGGAATACCAAACTGTTTACTGTTTCTCTCTGATAAAGTGCCAACTTAATCTCAAATCGCCTACTCATCCATTTTTCTGCAAGAAAACTGACATAGAAAATAGATTTTGCAAAAGGTATAAACTTAACATTCAAATCATACAGCCTGACAGTCATTGTCACAAAGGGAGCCTTTATTGTGATGTTTTCATTATTTTTATCCAACTGTGTTTACATTGAGGCAGAAACTGCATAGCCAATCTTCACTACAATAACCGAACACTGGGACTAGAAAAAAAAAAAGAGCACAGTCCATATCGAAAGCAAAATCAGTTAAATCAGGTTTGTAAAGAGATGGAGAGCTTCCACGTGATTTAATATTGCCGACATGCATGTAGGTCAGCCACACAGTGTGTACAGCAGTACATCTTTACTGTGAGTCTCAAATGATAACTGGGGAGAGAAATGATCCTAATGTGGATGATACATGTCATTGATTTTGCTGTCAAAACTCTGGTAGCTACTTATGAATAATCTTTGAACACATCAGGCTGTGCAGAGGATTTCATAATGCATGTGCATTTCTAAATGTTTCATGTAACCAAACATTTTAACATGATGCCCCATATCCACTAAAGTTTCAAAAGCAAGGAACTGAAGCACATAACAGGAATAAAGTCTGTGGTTATAAGAAATGTAACAACATATAGGTTTTGGGATTTATTGACATAAAAAACATTTAACACAAATATGAGACTTCTCTCTAAATTAAGACAACACTATGCTGTGCACTGAATATTATGTTTTAAAACTGCATGATAATATCAACAAGATAGAATTATTTATTTTCTTTCAATTGATATAGCTGCCATGGTTCCTGCCATTCAACTGATGTAAACCTTCTTGCCTTTTCCAAGACTTTCCAAAATGAAGCTTGAACATGTCCATGACCTAAAAATGTCATTCTCTTCTCTTAATGTTGTTTTTCTGATTTCCTATCCAGCTAGGTTGAAATAATCTAACAGAAAGTGACAAATATGTAAAATACGCCCATAAAACATAAAACTGCATTGAATACAGCTCTCAAAATTCCATGATATCCCAGAAATGTTTGAGAATAAAGAGATCCAAATTATATCTTCCGTACCTGTCTGGGTGGTCGCAGCACTACAAGCTGAATGGTGCCTCTGGCGTTTCCTTCCGACGACATGGAGCGCCTCAGTGTCTCCATGGCAGCGTGGTTGGAACGTCCGAGCAGCGACTCACCATTTACTGCGACCAGCTGGTCATTTACGCTTAGCCGACCGTCCTGTTGGAAGAGGACCGTAAAGTTAACAGCATTTTAATTAAAGAACAAACCACTTAATTGTGAATTAGCAGTGAACCATACAGTTTATGTTAATAGGAGAAGAATCAATCTGAGAGAGATTTTTTTTTTTTTTTTTAAAAAGCCCATTTATCTAAACAGGTGTTTTAGGCATTTTGGAGAACTTCTTTTTGGTTCATGTCACTTGTGCTAAATGGCTCAAAAATCAAAAATTATATTAAAATGCTACAGTGGAGAAAAAAATGGGAGTAAAGAGCACAAATCTTACATAAAATAAGATACGCAAGAGTCACTAATAAAGTTTTAAGAGAGGAGAATAGAGAAAAGAAATTGGGAGAGGTGTGAAATGGGAGAGTGTGTGAGAGAGAGAGAGAGAGAGAGAGAGAGAGACAGACAGACAGACAGACAGACAGACAGACAGACAGACAGACAGACAGACAGAGAAAGAGAGAACCAAATGAAAGAAGGAAGAAGGCAAGAAAATTGTAGAGTTAGCAATCTACTGAGTGGGAGAGCCATGATAAATACATAGAGCAGCTAATGGAATAGCCTCCGTGGGCACTAAATCACTTCTAAGTGTTTTAAATAGCAGCCTCTCATAGAGAGGCAACACAGAATGGTGCCCTGGAGGGAGAGAGGGAGGGAGAGTGAGAGGATGAGTGAGCAAGAGAGAGAGGGGATCAAATGAGGGAAAGCAATGCATAGGGCAAAAAACAAAAAAAAGAACAAAGATGAAGACACTTTAAGACACACAGACACACTGAAGACTCTTTGTGTGTGTGTGTGTGTGTGTGTGTGTGTGGGGAGTCATGATCGGCCCATTATGGTCAGCCATGCCCTTTGACCTTATCTCATTAACAGGGCATCGTTTGGGCTGACCTAAAATGTGGACTCGAATGACACCACACACATGCGTGCACACACAAACACACACACACCCCTGCATGCCTCCATCAAACCCAAGGATGTCGTAATAAATTGATGTTTATGCCAAAATCAGCGGGTGTCTGTGATATTGCCTATTAATATCTTCATTCTCCATGTAAGCAGCAGCAGCACGCTACATGTAATTTTAATTTGTTTTCTCTAGCATACTCTTTGAAATTATCGTATGACAGGATCAGGGAGAAAGTCAGAGAACATTTTATTTTTATATAATTGAGGCCCTGGGCCCAGAGAGCAGCCAAAACTCTTTAATGAAAATAGGTTAGATCTCTCCATGACTCTTCCTCATCTCCTCCCGTTTTTTGCTGTCTGTGTGATTGTGTGTGTGTGTGTGATGTTTCCGTCTGTGTTCGCGTGTCTCAGTCAGACTCAGGGGACGCTCGGGTTCCCTCCTCTGCACTGGCCTGGCACAGCAAAGCCTCATCAGGCCCCTTAGCTGCTTTTCATTAGCATGCATCAACATCGAGGAGGACACGCACACACAAACACACACCCGCTTATGTATTGTGTTCCTGCTGAGTGTCGCCACTTTTCAATTTTTCTTTTTCTCTTCTTGGTCCGCCTCTTTCCATTTCTCTATTGTTCGATAACGCTCATTTCTCCCCTCTTAGATTCCCTATCTTCTCACACTCGTTCGCCCGCTGTCTTCTTTCAATGGGTTTCCTGCCTCCCTCGCTAATGTCCGTCTCTCTTTTCCTTCATGTCTTTCTTCCTCTTATGTGGTATCTTGTCCCAGAAACCTGTTTCGCAGCCAGCCGGAGATCTTACTAGGCCATTCTGTCGGAGCACTATCCGCGTCAGCAGCTGTCGGAAAACTACTTCTGAAGGCACATCGGGGAGCCACTGTCTGGCCGCCCTGATCCCAAACCAGCCATTTATCTACAATGCCACACTCATCTCTGTGCCTCCTTGTAGTGCTGTGCAGATCTGGGAGCAGCGACGAGAAGAAGAGATGTGACATGTGATCGAGGCCAGATTATTGAGGCCAAGTGGAAGAATTTCCAAAGTGCTGAAGCGGGATGTTTTTATTTTCCTGATGCAGTCACAACTTAAAGTGAGCGCAGAGTGATATAGATGAGGCGGCTGCCGCGCTAATGTGAAGAGGACACTCAGGGTCAACGGGAGTCAAAAGGTCGAGGAAAGGCGAGCAGAGGGAAGGGATGTGGCCTCGGAGAAAGACAGGAAATGAGATGGAGAGGTGAGAGGCGCAAAGGAAGAGGAGATGAGAGGAAACAACAGAGAAAGACATCAGAGAAGCGGAAAGGAGTGTAGACAAATACAACCACTTGAAAAAAACTAAAAAGTAGAAAAAAGAAACATTCCTGCTAAGCTTCCTACAAAAAAAGAGATCTTTGTTGGAGAGGCGGATCTGGATAAAACAATAATTCAAAGAGTCCCTAATAATTTAAATAAGAAGAGACTCAGAAAGCAGTGCAGCTCTCTAAATGCTCCTGCAATGCTTCTCATTTCTCATGTTTGATGTATTTTTTTTTAAAGATTTAAGGAAACCATTTGTTCTTTGGTGTCAAGAAGTCACCTGCTGTGGTATTTTCGCCTTAAAGGACCATATCATGTATAGTTCAGATGTTCGCTGTCCACCAGAAGTTAGACGATAAGGTTGTTAATAAGCCAGCTGTTTACCTAGATTATCTAAACTCGTTTACTTGAAAACTGAATGTTCGTCCCACACTGCACAGGAAAACCGTGTCACACAATTACAGTAAGCATGGAAAAACTGAGCCGGGAAGTCGTTTGGTGATGGATGTTTACAGTAGACAGTTTAAGTAATGATTTCCCCTTCACTTTTATCTCCTCTTCAGAATAAGTTTGGCAAACCTGGGGGATTGTTTAAAACCTGCATGGTTGCCCATGTTCCCAGTTAAGTTCCTAGACTTCAACACCTGGCTTGATGAGTGCAGTGTTATGTTATGTGCAGTAAAAACTACTGCAATGGTTTAGCAGAGTCTGCTAAGAGATTTTCATATTGATGTTCTTTGCATTTAGCACTTTTATGTGTTACTTTGCACTCTATTGATATCATCCTCATGTGCGCTCCCGCAAATATTTTTCAATAGCCCTGCTGGGGATGAATTAGATTCCTTGAACTGAATTAACTGAATTGTAAGGAAGTAAAAGGAAACCGATTAATGCTTGGAATAGTAAAAGAAAGTATAAAAGGCAAAGAACACGTAATTTCTTTTCTATTTCAATCTTGTTTTGTGCAATGCTCAATCAGTGCAGTGCTCTTTTAAACAGGTGGGGATTGTGATATATTACTTAAATTCTTTAGCTGTTATTTTTAACATTTACAAAAATGGCTTCTGATGTTCCCTTTGCAGAGCACAGGCACAGCTGAGGATCCTCTACCTTGTAAGCAGCCCCTCCATGGATGATGGACTTGATGAAGATGCCCAGGTCCTCTCCAGTCTCTCTGGACTTGTTGCCCTTCAGGCTGACCCCAAGGCCGGCCGAACCCGATTCATTGAGGGGGATCTCGTACATGAGCTGCTCCATGCCGTCCTCCAGTACCTGACTGCCAACCTCCTCACCTTTCTGAAAGACAGAAAAAAGAAGGGAAGAGGGACGGATGAAGTTAGACCACATTTAAACGAGTATTTAAGACTTCTACCTTCTTTTAAGTTCAGGCTTTTCCTGAAATGTTGTGTAAAACGCTACCATTTTAGACAGGAAAAGCCTGTTCGTGCATACGCCTAATACCTACTTTACATAATAACTGCGTACTGTGTATGATCACTGACGATTGAGGTAGCAGCACCATATCTAATGCACTGACTGATAATGCATGCTCCACATGTACCGCTCTGATTATACTCAACACCAAAAAAAAACAGGGGACAAAAGGAGAAGAAAAACGGATTAAAGAGTCAGATGGAAGAAGGCTGAGGGGAAGACTAAAGAAAGAGTACGAGAAAGTCAAAAAAGCAAGAGAGGAGCAGGTGTTGTGTACTGGAAAGAGATGAAGGTGTATTGAGAAAAAGACGAAAGCTACTGTAGAGAGGTTATTCCATTTGGAGATGAAAGGCGCAGACGGAGAGCGAGACATTTCTAAAGGAAACATAATAACCTTTTCATACCTCCTCCTGGAGCACTGTGGGGGAGGAAGGGGGAGGTAAGAAGAGGATGGAGGCGCAGAGGAGCATTTAAAAGTAATAACCCATCCCTGAGGTATACCCGCTACTCTCATTCACACCCTCTCCTCCCTCCTCCCTCTTTACATTTCATCCTAATCTCTCAATCTTACTGTACATCTCTCCCTTCCCCGCCTCTCCTCTCCCTCTTTCTCAATTTCTCCTCCTCCTCCTCCCCAGACTCCCGTTCCATCTCTACTTTCTACAGGTCTCTCTCTACATCTTTCACCCACTCGCCCACTGCTATTTAATGTGAAGAAAATGACCGTGGTGGCTGCGGCATTACTCCGAAAATAAGATGGAGGCAGAGAACAGGAGGGAGACAAAAGGGAACAGAAGAGAAAAGGAAAATGTCTGTCATTAGAGGACAGCAAAATGGAGAGCAGGAAAAACATGCCGGGTTCAGTCACCCAGGGAAAAGAGGGCCTGCGGAGGAGGGGGGGCCGCCTCAACACCACTTCACTTCAAGTCTTATTTTCTTTAAAGAGGAAGGATGGAAGGTTAAGAGGGTGCGTGTGTATGTATGTCTTTTTTTCCTACTCTTCTTGCTCTGGTTGAGACTAAAAGCAGTTCAGAGGTTATTTCAAATTCAGTCACTCAAAGTAAGAAAATGTCAAGTGAATTTTGTGAGAATATGCATATACATTACAGCCGCCACACCAGGTGTCACAGCTTTAAAGATCTGAGTACCCATACCGGGATTGCAAAGGCCTTACATCAGGCAGCTCGCATGCCACTGAATCAGGAATCCATGTTCGCATTTCCTCTCTCATCATGGCACAATACTGGAGGATGTGGGAGTCAAACATGTCCCCCAGTATCATTTTTGCAGAATTCATAACCGCAGGAGCTCACTCTCAACCTCGCTATGATCCTCCAGCCCCCAAAAAATTCTGTCTCAGCGCTGTTCTGCGCTGCTTCGTCTAGGTGCTTAATTAAAACAGCAGCCTGTTAAAGCCTTACAGCCAGGAGGGACACTCGGTTCCTAAGTGTGAGTCAGAGCTCTCAACCCAGTAAAGGTAAAGGAGCCAAAACTGGCAGGTCGTCTGCATTAGAGTAAAGAAAATCCTGAGCTACTGTAAAACACAGATCCAACACACTGTGTTAAGTTCACTTTGGACTTTAAAATAGATGACAGCTAAGTGCCTATTAATTAGAGCCCGAAAGATACTAGATACAATGCGACATAATTTGTCAGTACCTTACAAAGCGCTTTTACAAAAATGCTTCAAATTACTAATTTCCACAACTATGATTAAGGTTTGGTCAGGTTTAAAGGAAACCCTCATCGTCAAGCTTAAAAAAACGCTACTTAGTTAAGATTAGAGCAATATCGAGACCATGTGTAAAAGAAACCTCAACTGGACAGAGAGGTCTCTGGTGTCAAAGCCGTCCCTTTACCACTTCTGTAAGTGGTTTTACAATGGCTTCAACAACTTCATGCTACTTTGTCCCCTATTCTCGTGAGACACAGATCGCTTGCCAGGGAAACATCAATACAGATCCTTTTAGACGTGTGAACCAACAACAAATGCTGTCATTTCTCTGGTGAAAACAGTCTTCAATGATGACAATAAAAAAGAATAAACATTACATTTTGAACAGTGCAATAATTCTGTACATAAACTATACATGAATGAATATAAACACCAGCTATGGGGCACACTGTTGGCCTATGGGTTGAGGTGCTGACTGTCCCTGGTTCAGGTCCCTACTCATATTCAGTTCCTTGATAGGATGACAACAAGACAAATCAAGCAAAGTGCAGCCTTCAAAAGTCATGGAATCTATTTTCTATTTCAGTATAATACAAGACTTTCAGTCAGGGCTTATTTTTATCAACAAGGCATTTCAGAGGGCTGTTAGTCGAAACCAGAAAGAATTACAAAGACAATCCGCCACTTCCTGCTCGAGAGACACTTGAGAAGACTCAGATGGCAACCTGGGAGGTTTTAAATACCTCTGTGATCTAGCTGCAGTAACACACAAGGTGACGGTGGCCAGATTAGAGCGCAGCAGGCGCTGATGGCTCTGGAGGGAAACCAAGATATTGGAAAGTTATGAAAATGTTAAGTCACACAAACTGAACATGCTTCACTATGTACTTCACTACCGATTTAAATCTATTTACACAACCAACAGAATCTCAGTGGTGGTCTAAACACAGGCACACACACTCCCAAACTCCAATATCCCTCTAATGCCCTTTCCTTGGGGGCAGATTGTGTCCCCAGGGTGGTTAAGACCCCTTGGCTCCACACTGCGACCCCTCCTCCCTCCACTGTTAGCCCTCAGCTATGGCTCTTTAACAAGCTTTTAGCAAGAAAAGACCACCCCATCAACACCCAAATGGGGAGACAAAAAGGAGCTTTTTCTTACCCCAGGGTGGGTGGTGAGGAGGGGGTGATACACAGTGATTACACACAGAGCCTTTTGTCGCTGTGGATTTCTAAATGGGGGGTTTCAAAGCGATGGGATTAGCGGTGAGAGCGACATTCAATTAAGATGAGATCTCGCCGCGCTTGGAGACGACGTTGGAGCTGCCAATTAATCGCCTTAATGTCTGCCTCTTCGCTGCTTTACACCTTTACCTCACAATGAAGAGAAAGGAAAATAAAATGATTGATTGAGGGATAATACGGGTGTGTTGGAGGGAGAGGGAGGATAATAAAATGGAAATAAGTCAAAGAAGAGCTTCAGCTCTCAGATAGACTGAGAGAAAAAAAGGTGGCGAAGAAGGGGGGGATTGATAAAAGAATAAGAAAAGAAGAATAAAAGAAGACAGAGAGGACAAGCTGATGGAGGAGACAACTGCAACACAGCAAAGTCACTTTCTGCCTAATGACCCCGTTTTCCTGTGAACTGGCCTAGGCTTGCTGGCAACTAAGGGTCAACCATGTGCAGAGTAACCCCACCATCCTGTCCTTGGCAAACTCATAATTCTGCACTGCTGCAAATACACACTTTCACTAACACAAACACACGTATCACGCTCCCGGTGAACCCCCCAACCCCCCCCCCCCACACACACACACACAAAAATAAACTCTCCACATCGCGACGCATCTCTCTAATCTCCGCCCTGAAACAAAACGAGGCCCCGTGAAATGATGAGAACGCCGAGCGTTGGAGAAGCAGGAATGCTGACTTGAATGAAACTGTGATTAGAAGTTATCACTTTTTAATTACTTAGAGTGCGTGAGAGTACAGGAGATGGGGTAGAAAATCGCCGTCTTTTTGTGTCCTAATAATGAAGCTAATTCATAGGCTTTATTGTTAAGTCTTAACAAGTCTTGTTAGTCTGACTGAAAGAGACCAGTGTGCCTCCCAGCACTGCTGAGTGCTTTCACAGAACCACACGCTTCTCCTGAAACATCAATACCTTCTCTATTGAAACTAATCAATCAGCAGTGCAACTAGTTCCTCTAAAAGTCTACTTTACTTGTACAAGGGAGATAAATTAAAAAACATTATATGAATACTGGAGCAGAGAATATAAATCTTGTAGGTTGGCTGCAGGATGGTGCAGTGAGAACAGAAACTAGCCTTTTAACTGAGCGATGTGTGTTCAAACTGTTGAGTCAGCATATGTCTGCTCTGCTGAAGTATCCTTTGGCAAAACATTTAATGCCGTTGTTTAGCTGGACCTGGATCTCCCAGTGTCCCTCAGTCAAGTATTAGTGTGTGTTTCTGAGAGTTTTTCTGTGGATATCAGCGCAGCATGTGTAGCCTCATTCGATCTGGATTCCTTCCTCCTTCGCTTATTTTTAGCCACACTAGCTACAGAGCTCTAGGGATGGTAATGTTGGCTGGTCGTTCCAACACTTTAGTCCAGGCTGAAATATCCAGACTATTTTTGGATGGATTAAAATGTGGTCCACACATTCATGTCCCCTTCAGGATGAATGGTAATTAATAACTTGGATCCTCTGACTTTTCAGAATCATCTTCATCATCAGGTCGAAATTTCACTTGTCTAGTTCTTACATACTAAACGGTTTATGACCAAATACCTGTAATATTAATACTTTCCCATCAGCCCGAGCTGTACTATGTAATTAGTGATACTTAGCAAATGCTAACACACTAAACTATGGTGAGCATGGTAAACATTAAGTCTGCTAAACGTTAAAATGTTAGCATTGTAATAGTGAGCACGTAGCCATGCTATTATTAGTATTTAGCTCAAAGCACTGCTATGCCTCAGTACAACCTTGCAGACTCTCAGTCTTGCTATACAATCAGTGAATCAAACTTTCAGTTGGAGTTTCCTGCATGTAAAGTACACTACACAGTACAGTATGTACAGTTAATTGTAGGTTAGAGTTGTATATTCTAAGTTATTTTAGGGACAGGAGTGTTCAAAGCTGTTGAACACTGCATGCACACAAGAAACCAGGTTAGTAGGAGAACCAGCTAAGAAAGGATATGGGTCACTGTAAAAGCCCTGTGTACATGCCAATAATGAGATTTCCAGCTGCCATGATTTAATACAAGATCGTCATATTTTTCAGTGTAGTAGTAATATGATAAGATACTGAAGCCCGCAGAGACGCCCTTCTTTTCATTTTTTTGTTGGACTAGCAGTGAGAGAGCAGTGTCAGTAGTAAGAGCACACACTTTTTCCTTACAGTGCACATGTGTCTGAAATTTACAATCTACTGTTCAGCTGTGAAAGCTGACTTCCTTGGAGTTATTTATTTTTGTGTCAGTTTCAGGTTTAGTCAGACGTCGGATTTAATTATTTTTGGATACAAAGACGCAACGCTGTGAGTGATGATCTTTCTTTTCATCCCCCTATACTGCTGTGACTGACACTGACACCACGTGTATGTAAAAATCATGACCAAAAAAAAGCTGTGTTTACAACTTTTTCATGATTAAACTATAGCGCAGAAGCTGGAAAAACTGTGCTGCAGGCACAGTCAGGAGTGAAGTGAAGTCCAACAGGTAAACAACCCCTATTTGATCATATCACCAAATTGTGTCATAATTGGTCCCAGATATCTGCTGATCGTTTCCACTGAAGACTAAATTAAACCATGATATAGGAATTGAGTTGATATTGTAGATTCATCATTTGAAGAAGCAACATGAGGCTTAGTCAAGGAGAAAGCCAACTAACAGCTACTGAAGGTAAAACTGATAATGAAGTCATCAGTCATCTTAAACAAATATGACCATAGTTCTGTGGATACATAAAGCCAGTTTTTACAACATATTACAGCCCCTCAATCATTTATAAATATTCATGACCACCCACACAGGCATGCAGACAGACACCTACACACAAACAAGTTCATATGATGGTAGAGGCAGATGGCCACGTAGACTTAATGCGTCTCCATCATCATTTCATCTTGTGTGCGACCAAAACGTTGCGAGACGGTCCTTGCTAGTGCTAATCATAAATTTCCACTACAATTTACTACTTGAGAGCGGTGGAAGAAAGAGTCGAGCAATTAAAACAGGCAAGGGAGGAGAAAGAGAAAAGGGAGGAAAACATTCTTTGTTGGCGTGTATTTTGAATTAGGGTGTAGATTTTGGAAAGGTGGGGACGCGTTTACAATAGAAGCAGTCGTGTAGCTGCATTTTTTTCTTATGTGGGGTTTGCTTTGTGTGGGTGTGTGTTTGCATGTGCTACTTTTAATGATGCACATGTTCTTGGTGGCAGTTTCAACATCTGTGTATTTATGTAATCCTTCGCTTTCTGAGGGTCTGCATATTTAAATTCAATGACGACTAACCTCTAGAGTGCCTGTGTGTAGTGTTCTGTGTGTGTGTCTGTTAATATGCGAATGAACTCTGTGTGTGTGTGTGTATGTGTGTGTGTGTGTTTGTGTGTGCACTCAGGGGACATCAAACCGTCTTTGAGGTGGAGGACTGTGCTGGAGATAAGGGCAGGATCTCGCGGGGCACCAACAACTTCAACAGCCTCGACAGAGACAGGAATGAAGGCTCTCTCTCTCGCCTTTCCACTACAACACCCCCCATCTTTAAGTCTCTAATGCACAAATACAAGCAAGTGTTAGATGAAGACTGTAGAGGCTCTTCAAAGTGCACTTGTTATGCCAATACTGCTGGGCCATTAATGAGGGCAAACTATTTTCGGAAGCAGTAACTTGGCTGTTTAAAGATTGTGAGATGTGTTCGTCTGTGCATGTGTGCGTGTGAGAATGAGTACTCATGTTCAGGTTTTTATCAAGGACTAGGTGTTTAAGGGTTTGTGTACAAGAGTGTGTGCGCAGCCACTCTAGGTGTGAATATGCATCAGTCACTACAAAGCCCTGCATGTCTTTCTCAGAGCTCTTTGATGTAACGGAGAGGGAATAATCAGAATAACCACAGAGGACAGAGAGGAGAGAAAAGAAGCACACGGGCGAATACATCATTTACAGAGAGGGGGTGACTTTCATGGGGCCACCTGGCCATGTGTGTATATGTTTAAAAGTGTGGCTTGATAAAATGTCCCCTCGTACGGCACAGTCAAATTGGGTCGATTTCACAGCCCTGGCGCTGACCTCTGACCCCGTCAGTCGCTGCAGGTAAGCGGGTCGCTTAACATCCGCGGCATGTTGACACGTGTGGACATGCTTGCATGTTTCCTGCGGGGGCCGCCGTGACTTGTGTGTGTGACTTCCTCTGGCATTGCTGTGTCAACAGACCATAGTAGGACAGGAAGGGCCGGAGCGTGCATCGGGTTTGTCTGTGTGTGTGTCCATGTGTGGTGTTTGTAGGCAAAAGGGCGTCAACATAAAGACGTTTGGCCCCTTTGAGAGGAAAAGGAAAAAATGACACAATGTGAAGGAAATGTTAAAAAATGACGGGAAAACGACAAAGTGGAGACCACCAGGGCAGACAAATGATGAACAAGAGAGGCAGAAATGACTGACAGACCAAAGAAGAAGAGAGACGGGACACTGTGCGGAGTTTTAGCAGGCTGTGTGAGGACATGGACGCTGTGTTTTTGTGGCTTCACACTCTCTTACCAGTTCCCGAGGCAAGAAGATGTCCTCCTGCCGCGCCACCACCAAACACACACTCTCTCCCTGCTTGGTGCTGCGCAGCATGGCCACAAGTTCCTCCTGGCTACGGCCTGTCATGTCTACTCCATTCACCTACACACACACAACAAAGGGGGAAAACACAAACACACACAGCAGAGTAGATTAAAGCGAAGTGTATAATCCACTGGCAGTGCTCCACTAACACGTACCCAACTACACTTGTAGGACCAGACATGGACATTTCTGTGTTTTAAGGGTCATTTCACTTGAGAAAAATGAAAAAAGACAACATATTTTCGCACACATACATGGTTTTATTTGTTGTGTTTTTTGATAAATTCTTTAGCATTTCTGCCTCCACCACAGTTTCCAGAGGGACTATTTCTTGAACAGTGTTTTCGTCTTCTTGAAAGAAGACGAAAACACTGTTCACAGTGGGTTTGTGGATTGTCCAGAGTAGCTATTGCTGTGATTTTTTAAAGCTGGTGTTTGACTTGACTATGCAGTTCAAAACAAAATAGAAAGATCATTTCTTGTTAGCTCACTCTGTACTCATGTACAAGGCTGCTTCCTTTTCACAGTGCTAGGTAAGATCATTCTAAAAATGTGGACAGTTTCTCAGAAAAGTGCAATAACTTAGTTCAACCAGCAGGGGAGCCACAGAGCTCAGTGTCCTGCTAGTAATGATGATGTTGCTCCTGTGATTGCCAACAGAGGCCATTCCTGTGACTGTTGGTTTTCTACTCTGTGGGAGATTGACAGGCTGAGGTCTGCCTTACCTCTAGGATGCGGTCTCCAGGCTGCAGGCGGCCATCTTGGACTGCTGCGCCGCGCTGCAGAATGCTCTTCACCAGGATTGGCCCCGGCCCGTGCACTGAGGAGTCCCGGGTTACCACAGTGAAGCCCAGACCCTCTGCGCCTGTGGGAACAAAGCAGCCTGCGTCACGTTGTGCATTAGGGACATCAATCCCCCTGCAGACAAGACTTGAATTTATTCATTTTATGACTTTCTAATTTTGTTTTAATTGAATTTTCCTTCTTGACACTCTATTCTGTCACTTTTCTCCATTCTTTCTCCTTCTCCTCTCGCCACAGAGTTTTCCCTCTCTCCTCCTGTCCTGTCTTGCTGAATCCGGCCTGCGTTTTCAGTATCTCCCTCCACATTAACTACTGTTTAAGTGCCTGTTTTCCTCTGGAGGTTTGCTGCCTGGCTCAGCCTCTGAGCCACCGGGAGAAGGTTTCTCTCCTAGCCGGATTAGACAGACTCTGCCTTTAATTTCACGTGTGAGCAGGCCGAACGGTGGCTGATGAAGGGAGGTAGACGGAGAAGATGGAAGGAAGGTGGGGGCAGAGGGAAGAGAGAGAGAAGAACCTGATTATTCCCTTCTCTAGCTTCCCTCCCTGGGGATGCAATGTGATTTCCACAAAGATTTTCCTTGTGGGTGTGAGCCTACGTTTATCTGTGTGTATACATTTACAAGTGTGTGTTTCGGAGGCCACACACACACACACACACACACAAGCATGAGCCATCAACCCCCAGAACCTCCACCCTCTCCTTTTTCACGGCCTCACAAGCCCCAAGCCATGAGTGAAATGTGCCACGCTCTGTGTGTGTATGTGTGTGTGAAAAGAGAGCAAAGCCGGCGTGGCATACTAAAGGCGGTGAGTGATGCTATCTGGTCTCCAAGCTAAGCCTCTGCCTGCCCTACATTAGCACACCTAAACCTCACCGCCTGTCAGTCACAGAGAGAAAGAGCCTGTTGCCAAGGGAGAGGGTGACACCCCATAATATCCTCGGCAATCTCGCATCAAGTGAAAGAATAGAAAGAGACAGGGAAGAAAATCAAACAAAAGAAGGATGGAGGGAGAAGTAAATGGGAGGGATGAAAAGGTGTTAAGAAAAGAAAGAAACTAACAATAAAGCAGGCTTAGGGCTGGAGCTGGAGAGTGTGGAGCCCAATTTCTCCTATCCTTTCATCTGGGTATCTTCTTGCTTTTCTCTGGGTACCTGAAGCGACTGTGTGCGTGGGGGCGTGTGTGCATGTAGCCCAACTGCAGCTATCCTTTCAATGCCCCCGTAACACTACAGGTTGTTAGAACAGAGCCTATTCAGTCCTACAAACCTATTCCAGTGCTATCAACATATCAGTGCTCCAGCACTGATGTGTTTTAAAGGGATAAGCGATAAGGGGACTGGGGAAGCTAGACTGATGCAGTCTAGGTATGTAAGGTTATCCCCAAGATAAAAAATGAAAAATATCTTCACAATGGAAAGTTACTTTCAATATGGATGAAAATTGCTTTCAGTAGTCCAGAGCTTTATATAGGACTCTTTCCTTGCCTGAACTGGAAAAAATCAATAAGAATAAATAAAATTAAAAAATCCATGTGCTGGTGAGGAATATAATGTCCAGGACTTCCAAATCAGCTGCTCAACAGCTTTAAAGTCACCTGATTTTACATCAGAAAAACAAATCTGGAAGATAAAAACTATAAATACCATGGGTGTCCTCAAAAAGACAAAAGATAAAGTGTGGATTATCTTGCTTCTTGACAACAGTTCCTTAGCAAGAGAGAGGAGGACGAGAAAGGAATGAGAGAAGCAAGACTTTACACTTAAAGTAAAAAAAAGTAACATTTTCTAAACAAAGATTATTGTTGTGATGCAAATATCTAAGAAACTCAAAGGGCAACATTCTAAAAGAACTTTCAGGCCTCATTCATCTAATTCACAGGAGACAAGAAACAAAATGGGTTGTTACAAAATGTTAAACAGCTTTATATTCATTCTTAATACAAAGATGTATTTAGCAATTTAGTAATGAACTTTATAAATTAATAAAAAAGAATGATCAACAATGAAGCAGTAGAGGCAGAGAAATCTCCCCTTTCTGTCCACTATCAAGCTCTAACAACCTTTAATCCTCCCATCATGCAGTTTGAAAAGAGTCTTCGCCAGGTTAACACTCAAATCTTTCAAAGTCCATACCCACAATTTGTACTGCAGGCTTCCCTTTAAAAACATGTAGTTCTACCCATTGCAAGTAAACTCGTCTTTCTCACTCTCTTTCATTTTTACCCATCATCAGAAATCACTGATAAGTTAAATGTGTATTCAGCTGCACAGTTACCTTTCTTCAAGTCAATTTTTAATCTCTTGCCACCCTTCTTGCTGGTAAGGTTGGCCAGGCCAGGCAGAACAGGGTTCTTACTGGCCAGGGGGCTCTGGCTGTGGGTCCTGGGTGTCGGGGAGGAGCTCACTGCCCCGCCTGCAGGTGTAGGAGAGACTCTCTCCAGGGTGCCATGCCCAGACTGGAGCTCCACTGGTGGTGGATTTACAACAGCTGGCTCTGGGGTCTTGGCACGCACGTCTGGCCGCCTCACTTCTAGTTTGGTGTTCGGTTTGATATCTTGTTTGGGCTCAGGTTGGGAGTCGGTTTTAGAGCGGACCACGATCGGACTTGCTTTTGCAGGGGAGACTTTGTCATCGGCAGAGAAAAGCTGCCCTATCAGGCTCTTCTCGTAGCGCGGCTTGCTGGCCGCGGGGAGGACCTCCAGACGCACAGAAGAGGAGCCCATGGCCTGGCGGAACACTTCCTGTGACCTAGGAACACATTTACATTACATTTAATGTAATTACATTTATTCTTGTGGGAACACTACAAAAGCAGAAAACAGTATAAGAGACCAAGAAAGTCTAGCAGAAGACAGGAGAACACAGGCAGAAAGCAGAGAACGAGGAGGGTGAATGCAGAGGGTGAATGCGGCATGTGCGTCGTTAATGGAGCTGTATTTCAATTTGGATCGAGCACAGAGTGACTCTTCCAGCTGGTTTGGGACACTGTGGTCCCTATCAGATTGAGGAGACCTTGCAGCAGGCCCCTATTGCAGCTTTAATAGACTACTATCAGTCCAACATTCATACAACACAGACAACACAGTGGGATGCAGTTAAATGGACCTATTCAGCTCCACCACAGAGAGAACAGAGAAAATAGAGAAATAAGAGGCACAGGAGGTTGTGGGGTGTATGTGCTGGAAAAATTAGGAACAGAGAGTAAGAAAGAGACACACACTGTAGATGTGGTGGTGAGATAAGGAAGGCAGAGAAGGAGAAGGATTTGATTTTGGCTCATAAAGGAGGCAAACTGAGTGACAGGTGAGGTATTGCTACAAAGGTGGTAGGGAGAGTGGGAGTACACACACGCATGAAATTGTGTTTTTCTGTTGTTTTTTTTTTATTTTTTATGTTAGTTCCTTATCCCATCCATAACATGCTTAGAAACACAGACGCTCATTTCTAGGCTTGGTTTCAACAGATAGTTCTTTGTGTCCAGTCCAGGTTGGCAAAGCACCACGATTGCTAAGCTCCGGGGCAAACACATCTCATAATTTTTTGGTAGCAAATGATCGAGATTAATGTACAAAATATTCAGGTAGCAGGCTTCTTATTTTTAGCTGCCCTTAATTACTTATACTACCAAGTAAATTGTGTTGCTTTTGTCTAGATAATGTGTGCAAGCTACAGTTTCTTCTCCACTTTGTTAGTGCGGTTCAAAGGAACCTACAGTGTGGTGAATCTTCTCTGGTGAAATGATCAAACTGATTGTGACACATCAATGTCAGGAGTCAGAATGCTCCAGTTAAACTTTCATGCATATCACAGTGAGATACTGAGTTAGTCAATTTAATAGTTTTGAAGTGGAACCTCCAGTATTTGGAGCAGGTATAGTGAAAAAGAAGCTGAAAAATATTTTAGGTTGTATTTACAATGTGTAAATGAATGAATTAAAACTATAATTATTAATTAATACGGTGTCATTAAGGTTAGAAATGCAGGCTTGTGAATCCCAAAACTGGCAGGGTGAATCTTAGTGAGCAAAGTGGAAGAGCACTGCTTGCCATTCCTTCATAGCCTGAAAAAGAGTGGATTAGGCTGCCACTCCAAACTGCAGTTTTTGTGCCTTCTCAGCCAACACAAGGTGACTAGATTTCAACTGAAGCTTTGAGTTCTTCTTATTTATATCTTAAATATTAACAAACGTTGAAAGCTAACTACATCTGAATCCCCCTAGGCTGCTCGTTCCTGTTTTCTGGGTTTCAGTATTTAAACCTACTTGTTTGCAGACACGCACACACAAAGAAACACACTGCCTCCAGCTCATCCACAGCCCAGCATACTTACTGTGTGAAGGTCTTGTCCTGGAGTGGTGTGTCGTTGATTTGGACGATACACTCATCCTGCTGGAAGAGATTCTCTTTCTTGGCACGACTCTTTTCCTCGATGCCTTTAATGTGAAGGCCCAGGGCCCTTGCAACACAGAGAGCATAGAGCGAATATGAATTCATGGAAGGTAAACACATATGATTACATGCCAACGCTTGACTGTTTTTATGCATTCATATGAGTCAACATTGCCATCTGCCTTTCTTTGAGAATATCTGATTGATTACGAGTGGATGTGGTGGGAAGAGAGCCTGTAGCTGTATTTATACAATATGTGTGCAGCCGTGTGGGTGTGTGCTTACCGTCCACTGAGAGAGGAGCAGTAGGGGATCACATGGATACCCAGGGGGCCCCAGTCACCTGGAAACTCCACTGTCCTCGTCAGGGTGCTGTCAAATAAACACACATGCAGACATGTTTAAAGATATTGAAAATGAGGATGTACATAATGTATTGCACACAATCATAAAAACACTGAATCAGTATCACACAGCTGCACACATGCACTCCCAACCCTTCTATGTGTAAGCTCTTCAAAAGCCATTTGCATTTTCCTCCGGGCTACACAGATAGGGATACAAATTAGCTTACAGGTCCTGCCAAACATCAGAATAGAGTGTGTGTGTGTGTGTGTGTGTGTGTGTGTGTGTGTGTGTGTGTGTGTGTGTGTGCGAGACTGGGACGCAGGTGGCTACTTCACCCTTTATCTACCTGCTTCTCAACAACCCAATCTAGCCAATGGACAAAAGAAGGTGCAGGAGATAAAAGAGGAAGAGAGAAAGATGGGCAGATAAAGATGAAACAGAATGAGCTTCTCTAATAATCTCAGCGGAGCTCTGAACTGTGGCTTTTAATAGCAGATAAATAAGGACAATACTACTAAAGATAGAGAAGAAGAGGGCTACTTTTGATACTGGGTGGCTAAGAGAGGGGACCTGCATGATGGCGGCATGGTAGAGGAAGATCACAGGAGATGACAATCTCTGTCTGTACATTTAACAATACTACTAAATACATAGGGCTCATTTCTGCATTTGAGTCTTGAGTCATGTTTGCAGGTGGGTTTTTTTTTTCCCGCACTAGACTTTGCACTTTTTGCCATCTTAAATGTCCAAAGCAAATTTAATCAATTTTGCTTCAACATTTTTGTACAGGTACATGCATGCAGATATTAAGCCAAATATTAATGATATGTACAGTATGTCTGGTAAGAAAGTTCTGGCAAATTATTTCTCTTTATTGCTACCTACAGCAGGTTGGTCAGGAACTGTAAGGTTTGTGGGTTCATCCCAAGCTCCCCCTGTCTACATGCTGAAGTGTACTTGAGTAAGATGCTGAAACCCACAATGCTCCTGAGGGAAAATTGTAGGTCCAAATGAATGCAGTATAATGTCCATATTATGAACAATGACAACCTAATAAAATATGGGAATAAGTGTTGATGAAAACTATGACTAACTCAAGCGACCTGCAGAATTGCTTGGAGGTAAGAAGGAGTGAGCTGCAGCTGTTAAAGGTAGTAAAAGACTGGAACCTAGGCCATCTTCCTATGAGACAATGTAAAATGACTGGCAGACATGTGTCACTGTGAATAATTTGTTTATAACAGTAGCAGAATTCAAGTGCACTACATCAGAACCAGCCACTGCATCCTGGAAGAAGTTGAGAAAAAGTCCTCCCATGTCCTCAAAGGATTACTTCTCATTGTTGCATTTTTCAGATCTCATCTAAGACATTCTCTGCATTGTCATCCACTTTTCTCCTTCAGCCTCCAAACAGCGTGTGAGAAAGGTAATGAAGAACAGTCCAAAAAGAGCAATCTCAGGTGGAGGCCAAGAACATGAAGGTTTTGTTTCCTCCACAGTTTCCCTGCATAGCTTTAACAAAGCTACGATGCAAAAAGAAAGAAAGTCAGAGAACAAAGGCAGTGAAGTTTACGGTTTATGTGCTTTCATACACATACACAAGCCCAAGGACTAGCTGGGATCATTATAGCACACTCCTCTGTCACTGTCACTCTGCTCTTGTTAACCTCTGCCAGGGTCACAGATGTACTATACATGCACATGAACAAACACACACACACAACACAATTTGCATTCTTATTGCTACATCTATTGCATGCTCACAAACACCATCAGTCACATTCCTCTAAATTGAATTCACAGATACACACATGCATCAAATTTACATGTATTAGAAAACACAGTTACATCTGAATTACACATGTGTACCCACGAATCCCACACGCACTCTCTCTGAATTTTCTATTAGTGGTGGTAAACAGTCAGGCCAGGACTGGATACCCACACACTCAGGTACAAAGCTGGACCTGAATCAAGTATATGTATTCACACTGCTTGTGTAGCACAAACAAACACACACACACAGCGCGCACAGCTTCAGCCCATTTACATTCATGTAAAAAACAAACGGCGGCACAAACAAGCTCATCAGAGGCAGCCGTAGCTTGTTAGTGCCGCACGCTAATATGCAGAATAGCTCCGCTCACCCATTTTAGCATCCCACTGACACAAACACAAACACAGTCATTCCACTGGGGGGGGGAGGAAGAGAGGCGAGGGACAGTGGGACGGATGAAAAGAGCAACGAGGAGTGAGACAGATGGAGCTCCCACTCTTGGTTGACTTCCTCTACATCAACGGAGGCCGGGTGCCTAACAAACTCGCGGCCGGGACTCGCTAAAAAATGCGCCCTCGCTCGCTCACCGTGGCTTCTTCAACTGCCAACCATCTGTTACCATGGCAAACTATCTGTGAGAGCTGTGCCTCCATTGTATCACAGTACTGTCAAGACACCACTGCACTGTAAAACTCTGAAAAATCACCATCTGTCACTGCGGCCAAGTCTTTTCCTGAGCATCCAGAGTGTTTTTTTTACAAGTACAATCTTTGAGTCGGAAGATCAGTCGGCCGCAGAGGATGGTGCAGGATTATCTTCTACTCTCGTCACGGGGCTTGCTGGACGAGAACGGTGACGGGGTTGTGATAGAGGTGTTAATTGTTGCCATAGTTACTGCGTGATTGACAGCCTGGGGAAATGAAGATAAAACTCTCATCATGCCAGAGGTGCTGCGAGTGACTTGCCCAAAAACAAAAAGATAGCAGGTTGCCATGGTGAGTTGTCTTTGCACATCCAGGTACATTACACCCATTCATCTGTGCACACACACACACACACACACACACACACACACACACACACACACACACACACACACACACACACACACACACACACACACACACACACACACACACACAGCTGACAAATGAGACTAGCTTTAACAGGTCAGCCAGTGCATTCTGTTTGATGCTGTTCACACACAGAAGCACTAACACTGAGCTCACATGTCAAATAAATGACAAAATGACTTAAAGTTAAATAACTTTCTTTACTAATCTCTTTACTACTTACTAACTGATGTGATTAGTTATTTAATCTTACAGACTTACAGAAAACTAATTGAGTATTAGAACCAATTTTGTTAATTGATAGTCCAAAACCAAAAGACACTCATTTAAATGGCTGTATAATATGCAGCCATTTAAATATATGGCATTTATCTGCCCTAAAGGATTATCACTTCAGATGTAGAGCAAAGGTTCAGGTGTGGAAAAAATGCTGTAAAGTAAGAATTCTTTCAAAAAAGGCATGTTAATAGAGTATATATTTATCAATTAACAAAATGCAAAGTCAACAAACACAAGAAAAATCTAAATGAATCATTGTTCCACCCTTCAATGTAACCACCCTTCGTTTTCGAGTTAATCCTTTCACTTAAGCAACTCAGCAGGTAGGTTGACCCAAACATCTACCTTCTGTAGATTTAGGCAGCCTCAGTTGTTTTTCTCTCTTCATGTATTTGCAGACAGACTCAATGATGTTGAGATCCGGACTCTGTGGGTGCCACACTATCACTTCCAGGACTCCTTGTTCTTCTTTATGCTCACGATTCTTTTTCATGACTTTTGCTGTATGTTTCCAGCGTTTGTCATGCTGCAGAATAAATTTTGGGCCAGCCACATGCCTCCCTGATGGGGAGGCATGATAAGATAACTACACGTCATTGAGTAAAGTATTTATTCTGACTAAATCCCCGACTCTGTTTGTAGACATGGAGCCCTAAACCTTCACTATGCTTCACTGTTGCCTGCAGACAGTCATTCTGGGGCGGCTGTGGCTCAGGAGGTAGAGAGGGTTGCCCGTTAATCGGAAGGGGGGCCGTTCAATCCCCGCCTCCTCCAGGCTACATGTTGGAGTGTCCTTGGGCAAGATACTGAACTCCGAATTGCCCCTGGTGGCTGTTCCACCAGTGTGTGAATGTTAGTTTTTGTTTGAGCATTCACTGTGTGAATGGTGAATGCAGATGTAGGTTTGAGTGGTCGAAAAGACTAAAAAGGCGCTATACAAATACGGAGCATTTACATTTACATTCTTCTATCGTTCTCCAGGCCTTCGTCGAACAAACTTCCATCTGCTGCAGCCACATATTTAAAACTGATGAGTGAAACATCAGTTCAGAGCACCTGCTGCCAATTGTTTACACCCCAGTTCCTGTGTTCCTGAGCATACTTGAGTTGCTTGGCCTTGTTTCCATGTTGGAGGTATGGCTCTTTTCTGACCAGACTTCTCCATACATTAGATGGGAGAACCGGGGTCCCACTTCTGAGCTGATGTCACTGCTAGACGCCTTCTGATTGCAAAGGGAAGTAAGCATGATGTGTCTTTCATCTGCTGCAATAAATTTCTTCAGCCAACCATTGCATCTACGGTCCTCAGCGTTTTTGGTTTCTTCGTGCTTCTTCAAAAGAGCTTGAACAGAAAATCTGGAAAACTCAGTCCTCCTTGAAATGTTGCCTTGGAGAAACCTTGCTGGTGCAGTATAGCTAGCTTGTGACTTGTTGCTGTGCTCAGCTTTGACATGGTGTGTGACTTTCTGAACAAAGCCCCAACTACGGTTGCAGAAATGCAGCTCAAAACCTCTATCATGGTTCACTGTTGCCTTCACTTCCCATGGTGTTTATCTATAGAAGTGACAGAGGTAGGGGAACACCTCTGGCCCAGCTTGTACAGATAAGAGCCCACCCAACATGTACTGGGACACATCCACACAGACAAGACTCCCACACACACACACCCATGAGACTGTTTAATCCAGTCAGTGTCAGGCTGTCAAACAAAGACTGGGAGTGTTAATCCTAGTCTCCATCACTGCACCGTGCCCAGTTACAGCATGACTTGTCTGATGCCTCTAGGACATCCATAAATACAGACACACACTCTTACCTGAAGTTAACTTGGCTCATCTTGGCAGGGGGTTTGTCTGTGTGCGGTTGGTCCGAAGATGCTTTCAGCGTATGGTTGATTTCCTGTTTAAATAGAAAACACACACATAAACCAATACAGCCAACATGATGATAATTGCTGCACTAACAAATTAACTCTCTACATCTACACTGACACACTCACTCAACAAACAGTAGCCAGTCGGCGAACCCAGGAGGCAAGTCACCAATTAGCAAAACAATCTAACGGCGCTATCAATCACCTTTGCAGAGAGAGAACGACCTCCGGACGCCGAGCTCCCTACAACGCGCCGCTGTCCTTCCTTCACTCTACGTTTATTCCTATCTAGCTACCTCCCCCTCCCTCCATCCCTGCCCTGTGTCAGGCAAGGCTCTATTTTTAAGTCGGCAAAATCAACAACCCCGGGGGAAGCGAATAAAAAAGGAAGAGGGAGAGAGAAACGTGGGAAGGAAGAAAGAAAACGGCTGCGTCAAACTGTTGCAAGACGCTAAAACACACTCGAGGAGAGGGAGAGAGAAATTGCCCCAAATCACTAAAGACAAGAAGGGCGCAATTAGGTCCTTCTGCCTTGTCACTTTCATTGTGTCACCAGTACTAATGGCTAAAAAGCTCCCGCCCACCAGCCCGCTCCTTAGCAACCCCCCCACCACACCCAACTCCCTGGTGGACCTTCTGTCACACACAGAGTAGATATATGCTCTATAACACCCCCACGCATCCATTTCCTGCAAACACTACCTACATATATCGAATCTGCAGAGCTGCAAACATAAAAATGGTGTTTATGGTGTATTTCTGAACATACACACAAACACATATGTACATATGCTGCCTGTACAAATAGTGACCCACTTATCTGGGCAGTGTGAGATTACCCCACAATAGAGCGCATGTGTGTGTGTGCGGGGGCAGAAAGATGAGCTGGAGGCTCCATTGTTGCTGTGCATCTTCCTGCAACGCCATTAGTGCACACACACACTTCTCCTCCCCGCAGTGCGTGCACACATCCTCATCATAGCGTAAGGTACTGACATGTTTGTAAACACACAGTTGGCAGGACAGCAAGTGAACACATGTATGTGCTCACCATAAACACATTTGCACATGTTGTGCATCCAATTTTAGAGGAATTGCACTGTGAAATTACAATAACATAAAACCCTTTTATGTCTTCTTCACTACAACAACACGTTTTATATAAGAGATGTCATGTGGGGATGTACACACGCATATACACACTACCCTGCCTTTCTTTAATGCTCGGAAATTAAAAGATCATGCCATAATGCCCAGTGTAATCCCTGATTGAGAGCGCTCCTGTTTAAAAACAGCAGCTTTCCTATTTGGGCACCCTGCTGGTGCTCAGCCAATCAGCTCCCACCGCTCTCTGCTCATATCTCAACGCATCCCTCCAACTATGTGAAATGACTACCTTTATGTCCTTAACCTTAGATTGATTGCAGCACTATATGGGTGTGATTAGTTATTATTGTGCTAACACAAAACACACTCTTGCACTTACTTATATTTCTAGCTTTATGATTATGATGATTAGTGCATTTTTTCCATTAACTCTAATTTCCACATACATTTACCTTCAAACCATAAAACTTCAATTAATAGCCCAGGCTTTTATTCGCTAAAACCACTGACCCGACCTATATTTGAGACAGGCCTTTAAATTAATTTCCTGCAAAACTCTTGCCCAGCAAAGATGTGAAGGAGGTTACTGTCAAACTGTTTGCTTCAACTACTATGAATATTACTTGTATAAAAATTAAATAACATAACAATACAAATCATTAATTTGATCTGGCTCTGACAGAATGTTAAGGCACCTTTTTTAGGCAGCAAGGTAACAAAAACAAAGCTAGAATCTAACTGATCTAACAATGTGTATGACCATACATACAAAAGTTTAAACATTTATATTTGTGTGGGTGCTCTAAACAGCTTTGGACTAGTAAAAGCAGGTGATCCGGTGGGCTTTTATTCATCCAAAGAACATCTATAAAAATCAGACCAGGCGTCTAATTGAGACTTGCGTTTAGGCCAGTAAATGTGACTAGGCCATTAACTGAAATTTTATGGTACACATTTCAAAATGGCTACCTGTGTGACTAGAGTACCTGTGTGTATATTACTGTTCAAGTGCTCCCAACAGTGCTGCTACTTACTAGCACAAATAGTACATGACTTCTAAGTTACACCACCAGTAGTCTGGTCAGATTTCTTTTCTTCTTCACTAAATTACTTCTGTTGCTATATTAAAAAAAGGGATTGTAGAAAAACAAGGTCCTCAAAGTAAAGTGGTTTGTGTACTAACATTCAGGTACTATATTGGCTCTTCACAAAAACATAACACCAAGCTCTACCAGTGTGACTACTGCTACTGACAATTTGACTCCCACCTGTGTTACATATCAAATCAACTGACATTTTCAGCACCATACAGTGTTTACTCTTTAGGTTTACACTTCAACTCCTATCAGCACTTTCACTTTAGCTGCTTAAACAAAGAGAGCTACACCAATACAGTTCAAAAGCTCCAAATAATCAAAATTGTGAGACATTCAAGCTGTTTCAAATGCAGTTTTGTAGCAGACGTGTTTTTTAGAAATCGCCGTTTTAGTTGTTTTGTTTTATATAATATGATTTGAATGTGGCAGGCTTTGTGGTCCCAGGATGAACGCTCAAAATAATTTGTGAAACCTGTCTGGAAACCCATCTATGCACAACTAACAAGTTGTCTGCTGCTGCTGCTGTTATTGTGTTGCACACTGCCATCCATGTTTTTGTGTTTTGGGTGCTGTTTGTAGTCTGAGGTGTGTGTGAGTGACAGGGCGGTGTGCAGACATACTGTATGAGAGATGAGGTGTTTGTGTGCAAGTTTGTTAGTGTGTGTGTGTGTGTGTGGTTGTCAGGCAGGTGAGTAATGAGGTGTGTGTTTCTGGTGTGTATTTGTGCTGTAGTCATCTGCTACACGTCAGACTGTTGAGAAACAGCGTGTGAATGAGAAAGAGTGCTCGTATGTTATATACTGCAGGACCACAGCTTCAGTGTACTAGTCAGTGCTCCTTGACCCTTGTTATATCCATCACATGAACTGACTGCAGTGGCCACACACGCAAATGCAGCACAACCCTCAAGGGACACGCACACAGATACACAGCATCCAGCTGCTCGCATGAGAACCACACACTGTAAAGACAGACACAGAAAAACAGCAGAATTTATCTTAGCTAGTTAAGGTGTCAGCTTTTTACATCACGGCTGAGGGACTGCCGGACAGAGTGTAACGCATTAAAGTCCGACTTTCTGCTGTGTTAACATGTATTGCATCACTGCAACTTGAGGTGATGAAAGCCGGCCAAAAATGTGGGAGGCAGAGTGAGGGAGCAGGAGAGAAAGAGTGGGTGAGGAAAACATTACGAGGATTAAGAAAAGGAAGGTGATGGTGAGAGGATCAGAAGGAGAAAAAAAAAAGTTAGTGCTGTTAGCTGGTAAAATTAAACGTCTCGTTCATTAGCTTCGTACACGGCTGGAAGTCCAAATCAATTAAAGGCCCGACTGCATGTTTAGCACTGCTCAGCCTTTTGCCAGTTTCATTAGCTCTTCTGATAACGAGAGAAAGACTACGAGAGGTAAGTGCATAGACCACATGTGAATCAAAGACAGAGAGAAGTGGGCCAACCTTGGCCTTCACCATAGCAGGCAGAAAAATCAATTAAAAGGGCAGGGCACAAATTTATCACTGTATCAGCGTTAATTACACTTTATCTAGCTTTCAATACCTCCTTCAAGACAAAAACGGATAGAAGTGCGTGTGTTACTTGTAATTGTTCAAGTGCGTTTGTGTGTGTATGGGTTAGTGAGTGTGTGGACGGGGGAGGGTTGCAGTGCAGCGGTACAGTGGATGACTGAGGATGAAGTGATAGTGTATTGATCTATGGAAGTCCATCAGCCCCAGGACTCAATATGTCCAAGAGCTGTGACGGCCTCCAAGTCATTCAGATACACACACACATATGATACACACCGCAAGACAAGTAACATTCTTTGTCTGTCTGTGCCATATGTGGATTATACAGTCTGGGTCCGAGTCTTGAACATGCTGTTACCAGATTACTGTTCTTGTGAACCCACAACTACTACTGGTCACTGATTTTTATATTGCATGAGTTTAGGTTCATGGTGTCTTCCTCAATGGCCCTTTTGACACTTCACATAGCTGCTTTGGAGATTAACTGTGCTTGCCTGGTTGTGGGAAGTCGCTCAGATCCATTACTGCTGCCTGCACACGTCGCATTGTCGGCTGACAACCTTGTACCTCCACAGTGTCAACTTTTCAGACCAGCTGGACGACAGCTTCCTGATATTATCCAGTCGATGTGGATCGGAGGGGTCTGTTTTCTTAACAGGTCTGGGAGCATGTATTCTTTCAACTAAAGGATGTAATTACTAAAATCTTATTCATTAACTTTGCATGAAATATTCTATTCTATATTCTAATTATATATGCAGATTAAGAGTGATTTGAAATTATTGAGATGTTCTTCAAGTTCATAAATGATAAAACCAATAAAAGCATCTCTTGGAAACTTGAGTTATTGTTAGTGTAATCCATGTAAATGTCTAAGTCGAACTTTCACCTTAATCTGAGCATTCGCAATAATCAGGTTACGTCATCGTATTGACTTACTCTAAATGAAACTATCATATCTGTCTGTATTTGCACTTTCCTAAATGCCAAACTAACTCAATAGCTTTTTAATGCTACTTCACACAACGTCAATCCAGAAAGCTGGAAAAACACCTATAAAGACGCATCCTGTCACAATAACAAAATCAATGAAGACACATAGTGCAATTACACGTACAATCAACTACTGTCTTTATAAATAAATGAACAAGACTAAGAGACGACAGCTATTGTAGCAACTCTGTGAGGATGTCTTACGTACAGCAGTGCTTTGAGCAAAATGCTAACATCAGCCTGCTAACATGCTCACAACTGACATGCTGACGTTCTGGCAGGTCACCCTCATTGTGGTGCTAGAGGTAAAGACAGGGGATCACCGAAGACAGCAGGACATATCAGAACCATAAATGAATGTGCACGATTTAGTTAATTAATAATAGATATATCATTGATATGTCTTGACCAAGGGCGGGGCTTATTGACAGACTAGATTTTAACTAATTAACATTATGAAAAATATTGTAACCTCTATATTTTAAATGTTAAACACTGTGGTAATAGGTCTCAGGAGTTTTAAAACCCCTCATGCGCATTGTCTCTTCTCTATTCACCATATTATAAAGCAGAAATGCCTTTAAAACATTGTAAATATTCAAAAACAATGCCATACCAACATCTACCAGAGAGCTAAAGAGCAGCTGTCTGGGTTTAAATAAGGCTGCTGAGGTCTGAAGCAGGGCTTCACCTGTCAGGCAGCAGAAGATGTAAATTTTTGCAAACAGTTGTAAGGATATTTTAAATCATCTTTAATGAGGCTGTTCGCTCAGGTTCGGCATTCGGTTTGAAGCATATGAGGCCTGACGTTTTTTGGACAGGGAATATGGGATTTGTCAGTGTGTTTACTCGCCGCCTGCTGATGCCTGGGTTCTGCTTAGTCACTGCTTAGTCGAACACGGCGGGGGAAAACAACAGGCCTCCCACACTCTCCGTCTACCTGAGTTCCCCTAACACACACAAACACACACACATACCAGTGTGACCTCACACAGCCTCCGTCCTGCCCATCACACACACACACACGCTCTCCCACTGAGGGAAAAGAAAAGGCAGCAAACAAAGTCCTCCTTAATGGCGGCCTGTTTGGAATAGAAGGAAAGCACTTGAAAAGCTGACCCCTTTCAAAGTACAGCCTTGGGCGTGGAGCTGGACCACAAGAGGAATAGTCACCGGGTTTCTCTGTCTTCATCAAGGGCATGGCACACACCAGAGACGTAATGGAAAATGTAACATTTTTATCAGTTTTTTTTCTTCCTTTTTACATATTTCATTTATTTCCTTTTTGTCTCTTGCCTTGGTTAAAGTTTTTTGCTCCTTTTGCAGCAACAACCACTAAAAGCAATTGAAGAGTTTAACTGCTGGAAATTCAATATTTTAATTTATATTTTTTGCTCAAACAATGTTTTTCTCTTTTTTTCCCTGTTAAAAAAACAATTAAATGAGGTATGAAATCAATGTCTTCTTCAAATAACATAGACAGTGTTATTACAGACAATACAATGTATCTACTAGTTCACATAAAAATGGTTGATTTACATTAGCATTTTTAGCTGTCTTGCAACTAATCACACCACACCTTGGTTTCAGTGTCACTGTGACTCTATGCTTACCGGTTCAGGAAATCCATTGCTATTGGCAACAGATGGGGGCGTGGCCTTTGTCTCAGGAGGCGGGGCCAAAACAGAGTCACTGTTGCTTCTCACAAACAGAGGTGTGTCTAGGTGGAGAGAGATGGAGATTTTGGAGGTCAGTCAGTTGTTCACCTGCATCATTTGCTGCTATGACACAGTAATAAATTTTATTTTTATTCACGTTTGATTTCTCAAACTCCAAACACAGTGAGGATCATCGGAGCAGGTGGAGAGGAAGAAAGGGAAGTGAGAGAAGGAGGAAACTGTTTTCTTCCGTCTTTTGCCAGCTTTCACACTAAGCAGCTGGCCTGCATCTTGAAATGAGCATCAGGGAGGCTCAGCGGGTTAGACAGACCCCTGAGGCTCTCTGAGCTCTCCAAAAACATTTGACACCAAAAAACCTCAAAAAATGAACATTTAGGGTGTCTGTTAGCACCTGAAAATGAAACATAGGAAACTGATTGAGCAAAGCTAATGGAAATTCTGAAAACAAGGGATGCAGGAAATGATCAAGGGCTCAAAGTATAATAACATCTTATACAAACAAATCTGTCCCTGTATGATGAAAAAGTGTATGGTTAAGCGCTTTGTTTAAGGGCTGTAATGCATTTTTAGATGACTCACAAATCACGCAAGCGCCACACCCACAGTGTACATTTTCATATGGCCAGCTGTTGCCTCCATGCCCCCAAACACGCACACATTCACACACTTACCACAGCCCAAAGGAGCTTGGAGAGGGAGAGTTTACATGGGCAGGTCTGAATCCATAATAAAACAATTCAAAAGAATCTAATTTGGACCTTTGCACTGCCTCTTGCTTTTAATATCCACCCCAAAGGCAGCAGACTGGTATTTGTGGGTGTAAACCTGTAGCAGGGTGTTTTCACATTTAACTTGACAGAGAAGAAAATAAAGACGAGAGAGAAAGGGAAGGGGGGGGGGGGGGGGGTAAACAAAAAAGGGAAGGAGAGACCTTAGAAACATTGACAGGGAAGAAGGGAGAAAACCTAGAAAACTGAGAGACACAGGAAGAGAAGACAAACAAAATTCTATTATTTCCTGTAATCAATCTCTCTTTGGAGGGTCAGTGACGGGGTCCTGCTCTAACGTGGTCAGAATAGAGAGAGCAGGAGAGTAGAACAAGTAGGGAAGAAGGAGCTGGCATTGGTCTCTCTGTGTGTGCATGTGTGTGTGGTTTGTGATTGCAGACAGATGAAAAATGGTGATTCCAACCATTTCGGACACATACAAATATCCTTTATGGCTCAAACAATCCAGTCTACATGTTGGGTCATCTGATGTGGTGTTCAGGTTTGTCTAATCATTTTTATTAATTATCATAAATGATCAGTTATTCCTTGCTGGAGTGGTTTTAGCGCCCCTTCCATCTGGCTTTGTTTCACACTTTCTTTCTATTTCTGCTAAAACTAAAAGTCTAAAGACGCAACGCTGACTCACTATCACTGATGTGAGGGAATTCAAAAGGTGTCAAAAAGCACAAAAGCTCCAAGATGTTGGCGTCTTTTAATTAGGACTCAAGTCTTCCTCTGGTTTTTCCTCTAGCTTCCAGTTTCAGATTTTTCGCTTAACTGAGGAAAATCAACAGAATATGGTCTAATCTGATTTAGAAAAGCAGACTTCATGTGGGAACTACACAGAAAACAATATTATTTGCAATAATGAAATGTGCTTTGATTTAACACAAATATCTGGGAGAGAAAATAAAGGTATCTTCTCAGAGCTGGCATCAAAAGGCATCAGAAAAATACATCAGACGCTGTGGACGTATCAATGGCTTCGGATCGCTCCGTCAGAGGGTCTATTAATCTTGTATGCATCTCAAATAGGTCAAACACTGCAGATACTTTTCAATGTCATTAAATGAGTCTTTTGTTAAGGCGTGTGCAGACTGAACACAAAGTGAATTTTAGAGGCAGGGTGTTTGTACGGCAGTGCTTTCGTTCAAACAATGCAACCTCGGAAAGTGCAATTTCTACTTCTTTACATTTTACCAGACGGGCACATTCAAAGGGTTAACAAGTTCAGAGGGGCCATGAATAGAAAGCAGTAAAACTCAATGGGTGGTTCTTGGGTGCTCTCTGCACCCACCTGTCTAGTACAGTCATGGGAAGTGACACACACACATGTACAGTGAACAGCAAGCAGGTATAAGGTTTTAAATAGGCAAATGTTAACACATGCGTACACGCACATTTGTTTAAGCCAGGTCTGCTAAGGTAATACTAAAAATATTCCCACCATATGGGGAAAAGTTGAAACCTACTCTTAGACAGCAATGGCCTGCACAACATTAAATCAAACTGCAAGGACAATAGGTACATTAAGTAACACAATAACTTCTCTATTGCAAGGCCAGCTGGATGAAATAATAGCACCTGTTAGGATCCCGTAGATTTTAAAGATACTAAAAAGAAACAACTTTTCCAAAGTGGCTATAATGGATTTTCAAAATGAGCTCCATAAATAGCCAACACCCATACACTTGACCAAGGCCGCTCCATGGTCACAGTCAGGGTCCATTACTCAGCGGTCAGCCCCATATATCCCTCTCCATTTATTCATCGGAGTGAAATCTGCCTCCATCAATCCTCCCACCACTTAGGGCCCCGGAGCCCGGCCATGTGAAGGAACCTGGGGGTCACCAGCTTTGACCTCTGACCTGCAATGACCTATAGAGGGTTAAGTAGTGTCACGGGGGTCAGAGATATTGATGAGTGTGACAGTTGTAACTCTCTTAGGTCAGCCACAGTTTGGACGGACATAAACAAGATTGCCTCAGAGCTTTTACTAATCAAATGTGTCAGGGCTGGTGGAAATGGTCTTTACGTGGGTTCCTACTTTATAGAATGTACCCTTGCGTTGTATAAATTATTCAATGCAACTGTGGTAGTTGCACTGGTACAAAGATCAGTGTGCAATAAATGCTACTTGTTTCTATTTATTTAATTAGTAAGATTATCATTAGCCTATACATTTCTTTATATTACTACACCTTCTACTGTCAAGTTTCCATCCAAATGTAGCGAGATGCTTAACCAAGAAAATGCAAATTACTGTACATTTCAATCGACTACTATTATGCAAATATTGGGAGTTGACTGCATTGAGATGAGAGAAACAGATGTTGGCACCAACTCTTCAGTCTGACTGCCAGTCTAACCTCAAACAGGCATAAATAATGTGGAAAAACCCAATGGAAACATTACATTAATGTTTGTTTTGTGTATTAATTTCAGGAACAGTCTCCTCATCTGTCAACAAATATCTGATGTTTCGTCCATTATTAAGATTTTTCATGGAAGCTTGTGCAATTCTAACTTTAAACTTTAAAGAAGATGATAAGAAGATACTTTGTCACTTACACATACATGTTGTGAAATTAATTCCCTGCATTTAAGCCATTCCTCAAGGGAGCAGTGGGCAGCCGCTGTGCGGCGCCCGGGGACCAGCTCCAGATCTTTATCAGCGTCTGGTCAATGGCACTGACTGGAGACACTAACATGTTTTTGGTGGTGGTGGAAACCGGAGCAGCCGGAGGAAACCCACACAGACACGGAGAGAACATGCAAACTCCACAGAGAAAGGACGGGACGACTGGAGTTTGAACCCGTGACCTTCTCGCTGCGAGGCCACAGTGCTATCCACTGGGCCACCGTGCCGCCTAAAGTTTGATCAAAACACTGGGTCCTTCTTATGCACTGCAGTATCTCCATGACCACAGCACTTGTAATTGCTAGTGTTTGTGAATCTCGTTATGTTTACTGAAAATAATTTGATGAGATTTATCACAGGGTTTAATAACATCTTTTTAGTGGTGGGCATAGATTAAATTTGTTTAATCTAGATTAATCTAAATTAATCTTGAAATTAATCTAGATTAATCTAGATTAAAATGGCTCATTTGAATTCTGCCGAAGGCATTTAAAATATGTGTGCGAACGGGTTTGAAGCCAGGTTTCAAGCCAGGTGGCGCATTAGACCAGGGGCTCATCTCCTGTTTCCAAAATGCATCACAAACTGCTTGAGAAAGCTGTTCTACTATGATAATTGGCGATGAAAATAAATCATGTTCAATAAGATGTACTTGTGTGTAGCGTTTGATGTGCTTTGCGTTTAGGTGGTACTTGAGAATGGAAGAACTCCTACAGTAAACTAATTCCGCATTGCACAAGGTGCAAACAACCAAATTTTCCATTGGGAAGCTTCTTAAAAGTAAATTTTCCCAGAAGCAAACCCGGCGGCTTCAGAAATGTTCGTACCCAAAGTGCTGTCCAACAGCTGTCTGTGGACGTGTTGCTACAGTTAGTGTGAGTAAATACCGCACAATGCGTTTTTTAATCAACCGGCGTATCAATAACTAACCTGGCTAGTTGTAAACATACAGCTGGCCGAGCGAGGGAACGCTGTCAACTCGGGTGTGACGTCATTCCCAGCTCCGACCTCCGAGGTAAATGCAACGCAGCAACAGCTGCATCCATGTTAGCACGTCACGTTTGATGTGGTAATTTCACAGTAGGCATAAACACAGGTTCGAAGACTTGTTCTTGACCCCTACAGTGCAATTTGGCTAGGTATACATCTGCACTAAGATATCAAGGTGAAAGTCCTCACAGCTTGCGTAGTATAGACCCAGCTCCCAACCCAACATTGAGAATAGATTAACGGCGATATTTTTTTTATTGCCCGATAAGAGTCTCACGTTAATGCAGCACGTTAACGCCGATAACGGCCCACCACTACTTCTTTTCTTTGTGCAGTTTGTGTTACACATCATGAGCGGGTCTGGAATGCTAGAAATGTCCTTGGATAAGTAAAACTTGCAACTGTAAGGTCAGAGAGCGTTACTACTTATGATAACAGAGTGATAAGAAACATTTCTATGACAGATGGCATGTAAAAGAAAACAAAGTAATTAAAATTGAAAATGAAATGTATAACATATTACACATACAGTGAAGAAACTGTTTACTTTAAATGATAAATTATTTAATCACAAAGCGCTTTTTGACTAAATTGTTTTAGATTTGGTCTAAAAGTCAGTCTTAGGGCAGCAGCATGGCATCTGTAGCCCTCAGGAGGACATCATTCATGCCCTCGGTGCAATGTGAGCAGAATTTTCATTTATTTTAAGAACATTACCATGCTCCTGCCAAATGGGCGGCGAGGATAGGGAAGCACTAAAACTCTGGATGTATTTTAGGTTCACTAATTTGATGGAACTGTACAGCCACAACCACAAGGTAACCTGCAGCTTTAAATAGACCTCGGCCACCAAACTCATCTCGGTGACCACTTAAAGGCCAGAAAAACAAATGGTAACACATTGAAACACACCCAAGTTATGTTCCTCCCTTATCTTTCCGCTGAGATTTGTGTAATTGGAGAGAGGCCTTGTGAACTTCGTCAGTTCTGTGTTTATCTGACTGCAGCTCTCCATCTGCGGCTCTCTGCCTAACTAGGCTGCTTATGCAATTCTGGGAACACAGAGGTTTATTTTAAGAATTTCCTCCTTGTTTTCAGTTCTGTGAAAGTTCTGTAACGCTCCAGTGTTAGTTCACTGCCAGGGCAGGATGAAAACAAGGATGCATCATGTTTCTGTCTGAGTGTGTGATGTATGTGTGTGTATGAGTGTGTGTCTGGTTACGCATTTTAATCAGTGTGTGTGTCTTTGTTTGCATGCAAATGTGTAGAATATGTTTACACATTTATTATGAGCAGTGATTGTGCTTCTGTGTGTATTTGTATGAGTGTGTGTGTGTGTGTTTTCATGCCACGGGCCAGGGTGGTCTTATTTCTCTCTCAATCAATAGAGCAACCCAGCTCAGGCTGCTCATGGGATGATGCGATAAGGACTCTCTTCCTAGAAGTATGTGTGTGTGTGTGTGTGTATGTGTGTGTGTGTGTAGCAGCAGATCAATGCAGGTCTAATCATCCCACTGGGGCAGTGTGAAGTCCAATCACCTTGTTCAAACAAGCAGCCCAGCCTGACACACAAACACTTTGATGCCTGACTGATTACTGAATTACTCCTTCTCCTGTCCACCACCACTCAGCGCGATTACATGCACACTATAACTAGGTTATTGTGAATAATCACATTAAGTTAATTGTGTGATTAAAGCATTCACGTGCTTTGCAGTGCTCCAATTTTCCCAGTAACCCCAGTTCACATGATTTTTTGATGAAAGGGTTAATGTCTAGAAGGGCAAGTTGTAGCCTACCTGACACATCTTTTTCCTCCCACAGCTGCTAGCCTGGAATAAAGTTCTGAAAAGGACACAGTGATACAGCTCACGGGTTATGTTTACTACAATGACCCAGTTAAAGTGTTAACATACGTGACAGGTGCAGTACAATGTCCTGTCAGCCTGTACTGTTTAACTGGTTGGCTGTTTGTGCTCCTTCTCACACAATTTGAAAAAGTAAAATTGAAAAGTTTTCAACACACAACAGATGTCTGCATATGAATGGAGGAGAGTGTCAGGGATACAGCAATTTCTATGGATAATAATTACTGAAAAAGAGCAAATGTTCATGTATTTTGTTATTCTTCTATTGCTGCTGTTATTAGTATCTACCGTCACTTGTAGATCTCTCACTGTATTGATGCTTTTTTGGTGTTTGTATGTTGTTCCTGAAATGTAAGTCGCTTTGAATAAAAGCGTCTGCTAAATGAGTAAATGTAATGTAAATGTAAATGTCATTCCTGCTTTTATTTTTCTTATTTCCATTTGTGACGAATGGGTGTGGAGATTGGAGTTCCCCTCATGCTTTGGATGATGTAAACAGGAAAGTTGCCAAGGTGTCAGCGCAGCAAACATGGGGTTAATCGGGCTAAAAACACCTGCATGCATGAATGCTAATAAGTTAAAGCTAATGGTAAAGAAGTTTGTAAAGAATATAAATTAACCCATGTCTTCAAACACAAATAAAACACTAAATAAATCTTGAAATCTACCCTGTCATGTTATTACAAACGGCCCACATACTAGAAGTGATGCAACATTTAGTTAACAACCAATCTTGTTATAGCAAAAAGGGAGAGCAAACACACACAGACACACACTCCTCTAAGACCTTTCCCAGCAGAGGATGGGTGACCGGTTTTGGGTGTGTTGGGTTGTTTAACTTGCATGTGTGCTCGGGTTCTTTTGTCAAATTGTTTGTGTGTGCGTATTCGTGTGTGTGCGCGCATGCATGTCCGAATGACAAAAGCTGCTTTATTACATCAGTCTGGCTCTGTATGAGGGGCGTCACAGGGTCAAATCATAACTAAGTTAGTCAGGGTTCAACAGGGCTGAAGAGCAGGTTGTAGGGTGGAGGCAAGAAGAGGTCCCACTGGGTGGGGGGTGGCGGGGGCTGCTGGAATTAGTCCATTCACGCTCGGCTGGACCCCGGGCATGCTAACAGGCTACAGTGCTAATCTAGTTAGAGCTTGAAGCCATGCAGAGAGAGGGAGAGCAGGGCAGAATGGAAGGGTTGGGATGGAGAAGGTATCGGGTGGGGGTGGGGGGTGATGGGTCAGGGTCTAGAGGGCCGGGTGGTGAGGTGGATGGCAGGTGGCTGAAGCTGAATAGTAGAGTAGGCAAGAAATGTCTTGGTGGAGCGGAGAGGGGGGCAGATAACGGGGCATAGGGCAAAAGTGGGCAGAGGGAGAGGGATGGCAAAGGGCTGCTGTGTGTAATTTGTGTGTATGTGGGAGAAGGGGGGGGGGTCACGCTGTTTTTCTAAAGTCAACAGATGGAGAGAGGAAAATGAAAGGGGGTGACAGACAGGGTGGCCCAGTGATTAGATACACTTTTCCGAAAGCACACTCAAGCTCATAAAACCCTTTATCTTGTCCTTTATCTTTCACTTTGTCTCACGTCATTTAAAAAGTAATTAATACAAGGCACTGAAATAGAAAAGAATGACACATGTAGACAAAAATCATGCTCTAGATTATTTACAGTGAAAGGTATATATAGCCAGAACAGACTGTAGACCAGACAGAGCAGATATTTCCCCAGAGGCTCCCTTAGGCGTCTGACTAGGCAAGTGATTTCTCCCACTGCAGATGCACCATGACCTGGTTACTTGTTCACTAAAAGTAAAAATGCCCTTATTTCCTAATTTAAGCTAATTTAAAAGTATCTGCATAATAATCTGCATATATACATTGTTTGCCAAACTGTCATTCTCACTTACCTTGTAGCGTCCACACTGTGGTAGTGACTTTGAACACAGTGAACAGCTAACGATTTTTTTTATTTTTTTTATTCTGACTCTAACCTCTGACTTTACAAGCAAACAGAATTTCCCTGCAAGAGCTGCCCTCTTACCTGAGGTCTCACTGCCCTGCTGCGGCTCAGCTGTCTCTATATCAGAGCGGCAGTGACGTAAAATGTGCAACAGGAGGCTTAGAATAAGTGTGAGCATGGGTGTGAGAGTCACACACTCACTATGTGCATATCAGCCCTGGATGGGCTTGGTCAGACTATAAAATGACAGTGACATAATGAGTTAAGCATTCATTTATCAGGATATTTACTATTTCAGAAGCAGAACGGGAGTATATCCATCACCTTAATGATGCACAGAGGGAAGCTTTTGTCAGTATAAGAAAGACAAAGACATGACAAAGACAAAACGAAGGAGCAGCGTGGCTCTTATTAATATCTTGTTCACCTTAATAGATGTCCCCTTACAAAAATGTGACTTCATAGCCCAATATGATGCAGCAGCAGGACAGAGGTGAGTAGTGGGACATACTTAATGGTCTCTCAGAAGTACAGACATGTAGATGTACATTGAAGGGAGCAGAAGTTAGACTTACATTTTAGTTGTTATAAGACGTGTGTGTATGTGTATGTGTATGTGTGTATATATATATATATATATATATATATATATATATATATATATATATATATATATATATATATATATATATATATATATATATATATATATATATATATATATATATATATATATATATATATATATATATATATAAGCTGCCTTCGGGGTTCTCAGTCTGAGCAACGTGTGAAAACAAGAGCAAACTAAGTAAAGAACGCTAAGTGAGGACGGCAGGAGAGAACGCTGCATCAACACTACATCTGTTTTCACACGCCATCATGTTACAGGCGCAGATCTCCCTCTACACAGTTGGGTTCAAGCTTACAGCTGTTCCATAAATGTACTTTCTGACTCTCTCTCACACACACACCCACGTACACACACCTCCGGCTGTCTCACCGCGGCACACTATCTCACGTGCACAAAAATCGCAAACGTGTTGATTGAGCACCGCTTTAGTTCGTCAGGTGTTTTTGTCGAGATTTTTTTTGCAGAAACTTCTTACATGCAAAACTGCAACATCTTATCATTAAAAAATCTACTATAATTGAGTGATGGATGTGTTTTCATGAGGTGAAGCTGAAACTTTTGTTTATAAATTTAAACCAAAAAACATTACAGCAGATCTGACATACTGGCTTTGAGGATGGCCTCGTTGACTTCAATCTCTCCTCTGGCTGGCTCCTGGAACTGCAGGTGGGGATAGTATTGGAGGGGTTCAGGGCTGGGAGCGGCATTGGAGTTGCCGTTGGGCATGTTCTCTCTGGGACTGTCGGTCCTCCCGCGCTGGACTTCGTCGAACACCGCCACCAGCTGGAGGAGACACACAAAACTGTGTCCTAAATATATTCGAAAATATTAAACATAATGTGCACATGATCTGAAATGAACAAGCTTTTACTCAAGATAAGCGTGACAGTCTAAACATTGTTCCTATGCCAGAAATCTCAATTTGGAAACACACAGCCAGGTTATATAGTGCCTCCACTGTGCCATGATCACAGTGAGGCTGTTATGTGATTTATCTTGCCAACAGTGGGGATGCAACCTGCTTCGTTCTGCCAAGTGTGCAGATGTGTGTGTGTATGTGTGTGTGTGTGTGTGTGTGCAAGGCAAACAAACAGAGCTGGATTCACAGCTCATTCACTCTCAAACCTCTTACAGTGCATAACAAGCCAGCAGATGCCACTTCAGCAACACAATAACCTCCTTCTTTCTGAACAAAAGGAAAAGAAATCTGATTCTGCAGAGGCCCGGTTCGGAGGAGTTAACACATACGGCGAGGCGAGGTGTGTATCTACGAAATTAGCAGTCAAATGAGATCTGACACGAGAATGAGAAGCTGTCAAACACAATGACACGGCTGCCACAATGAGACAGCGGGAAGAGATGGGGGCGGCCAAATGAACAGGGGATGGAGGGCAGAGGGACAACAAACAATCCTAATTGAGACAGGGACATGATGGCAGATAGAGTGAAGGGGAATGTGTGTGTGCGTGTGTTGACTGCGGGGCCGTGCCACCACAGCTACACAGTTTGATAAATGGGCGCGTGGCGGCGTGACGCTCTCATTAGACGGTGCAGGCGAAGGAAATGACCACTTAATGAAAAGCAATAACCGCAATGGAACGACGGATGGAAATAAAACAACAGACGAGTGGAGGACATCAATTAACAACAAAAGGAGCACGGAGGCTGTGTGCGAGAGAGTGTTTATGTGTGTGTAAACAATAAGCACCGAGGAGGCGGCGAAATATGTATCATCCATCTCACCTCAACCTCCCGTGATTCAATATCCTCCTGACACCTGGCCCATGCCATGCAAAGGAGATTCGTCGACTGCATTTGTGTGTGTGTGTGTGTGTGTGTGTGTGTGTGTGTGTGTGTGTGTAAGTGAGTATGAAAGAGAGAGCATTAGCGAGAGTGAGTGAAAGAAAAGATGAGGAATTGAAGGGCTGGCAGATGAAGAGAAGAAGAAAAGACTGAACGCCAGGAAAACAATCTGATTGCGCCGCTTGACGGATGCTTCTTGAGCTCATTCTCTCTCCTTTATCTGCTTTCCTCTTTCTCTCCTTATCTCCTTCCTCCGGCCCCCCCCCCCGAGCCTCAGTCTCTTTCTCCAAACTCGCTGACAGCATCAATCAAAGAAGAAGTCTCGGAGCGTAATGCGATGTGCGAGCACACACGCCGACGAGCGTGTGCGAAGACACGCCGATGAGGCACCCTCAAAAACGATTTATTCGTTTCAAACAACAACAACAACTTTCTTTTAATGCACGGAGGGGTGATGATGATTTGCTTTTTGGGGGGAGTTTATTTTTTATGGCCGACACAGGCAGGGAGCGATGCTGATGAACGCCGCCCTGCTGCTTCCACTCATCACTCAATCAAACACAGTATCAAAGTGTCAACAAAATGAATCACGTGTTGCTTCATTTGGAAAAACTATAGGAAAGTGGACATTTTGACGCACTACATTTCACATAAATTGTAACCGATAACAAGTCAAGGTGACATCCAATTAAAAGGGACTACACCTATACTAGTTGTATTTACAATTCAATCTAAAAACTTCCTAGTCAAAGATTTTGACAAAGTGAAACCACTAATTATTTACCAAAATCGATACTTCAAACTTATAATTGTTAAATGGAGCCAGGTCCTGCAGACTAACAGGGGGCCAACATGGCTGACAGCTGAAGGGTGCTGACGAGGGTCAAACTGAGGTGAGAAAAGGGGTGACGGCATGTTAAGATGCTGATGGCAAATCTTAAAGGATACCATTACTTGAGCGCTTTCTCTTACAAGCTAAACCAATACAACGCCACAAAGAGAAAAATAGTACAAGGTGTGAAAGGAAAAGAAAGTTTCTATAGTTTAACAAACTATAAGTGAATCTATCTGCCTGGCTAGATATTACTGAGAGTAAAAAGTGAGAAAATGTGGTGTTCTTTTCTTTTCTGTAATTTGAGTGAACGCACCCTTCAATTTTGTAGGATTGGTCCCCTGTTGTTACGGCACAACTTTGCTTAATGTACTACTAAAGAAGCTGGCGGACATCTCATTACAGATTATATTCAAGCAATCAGTCAGCAGTTCCTTGCAGACGAGACCACAATCATTAATATTGTGAAAGGAAGGAAAGGGGACCTGGGGGAAAGCGTGCTTTTTAAAAGCACACAGTGGTCTGAAAAATCAAATACAGCAACAACATGCTCTTGTGGAGCACCCCACGCCCTAAGATGAAGAACACCACCTTGAATGGTTCCCAGTGTGTTTACTTAACACACAGGTTTCTCTTCGTCCCTCCTGACTGTGATTAGTATTCTAGGAAACAAATCGCCTTATTTTTTCCTGCTGCGTCTGTGGGGGGATATTGATATGGACCTGGGGAGCCTGCATGTCAACTACTGCTGAATAATGTGACCCCTTTTGTCTCATTTCCATAAGACATACAAACACACACACGTTCACAAACACACGCTGATACCCGTGCCAAATACAAATGGCTGAACCCTTAATATGTTCCGATCGTCTGTAAATCACGAAGCAGCGTGTGGATCCAACGTGACCAGACTAGCTGGGAGGACTGTGTGTGTGTGTGTGTGTGTGTCTGTGTGGCGTTGCAGAGCCAGAGCGATTATCATGACAAACATGAAAGCCATATAAAATAACATAAAGCAGAAAGAGAGAAATAAACACTGTATCAGTGTGGATTCTCGCCCATACACACTGCCTAGGGCTTAGGAGTTAGAGAAATGTTGCAATATATGTAGTATACAACTACCCACACATATCCTATAATACTTTAACACACTATTATATTGCTTTATTTAGATTAAATGGTGGTCTTATTCAGATTGTATCAATTTGTTTTACAAACAATCTGTGTAATTTCCTTTTTGTTTTACATACTTTAAATTTAAATTACTTTGATTTAAATGACTTTGCTGAAATGGACATTTCCAAGAATGTGTGTCAGAATGGGAGTAAACGTACAGGCAGTCAGTACATGTAGGTTGAGAGAACAGTAACAAGAGTATAGTAAAATCAAGAGAGCGAGGCTTTTTATCCACACACAAAAATACATAGGGTGTCTTATGTAGGGATGGGTACCAAAACTGGTATTAAACTATGAAAGACTGTAGTATTGATAAGCTTTTCCATTATTGGTTCTGCTTTTGGTACTGCAGAAATTAAGAAAATACATTTATTATTGCTACATAAACGTAATCTTGCACATTTTATCTTCCTAACCGTGTCTAATTTGTAATAAGATTAAGATTTTGCTATTCCCAATTCAGAAGAGATATTTCTTGTGTGCTCCCTCTCTCACACGCTACAACACGCACGCCACGCACGCACTCACGCACACAAAAGACCCTGCTTGCAGAAACACAAGTAATCTGTCCAAACATTTATAAAAAGTGCATCGTATACAGGCAGAGAAACGCACTGTTTTTCACTGCCTAGTTCGTACTTCATCTCTCGCTGCCCGATCTACGTCAGGTATGTATGCCAGAGCCCGCCTAGAGCCCACACACTGAGTTAACTAAATTGTCCAAACATGGGTTCATGACTAACAGTAACCATTAGCAAGCTGATTGTTTGGCTATGGGTGGTCCATCATCACGCATTAAAGTCTATAAGAGTGATTTGTTCCTGCTGTTTATTTTGCTGTAAATACCGATTCAAAACCATTACATTAAAGAAACTACAGTATAATGTTAATACCATAAAACTTTGATTAATACCACGGGCTTTTATTTGCTAAAATCACTGAATTGATCCTGCCTTTATTTGGGACAGGCGTCCATATGGGACAGGCCTTTAATTCCTCTTTCACAAAACTGAAATAGGCGAGTATTACACAGTTTATTTATTTCAAACAGAATATTACTTGTATAAAAATTATCCAATAATATCAATTACACATCATTCATTTGATCTAGCTCCGACAGACGTCTTAGACACTTTTATTTTGAAGGCAGCAACGAACGAAAAAAACAACACTGTGCAGGATAAGAGAAGTGTGGCAGAAGTTAGCAGACAGAGCAATCGACTTCATATGACAGGATTCACAATTTGGATTCATTTTTATAAGAATCTATTTTGATTCTTTTGATCGTTGGACCCTTACAGACTGAAGTAATATAAATAATAAATAATAATAATAATAATAATAATAATATAAGGACCGGACACAGTTGAACTAAAGGAGTGCTTCAAAGGTAATGGGAGACTACACTTCTTTTTCCTTTTCATCTTTTGTACCATGCATGTTACACCAGTAAATTTATAAGAATTGAACTTTGGGGCTTGTTGCTTCCGTTAAGTGAACTAAACGATTGAATTGTGGAGAATCTAACCTGATCTAATGATGTGTAGCATGTTCATGCTGATATACTGATCATACTTTAAACACTAATATTTGTATTAACAATCTAAACAGCTTAGAAGCAGCTAAAGCAGGCAACCCTGCAGGGTTTAATAGGTTTTATACATCCAAATAACTTATATAAAAAACAGACCAGGCGTTTAATGGGGACCTGCGTTTGTCAAAATGTGTTCCCACACCAGGCTAGTTAACGGTGTAGGCTGCTATTTGGGACTCTGCTATTAATTGAAGTTTTACAGTACTAATCTATATACAAATGAAAACAGGTAAAATTACTTAGGGGTGTCGCTTGGATGATTGGGTAGTGTTGTTCCACATGTTAAATTCATTCTTGAGGAGTCACTACTTGTTACAACTGAGCAAACTGCATCCTCTGAGGAAGAAGAGAGATGTGTTTGATGCTGGAAAAGGCTGGTATGTGGGCTATTATTTGTTTTAAAAAAAATCAAATTCCTAAGTGACCTTTTACACCGAGTAATAATGTTATTAGTTAACACATGTGTATTTCTTGCTATGGTATGCTAAAATGTTCTGTTATCTGAGGGTATCAAGCAAAATACACTATTTACATTTACATGACATTTACTCATTTCGCAGACGCTTTTACATACAAGCATCAACAAAGCCTCAGTTACCATTACCAACACCATTATACTATAAAACGGCAGCTGCTTTTCAACAGTATAAAAGTATTTAAAATTTGATTGTTCTTTACAGTCATAGTCATACTGCACAAGAAAGTCATTGTTAACATACTGCAGTGGTAGCAAGCATCTTCACGTAAAGTGGAAGGAGTTTTTTCCCTATGGTAAATCAAGATATTACGATTATAAAAATGGCTCTTTACAGGCGGCAGGGTGGTGTAAAGCCATGCAGCAACCTCCCAACCCTGCTGAAGTTAAGTGAAGTGCAGGTCACTGACTACCTACCAGCTACCAGGCTGCTGTGCAGTAGCTTAGCCTGACCTTTCACCTTCCTGCCACAAGGGGAAACAGGATTTCTTTATTGTGATCAATAAACTTACGCATTATTATGATCACTATTGCTGAGATTGCTTTCACACAGGCAGTTAGAACCAACAGCCAATCAGATGCAGAGTTTGCACGCATCGTGGTTATCATTTTTTGAATTTTTAACATCCAGGATATGAAATAATCCCATTTGTTGTAAACAGTAGTTGGTGTTTACATGCTGCAACTCACAGATGGAACAGTTGAGTTGTTTTTAATAATTGATGCACTTGCTAAGAATTAATTAACCAAATGCAGCACATACTGTATGATACACACAGGGGAGAAAATAATACATTCAACATGCACACACACACATATATGTATGTATGCAATCAAGGATGTTCACATACTGTATAATGTCATTATTTCAAAATACACACCACAAATGGATTAGACAATACTTTTCACAGTTAAGAGGATGAACAGTGCCACCTTGCTTTAGTCAAACACTACTGCACGCTTGTACCACTCAAGCCTCTAGCCTTTACATAAGTATCAGCAACACACAACACACACACAGACAAACATACACACTTCCCTATTTCATTCGCTAGCGCTAATCAACCCATTTTTCTTTCCCTCTCTCATCGCTGTCTAGAACTGCTGTGTGTGTGTTTGTGTGTGTGTGTGTGTGTGTGTGTGTTGTGTGTGTGTGTGTGTGTGTGTGTGTGTGTGTGTGTGTGTGTGCAGTACCAGTCTATTGAGATGCTCTGCTTTTGTGCTGTTGTCATTTATCTTACGACTGCCCCCCCCACTCCGTTTTCTCCCCTCTCACACTATTCTTCATTCTTTCTTTGAACGAGAGATGCATAATTCAGAAGGAGCGTGCAGCATACTGAAAGTAGTATGGTAACCCAATCATCTCTCACACGCACACGCACCCTTATATACTCTACACACACACAGCTTCATCACTAAAGTGCAGGCTTACAAAGACTATTTAGACGTCTGCTTTTTCAAGCGCAAAAATCTGAATCACAGAGAACACACTTCCCAGTCTCAGTGTCTTGACTTGATTGTAGAAAATGAAGGCCTTCACCACCTGAGGATTTAACTTGGTGTACATGGTTCTGGTAGCTGAAAGGATTCAAACTGCAGTTTACAGTCAACTGATGGAAATGTGCACAAAAAATACTGTATGGCTCCCAACAGTGCATTTGTGCATCTGACGTTGTTTTCATACCCTGAAATTCAAGCGGCTGAGGTGTGAAGAGACTGGAAAGTGGAGAAATTTCCCCTCCGTGTTATGAATTAAATGCTGTTCAGCAAAGAACAGACATGATGTGTAGTGAATGGGTTTCTCCTCGGCTGTAAAGCGTGATGAATATTGACAGTGCCCAGGTACAGAGGGGTGACGCGTCTCACCCTGACTGAGCGGAAATTTGGCTCCCGATATCCATGGCATCATATGCGAAACAGCAATCAATTTGAACTGCGGCACAGCCAGTTATCTGCCTTTTTAAATCGACTAGCAGTTAATTGTAATTAGTGATACTCTTCTGTATGAAGAGCACTGATGTTGAGGTTGCAGCTGCTGGCTGGATAATCTAAAATATTTACACGACTGTACAGTATTTTATCATTGTTTGAGGTTCAGTTCACACCAGGGGATCAATGCTGTGATGAAATCTAATAATTTCTTTATAAAGTCTACCTTCTTTGTATTAACATGTTTTAAGATTAATATTTTCCTCACGGATTTATGGCATTTCCCACAATGCCTCTGTACTGCACTCAGAGAGCTAACATTAAGCCGTCAGCTTTAGTTTTAGGTTAAGAGCATATAAGAAGTGGAAAATGGCCTCTAAGTACTTCTGACCGATAAATCATATTTTTATCATGATCACGAGATAAACATGGTCAATAAACACTTTGCAAAGACTGCCTGAAACGCCATGAAAGCAGCCTCTGTCCTGCTCTCTGTGTTGGTTCCTCCACACTAGGGCTGAGCAATATGACGATATGTATCGTTTGACAATAGAAAAATGTCTATCGTTTACAATTATGCTCGTTTATTTCATTGTGTTACAAATTACACACCTTAATATTAAGATTTTGGATGGGGAAAGGCGCTTTGCACCGCTGTGAGGTTAGTTTAACGTTGAAATTTGACATTATCAAATGTCTAACATACAACTATGTCCAACTTGAACCTATCTTCACTGCGGTCCGTTCTTTCACCAGTGTTGCGGAGAAGAGTCAGACTACCACTAACACTATCCAGCAGAGCCAGCCATGATGTGTGTGTCAGTCAGGTAATGTTAAATGACTTACTTTATACTTACTTTATAGTTCGCTAAGATATGCTGTTGCTGTAGTAGCTGGAGAGCTGTGAATGTCGCTGTCTGGAGCTGCTGTGCTGCTCTGGGACCGTCTCATTCGCTCATGTTAGTTTGCTAATCCACAACCTAGCTAAGATACCTGCCTGAGGAGGAGGAGGAGGTACTGATGTCTGAGTTTTCCATTCTTTTCACTCATTATTTTGATGTCAGGAATACGATTTATTTTATTGTCATTTTAGACATGTTTCCATCGAGATATTAGTGACTTTATATAGTGACTTTGCTGTTGTAAATTCGGCTGTTGCTGCACTAGAAACAATATTTAGTTATATTTAAAATATTCTTTTCTAACCTGTTCTTAAGTTAAATACAACCAGGCTGATGCAGGAACTGCTGACAACAGAACTCTAAGTAACTTATAATAAAACATTTTATTGGCCTAAAAAAAAAATACTCAGTTTAAACATACTGGGATCTGCCTCTAAAATAACTCCAACGTGCATCTGATTTAGTGTATATTGTTCCAATAATAATGGACACCTTATAATAAACGGTAGTAAAAGTCGATGGCAAAACTAATAGCGTAAACACTACGCACAAAGATATACTTACTTGCACTCAAGCATGTATCAAAAACTAATCCATGTTCAAGGGCACATACTGTACACTCAGGTAACACAAACACATATACACACACGTTTCTAGGGCACCATAGGGGCCATCAGAGGAATGTTTGGCCTGCGTTATTTAAACAAGTAGAAAATTGGTTGTATTACCGGTGAGAGCAGGGCTAATCCTGCTTCTATTCCAGCCTGAATCTATACAGCACACTACCAGATGTGGGGGATTACCTCTCAACACACACACCTGTCTCTGGGCCTGCATACACACATACATAGCCACACGGGCAGTGTGTAAGATTAGAGACACAAAGGCGGGTGAAGAGACACATACACTGCCTCCCACTCGTGAACTGAAGCACACAAACCAATGAACAATCCAACTTGTCAAGCCTGTGGTAAGGGACTCTCTCAAAATAATGAAGCATAGAGACAGACATCGCTACATGAACCTCTAAATGTTTCTTTCTTTCTGTTTGAAGAGACGCCAGCAGTTCCAAAAAGCAGCTAGTGCTTCCACATTGAACATAACGTCTCTTTGATGCTTCTGACAGACTGATCTAAACACTAAACGCACCAAAGTAAATTCCTCTGTGTGTTGGTGCAGCGGCCTGAGCATTTGCATTCATGCAAATTTAGCAAACCATGACCCAGATCTCGCACTACTTCCACAAAGTAAGAAGAGCACACTGGAAGAATTGTTGCCAGAAAAATTGAAACTGCGGTCCAATGTCACAGAGGAGTTAACTCAACTCTGCTGTCATTTCTGAGGTTTATAGTGGTTTGCTGGATGCAGCATTAATTTATTTTAATTTTATTTAACCTTTATTTAACCAGGTGGGTCTCATTGAGATTAAAATCTCTTTTGAAAGAGAGACCTGGCCAAGATGTAGCAGAAAGAAAATAAAGGACAAGTTATCAACATATAAAAACAGCAAGTATACATACATAAATAACACACTTATTTCACATAGAAAAACGCATTACAAACGTTCTTCCTGACAACAGATCCACACTAATACGCCTGTCTCCACAGATACAAGTACAAAAAATAATAAAATAAAAGGATAAGGGAAATCATCTAGGTAAAGCTGCCACAAAAGCCCAGTACGTTCCACCTGTGTCAAAACAAAACTGCTTTAATAAGATCAACTTTTTATTCACTTTTCACACCATTCACACAGAATGGCACAAGCATATGTTTGTTTGCTGCTGAGCCAAAAGCCAAACAATTCTACAATTTCATTTCTGCTGTATTTTAGCATCTATGCCTTTTCAAGTGCAAATCACCAAACACATTATTACTGGATCAGATTTTGAGCTCACAATCGTGTCTCTCTGTCTTTGATCTATGTATTTTTCATCTTCACTTGCTGGCCCCTGTGTTTTGTCCCCAGTCAGATTAAAGCTAAACAGATATATTTCAAAAGTAATATAGGATATAGCCTAATACACAATCAGATACCCCCACTTTATCATCCATTAAGAACAGGTTACCCCCAGGATTCTCAAAGTTAAATTTAAGACTTTTTAAGACCTTTTTAATACCCCCTAGGGTGAAATTTAATGCCAACTTCACTGCCGTACAATGGAAAATCTGAATTTAATAAAACTTTTTATTATATCATTTTTATTATAACATTATAATACATTCAAATTTAATACACTATAGCTTTTTGGGGTGTGTTTGTACTCTGATAACATAAAATCAATCAATGACGATTCACAATATTGGTTTAACCATAACACTATTTTGATGAAATATTCAATGCTCATATAAGTGGAGGGTCTCGGGTCCTACCCTAGAAAGTTTTGCGCATTAAACACTTAATTACCTGCATTCAAGAGACATTTTCTGCACCAATTTATGGTGGAATTGTCTTTATTTATATAAAGTGAAACATAAAATTCAGTCGACAATTCAAGCAGAATATAATGCAGTAATCAACAGCATTGTTTTTGGAGAATGTACATTTGTTTCCTTAATATTTACATCGCTTTGCATGTTTTATTATTGGACAAATAAACCAAAGCATTTTCATTTGCTTTGAGAACATATTTAACAAATGCTTTTTAAAAAGTGATGTCCACAGCGTCCCCAGTGTAAATTAAACCTATGAAATGAATACTATATCTGTCGCACTAAGAAATCTTATGGTGTGAAATAAAAAATTACAAAATAAATTTACTAGTAGTTGTTACAAGTAATGTAAAGTAATATAATATGCCAATGTAAATGCCAATTTTTTTCAGTGATTATTCATCTTTTTCTGTTTTTGCATCTAAAGGCTGCTTGAAATATAGTATTATATAGTACTGGCTTAAAACCCAGATGTATAAAATGCAACACTTTTGTTTTTGCCCCCATTCATCATAAGCTGAACTTTCTCTACCTACACAAAAGTCCTATTTCTCTCAAATCTGTGTTAGTGAGCACTTCTCCTTTGCCGAGATAATCCATCCACATCGTAGGTGTGGCATATCAAGATGTGGATCAAACAGCATGGGTACTGCACAGGTGTGTCTTAGGCTGGCCACAATAAAAGGCCACTTGAAAATGTGCAGTTCCATCACACAGCACAATGCCACAGAAGTTGCTAGTTTTGAGGGAGCGTGAAATTGGCATGCTGACTGCAGGAATGTCCATCAGAGCTGTTCCCCATGAATTGAATGTTCATTTCTCTACCATAAGCCAAAGGCGTTTCAGAGAATTTGGCAGTACATCTAACTGGCCTCACAACCACAGACCACATGTAACCACACCAGCCCAAGACTTTCACATCCAGCATCTTCACCTCCAAGATCGTCCGAGACCAGACACTCGGACGGCTGCTGCAGCAAACAGTTTGCATAATCAAAGAATTTCTGCACAAACTGTCAGGAACAGTCTCAGGGAAGCTTATCTGCATGTTCGTCGTCCTCATCGGGGACTGCAACTTTGCACAGCCATTGAAGAGGAGTGGACCAACACTCCACAAGCCACAATCAACAACATGATCAACTTTATGCGAAGGAGATGTGTTGCGCTGCGTCAGGCAAATGGTGGTCACACCAGATCCTGACTGGTTTGCGGACCCCCCCGGACTTTCCCAATACAATGAAACTGCACATTTTCGAGTGGTCTCTTATTGTGGCCATCCTTAGGCACATCTGTGCAATACCCATGCTGTCCACCTGTGAGGTGGATGGATTATTGGAGAGAAATAGGCCTTTTGTGTAGCGCCACCGCCCTCAGCCTTATCCGTCAACTTGTCCATATCGCTGGCCTTCTGATTTTTACACCCTTTCCCCTTCTGACTTGACGAGCTGACATTAGCTTGTTAGTAGCACGTTTTGTTTTCTTTCCCAACAACTGACTGATTCGCACGAGAGTTTGGATGCCGCAACCACTCCACAGTCCAGAGCGTAAAGCTTAACACTGACATAAACAGTAACATTACCTGTACTGCCATATAACATCCAAGTCTATGGTCACATCAAGTGTAGTAAATTGTTACACACACAAAAAAAAATTATGACGTTACAGCATTTATTTAATCCTACAAAAGGACAAGAAAAAATGTAAGACCTTTGGTAAAAGAAATGTAATTTACAAAATGAAATTTAGGCCTAATTACTTCTAAGGCCTTAAATACTTTTTAAACCTGCAGGTAAAATCCAGTCAGTTGTAAGTAGCTTAATGAGACATGCAGACCTCTATTCACAAATCAGCATGACATTCAACAGGTGAAGCCTTAACAACGAAACTAATTTCTGATATTCTGAAAATCAAACAATTCTATATAAATGCCACTGTTATTTTTCCGTCAGAAAAATATATATTATGAGGAAAATATCAACCCTACCTACAGTCACAGATGACCAAACGTACACACACAAACAAAAATGATAGGCACAGGTTTGGGATTTTTTTTTTAAAATGGTTCAACCGCCATTATTAGCAGCTTATGGTTCAGGCACACTGCCAAAAAAGTAAAATGGTTCCTTATGGTACAGAAAAAGAGTTATCATTTTCTCCCTCTCACACTGTGCGTCCACACACTCACATCTGTCGCATCAGCCACAGTGATGGAGCATATGTGCGGCCAATGATAGTGCACGCACACACACACGCACACACACACACGCACACACAGACACAGCGAGCCACCAGCTGAGGTATTGCAGTGTCGAGTATGCGCGGTGACAAGTCACATTATTATTTATGCGCACTCATAAAGGGAAAGGGTAAACTCTTCATAAATCACACATGCCCGAGAGGCCGAGGGAGAGAAGGAGGGAGGAGGAGGAGGGGATGAGGGGAAAAGAGGGAGCGAAGGAAAGAGGGAAGTGGGTGACAGGGGAGCTCCAGGCCTCATATTTCTCAGGCCGGCAACACAAATATCAACCCGGCTCGTTCATCATTCCCGCAGTGCAAACACATCGGTGGTGGTTACACTGGTCCTGTTCCGCATCTGTGGACATGAGACACTGACTCACTCCACACACACACACACACACACACACACACACACCACACTTTCACTCACAAACATGCACATACACATGCACACATGTACTCCCATAGCGCACAGAAAGTCATAACCTCTTTCTCATAAATGTGCATAAACACGCACAAGCACACACTCGAACACACGTTCCCGCGTACACAATAACGCAGAACGAAATCACACACGTGTTCCAGCTCCCCTTCCCAAAAGTCAGAGCCAGAACCTAATAATCAGCTTTCTTTTCCCCGTGGCCGTTGCAGAGCCAGCTGCTCCCTCCAACCTCCCCTCCTCCTCCTTCCTCCCTCCTCCCAACCGGGATCTGACAGAGAAATAGAAGGAGTGATTAACTCAGAGCTGTGAGGCTGGTGCCCTCTCACCTGTGGCTGTCTCCTCCACAGGCTGTCCCTCCCTCCTCCTCTTCTCTCCATCTGCCCTCCCTTGACATTAGACTTTCATACCATACGTCACTTCTTACTTTCTGCCTGTCGCTTTTCTTTTTGTACGGACAGAGCTTTGAAGTGATGTTAAGGATGGTTTAAAGGGAAAATTTGTACTTTTCATTTTTATTATTCATTGAATTATTAATAATTCACTGGTTTCCCTCCCATAACCTAAAAGTGCTATTCCTTTCTGGATTGTTGATGGATTATTTCAGTTCAGATTACATCTTTAGGGGTAAACATTCTGGTTTCCGCCACAGTTGAGCTTGCTGATATATACCTGAACTATACATTACTGACATTCAGTGCTTGCAGTTGGCATGGAGATCATCACTCACAGCCTGAAGCTGTTTGAGAGAAAAAAAAGCCTCACCTATGGATTTTTCTTGCACCCATCAACATATGTGTTCCTGACAACGTGCCTTATTAAATAGTTATTGACTCGCCTTCAAAGTCTGGAGGGGAAAAGTAGGATTTGTGCTGCATTACATGCCTCACAAGCACAGGACACCACCTTATAGCATCATCCATCCATGTATGTGAAGGTGAGGGGGCTGGGGCTCACCTTTTCAGTAACATCAAGTTGAAGATACACAATGTGTATAGTAGAACAACTCTGCCTCTTTATTCTTATAGAGCAATTTAATAAAGGGCACTCAGCCCATTACAGCGCATATCAGCTTCTAATTTATAATCAATGCAAAACAGATACTTATTTAGAGCTGAAGCAATTAGTTGATTAATCCATTCAAAAATTAATCATCACAATTTTCTTTTCTTCTTTAGTTAGTAGATCATTTTATCATCAGGTATCAAAATAGTAATAATTTATTACAGAAACAGATCCTGGCTTGAACTTATTAAGACTTATGCTTTTTTAATGACAACATAAAGGTACCAATTGTGAGCTCAAGTGATTACTTGAATAATCAATGTTTAGGGGTGAACCTTTCTATTTTCATGATTTTATTTACTGAACCATCAATCAATCTTTTTCTAAAGCTGCTTTTTCTGTACTTACTGCCTTTAACAGTTGACTTGTCTTTTAAAAGTGAATCATTTTGCTCTCCAAGAGTAGATATCAGATTCATTTTTTAAATCCAAACTACTTATGTGAGTGAAACAAAATCACTCCTCCTACCCATATGTCCCTCCCATGTCAGTTGTAGGCTTGGCTAATGTTTCGAGTGGCCTATTCAGGCACATTACCGTCCACAGAGCTCCATTCATTAGGCCAATCAGTTAGGTGATGAGGATGAGAGGCAGGAAAAATGAATAATAACAATAATTGTGTGTGTGTGTGTGCGTGTGTGTGTGTGTGTACAAAACAATGGACACAGATGTGGTTTCAGCTGTGTAATTGCACCAGAAATCATTAAATACTTAACCTAAATGAGTTGGATTCAGTATTTCAAGCATTTATTCTCTCGCCGCTGTGAAAGTACACACTGCTACACACGTACGTCCCTGAGTGTGACTTTCTGCTGATTTGAGTTATTAGCAGTTGGGAGTGTGCGGAGATTTAGCGAGCAGAGGGGACAACACACCACGCTTTCACACACCCTCAGACAACACACACACGCACACATATATATACACACACACTAGTTTGGGGCAATGTCATCCCGGAAAACAGATGGCATGAGGCTGGTTAGGTCAGAGAGTAGATTTGCTGTAAACAAGTTGATTTATAATTGATCATTAGCTGGGTGTGATTACTCCACTGTAGGCTGCCAAAAATCACTGCTAACTGATAAAAGCTAATACTGACAAACACAACACAAGCTGCAGCTTAACAATAATATAAATGCAACTGAATTTGACTGTTTTTCTAACTAAAATTCATATTTCATGTCACATTCTTTTGGTTTTGCAGCATATAGCTGCAGCTCTGAATTACACACATAATTTGAAACACAGACCATGACACAGACGGCCTTGTGCCTCATCCCCACGCTGATAATGTGCATGTGTCATAAAAGTGAGTCCACAAAGCGTAGTGCCCCCCACTGGCCTCGGCATGCCCCCACTCCCCAGGTTCCTGCTACCAGACCACAGCAGGCGCAGGGAGGTCAGATTACACCCTGACCGTCTCACTCCATTAGGAGCTAATGGGTGGTGTGATGGCGACACAGAGGGCAACACAGAGTCTGTGTGATTAACAGAAGGAGAGGCACCAAAGGACAAGATCTGAGGGTGTGATGACCTAGCGTAGTCTCTGTAAGTCACACACACCTACGCAAAGAATACAGAAACAGGCCTTATCCTAACCGAATCCCAGCCTTTTGCTTCAGTGAACTGACAAATCACTTTGGAGAGGTGCCATCAGTCAAAGTCAAAAGGTAGAGCAATGGATCATCTGAAGGAATTAAAATTCCAAAGTGCAACTTTATGAGAAAACCCAACATGCGTGCGGTTAAATGAAAAGCAGACGGGCACAGCAAGAATTCTTTCTCCTTAGGCCTTCCTTGAGTTCTCATCGTAATTACAATCAAACAGGGTTTGGTGAATGTGTGTGTGAGTGTGTGTTGTAGGGGGTATTGTTAATTGAGTATAATCAGATGAAGAGCTGTCGCGGTGCTCAGATTGGGGGGTTGAATCAAGGTCGAGGCTGATGAGATATGATCAAATCAGCTCTGGTGACCGAATCCTGCCGGGCAAAACATTCAACCGCTCCGGTGTGATCAGATCTGATCTGCAGGCAACAGTCTGACACAGAGATAATCTAACTTTATTCGATATACTGTATGTTTACTGGAGATTTTAATATTTTAAAAGATGTCACTGATAGGGTTCGGTATCATTTAAAATTTTACGATACCAGTACCAAAACCAGTACCCTCAAAGTGATCCAGATACCAGTAGAGTACTTCATTACACCTTACATAAAATGCCACCTGTTGAAGTCATAGTAGTTGATTGGTAGCCTGTTATTTTAATGAGTTTATGGACAAGCAAGGATATCTATTTTATTGTTTCTTGCTTCAAATAACTGTTACATAAAAAGTAGGGAAATTGTATCAGATCGCTCCTCATCCTAATTAGGTCATCCTCACTGGTAGTATTAGCCTATAAGGGAAGTTTTTTATATTTGAATAAGAGAGGAGTAAAATAGTTTAGTGACCAAACAGGTTTTTGGAAACAAATTTTAGGTATTTTTTGGATACGTGTGTTGAGAAAAAACAATGGAAAATTATTTTTTTAACTTTCGATCAATAAACTGAATTGAAAGATTTTCGCGAGTGCTTTTTCCTTTATTGGTGAGTCACAAACTTCCTCCAAAGATGACATTCACGTAGTAAGGAGTCGGTTTAAACAACTCACTAAACTACACTAAAGACACAAACAGAGGAAAAGAGAGGCTGCACATACAGCTGATCAAACCAACTACACCTGAAGCAGCCGCAGCTGCAGCCAAATCAACTGATCGCTGCTGCGTCACAAAAGCGTTTAATTGATGTGATGGAATGCAGCGATCAATCAGTGACAAGTGATGTGAATAGCAAATAAAAATGAACAGAGAAGTGCTAAATGTTAGCAGAAGAGGAAACCAAGGGAAATTCAAGCTGGTGGTGATAAACTTGCAACAGTGACGAACATGCCTGAAACCGCATCTGAAGGTGAGCGGCTGTTAAAACGGCTGTTTTTTTAAAATACAGTTTATGGTGCAGGCACATAAGGGAAAAAAGTCGTACTCTTCTCTTTCTTTCAGTGTGTTGTTTGTTGCGTGTTTGGCTAGAAGCACAACCATACCTATCTTAGTTTATGCCACTATCTACAAAAAGTAGGCCTAGGTATTGATTGAAATACTGGTTTGTCTGGAGACTAGGGACTCAACAATTACATGTTTTGTTGGTACGATTATTGTCAGAGATATAATCATGGTTTCACAATTTTTACGATTATTATGCATTAATTAATTTCACAACACTAGTAATGACTTAAGTTGATTTTTAATATTTAATTACTTTAACAATTATATTTCTATATTATGTAAGCATGATTAATATAAGAATATTAACTTATCACGCAGAGGAAATTGTTATAAAGGAGGAGAATAAACTGAACTGTTACTGTCATCAACTCTCATCCATACATATGTTTTGGTGAAAATGAAAGAAATTAAAATGCAGTTAATTGGTAGCCTATGGTTCTGAAAGTCTGTAAGTTCCAGATATTATGTTAAGAGTTTTACACAACGTCTTTCTTCCATAAAGGCCCTTTCAGAAAAGAAGTGATTTGCACTGCGTGGAAGCTGGGTTCATCACAAAAGTTTTACAGCGGCGTGCACGTGAGCTTGCCGTGTGGTGCACGTTGCTTGACGCAGCAACAAACCGACCTGGAGCGGCGCAAGCCATTAAAAATTAGGGGTGCAACAACTAATAGACGTTGACAAAAATTGATTATTAAATTCATTGCCAACGAATTTAATAATAAGTTCATGATATCATCGGCCCATAGACACCTTCAGCTAAGCTAAGCCAAGCCCGATGACGTCATGCTTTGATTGATTGTTTACGATTGTTGACGTCAGCTTTGATTGATTGTTACAGTAATTGCGCTGAGAGTGGCACATAATTATGATACACAACGGCCGCGTTCACATTCCAGATGTGCCCTGACTTTACAATCATAAACGCTGCATCTCATGGCGACGTTCCCATCTGGAGAACATATTGCTGCCGACCGTGCAAGATTAGACAACACCGCACAATTTCGTACTTTCTAAAGAAGGGAAAACAGTTCTCCTGTCTGTGCGTGAGGCGAATCACGGAGTTTTGTGAGTTGTTGAGTTTGGGGAAACTATATTTCTCTACTACAAAATCGTTATTATTTCCTCTTGTAAATTCGGCAAATGAAATGCATGACGTTATTCCTTTGTTTATGTACAGTGTCAGTTTGTCCCGGGGTGTTGCAGTACTGGTGTGTAAACTGCTCTGTCACTAAACAGCAGATCAGCTGCTTATCAGGACGTGATTTCAGTGGAAATTCCTGTTGCTGCAGCAGAAATGTTCATTAAGAGATGCATTTTTGAAAGCAGTATTTATTTTATTGTCTTGACTTTTATTTAGCACATCCCTGAAACAACCTTAGGTTTAACTTAAAGGCTAATAGCTAAATGAGAGGCATTGTGTCATTTTGCGATTCGAGTAGTTGATTATTCGTTTCAATAATCGATACATTAATCGACTATCAAAATAGTAGTTAGTTGCACCCCTATTAAAATAGCAGGCCTCATAACGAAGCGGTGCTGTCGGAGTGAAGTGTCTGAAAGGTTACATGCTGCTTTGTTTGTTTACGCTGCAAACAAAGCTCAACTCTCATTGCATGTTTATATGTAATTCCCTACCAAGTTGCCATGTTATTTAACTCTGTTATTATGTATTACCTTTACTTGGGCGTGTAAAGCTGGGTGGTGATCCCACAGGTGCTGCATCAATTTTAATTTAAGTATTCGCTCCTTTAGCAGCAACCTTTTAATGGCAAGTCATTGGACAGGTGATCAGTCACCTCTTAAATACGCCCTGGTCAAACTTTATGTACTCGAAATTCTCTCACACTGCTGACTTCAGCAGATTCTTTGGTGGAAATAAAGCTTCACAGTTGCTCAGTTGCGTTTTGTGCAAGTTGCCACAGATTTTTTTGATCCAACAGAAACACTCGGTGTAGCAGAGCCTTTGCGATTAATTAACCGTGACATTTTAAAGTGTGGTTAATAGAGGAATCTGGTAATCGCTGCATTACTACTGGACACGTTTCGTTTCTACTCGATACTGGACTGTTTCAGTCAATACCATTAAGGTATCGAGCAGCGATGCCCATAATCACTGAAGTTCAAGCGACCACAATAAAATCAAGGTGCGGATAAAGCAACACTAACACCTCTTCCTTCAATCCAACTCAATAGCTCTGTAAAAATCTTATCTTTATGAAGCTTTATAATATTTATAATATTTATGAAAACTATAGACAACAGACTATAGGGCAACTCCAGTTAAAGCATTGAAAAGAATCCATCCTTCCATTATCTAGACATGCCTACAAAAGTCCTTATTTTGCAAGTCACGGCTATAAAGCCCAAGCCAAGTCCTAAAGTCCTAAAATTCATGTTTCAAGTCAAAAACAAGTCATTATGTCAGAGGGCAGCATAACAAACAAAGTGGGAAACTCAAGCCTTCTGATATACTTGATTTTGGTCTGAGTAACCTCCATCAGGTATCAAGTCAAGCCGAAAGTCATCACATTCATGAAACTCAAATCCACATCTGGTACAGTTTGTTCTATAATCCTGAAATATTGAATTGGAAATATTAGACACCAGTCTTGCAAAATGGAGAAACATTTACAAATAATGAGCCAAGGCCGAACAACTGAACCTGAAAATTCCCTTTTTCCATTATGCAATATAGTTTGAGACAATCAAATCTAGATTGCTCCTCATGTCTGGAGCCTCCAGGCTTCAAGAACAATGGCAAACCTTAGGAAACACATGTTCATTTTGGGGAAAAAGGCAAGTACAAAATCAATTAACAGAAGACAGAAGGAGCATAACAACGAACGGCCGTTCAAATAGACAACGGTGAACAACAGCGGATTAATTTTATTCACCAGGCATGTTCAGAAATCAATGCAAGATTTCTAATTAATATTCAACACTTACTTTCACTGGTAAGGATGTATGTATCATGATTAGAATGTTAAAAAGGTTATGATTAGGCTGGCAGGTGTTGGACATATGAGAGATATCTCATTGGCTTAGGACTGCCTTTTACAATTTGAACCCTCTCGGCCTCTCAGGCTTCTAACTGTTCCCAGAGTGCAAACTAAACATGGAGAGGCAAGACAGAGCTGAACCAAATGTAGAGGATATAAAGCTGCTTGCACACTTCCCCGACAAACGCCGAACGACTGCAACCAACACCAACTGTTGGATCAGTGTGCACCGTCAGTCGGTGTCAGTCAGATGAAGTCTAGAGTTCGACCTTTTTCCAACAAACTGCAACATTCTTAGTGTGTTCCCTTGACAACTAAGCTCATATTCACATACAAAACATGAGCGCGCACGACTTTCTTTGATGTAGGTCAATGTAGGTTAGCAAGGTATCAATTACTCGCTCCTCTCTCTCTCATTGATAACGGACCAGTCTGTGATCTCCCCTTCGTGCACAATCTGAATCAGAACATGCGCTGGAGGAAGAGACAGGTGTCATGCCGAAAACTGATCATCTGCCAAAAACACTGAACTCCGCAGGAGCACCCGCAGCATGTTAAAGCTGTAACGCCCAGCATCTATACATCTACTGCTTTTATCTGAATCAGAGTCATAATATGCAAATAAGCATCACTTTATGTCCATGGTGATAGCAAAGTCTATGTCTTTGTGAAACTATGAGATGGAATAGTCACAGATGAACTGTTTTCAGTTTATCAGGACTGACGTAATGTTATTAGAAGCAATAAAATCTGCCTATTGTTAAATATGCAAATTGTTAAATTTTCTGTTTGGTAGGCCGATGTTTAATATCCTTCTTTATATTTGGAAAACAGACTGTAGTCTTTAACATGTTTCACAGCTGGGTTAGGATATAAATAAAATAAAGGAAGTGTCTCTCTTGGAAGTATCCCTATGACATTAATTTTGTTTGCTCTGCACCAACCGATCCACCTTATACCAAAATATGCAGTTTGTAGTGTTGTACTTGTATAGTTCAAATCAATCCTTTTTACCAGTTAAAATACATTTATATGGCTAATTCAGCCCATATAGCCAATGCAGTTTTGCACTTGCCAAATAACTGGTTCTCAAAATGGATTGATTGTTAGTTGGCCACTGTCTTAACAGTGCTCAAGCAGCTTTATACTTGCAACACCTTTAAAACCACGGAAAAAAAACGTTAATGTTCTGCATTGCCTTTGATTGAACCTTAAACACTCATCACAAACCTCTTATCTTATTTCTTTGTTCTTAACTTTTTTAGTTTATTTAAATTGTTTTCTATTCTGTTTCTCTCTCTCTCTTTCTTATGCTTTTAATGCATTATGTCAATCACGTTCAATCAGCTTTGTGTATGAATGTGCTGTACAAATAAAACTTGCCTTTACATTTTCTAATCAGCACGCTTGAACCTCGTGCTCCCGCTCATCACTGGCCATTCAGACACCGTGCAGAGTTATGCGACTATTCAGATGCCAATCAAACGCGGCTCGGCGCAGCGGTGAATGAGGGGAATGGAGGTGAGGGAGCGAGATGTCACAGACCGTCAAAGGCTAATCAGCACATCTGCGCCTCGCAATCATGTCCCCCATTCACTAAACTTTTTCTCCAGCGGGTTAGCACGTTTTAAGTAATGCTTTATTGTCACCTGTCAGAGGGGTTGACATCTGACATGTAATAAATGACCTCAGGCAAATGTACCAACATAACTTAGACGAGACTTTTTGTGGAACTGGTGGGAAAAAAACTCTACAGCAGCATCATTTAATTTCATTGTGAGTTTTGGGATCTAAAGCTCAACACTGACAGTTACGTTAAGACTCAGTGCTTCCCACCAAAATGCATTATGTGCATTACTGAGGACTAACAAACATGTTGAATGCAATTCCTTCTTTAAAACCCCATTTGCAAAGTCCACTTATATAATGATCTTTACTAACACTAGTTTTCATTAAATTTCATTAACATTGCCTCGTATATACTGTTTACTGTATATTCATCCTGTGTTAAAAATGTCAAATTAAATCAGAATGATTCAGGTGAAATAAAAGTGTAACATGTTCCATTAAATACATATCAAATTTACAATTCTTGACAGTTATAATCCTCCCAATACTCATTCAATGTAGTGTTTAAATACATTTTTATTGGAAGTGGCAGATTCTGCCATTCCTATGCTGGATTCAGTTGCATACATGTAATAGTACATTTTTACCTAATTTCAAACTGTCTCACTGTTTATTTTTCATGTTTCCAGATCAAACAGGATATCATTAGGATTACAACTTTAATATCCAAATTTAAGGAATCTTCATCAAAAATGTTTCCAAGTTACTTAATTGCTTTAATTAATATCAGATGTATGTAGTATGAGAAGTATAAAACTACATTTTAAGCTATGCTAATTTGTAGAAATCAGACAGATTTAGTAGAAACTAGAGAAGAAAGTGTTCATTATTTTTTATATTTATTTAAAATGTATGTAAAAAAATCCAACACTTTTATGCACATCTCTTTTTTGCAAAATTAAGTAAAAGTTTCTTTACATGGTGTCCATTAACACAGGTCCTTATTCAAAGAGGTGTCGTTTTAATTTTCAAGTGCTCATGACCACGGACCTACTTTAAATATCTTAACACATTTCCATCTGAGCGATTCATTTTTCTAGCATTGCGTCCTCCACTGTGACATGCATGCAGAAAAGATGAATGATGGGAGATGGCCTTGTAATCAAGCACTGACATTTCAGAGGGACATCAGCTGGGATGTGCACCCTTACCATTTACATTCCAGCAACCGGAGACTTGCACATGAGGTTTATGGCCGAGATTAAAAGTGATTGAAAAACAGTCTAATTAAAGAGAGATGGAGGAAATCATTCCAGTTTTTTTCTCATTAAATATCCCATGAAATTAGATTTCTCGTTTGGTTGCATGGGATGGAAGGTTGAGCTTTTTATGTGTTTTTTCCCCCCCTTCCAAAACAAGGTCTGTGCGGCGTAATGCATATGTGTGTCTGTGCACATGGAATGAGGAGTGACAGTCCACTTATGAGGAGACGTTATGCTCACTGAGTTTAATTCCAATTCTGGAGGAGATCGGCGTGACAAGAGAGGACACTCACACATGTTGCACATTCAAATTTCAGCCGCATGTGAGACGAACAATGAGAGAGCCTTGTAATCAAGCACTTCACTAAGCACCATTCTGAACACAATAAAATCTCTCCAACGAACACAGGAAACAGCAGAAGTCATGTATATGGAGTATATATACTGTATATGAGGGAGGTCTCACCAATCGAAACCAGGTCTATGGCTTATATGTTAATGGTATGCTGGCATTGGACAGCCTGCCTGACAGCTCTTGTGTACCATGGAGACGTATGGGACTAATGGCCACTGCTAACGCAGGATCCCAAATAGGGCTGAACGATTTTGGAAAATAATCTAATTGCGATTTTTTTAACCAATATTGCGATTTCGATTTAATGTTCGATTAATTTTTAAGCTCTTTACCTTCTGTATTATTCAAAACGGACAAGCAGTAAATCAGTGTATAGTATGATATTAGATAGATTAAACTTACACTGTTCTTTCTTGTGGGTCAGGCCTGTGTTATGATGAATTAGGTAGACTTATTATTATGAGCAATAAGATAAATCAAATTATAATAATATGAGAAAGACAATTTGAGTCAAGTCATGGCATTAAATAATATAATATAATATCATCAGGTTGGCCTACCTTTTCACCACAGGGTCTTATACAGTAAGCGCTCAATACAAAACCCACAGTTCAACCACCAATTAATGAGTCTTGATCTCAGTTCAAATCTCCTGGAGTCCATCTTTCTGGATCCCCGTAAGCAAACAAAAAATACTCAGTTTGAGGTTCAATTCAAAAGTTGGCTAACTAAAACAGAACAGAGTGACGCCTCTCGTGTTTAATAGACAAGTTTAGTAATTCTCCGACAACACCGGAGTCCCCCTCCTCCCCCGCAGCCTCCGATGCTGGTGAGCGGCGCACCGGCTTTAACCAGGCTGTAACTCGGGACACACTGGGCCTCTTTCGGCGTTTAGTTTGAAACGCAAATTTACAGATATTTCCTGAGCTGACTGGTGGCTGTGTGAGTGAGCAGGCGCCGATCGCCACAATACACTTATCTTGCTACACGCCTCTTTCTGTTGAGCATTTTTCCGTCCATCAAAGCCGCGGATGGTCCGACGATTTCACCCACCACCAAGTTACCCGCTGTGGCGGCTGCTACTTTCATTCCATGTGACATTAAAGTTTATGTAGCCTGAGCTTCTGTCAAGCTTCAGGGCATTTTACAACAAGAAGGCAAGTTACAGCGTAAGCAGTCTGACGAAGTTAATGCTTCGTCAGACTGCTTTCCGCTTGGGTGTCATGTGACCAGAGTATAATTGCCGCCTTTGCGATTAGAAAATTGCGTTTTATTAAATCGCGATTAAATCGCAAATGCAATTAATCGTTCAGCCCTAATCCCAAAGGACGGAAGAGAATCACAGTTCTGGTAGCGGTAAATGGGCGAATGTGCAGAGGTAAAGTGCTACATCTGTTAATAACAGCTTTTGAAAAGAGAGAGAGGGAAAGGATGGAGGAGTGAGGGCGAGATGATGAAATAAAGAGGAAAGGAAAGGAATGTAAAGGAAAAACAGGACAAGGAAATCTCTGTTTTTGGCAGAATGAACACCTGATATATCAAGATACTTCATCACATTGATGCAAAAATCCAATATTACTTATATCTGATATCAGGCATTCTCCTTGGTCTCATGATGGCTCATCGTACCGCCCAAACATACAACCACATACGTAAGTCATAATGTGTGTGAGTGAGTATGTGGCCGGGAAAAAGATGACTGATGGAGGATACAGAGGATAAAGCAGGTTAGCTAGGCTCCCAACTTTGACCAAAACAGTGTGACATAAGAGGAAGAGATGGAAAAGCTCTTATGTCTGCTCACTTCTCTTCACCATTAACAAAATAGTGGGGTTTCTAACAGGTCAGTGACTCCAACCGCCATGCCTCCAACTGTCATCTGAAAGCTGCAGGGCACACACACAAAACACACACAGCCACAGTAAATGGTCAAAGAGGAGTAGAGCTTCATAGAGTATGACTGACTGACCTGCAGTGCTCTCTTTATATTGTGGTCTTTTGTGTCTTTTGTGAGTGTGTACTGTGTATAAGTGGTCACACCTAAGCGCCCCATGGCCTTCTTCACATTCATCAGATTGATATTAATATTCATGAGGAAGCTGGTGGCCGGTGTCTCGAGATGGGATGCTAATGAATGGAGTATGTGCGCACGTTGGTGTGTATGTGTGTGCGGCGCTTGTCACAGATGCAGGGGGCAGAACTGTAATCAAATCACAGCCGCTGCCTCATCTCCGCCCTCATCAACCACCAGTGGCGCGCCTTCCATACACGCCAGTGCTAACATGCTACGCTACACGCCTGCCTGTGGTTCGGCGCAGGCGGCAGGGACAGCAGAAATGTGTGTGCACGTGTGTGTGTGTATGTTGAATAATGGTCGGGGGCTGGCCCAGATAAAAAGGTCTGGAATCACTGCTAAGCTAACCACTAGGCGTACAAATAGCTAACCATTATCTCTCATTAGCATCCGTGGCTAACACAGGGCCCATGCTGTGCGGTGGAGGACCCTCACAATGGGACCACTCCTGTATGATTGATGGTGAAACAACGTCGGCCACAATAACAGAACAAAAAAGAAAAGCACTAAAGATAGAATCTGTCGGCCGTGGAGAGGTAATAAAAACGTAGACAAACAAAAGGAAGTTAGACTAATTAAGAATGCCAGGCACAGCTCATTAATCTACCAGAGCCGACACTGTTTGGGAGCCTGAAGATAAGTCTGATGACTGGCACTTCATGAAGATCACGTGCGCTCGTCCTATTCCTTCTGCTATCTTTTCATCAGCAGCAAAAACAAAAGACTAAAAATGAAAAGTGAGATCAAAGCGGAGAAGGCGTTTGGAGAATTGGGTGAAAGCTGAAAGAGTAAAGAAACAAAAAAGGTAAATAGGACAGTTCCTGCATGGTGCAGGATCCAGTGAAGCGTTTGCTCAGCAGAGCCTGTAATCACAGAAAGAACTGCTGCTAAGAAAAAGAGAGCCCACGTCACGGTAAGTTGTTGAAAGAATTTGATCAAATGTTAGAGCGGGATTTGATCTGTGACTCTTCATCATCACTCCGACTCGGGTGCAGGGGGGAGAAAGCAGGGTTGGAAAATGAGTCATTAAAATCTATGACTGACTCTCTTATGCACAAATAAGACGCAGATCTTATGATTATAATTCCATCGCGCTGGAAAATGAAGCCTCTGTTCTCTGTGATTGGAAAACAATTTTTTTTTGAGCCTCTGTTGAAGATTCCCACTAGGTTTACACATCTATTATTTAGTTGTGTCCCCTTTTTCACAAAGAGTATTTTGCCAGACTTGCAGCACATGACGGTGTGCGACACACACACACACACACACACACACACACACACACACACTATTGTTCATTCAGCTTAAAAACACCAATTGTTACTGCATGGTACAGTATCGGCTGAAATTTCCATTTCATTTGGCCTTCTTGCTAACTAAGTGTTGATAATTCATCTTTTGTCTGGGCCCGGGCTTATGAATATGGATTTCGGGCAATTTATTAGCACATCTTAGGAATGCATTATGGAAAATTATCAAGAGGAATGAAATTTGCACTTTCTAAAAATTGGGCCACTGTCTGTCTGTCTGTGTATAAAATGCAGTAACTTCAACTCCCAACTCAATCCTGTGACATTGCATCAAGGCTGTTTTGGAGAACTTCCACATGGCTTATGTGTTTTAAATCTGCAACTGTGTCCTTTCAGCTGTCTTAGTAAAAATAAACATGACAGCTAAATCACACAGCACCGCCATCACTCCTACTTCTTCGCTTATCTGGAGAACGCGAGGGGGAGGAGGAGGTTTGAGCAGAGAAGAGGAGGAAATAATTGCACTTCCTATTCGAGCACGTATGCAGCGAATTAAAACGCAAGCAAATCCAATCCGGGTTTCTTTTCTTTGGTCAGAACCAAGGAAGGAAAAATTATTCTGTCACATTTGGTATTTAGCTAGTTTAAACACCAAACAAGCAGTGACAAGCTAACCAAGGTTTGGATTTACAAATACCTTGTTTATTGGACATCCTGTCATTCTGCCAGGCTGGAGACTTTACGAAGGTAGTCAAACTAAATCCGCTACCAGACTCTAAGCACGGCTAAGAATGACGGATTCTCTGCTGTAATTTAATGTAACTCACCCCAGGTAAGAACAATCAAGAAATAGCTTGCCATCCGCTTCAAGGCTCATTTTGTTATGCTAAGCTGTCCTACCATGAGAAACTGTTGTCTATCAGGTGTCAACATGTCTGTGTGTTGAAGTGTGGATGGAAACAAGGATAGGGCAACACTGTGCGCATCTAGATGAACCAAATGCTAAAAATATAACATGGGAATCAGAGAAAACAATGAGGCTCAAGCACAGCATACACCCTGTCCATCGAGACATCCTCACCTTGTCTCTGTCTTCCACTAGATCACTCAGCAGGTCGTCCATGTCCAGGATCCCTCCTTCAACGTACTCCAAGTGGTGGGTGTTCACTTCACTCCCCCCATGCTGGACACAAAGACAGCAGCAAAAATGATAAAGTCATATTAAGTCTAGACTATAAAGAGAACAGATCTATTTAAAATGTACCTACTTAAGTTTACTCATTTAAATAAACTCAGAATCCTGTACAATTAAACTGAGAATAGCTACAACAACCAATCACATCTGGGAGTGGGAGCTTAACCAACCAATCAGCTTACAGTCTAGTTTGGGTGTACAGAATCTTTAAATGCCCACACTGTAAAAAAACTGAAGTGAGAAAAATAATAACACAAAAAATAATAACACACAAAAACCTTGTGAATTTCCAAAGTATTGCAATAGTGGTAAACACAACTACTATACACACCACATATGCAAACTATGGGAGGAAATAAAGTGTTTCATGAGACACAAAAACTTTATTTATATAACAATGCTTACAATAACTGTCATAGGGTATCAGACCAAATAAAGACAACATCCCAGTTGTGTACAGTTCAGATGTCCACCCTGAAAATGGACTTTTCCGATGGAAGATTGAAGATGGAAGACGAAACATTTTGCTATACTGTTTACATCGAGGTATTAGTCCCCTTAATATCTCATTATTTGTTGCAGTGAACGTCTTGCAAATACTGGAATTCTAGGAGATTTTTTGCTTTACTGAGATAAAGCAGACATTTGCTCTAACAGCCAACAGTGGGGTTATAACTAACAATTATTTTCATTATCAATTAATCTGTTGATTATTTTCTCTATTGATCGATGAGTTGTTAGGTCCAGAAAATTGTGTAAAATATTGATCAGTGTTTTAAGGTGACGTCCTCCAATGTCTTTTTTTGTCCACAACCCAAATATATTCAGCTTTTTGTAATAGAGGAGCAAAGAAACAATAAAATATTCACATATGAATGCGGAAATGAAAGAATTTCAAAAGGACTCAAAGTGATTAATCAATTATCAAAATAATTGCAGACCCATTAAATATTTGACAACTAATCGATTAATTGACTAATCATTGTAGCTTTAGCCAAAAAAAGGAATATATAATACATTACAACGCATATCATACAATCATGTGATTCACACAGGCTTCTGCACATTTTTATGTTATGTTTTCCTCTTCTTATAAATCTATGTTTAAAGACTTTAGTCATTGTTTGAATATAACTTATTAAATACATTTGAATACTATGTTTAAAGCAACAAACGTGACCCAATACTGACCAGACAACATAATAACCCCGCATATAATGTCTAGACACAACAGCAGGTTTCCCTGTTTGTTTGCCAGATATAGTAGGAACACTGTGCATACACAACCCTGGGTTTACAGTGCACACTTTGTACATAAGAATGTGAGAATGAGGTGGGGAAAGGACAGGAACTTTTCCAGTTTTGCTGGTCTGTGGGGAGCAGTCGTGAGCACATTCCAGGCCAGTTTCACTGTCGCCATGAAGACAGAGGTCAGAGTCAACACACCCCACAGAGCAGGAACTACACTGAGCCTGGCGTTCAATCCACTGACAAAGAGAACAAGCAGTTTTGACTAGGCTGCAATCTGAAATCTGTGTTCTATTTACACCACAAAATCAATAGAGAAGTACACGAACAATGCAAAATCTTCCCCTTTTTGTGGCCAGAATATGTTATCTACTGTGGTTATGCTATGCAGATCTCCAAGAGAAAGTGCTTCTGTGGACAATTTAGCACGAGGACAATGATAAATTGCATAAAAGACGAATAAAAAGTGAAACAGAATATAATTCCAACCTCTTAAATGGGTTCAATTCAGTCTTGTTAAATAAATATTTGCAATTTTTTTCCACAATTTCTATTAAAAGTCATTTCTAGACTAAGAAAAGAAATCTTTGACAAGCATTATAGTTTCCAACAATGTGTGGAACAGAAAATGGCCATTAGGAACTGCCCATACCAATAAGCAATCTGTCAAGAGCAACACAAGACTACATTACCAGCTAAATTAACAGCTATAGGCTATAAGCCTCGGAGGCTGGAATGAGTTTGGCTGAGACCCAGCGAGCGGCTTCTGCTGTATCACAGAACCCCATTGTGAATGGTTTGGTTCTTGCTCCGCTGCATCCGAATGTGAATTACAGGGCACAAAAAAAGAGGGTGTCTGCCTTTCACAATGGGCCAAGTCCATTCTCTTAAAACAAATGGTTGGGAGAGTCTGGGATTTCAATCACAGGAATAAAGCCAGAACCTCCCTTTCTTCAGAAGTGCCCCAATACCAGTGCCAGAGCTGTCTGAGATAGAGTGAGTGGCGTGAACTACAACTAGCATACAAAAATACGCTGCAGTGCGCAACGGCATTGTGTAATATGCAAACAAACATGCAATACAGTGATCCAGAGCCCAGAGAAGTCTGTCAGCTTACAAAATATTAAGTTGTACAAATGTAAAAATATGACTAAGGCCGTGCAAAGAGAGAGTATGAAGCTGCGTTATCAGAGCATGTAAGTTAATTATACATATGTCTGTTTATACTAAACCTTGGACAAATAACCTCAAGGTTGACTTACTAGCTTTTCCCACAACTTTCACCTGCATCTCAGGGTCCCTTTATTGTCTGTCTTTATCAACAGATTGATAGTGATGTGTGGTTGAAAGCATGGGAAGAATCTAACAAGTGGACCATACATAAACAAAAGTAAAGATAGTTTTGACAAAACAGTGTTCATTGTGATTAGCACTGTTTTCATTTTTAACAGAAAGAAGACAATGTGACTCACCTGAGAATCACAATGTATGTAGAAAGTCAGATAACAATCCCAAGTTCTGATGGTTCAAAAGTTCAAAACTCATATTCAAAAAGAATGTTTTGACCTAAATACAATTCATGCTTCATTCCAAGCATATTTCCAGAAACGCCCTGTATATGTGTGTGTGTGTATAACAGCACATATATGACAAAAGAAATGGTTAGGGCGGAAACGATTCTTCGATTAAATCGATTCATAAAATGCTTTGACACAAATTCTTTGCATCGATGCTTTGTTTAATCCATGTAACTTTACAGCACAATGTTTCACAGGGACATTTATTACTGTTGCAAATTGAGCTTACACTGTGAACGCGACGTGGTTATAATGGCGCTGTTTGCAAAGTGGAGAAAGAGAGAGAAAATAGGGGACACAGAAGAAGAAGTGTCCAAATTATGGGATTGTTTCAAGCTAAAGAAACAACAACTCTGTAATGTTACCGTCCGTCCACCGTAAAATGAAACTTAGGTTGCCTGGGCAACAGCACGACTGCACCGGATCAGAAAGCAGCCGGTGTTCAACCAGCGGACCACAGACAAGGTAACAGTAACAGCAACTTTAGCATTTAACTGAAATCATACTTGATTGTTGAGTTGAAGGCTAGCAAACATAAAGCCGCATTCCTCAGCTGAAAATGTCCACACGTGCGTTTGTTGTTCACTTTTTTGGGGCCGTGAGATGTAACCCTCACAGACGCCGGCAAGCAAAAGTATTTCTGACACGACACATTGATACATATATATCAGATATAGTCAAAGAATATAAGAACAGATCACAGCAATCTCCCAGAACAAGAACCAGTAACCATTACAACGGCAGACATCCAAGAAAGAGTGGCAGGTATGAAGAGCTGGACAGCACCAGGCCCTGACATGATCCACACCTACTGGCTGAAGAAACTAACTGCACTCCATGAACGCCGTACAAATGAACCAACTGCTGATGGATGGGACCCACCCAGAATGGTTAACCCAAGGACGGACAATCCTGATCATGAAGGATCCCCAAAAGGGAACAATCCCATCCTTCCGGCCAATAATGGGCAGTAATACCAGAGGAGCCAATCACCAGCTACTGGTGGATAGAGCAGTCACTCGAGACTGCAAGACCAGGCACACCAATCTGTGCGCTGCCTGGATTGACTACAAGAAAGCCTACGACTCAGTGCCACATACATGGATACTGGAATGCTTGGAGATGTACTAGATCAACAGGACACTAATAGTCTTCATCAAGAACTCAATGAGGCTGTGGAAAACAAGTCTGGAAGCCAACTGAAAGCCACTTGCACAAGTCACCATCAAGTGCGGCATATACCAAGGTGATGCACTATCCCCGCTGCTGTTCTGCATAGGCCTGAACCCCCTCAGCCAGATCATCACAAAGACTGGCTACGGATACCGATTCCGAAGCGGAACAATCATCAGTCACCTCCTCTACATGGATGACATCAAGCTGTATGCCAGAAATGAGCGAGACATCGACTCACTGATCCACACTACCAGGATCTACAGCAACGACATTGGAATGTCGTTCGGACTGGACAAGTGTGGTCGCATGGTATCGAAAAGAGGAAAGATGATCAGAACCGAGGGGGGTTGAACTACCAGAAGGCCACATTGCAGATGTTCAGGACATCTACAAATACCTTGGGGTGCCACAGGCTAACGGAAACCATGAGGAGGCAGCAAGGAAGACAGTGAGGCACGTCCTGAAAAGTCAGCTGAATGGAAAAAACAAGAATGGATGAAACAACAAAGATCCAGGAGTACATCAGAAAGATGGCCCCCAAAGAGAGAGATATATCATAAATGGTGTGCTGCTCTGTTTCATTTGAAAATATATGACTCATCAGGGCAAAGCATTTACACGTCACCAGAAAAACTGGTCCAACCTGAGCGACTGCCGGCGTTCTTCTGACAAAGTGTGTGCGTATGACGTGAGGCTTGGAGTTTGCGATGACATCACCAGCATTAAGACACACACCTTAATGAAATATGAGGCCTTAGTGTGATTTTCTGGGAGAGAAGGATTAATCCACATCAGTGGATTAGAGCACAACAATGCCCAAGTGTTAATTAGCATCACCTCTGCAGGCCGTGCTTAAGCACACCTGGGATATTTGTGCTTGTTTTCCCTGCCAGAACGCACAAGGAACGACACTTTCCTCTCTTTCTACCTAGTGATGAAAAGGGATGAATGTATGACACTTCAGAGAGAAAGTAATCTAAAGAGAGGAAATAAGAAGTAAAAAAAAAACCTTCTGAAGTCCCTCACTGTCAATCCCTGGTAATTCCCCTTTGTATCCTGAACTCTTCCCATGAAATAAAAAACAAAAGGAGTCGGGAGTCAGTCAGTCAACAGCGGAGGAGAATTACCGTGACAGTTAGAAGAGTAAATTCCCTGCAAATTACACCATTAAGTCCCCCCACCATTTAAAGTGATATCGCTCCTTCTTCTCCCTCTTCCCTGTCTCTGGTGAGCAAACATGACACCACTCGAGAGCGGTGAAGCGCTGGGGCGATTAGTGAAGCTAAATTCAGTGGGGCTGCAGCAGTGGTGGTGGCGGCGGCGGTGGGGGTGGCGTGGGTAGGGTTGCTATTTCACACTTTGATCCTCAGAAGAATGTGTAATTACACAGCTGCAGGAAGACGGTGTGGATTTAGCCGTGACAAAAAAAAAAAAGTCTTTAATGAACGTGTCAATGAGGGGGTGTCTTTGAGTCGGAGCCATCGGTGCGAGGGAGAGGACAGAGAGAGGAAAGCTGTGAAGAGCTTTCTCTCTGAAGGAAGAAGACAGCCAGAGATGGAGACAACTTGACCTTCACCTACATTCTACTCTAGTCTAAAAGGGCCAAACTTAACCCTTAACACTATAGAAACATATTGAGTCGATAGGTAATACTTTAACCCTCACAATTTAGCATTAATAAGCAGTATAATAACATAAATGGCACATTAAACAGTTTATAAGACACTATTTTGTATTATTAAGTGATATAAGGACTTATAGCTGTTTGGTAGAGCTCACTCTAAGTTGTGATATCTTGTGTACTTTTAGGACCATAAATCCCCAGGATGCACTGCGGTTTTTAGCACCACACAATTTCAGGGGGCAAATTGGCAGCAGAAAAATCACTAGTTATTATATATTTATTTTATTTAGTGTTCCAGGGCTCGCAGAACAGAATGATTACATTAATACTCCCACAAAAGTCTGATGACTTTTAATTATGCTCTACAATAAGAGTATACATAATGTTGCTAAGAACTGTTCTTACCTAAACTGAATATTGCCATGAATTGCCTGATGTTACTGTATAGTGATGTCAATGTGATAAATAAAAAGTTATGCCACTGGATATTTCCCAAGCATTCACCAACTGTTAACAGCTAATGAATGCTTGATAACCCTGTATAACAGTTATAATCATTAAGGCTGGCGTAATAGTTTAAAACACATTGCTATACATGTTTACAGTGATTTATTACTATAAAATTGTATTAAGCAGTTAAAAATACCCCCTTGTGTCGCTATTTTTCTCTTTATTTACATTTAAAGTTTGGTCCTGAACAACTGATTGCCTGACCATGGTGGGAACTGAGTAACTTCACTTGTGTTTGTGTAATTGTTTGTGTCGACAAGCATACATGTCTGCTTTGCTTTTGTGTATATCCTATCGCTCTGAAACAGTGGTGGACGAAGTACTCAGATCATTTACTTAAGTAAAGTTGTGAAGTTGTAAACATGACATGTTTTTGCATGAAAAAGGACTTCAACGATTAAAAATACTTGGCAATTAATTTTATGTCCACCTACTAATCATGTCAGCTGTACTTGTATAAAATGTTGGGCAGTTTTATTGATAACAAAACAACGTATTTTATAAACTCTTCTTTGTTTTCTGTGTGGAAAGCTTCATTTGTAAAGTAAGTAGTAAATGTAGTAAAGTTAAAAGTACAATTGTTCCCTCTGAGATGGAGTGGACTAGAAATAGAAAGTGCCATGAAAAGAAAACAAGTAAAATAGAGGTATCTACTTGAGTAAACTTAATTACTGTCAACCACTACTTTGGAACATATTAAGGTAAAATTGTTTCCCCATAATGTTATCAGGGTATGCAAGGTGGGTGGGACGGGTGGGATAATTTAGGTCAGAAGGGGACATCACTGAGCAGAGTTTGATTATTTTCTTAATTATTTTTTGTTCCTTCAACAGAAAATAGAAAAAATGGTTTTACTTCCTGTAAAGTGATGCTGATTTACTCCTTTAACAAAAATGATTTCTAAAAAAAAAGCAGAATTAATTTTGATTGATTTTTAATCATTTATTTTCTCCACTGATTTAGCAAAGCATATTCCTAGAGCTGAGGGACTTGAAATAACAACTGATTACTAACCATTTCTTCAGTGGACATACTGCTTATAAGTACTGAGTAAATAAATACTGAACAAGCTCAGAGTAACACACACTGAAAGCAGGGAGGGTGCCATTTCGCCTGGGGAAAAAAAGATTGTTTTTACTTTCACGTCTCTGTAGTTTAAAACAGATTCATAAACACATCTGCTTTTTACTGTCATGGTGCCTGGGATGCCCGAGTCACACTCTAGTGTGCGTATGTCCGGCAACAGTGCCCTTCAGCTAAACAGTCAACACCTTCTGGCCTCAGGATGCTGCTCGGTAACTATTTGAACTGGGGGATCAATAGAGCTAATAGTGCTACAGAACGCACTCACAGTAGCAGAATGTAAACTAATCCCTGAACACATATGACAGCCCGCCTTGTCTACAATCCAATGACACAAACAACCTAATGAAGAGAAACAGCAGGTTTGAACAGTTGCATTAAACTTCAAGAATGCCTTCTGCATACCTGAGTTCTGACGCATATACCAACCCACAACGGACACGTCCTCTCACTCCTACATTCATGAGAAGAAGGACAAAGTGCTTTCAGCTTGTTAAGTGTGCTGTCAGGTGTCACCAGAGTAGGTATAGGGGCTGTAATCTGAACTGAACCTGCACAGACAGACCAGGTGACGGAGAGAGACAGCTACAGTACCTGGCTGTTTCCCCTGAGAACTCACAACACTCAGTCTACACACTGATCCCCCAGGCTATAGTCCTATAGTAATACAGTGATTGAGAGTATCAGACATCAGTCAGCTGTTATGAAGACTCTTCACTCCTGCACTTGTGGACTTCATCACAGTTTACAGGAAGCGGGCTGAAATTATGAGTCAAAATTCATCTAGAACCATTTTGATAAGTGATTGACTGTTTGCATTATTATGCAAAAACAAATAAACAGCAACTAAATTTTCTTAAAATCTTTAAATCCAATATCTTTAGGTTTTGTACTGTCAGCCAGATGACATATGCAACTCCAGACATCGGTTCGAGGAAATTCTGATCAACAGGTTCATTCTTTTTTTGCCATTTTATAGACTAAAAATTTAATTGAAAATAGCTGTCAGTTGCACCACAAGTAGCAACACTCATCTTTGTGGAAATAAGCAATCACTTTCTTCAAATCATAATTATATGGATGACAGCTGGAGGCAAGTTGAAGTTTAATTTAGAATTAAACAAATTCATCTACTAGGCCTATAAAATGTAAATCTGAACACCTTAGGTGCAAATCCTTACAAAACTCCCACAAGCGTGTGCTTCCTAAGTCACATGCCACAATAGCATTGATAGAATAATATGTGGAAACTATTTGGGGAAATCTTTTATCACCATCATGATTGCACGTTTTCTCATTGTTTTTTACAAATCACACTGTATAATGAGCTGTAATGTTTCTGTATGCAGTTAGAGGCTCTGTCGGTTCACAGAGCTGTCTGTAGAGATGAAAGCAGCTCAACACGTACAGAGTCACAGCTGAGATCACATTAAAACAAGCCGCTAATTATGGAAGGTCTACATGCCATTACTGCAATGCACAGTGAGACCTTGCAGGACCCTGTTCGCCATGCACAGGGCTATAAACCAACACACACCCCAAGTGATTAAACCCAGGTTTTTGACACTGTCCCTGCTGTCAGCGGTGAGGCAGGGGAGCGGAGAATTGTGCAGTTAATGTGGGCACTAAGTGGACTCTGCTGGCAGGAGCAGCCGGCTCATCTGGTCAGATCTATTTGGTCCTCTCTGGCAGCTACAGAGCCGGACTGTCCTCATGATGATCTGCCTCTATTAAGAGGAGGTAAAAGACTGCTGAGTCAGCGTCTAGCGAAGGCACCTAATTAACATGCTCTGTGAAAAGCAATCAAGGGCCTCGTGCATTGTAATCACACGCTCACATTTAGCCTACTTTAGCTTGTGCACCGCAGCGCGTCTCACTGAGAATCATCAGGGGCCTCTGGGCAGAGTGGGCATGGCTGTGGCTGTCAGTGAAGCACAGACATGACAGCTCAGGGGACACCAAGGAAGATGAGCTCCTCTATGTGTGTGTGGCCATCTGGGTGTTTGTGTGTGCTCCTTCCCTGAGTGGAAGCAATCCATCCAGTCATCCAGCCACCCTATCAGTTCTTCCATCACTGCTTCCGCAAGGCCTCTCGCATCTCACAAGCCAGCCTCTTGCCTCGCCAAGGGGGAGGGCACGTGGGTGGGCTGAGTGTGGGACCAGCCAACCGATAAGACCGGAGCCTGTCGCCAGTCCTAATCCCCAATCACTCACAGGACAAAGGCTCCTGTCCGCGGCGCACATCCCCGACTGCAGCCACATTGAGGACATCAAACAGTAAACTTCCACCTGCCCGCTGAGATACCAAGGCTTAAACAGGGAGCTATTGTACAGGTAGACAGCAGAAGCTCCAGCCAGCACCACTCACATCCTCCACACTGGGACGAAACACACATCAGCACCCTATCACACTAGGACAGCGTGCACATACATCAGCATGCTGCTGATTAATAAAAAGGTCAGTTCGGCAGAATGATTTATGTTCAAGTGATTGCAACATCAGGGAGCAGAGCAAAATATCTTTGCGTATATGTGGGACATTCAAAACAACACAAGTCACAGGAAAACAAAACTCTGCACCAGTTTGGTTTGGGATGTTCAGTGCATGCCAGGGGATATGTTGTGATGTTTTGCCTCCACTTCCCCATCAACCTCTCTGTTCCTACATTTCCCAGAATGTCTTTCGACTGCCATCAGAACAGGTATGAGCTTAATGCATCAAGATGTGTTATGAATGGAGGCAAACAGCAACCAGAGGGAACAGAGTTTTTTTTTTTTACCAGTTGAGGTACACTCCTTCATCATAACCCATGATGCACTGTGGCTGTATTGCATTCTGGTCTATTAAGATAAGCTTATGTCAACTTATACTGATAGACGAAATACTGTTGTTACACTCCTGCGCCACAAAAATAAAGTAAAACCATAAATGCAATAATACCTTTAGCTTTTTGTCTTCTGTGTGTGAATTTTTAAATGTCTAAGGATTTAGAAAAACGCTAATATTTCTAGTTTTTATGAAAAGACACATATATATTGAAATATAAAAGTAATTCAAGTCCAGTGAAAAAGTGGTACAAAAGTAAGCAGGAAACTGCCTAAACTAAAAACAATGTTTACGTCTCCAAAATGGTGACATTTTCAGATATAAAATTAGGATTAGAATTAGGATAGGATTAACTAATGACCAACTGGTCATCTTCCTTCATTAATTTCATTTTTAGTTGCAATATTGTACAAATTAAACATCTGAGGGTGTATTAACACAGGCCTTTCCAACTTGTTTACAAATTGGGACCTGTAGAAATGCGTTTTTAACTTTAAAGGCTTCACTTCCACTGCTCAAACTTTTGACATGCAGTGTATATATTTCATTCTGTGATATGTAGGCCTACCACTAGGACAGGTTCTAAGAAGATATTATGATGGTAAGTGTCAGGCTTCTCCTGCCACAATAACAAGCTCTCAACAACAAAACTTTAAATAGGAGTCAAAACGTTTGTGAATGACTTGGCTTGTGAACCAAACTCTACTTTTTCACAAAATAAATAATTAGCTCAATGCCAATAATGTGACGCCTGTCTCATGTCACGTTAAGCGAGTAGCTAACGTTACCTGTTATGAACATTATAGCCACAAAACAGTCACGTGACCCACACCTCAGCCAAGCTCTTACATAATGTGAAGCAAGAGATATTTTCTACGGACACAATTAGGTGACTAACTTAGGTGTGAGGGGAAAGTATCGAGGAAAGTAAGTATCTCACTGTTTAAGTCGTGTTTACCTGCTCGAAAACCCTGTGGTACCTCCGCGTGGCTTGGTCGACTAAATCCCGGACGGTCCATCCAGCCTTACAGGGAACCACCACTGCGGTGTCCCCGAAAGTTACTGTAACTTTCATAGTAGCTTTAACTTCAAAATGTTTTTTAGTTAAAAACGTATCCAACTTTCGGTAACGTTAGTCTCTCGACCCGGAGCAGCTCCCTGTTTGAGACGAACAAAGTGTCACCTGTCCGTCGAAACTGGAGCAACAGGTGTCTCAGGTCAGGATAAAATGAAACAGTGATGTCACTAGTCAGCCTTCACCGAGTAAAAAAAAAATAACCTCAGAAAACATATTTTCCGCCCAGCGGTCATTTAGTTGGAGATAAACGGTAGCTACAGCCGCAGAGTGTGTGTTTCTGTCATGTTGAGCTGCCCGCTGATACGCTCAAACAAACTGAGCGAGAACCCGGAAGAAATCACAGCGACTCTGGCACTCCAGGAAATTACATTCCCAGGCACTCCACCTCTCTACTAAAACTTTATTATAGGGCATGCCACTATATCGATAATTTTGCCATTCATATTTAAAGCAGATTGCAAAGGTTTTTTTTATGTTTGACATACAAAGAAATGTTTTTGATTTTAATACAAAGAAGTGTTTGACATTTTCCATTAAATTAGGCTAAAAGACATTTATATTAGAATTATATCAAATAATTAAGTACATTTCCTCAATATCTGTACTTAAGTATAGTTTTGAGGTATCTAATCTTCACTTCAGCACACTTCAGCATTTTACACTGCTATATATATATATATATATATAGTTATAAGCTACTTTACAGAGATAACCTTTAAATACATTGATTTAAAGACTAAACTACTCAACAGTATGTAAAATGGTTCTATAGTTTAACATTGACAGTGGTCATTCTCTAATCGACATACTCCTGTAAAGTCATATTATTTTGTAGGACAGCCAGAAGGACTATTAGGTAAACTGTTCACATGTATTTGCAGAGAAATACATTAGCCTAACTCCTTCCTAATCCCCCTGTACACACACACACACACACACCACCACACCTCTGCTCACACACATCACACATACTAATTACCTAAACGTTATTGTCTGTCATTTTATGTCATTAGGTGTGTTGTGAAATTGCTTTTATGGATATTAATGGCCGCTGACACGCTCCCATGCCTTATTCCCGCGCATTGTTTGGTAGTGCTCTCGGGAATTTCCTTTCCATCAAATCAGAAAGCCACCGCGGCAGATGGATTCATAATTGGGACAAGCAATTATTTCCACTGCCACTATAATTCATCCAAAATGTACGGAACGGAACAATGAAGGGCTGACATCCCTCTATGCCTCTTGTTTCATCTCATTCCTCTCATCCCTGATAAACAAGGTGAGTATGGGGTGGGGGGGTATGAAGACAGAGAGCAAATAGAGAGATGGAAAGAGATGATCCCTCATTAGCAAATCCTACAGTGACTGCATCCTTTGTCCATAATCCCCGGGCTCTGATTTTTAAGAGAGAACATAATTTCATACCTGGTTTAACACTGTGAGGCAATGAGAGTATATGATGCAGGTCATGTTCTCCCAGTGTGATTATAGTAGCTGCTGACTCATCAGTCGCTTCAACTTTATTGCTGCCAGCACTTGGCTGCACTCAGTCAGCAGTGAAACGTGTGTTTCCACACAACATTGCTAAAACCCTGTGAGCTGGGGAAATTAGACACAATGCTGTGTGGTTTGTTTTTTTTCTTCATCCAAGGATAACGCCCTGCTTCACGCTGACACAGTACCTTGCCTGCATTCAAACTGCCAGTTAATGAAAGGCTCTGCTCAGTTGTTGTCACTGGAGAAGAAAAAGACTTGCACTCACGCTCACCTGTTGGTTCAAAAAAAGGCATATTCCAGGCCGCTTCCTCAGAGCTCCACTTGGCAACTTTGCACTTCAGCAGCTGTAACTGACAGTGAGAGATTGCTGGTTGAAATTTTGAAAGTTTGGAGGACATCATTATCCAGAAATCATGTCAAGTGGCACCAGTTCCCTGAGCTAAATGTAGTCTTTGTAACAGCAGGTGTAGAGACTGAAAAAACATTTTGGATGATGTTGGGGAGTCTTGATTGTGAAAGTGCTTCTGCAGTGCTTTGTAGGACACACAAGAATGCATTTCACTTTTATTGCAATCAGGGTTATTTTGATGCACCCATGCAATTTTTATTAAATTGATTTCGGGCCACGTTTTTTTATCGTATGGTGAGTTTTTTTGTTCCCTCGGTCCAGAAAAAGCAAAGTCTCATCTCAGCTGTACTCTTTCATGGTTCAAATGACAATGAAACTTTGCTGTTTGTTCAATCGCTGGCTCCTGCCTATGTGCACAGGTCCCATTTATGTGAGAGAAAAAAACAACACAGTGCATTTGGGATGACATGACGGAGGCCTCAATATGTCATCACATAATAATAATGAAAAAAGAACAGAATGATTCAATGTCAGTGTCAGAAATGCCAAGTGTTGTAACTCAGCACACAAGAAGTGAGATTTATGATTGTATGATTGTCTATTCCCATGTGAGGAAGAAAGGAGCTGCTGTCTGACCTGAGAGATAAGAAGTTTAACAACAACGCCTCTCTGCACTGTTTGCACAAAATGAACTGCTGTTGATTGTTGACTCTATGATGTCACTTCCTCTATTTATAGAGCAGCATGCTCTTTACCAAGCCTATGCCTGTAGTGGTGTTGAGCGATAGCTGATGCAGAAGCAGGAACATGAGTGTGTTGCTGTTGTACATTTGAATTGAAAAAGGTTCAGGTTCACAGTCATCTTTGAGCTAAAAACGCTGCTGAAAAGTGCATACTGTACGTGTTTGAACGGTCTATCAAGCCTTTCTTTTGAGTCTTTTCAGCCTTATCCTCGTCTGGAAGTAAAGCGTGCCAGCAAAAGTGTTGGCCGTCAATAAAAGCCCAGTGATGGTTTTTGTTGTTTTGTTCGTCTCTCTGAGTGCAATTTACAGGGTTGGGCTGTCTGGGTCGATAGCCGTGTTGATTTGCTTTCAGTCTTCAAGCGGTGCCCCTTTTCTAAAGAGCAAAATTGACATGTTCTCAGCGGCAGTGCCACCACCCCTGTGTTTTAGCTCAGTGTGAGACTGAGGCCGGTCAATAGCGGAGACTTGCTTCACTTCCTGCTGCGCTGCTTACAATTACAGGCCCTGAATCAGTAGCAAGGATTACTCATAAAAACCTGCCCTCACTCTCTGTGAGTGTGTGTGTGTGTGTTGTGTAAGTGCTCAAGCGGGGCAGGAGAGATAGTGTTCGCAATCACAAAATATGACTTTCATTCCGCATGAGGATTTCATTTCAGACCTCAGGTATAATATTCATGCTGCAAAATTGCATTTCTTTTGTGTGCGACTGCTGAAAAGCTCGAACAGAATAGCTAAAGGCGCTCGCCTGTGAATTACAAGTGTTGCCAAAGTTGCCCGAATTGTTGTCTGGAATTACCACAGTTATTGAAAGCAAAACAGCTATCATCAGGCACCATGATCTATGCACACACAGAGATGCATATTGTAGTTTGGAGCTTATTACACTTCTGCAACTTATGAGGATCTTTGTGAAACACTGCTGCCTGTCCACTTCCTTATGGATTTTATTTTAAAAGACTGCAGGTACAGTATAAAGAAGTGAGAAGTTTGCAGAACTGTAAAAAGGAAGTTGGACTCTGCTGTTCCTCAGTCCTATAAACCAGCAAAGTGAATAGTACACTGCATGTCCAGCTGAGATATCTCAGCAGGACATACAGTGTACTATTATAGTTTGAGAATGTTAAAAAAAATATTTATGATTTTGTGTTACAACACTGGTACAGATTGTAAAGATAAGGCAGACAGACGTACAGAGTTTGAGTGGATACAGTATAACCACTTCTAGCCTCACTCTCAGTGGAATTTGTCTGGAGCCTGCTGGAAGCGACCCCTTTAAAGCCTTTCATATTGGACAAGTGACCCAGAAAATACTCAGCTTTCAGTCTTAACCCCAGCCAGAAGAACTCATGGCCAAAATCAGGTCTCAGCGTCGGGTTAAGCTCACTTCAGCCTTTAACCTGTCTGGAGCGCCCTGCTGTGCTCCATGTTAAACACAGACTACAACCATATAGGCTTTAAAAGGAAAACTCTTACACCATTTGATTTAATTAGTCTGGGATGTTAAATGCATTTCAGGAGTTATTTTGTATCTACGTATAGCTTAATCTGCCTCATCTATGCTATTGCTTCAGGTATCCTTCCCACAATGCATTTCTGGAGTTTTTAAATATGGTTTTCTGCTGGCCTTTATGTAACTTCCTATGCAGTAGGTACTGTATATGTGTCTCACACAGGATTTCCACCTTTTCTGCAGAAGTACCTCCAGTGTGAGATAAAGGCGGACAAAAAACCTTATCAGGGTTTTTTTGTTAGCTTTTTTTGTGGCGTGCAGTTCAGTTCCGAGTGAAATGTTTGTCCATAGAGAGACAGGAACTAACAAAACGTACATTGTAGATCATTTAGATTCTGTTGATTCTTTGGAATGCTGTTAAACCAGGAAGTCCCATCTACCCTTGCACACATTTAAAAAGGAATAAACACCTTAACTACCTTAACATGATCTACAAGTTTAGAAACATCTGCGATCTAATTGCTGGTGTGCGTGTGCGTGTGTGTGTGTGACATTTTTGGAGCGAACACCACAAAACCTCTGCGGGTGATTGACTTGCGTTTATCTGAAGAAATGCATCCTCCATTCTTTGATCAAACCACTCCAGGAAAGCTGTTGTCAAAGTGCCAGAGGACTGACTGACTGACTGAATGCGTCTTGTTATGCAAGCAGATGAGTGAGGTTTTCTGTTAATCATTTACTTTTGGAGCCTCTCCATTGGAAAGACACCAGGAATCAGTTATTATATCATCAGCAGGATAAAAGATTACAGTGCGAAGGAGGAAGGCAATCATAGTCAGAGGTAGGATGTGGAAATGTCGATTACATCAACGTGTCTGCACGTATTTTCACGCTTCTTTTCAAGGGAGGAACATATTTTCGCACTTTTTTTTTGCGAGGAAGCCACAAAGGAGAAGTCATTCCATCTTTGACTGTTGCACACGCCTAATTAGACTAATTAGATTTTTCTCAGCTGAAACCTGGAGTTCCAAGACACGACTTGCCCTTTGCTCCATGTTCCTTGATGGGTGAGAATGAGACTTTATATTCACTAGGCAGGTAGCACATCACACACTCGCTCTCGCTGTCTCTCTCACACACACACACACACTGCTTAATGGATCAAATTAGCACTCTGGCACATAAACCCTGTTTTTCGACCCCCCCTCCTCCCCCTCCCCTTCGCTTGTTCTCTCTCCGTTTTCTTCTTTTTTTCCCCTCGTTCTTCCTGTCAAAGACAATTGCTGGGTAATTAAAATCTACATTAAGACAAAAGTTGCTTTAATTTAAGTTCATTATACCATGTCAGTCTCCGGCTTTGCGGGAGATCTTTTTTAGAAAAGCCGCTGCCTTGAAACCATGGCAACTGCCGTATAACCTCATTTCCCGCCTAATCACAGCGAGAGAGGACTGCTAAACATTGATTTGGACAATTATGGGGCTACATTTGCAACAAAAGCAAACAAGGCAGAAGCAACGGTTGGGAAAAGGTGAAGTAGGGAGGGGGCCGAGTGAGAGACTTAAGTGCTTACAGGAGGGGAAATGAAAGAGAGAGCAGAGGAGAGGGGGCACAGTGGTAAGGCTACATATCTAGATCGTTTAATGGCTCTAAAATGGCACCTTTTTACTCTGTCTGCAGCTCGTAAATGTCCAGATGATGTCATTCTTTTCAATCTGACTGACATCCTGTGGCTCATCCACGCGGCGCCGCCTCATGAACTTTTCTTATTCGACTGGTAATTTGACCAAGAGCACATCTCTATTTACAGCAGGCACTAGGCTACCGCATTCTCATTGTTTATCTCCGCAGTCACCTACTGTATATGGCAGTTTATGTGTTTCTGCGTATATATGGTCAATTCATCCAAATCTCTGAACATGTTAGATGTCTTGATGTGTAAAAGGTTTGAGTGTAATCCGCCGAGGTTTTGATATGTTTTTGCTGTCATAGGAACATTTTTGGGCAACTTCTCTTGAATAAAAGCAATGACTGAATTGAGCCAGTACCCACTAGTAGAGTCCCCCATTTTCTAATGAATAGCTTATATGTGATGTAGCAAAATAATCCTGTGTCTTGCAGTGCAACCTTCAATATGTGGTCTTAGCTTACATTTGACGTTAAAAACTTAAATTTCTGTTTGCACCTAACAAAAATCCTGATCTGTGAAACCACTGCAAGAAACAACCTGGGTTTTATTACAGGCAGGAGGGGCCTTCCGATTGGTTGTGGCCTCAGAGGTCAAAGGTCAAAGAGTCAAAAAGTTAAGAAAGGCTTTACTGTAATAACACCACCTCATTAAGGGGTTTCATTACCTTTCCAACAGGGTCAGACATTTGTTTTGCCTGGTCTGGCTTCAAAGCGACACTGCTGCGGTTCTGTTGCAGTTACGTGACCCCGGTCAAAGTGTGGGGATCGTGGGTAATTTTGACTGGGCTCATACTGAGACAAACAAAGTGAGGTTAAATCAGCAGAAGAGAAAGGGAGAGAGGAAAGAAGGAATACAACTCACTGAGCTGCTGTGTTGTGTCTGCATGCATGCACGTCCACTGGTGTGCTATTGCAGGCTTAGGTGTGCCTGGGCTCCATCACTGCAGCTCTTCCCAGCATGTGGGAGATGGGAACTAATGACAATCCATCGACCAAACACACTCAATTAGGTTATGCAAATGCACTAATTGCAAATGCATAGCAGTCTTGCCTCATCACTTAACCCTGGGTAACCTGTTTAAAGGTTTCCATACCAGCTTACAGTTTGACTTGCAAGATGGATTTGTCTCCGGCATTCAATAGTGGATGAATAGAGGGTGGTATCGATGTGAAGAGAGTGTGGGAAGGGAGGAGGGTTTGTGTGTTTCTGTGTGTGCATGTGCAGGGGCAAAGAAGAAAAGAGAGATCAAAATTGCCCCTCTGTCAATCAAAAAAAACCTAATTATCATTCTCAATCAGCACTGGAAAGATACAAAGAACAGCTCTCATACAATGGATCAGTGGTCTAGACCAGAACAATTACTGCATAATTAGTTCATCAGACAATCCCAGATTGATCCAACTTTGATTTGCATGCAGAAATGGGTTGGAGAAAAGCCTGGCTTTGATTATCCACAAGATGTTCCCATCATGCCGACTGAGGCTGGCAACTGAAAAATAGGTGCAAGTGTCCGAGAGGGGAGCAGTTCAACAAGGCAAAAATGACACAGTGAGAAAAATGTCTCAGGCGAAAAATTGAGCTCCATCACCCTGTTATCCACGAACTTTTGCACTGTCTCATGCATTTGGGGAAAGATGGAGGATCAGGGAGTGGAGAAATGACTTTTGTATCCCTTCAGCTAGCACAGTGTAGAGTGATGAAGCTCTTTTTAACCTAAATCCCCTTAATCTCCATAAGTGAAGATTTTGGTGATGAGGGTGTCTCTTCCGTCAGGACAGAGCAGACTCTCTGCAGTGCATGATTGCGAGACAGAGGGTGTTATTCACTTGACCCGCCTGGACCTTGATTCTATAGCTGAGAGCCGCTCGGTGTGGTGAAAGGAGCCCCGATCAATGACGAGGAGGAGGTGGAAGGAGGAGAAAGTGGTCTGAACTTGTCACGGGGAAAGTGTCACACTGCGTTTCTTTCAAAATCCAGGCTCCATCACTTTCTGGGAGAGAAAAGGCGCCCGCTTTCTTCAGACTGTGAATAGACTGTGATTGCCTGTGATACAAAGGGACGAGAGTACAGGTAATGACTATGTGGTTTTGACAGACACCACCCAGCAGCAGCTACACAGCTAGCTGCTCCACCATTTGATTTGGGAGAACCGTTGCTATGGCGACAGTACTAGTTGATTGGCGCCTTGCTTTTCGGGGGGTGGGGGGGATTTACATATAGCATTTTCCTGATTCGGGGGAATGTATTATTTAATACCTAAGAGACTCATACACTGTGAACCTTATTTAACAGAGCAGAAGTGAATTTGTGCGGAATAAATTATTCATTGGCTTTGATAATACCTTAAGACAATTTTTGATTATTTTTGCAAATAATCTCATCATGAACCTTCTTTCAGAGGTGAAGCTACCATTGAGGACCCTGAGGTTAAGTCCTCTGTATTTTGGGGGGAGTTTAGTAACCTGGTAGGGAGTTTACATTCTAGTACAAGTGGGTATTTCAGTTAAAGTTAACTTTATAAAAGGGCATTATTTACATGCCTTTTTGCCTGAGTTTCACTTCACAGGCTTCACTCATCCTTTCTATCTTATTGCTAGAGGAAAGAAAGACCTGCAGACACTACTCAGAGGTGAAAAAAATAAATAAATAAAAAGTTTAGCACAGTAGTCAGTTTAATCATATTTTTGTTTGTTTTTGTTTGCTCGATCAATGTATGTATCTGTAACTGTGTATGTATGTAACTGCAAGCCCCCCAACACCACGACATTTGGTTCAGAATGGAAAAAGATTGTGGTTCTGTCTTGCGCTTCAAGTCACTGTTGACTTTTCAATATATAACCCCCCCACCCCACCACCACCACCAAAGATTTCTGAGGTATAAACAGGTCTTCGCCTGGTCCTGTAACTTTTTTCTCTGTTTATACTCTTCAGACCTTTTACTCTTTGGCAGTTTCTCGGCCATGTCTCCTTTTTCACAGCGTCCAGCAAGTTCAAATGTGTAGGTGTATAGAACTCTCTGTGCGATTTGCATTTCCCCGCCATCACGCCTGTGCACAAGCCATAACGCCACCTGTTGCTGATTGGCTGGAACACTGTTGTGGGTCGGGTCCACACCACCTTTTTTTCTCATACAAAACAGAGAGTTAGCGAACATTGAAGAACATTACAATCGCTTACTATCCCTTTAAGACAGCTCATTATTATGTCGTTTTAAAATGGATTCATTAAATGATTCCAGTAGTTTTAGACTCAGTATATTCAAATTGAACCCTATTTTGGTTGACAAAAATAAATGAGTGAATACAGGATTCAGTCTACAAATTATTCTCAGCCACATGGAGAGCAAACAGCATTTAGACCTTCATGTTGGGAAATACAATTTTAAAACCAAATAAATAAAATGTAAGAAATCCAAATCCTTTCAAAAAATAGGGGAGGGAGGAAGGCTACTTGCTACGTTATTACTAAAATCCAAAGTGCAGCCCTGCGTCTTTTCCTAAAGTCAAGGCCACATTACCTTGTGACAATCAATTCCCTCTAATCTCAGGCCCATGTATTTCCATTTATTCAACAATATACTGAACTGTATCTTCTTTTTTTCTGATCTCGCTAAATCCAAACTACACTTTCCCAAGGAATGGTATAAATATGGATCAAGTAATGCAGTCAGAGCATGGAAATAAACTCTTGGCGCTCTCTCTCAGTTCTCAGGTCGATGGCAGGGCTAAGTCCAGGCTTACAGCTGCTTCATCTAGACTACACCAAGGTTGAGGATGAAAGGAAGAGCTATTTCTGTCCAGCTCTCCTTTATAATTAGAGAGGAATCCATATAGCAAAGTTTCTCAACCAAGTCTACAATTCCACCGAACCATAATTCACTTAATTACCCAGAGACGCCTCTTTGATTCAGTCAATATCAAAAAGAGCTTTTCCAGAGAAGGAGATAGGGAATGATAGTAATTTTGAGGCTTTTTGCCTCCCATGGGCTGGTGTAAGGAGCACTGCTTTTTTTTCTTCTTGTGAGCAATAAACTGATTATAGATGAGAGGTTGTCAGATGTCTGTTGTGCCTTTTTCACTCGATGACAGAGTAATTTAAAAGTGAGGACTTCAGTAAAAGTACACTTTAAATCTCGTAATAGTAGAAACGGCTAATATTGATCCCATCTTTCTGAGTTGCTTAATATCCTTCAGCCATTGTGTAGACCTGAGGTGGCTGCAATCAACTTTAAATTCATTTGATTCAGAAGGTAAATTGGAAATAAAATTCAGACAGCTCCAGTTTTCACAGTATGATAATGCTTTTACAGAAAAATACAGTTCTCGAAATCTAAAGAAAACAAGCTTGAGTTGAAAGTGAATTTCACCCAACCTTGCTCCACACACACACACACACACACACACACACACAATCCCATGACAACTCCACCCGAGTTAGGTGAACCTTGGGGATTTGTAATACCTCTCTATAGGATCCTTGAGGCGACAAAAGGCAGGGTGCCACTTACCTGTTGGAAACCCTGCAAGTATTTTTTTCCACTAACCAGAGAAGGAAAACGCCAGGCCTTTACTTGAAAGCCTCTCTCTGCAGGGCTGAGATTAGAGGACATTCCTCTCTGTTTCCACTCGTGTAGGGAGCGCGTCAGTGGTCACCGCAGCCCTGATGTAACACGCGGCCTCCAGCGTCTTTGAAGTGGCTGGATAAGCCAGCCTTGGACGCGGGTGAGTTCAAAAGGGCCCACGGAGGGATTTTGAAACAGAGGAAGCAATCCACCTCTTCCTCAGATACAGCCTAATTTCCCACTGTGTCAGCGAAGTGAGGGGAAAAAGAAGAAATCCTGGAAGGCTTGTAGGCGACCGAGTGACTCAGGCATTTGGGTTGCTTCATTCTGGGAGGGCAGCGGCAGACAAAAAAAAACGCAGGACAGACAAATCTCTGAACAGTTTCTTTATTTTGACATCTTTGTTCAGAAAGACTTATAATTAGTGAGCAGCTAGAGTCGGCAAAGATTTATGATATCCAACACAAATGATGGCCTAAACTATGAGAGAAAAACCCAAAGACTGACATCCATGATAGCAGCTCCATGAGGTTGTACTTTGAGCTAAATGTCAAATTCAGCATACTAACCTGGTCATAATGACAATACCAACATGGTGATGTCTAGATGATATAATGTTTACCATGTTCACCATCTTATTTTAGCATGTTAGCATGCTAACTAGCTAATTAGCACTACACTCAAATTACTGTACAGCTGGGACTGTTTAAAATCCCATTCGTTTTGCAGGTATATGCTCATACAAATTTTGACCGAATAAGGGCACAAATATCAATCTCATTTTGGTGCTAAAGGTCTGAAGATCACCAAAGTCATTAGGATTCATCCTTTGAGAACTATGAACATTGTGTAACACCTTTTGTGCTTCTCCATTAAGTATATGTTGAAATATTTCTTTAGATAAATAGAAATTCTGACCTGCCGGTGATGCTGGAGGAAAAGTCAGGAGATTACCAAAGTCAGTAGGAGGACAAAAAGTCTTGATGGACATGAATGTCAGTAGAATAAAAATATATTTTATTTGGGAATAACTAAAAATGACCAGTCCCACATAAAGCTAAAAACTAGGATTTTTCCTTTAGGATTTATTTCTTTCTCACCATCCCATCATGCCCCCTGCCTTCTGTAAGCCAGATAATGCTGCTGTCATCATTTAGCTCCCTCAATCATTGCAGAAAATGCTGACAGTCACAGAACCGGTGGAGGTGACCAGGCCCAAAGAGGACAAATCTGACTCTGACCTTGACCTCAGGGAGACAAGTAGTCACCAGCCACAGTTCCAGCGCCTAACACTCTTGCCAAGGTCTGGACAAGCTTGACAGGCTTTTGACTTCGGACTGAAAATAGTCTTCAGTTTCCCTTCAAACTTAGAAAAACATATTCTGTATGTGCTGCATATGACAAAAAGGTTAGTGAAATATTAAAACCCAGGAGACCTAGTACATGCACATGCTTGCTAAAATGGAAAATAACACATGTCTAGTATATCGTTGTACTGACTTTTCACTGTAATTCAACCTGACATGTTTGGTATCTTTAGAAACCTCAGGATCTTGACTAGAATTCAAAATTAAGTTCAGTGGGTTTGAAGCTCAAAGCTCGGCTGTGCACCACGTGCTTGAACAACGGACCCACCGGTGGATCTGTGTGGGCTGAAGAGGTTTTAAGCCACAACCAAGCTGGCAATGTTTTCTCTGCTGGAAACAAAATGTTACAATAACCACACAAGTGTTATTTTTGGGAAGGTTTAGCCACATGAATAATGCCCTGGCTAAAGCTCTGGTTCATACTGGAGACGGGACAGTGATTGTATCTGGGATGAAGAATGGGCTTAAGCATAACAGCTCAGGCACTGTATATCAACCACTAAAGCATGGATTATTATTTAAAGAAGCAGTCACCATTGAGATAAAATTTAAATGTAGTCCTTTTATGGACAAATCTCCTATAGCTGTCATTCAGCGAAAAAAAAAACTTTTAAAGGGCCAGTTTACCAAAACAAATACAAAAAAACATCTTACTCACCTCTAGTGTCTAATCCACAGATGTAATTGATGTAACAGTTTTTATTGGAACTAACTTTTATCAAAGCAATATTTCCAATAGTTCATGAAAACTGCTGACATCATGAAATACTTCAATGCTGTAAGCACCACGAATTAAATTCCAAAACCAAAACAATGTGGCTAGATAATCGAGCTGTATTCATCCCAAACCGTTTGCTACAGGATGTACTGTCCAGTAAACGGTCTTTACTTAAATACACCCCGTGAAACCAAATACAGCAATTACTGTCAAATTAGCCCAACACACTCTAATTAAGTCTACATCGTAACACGAGTTCCATCTGTAAAGTTTTGGCAGTGGCTGATTGGCGGCGGTATAGTGAACCTTAATCACAAACCAGAGCTGGAAGAGCCTCCTGTGTCATTTAGATCTCTCGTTTGGGAGCATTATGGTTTCCAACTGTTACAGCGACACCAATTTGCTACAGTGACAGTTTCAGCTGAAGGAATCCAACATAGAAATGAGAGGCCTGCTTTTGTTTACCTCTGTGTGAAATCGCAGACAGATTACCAGAAAGTTCAAGTGGTAAACCTGCCACTGTTATCACTGTAGACTCCGTGAACGTAAGCTTGTTAGGTGTAACAGCAGTAGAGAGAGGAGGTCAGGACGGATGGATTGGCCAATAAAACATCGGACTTTAACATGGGAGTCGTTACCAGACCTCAACTGCTCAAGAATTATAGTAACCACAATAACAATAGTCCTCTAACCTTAACGAAATGCTTATTTTAACCCAAACCATGATCTTTCCATAAACCTTACTAAGTCATTTTTGTGCCTATACACAACCTGTGACCTAATTATAATTATATCATCACATCAGAAAACAGAAGTATGTTGTTCTGCTAATAGGGATGTCATATCAGAAAACAACATATTTTGTTTAATTTGAAGATGTTGGCATAAACTGAATGTGAAAAGCTTTAACAGCACCGATGTCTCTAATGGTCAGTTAAGTTCATTATAAATATGTTGCACTGTAAAACTGTTGTGCAATCAATTTTCCTGTCTGTCCTCGGATATGGAGGCATTCTGTATTGTCATGCTGTCCCCCATTTATTACTAATGACATATTTCATGCTTATCGCTATTCTTCGTTTCACACAGTTGAATGGACTTCCTTACAGTCAAGAAAATAGCCACCTCATGTTAAGTATCTATAAAGCTTCAAAACTACTTCACATCTCATGTTCAGGTACTATGCTCCTTTTCAGTGAAATTAACTGCAACCTGCCCTCATTTCCCTAGGAGAGTTTAAATCTTTATTATCTGATGTTTTTTATGAGTCTTGTGACTGTTATCACTGTTTCTTTGTATATTGTTGTAGTTGTGTTGATTCTGTAAATGCTTCTTGTTGGTCTCTCTTGGAAAAAAGAGGTCTTTATCTCAATGAGACTGCCTGATAAATCTGAACATTATATAATGTTAAGATTTTTTTTTACAAAAACAAAAGCCAAAATGTTATCTTCTGTGTTTCTTCTGTTTTCCTAACAACCGAGGTAAGTACTGACCATGTATTTTTTCTTTTATTGGTCATGTTCACAAGCAAGTATAGCTGGCATCTCAACACTGAAAGGAGTGTGCAGAAGTGAAATGCTTACAAGGAAGAAGCTGAGTCTTGTGGTGAAGTGGAAGTGAACGACATAAAGTACCTGTTGCTGCTTTAACTGTCTGTTGCAAAGTTGCAAATCCAATAACTTGCCCAGAGCTAGCTGCCCCTAAGCAAAAACCTGCTGCAGGTGAGGTCTGATACCTTAGTGTTTTCCTGCTGGTTACCACGCCACACACTGACCACCTGCACCAGTGGAGCTTGTACCCTGCTTTTATGCATTTGATACAGCATATATTTCCTCCTCTCCGCAGCCCCTCTGTGCCTCTCTTCACTGGCCTGTCAAATTGCCTGTTGGAAGAAAAGATGGTGGAGCCTGAGCTTTTTTTTTTAAACCACAGACAAAAAAGAAACCCACAGGTTGTCTGTCCATGTCTAAGTGACAGGTGTCCAAGAACGAGTGTGTGTGTATGTGTGTATGAATGTGTGTGTGTGTGTGTCTGGTCAGACGACAGATCCTGCTAATCCTGTCCATCCCAGAGGACAGGCAGTGTGACTGGGTAATTGGCCACTGACTGAGCAAGACCACTCTGGAGGCACTGCTTATTGAACCACTGTCAGAGAGAGAGAGAGAGAGGGGGAGAGGGAGAGGCATAACAAGGCTGGAGAGGAACAGAGGGGAAGGTAGAAAGAAAGAGAAAGCAAAATCAAGAGAAAGACAAGGGGTAACAAGAGCAAAGAGGAGTGATACAGATTGAAAACTAAAGAAAGAACAGGAACGAGGGAGGGTGGAGGGAAGTACAGAGATGGAGAGAGCGTGAGTGGGTGGACAAGGTAGGGAGAGAAAAATAATAAAAGTGAGAGTGAAGAGTAGAGAGTTTTAGTGTGACCCTGTAGCCACCGTTCCCTCTTCTCTCAGCTGAAATGTGACACTTTCATGATTACACTGGACCCCCTTTTTTGTGTGGGGTGGGCAGCTTAATCTTAAAAGGATGAGCAGGCGAGGGGAAGCAGGGGATGGGGGAGAGTAGGAGGAAGAGGAGGGGGGGGCAGGCATGGTAATGGAAGTCTAGGTTAATACTTCCCTCCTCCAGCTGGCCACCTAACAAATTGCCTTGTAAAAGCAGAAGTGATAGATAAATAAAGAATGGAATAAAAAAAGTATATCCCTCCAGCAAATTGGCTGTCATTGGATTATCCCCTATAAAGTAGGATTTGTGTGTGAGTGTGTGTGTGTGTGTGTGTGTGTGTGTAGTGTGTGTATGAGGGTAGACTTTGGGGTATATGTGTGACTGCCTTCTTGCATCACATAGATGTTGTGCGTGTGTGTGTGTGTGTGTGTGTGTGTGTGTGTGTGTGTGTGTGTGCGTGTTAAGAGATGGCTGGTAGTATCAGGCCCAGGCAGAAGGCGAGAAAGGATTGGATGAGCGATCATTGCTTCATCGGCTCCATTAAACACACCAATGGCCTGTAAATCAGGCTGTCACAGGAACACTCATCCTACACACACATAAGCACACACACATCCGACAATGCCCAGTGACAGGGGACATCATGATATAGGAAAATTGACAAAGTTTTACGCTAGAAAGTTTAAGTTCAGTATTTATATTAAAAATATGTACAGTATATAAAAGTGTATAGGGTATGACCTGAACTAGTTTGCAAGTCCTGTGTCTACATGGTCTTCTGTAGCATATAATATAAACACTACATACACAATGAAGTGCAATAAAAGTAGATAAAATTCCAATGATGACTTGTGACCTCATGCCTGCTCAGTCTTCAAGTTTATGAAAGTGTAAGTTAAAGCTGCATTCATGGATTTTTTTTTTGTTCACTTGCGGGTTTACGTTGCCACTGCAAACATTTTCACATCCAGGAAGTCATGAAGTCCAATATTCACTCTCCTTATTGCTGTTCTTTGGTCTCAATAAAATCCCAACGCTACGTGCGCCTGGGTTCAAACACCGACTTTGTTCTGTGCAGTGCATTTAGCATTCAGTGGATTCAACAGGTTTTTTGTCTGTTGTTGTTGCTTTTTGCTGAAAAAAGCTGCCTGCTGCATCGGAAAATGAAAGTGAAGCAGTGGGCCAGAAAACCAAAATAATGAGCTAAAAGAAGCTAAAAGGCTTTGTAAAGGTATGTAAAGATGCAGATTTGGTTTCATCACTATGAGAAACCCCTTTCACATTACACATAGTCATTGGATCCATAGTTGATATAAATGTAAATATAAATTCTGTACTACTCCTACTTTTACTGTATTACTGTGTGGATATTGTGTTGGCTGTTCCCACCACACTCTCTCGCCCTCTCTTGTTGTCTCCCTCACCCCCCCACTCGAGGCAGATGGCCGCCCACCGTGAGTCACGGTTTTGTTCAAGGTTTCTCTGCCTCCTCAAAGGAAGTTTTTCCTTTCCTGTGTCGCCAAGTGCTTGCGCTTGGTGGGAACTGTTTGGTCTCTGTAATAGAATTTTCCAAAAACTTCAATCTAGACCTGCTCTATATGAAAAGTGTCAGATTGAATATTAAAATGTTGATTAGTGCAACTTTAAATTAAGTGTTACAATTGGGTTTACAAATAGGCAACTACAAATATTTACTTAATTTTTGAGATAGGCTTTTGTTTTTACATTATTATTATTGAGTTTTTCATTTTTTATGTTAACAGTCTTTTTTGTTAACAGTTCACAGTATAAACATCTTTAATACCATTAGGAATACATAAAGCTAACTCTGCTGTCCACCTTGTCATCAGTGGGGGTTTCTCATCCCTCCAACATAGCACTATACATTTATTCGCTTCAACAAGTATAATTTTTATGAGGCTTTCAACCACAATCATAGATGCATCACCCAGCAAAGTTAGCCGTGCTTTCAAAGCAATATCCATAAGATAGGCTTTTTAGATAACAAACATGTCAACATGAGTCATTGAACCCAGGTCATCACAGGTGCATCCAGAACTTTCCACATCATGCCATGCTGTTACCTGAGACACATCACACTCGTTTTAAAGAGACCAAGCTGTAAAGTTTTACTTGACAACATAAAGATCAAAGTGAGCCTGCCCTTTGCAGACTTTTGGCAATATAAGTATCCTCCACTGGGCAACAGTAAAGAACACATAGTCCCTCCACAAATATGCATTTCATTAGAGGTCAGAGTTCAGAGTGTCACAGTGGAATGGTGAGTGCCTTCCGTGACTACGTTAGCAGAACCGCTGTAAGACCAGCTGCCCTCCAGGTGATCCTGGATTGAACACACTGCTGGTGCCAAAGACTGAATCAGCAGCTTTTTAGCCATGCCCCTAAGAGAAAGCAGAACTTAAGAAATCAAAGACCTGTCATGTCAGAGAAAGTCTGGAGTTGAACCAGAGAAAGAAGAGGTCAGCAAAAACATTAAAAGATAAGAGAAAGATCAAGGAAAAGATGAGTATGGAAGGTCGCTGAGTGGTCAGAGGAGGAACAGCTTGTCCGAGCAGAAAAATCAATAAGCGCTTGAGAGTCAACAGCATGTGGGTGGTCAATGGCATGATTCACGCTCATTAGCACAGCATTTGACTTGAGTGTTTGACCTTATACCCGGCCATCCCACTCTCACAGTGTTTATCCTATATGGTAGAATGTCAGACAAACAATGAGCTGTGCTGAAATAGCTCAGTTGAGCGAACTCATCTGTTAATAATTAAGGAAGCTTTTGACACATTCCACTGCAGTATAGCAAATCAAACTTGACAAAACAGGAAAAACAAACACTATGATCATTACATTACAGTGAATCAAGCATTACTCTGGTTTATTCAGTATTGCTTCAGGGAGGAAATGTTTTTCTGGAGCTCCTCTTCAATATCCTTTGGAAGAAAAGCAATATACTGTCAAACAAAGAAATGTCCCAGACAGTTTTCCATCCTTCCTTACAGTCATTTAAAATTAAATTAAAATGACTGGTGGCGACCAACCAATGGTGGTAATTTCAGCAAATGATGCAGCACTGTTTCAAACTGTAGTAAAGTATTGATTTAGCTGCAGCCTGCAGTAAGCCATTTATCTTCCATTAAAAACAATCTCTTGTAATTACCTTAAACTGCTTTTTAGTATCAGGGAAGGGGAAATTAGCCGGAGCTACTGTGAGCAACAAATTACATGTCATTAAAATAAAATATATTAATGTATGCTCTCATCCTGAGCTCCTGGAGGTTTTGAATAAAATGCAGCAATGTATGCGCTCATTTGGAATTCCCAGAGGTTCTTCTTGATCACAGCAATCATAAAGATTAGCATTTACAGTTGGGCTGCACTGTGTCTTAGTTAAAGCCCTGCACTCAAACTGCAGCAAGGAACCTGCCCCACTGAAGTGTCCTTGAGAAAGACACCAAATACCTGTAAGTACAATTTATTATTGTCATCTTGGTATCATTAAGCTTGTGGATTTAACTTTGTACCCTTTAAACTCTGTTTTGAAAGTATTCAGGTCTGTGCTTGCAGGCTTAAAATTGTGGACATGTTCTGTAGGTTTTGGCCTATAAAGTGTGTCTTAAGTTTGTCAGTTCAATGTTGCAAGAGACATTCCACACAGCCAGGTAAAATGACCTGATTGTTGTTGTTTTTTGCCACTATATAGTGTTGTAGCTCTAGGGAAGACAATACCACTTCATCCGCCACTTTGGTCCAGACTGAAATAAAAGTCAAAAGTCAAATGTCCGTGAGCAACCAGACGTCGTAGCTTGTAATAATAAGTTGACATGAAACTGAATGCACAAACTGGAAAAAACAAAGTTTACAGACAGAAACCTCAACGTTCACACTTTTAAGCCTTCAAGCACAGACCTGACCAACTTTCAAAACAGTTTGCAGGTACAAACTTACACAAACTACTATACTTATACAAAACTAAGATGACAAGTATAAAACTTTAATGTAAAATTATGGCTAATTTAATATTCTATGTTCGTTAGGGTGGTAGAGGTCATCATTCTCTAGCCCTAATGTACAAATACTGGTGGTGTCAATCAATTAAAAATGTAATCAAGTAATAGTGTGTAATAGGGTGTGATTAAAAAATACTAGAATATTCGGGGATTAAAAAAAGCACGTGTGGTCTGCAGTCCTTGGCGATCAATTTAGCAATTGCACTGGTTAGCTTAGTTGTTGTCGCTTTGTTCACAGACTGCCCTAGCTTGATCCTGTCTCAGTGCTGGCATGTTTGCTAACAAAGATGAGCTTTGTCTGAAGATGGTACTTCAGACTTGCTGTGCTTCTGTGGAATCACTGCAATATATGCACACAACTTTGATTTTATCTAAACTTCTCTCTGAAAGCTTTTTAAATAGAAATTCGCCGGTCAACACACCAAGGGATGTCAGCCATCATGTTATATGCGTTTGCCAAGGCTTTCAGTAATTTGGCTAGGTTAAAAATCTGCACTGGAATTACGTGAGGAAGCTAATATGATTAATATGGTTAAAAAAAAATCACGTTGCTTTACTTAATCGCAGTTAAAGGTTGAAAGCCCTAATAAATATCAAGAGTATAATAAAGAACAGTGATAAAGAAAGTCATTGTCAAGCAAAGACATCTGTCAGTTCCTGGTTTGACCTCTTGATGTCATCAGAAACTGCCGCCTGGCTCAGAGGCGCCTGGCTCTCAGATAAACTCAACCAACTCATTTCAGCTCAGTTCATTTCAAAGTGATGTTCTGCAACAAGGCCATTCGGTTTGCTTTGAAGACAGATTTACAGTGAAAGTCAAAGTATACGTCATACCACCATAACATAAAACGACTGCTGATAAGACCACACATGGGTGATAATTATGTAGCACGTCAATATGAAGTTCCAATATAAACATAAGAAATCTTTTTGCATCGCCGTAATGAGTCCCTTGTTGTTTAAAGATCCGTTCAAACGGCCTTTAAGTGGTTGACCTGTGCAGATGAGAAAGCCGTCAGCCTTTTCACAGCATCACCGCTGCTGCTAGTCGCCGTATCCAAATATCGATTCAATTCCCTGACATCTTCTGACTAACGTGTGAATTAATGCTTCAGGCTGGATTTTTACTGTGATCAGGAAATCACAGAGTCTCTGATGACCACTAAGGGTACCTCCCGGCCAGTGTGAGGTAGAGGCTGAGATCTTCTGACAAGGTTAACAGATGATCACTAAAGAGTGGCTCCCCATGCCCCAGCCACCCCACCACGGCCCCCCACTCCTTCCTCCCTCCTCCCTCAGTACTAATCAATACCTGTTAACAAAAGCTCTGCGGGGCTCCTCTCCTCTCTCTGCACTCTTATTCATATTTCAGGATGTTATTAGTGTGCGCAGCGAAATGTCAAGATCTTTACAAGGTAAATATCTCTCCGAATGTCACAGGGAGAGTCGAGGGGGGGGGAAACTACTTTTCTTCTCCGCTGTTTTTCACTGTCAGACCTGCGAGATGCCGACATTAGGGCAAGAATGATTTCTCTGCCAGCGGCTGTTTCACAGAGTCGTTTGTTTCTGCCGTGTTGATCATATTGGCGTGGGTGTTTGCATTTTAATGGCTGGCTGCAGAGGGGGAGCCGCAAGTTTTTAATGCTAGCGGAACCTTTAAGATAAATACAAGGAATATCAGGGTAGAGCTGGTCAGGCAGCGGGGGAGAGAAGTGTAACTGTGTGAAATGTTAGTGCATGTATGCCACAGTGCTTTTGCACATGGCCTCTACAATTGCCTGAGGACAACTTCCCCCTTGCAGCGCCTTTGTCAAGCTCAGCTGCCACAGCAGCAGAAATGAACCAACAATCAGTTGAGGCAATGAGGCCGCCTCTTTCCCATCTACACACTGCCTTGCACAAGTCTTTCTCATCTCTGCGGCCGGTGAATCAAGTATATGACAGATTCATGTCTGGGAAAATATAGATCTGATCAAAGGACCCTGATGGAAATGGCCCCGGTCTGCAGGTAGGAAGTAATCATAGAAGGTTCAGAAATCTGAGTAAGAGCTCATTTCAAGTCATGTGAGGTGGGCTCAGCTGCACAAGAGGCCTGTTGATCAGACAAGAATGAGAGCTGGACTCTGGCAAGACATGCCTCCATCTTTTCTCTTCTGTTCTCTTCTCTGTTTTACACATCAGCAGTGACAACAACAACAGCCTCACCCAGGACATGAAATGTGTATTTCTACCGGGGATCATGTCTATTTTTGAGTTGTTTGTTGTTTTTTTCCATGCTGAACATCTGTGTGACGCTCCCGAGCGACAGCTTCGCCCGCCTGATCAGCGAAGCAGAAAGACAGGGAAGAGAAGGAGAGAGATGGAGAGAAAGAGAGAGAGAAAAAAGGTGGCGTTTCAGGCGGTGACAACGTCGTAGTCAACCTCTGGGATTGTGGGTAATGAGGCTCTCATGGGAAAGCTGGACGCCGGTGCCAGCTTGGTGATGTCAGAGTGCCAAGAGATGAACAAGTGCAATCAAAGATTCATTTGACAGGAAGCACAAGAGTGCGGTTGTTGCTTTTCCATCATATCTCCCCTTCCCCTGCTTTTCGTTGGTGACGACGCGAGTGGCGACAGCGTCTGGCTGACCTCATTCATCTGTAAGGAAGATGTCTGTCGTCCATGTCTGACAACCTCTCCTTTTACCAGCTGCTTTTCACTTTTCGGTACACACGCGGGCCATCTGGGTAATTACGAGGTACAGCTGACAAAGCCACCTCTTTCGTTTTATTTACCTCTCAGCTTGTTGACAGCACAAGACAAGTCCTGTTTACTGTACGGTCACTAGCTTTTAGCACCTACACTCTCACAGATGAATGTTTTCCATGCATAATCACCATCTTGTGTTGTAACTGCTCTCGTTTCACTTAAAGCCCCTGGTGAGTCAAAAGATGCAATTGTCCATGATAATTGCAAGAACCTTGCACGAGCAAGATCTCCCAATTATTTTGTCCATTTAACACCTTACCTCAGATCCCACATTGATCCTTCTGGCATTTTCAAGGCTTTCATTTGCAAGGCTGGCGGAATAAACCGTGCCATTCTGTCTCCTCTCCTCTGGCTCTGTGCTGAAGAGCACTAAGCAGGGATGAGGAACAGCCGAACTTCAAGCACCAGAACAACACACCTCATTTTACGCACCACCCATTACAGTTGGTTTGTTCCTCTCCAAGCTGCTGCAGCCTCAAGTATGTGCTGTATGCTGAACTTTTGGTCCCACAGTGCCACCTATTGAACAAAACATGTCCATGAAATTACACTAAGATATGCAGTGGGTCGTTGTGGCCCAGAATTGTCTTTTTCAAGCTTTTGAGAGCCAAATTAGTCTGGTTAATATTTTATATGCTTGTGACCCAAAGGTCATTCTTGCACAGTTTCCTGTCTAGAGGTATGAAAGTGGACTAAACAAAAAAACAAAGAAAAACAAGACATTCAATTTCCCCTCTAAACATGTCCCGATTTGCTGTGAAAGGGCAGAATTAAGTTATTCAGCCCATTTTACCCAGAAAACTAGCCGATTTGTCTGTGATGAAAATCTTCCAATGTCGGTGAGGTCACCAACATTGGACTTTAAAGGAGAAAAAGGAAGTTGTGTTGGAGCAAAGCAGAACAAAACTATTAAATCTTTCATCATTTCCTACTCTCCTATAACCTTGTTGCGCTGGTGGAGCTGAGGTCTAGACACTGTGGAAAGACAATAGCCATCCATCATGTCCGATTATGCCGTTTAGATGTAATTGCAAACCCTTAAGGATTGCTCCTCCATCCTCATCCCTGCACGCATGGCCACTGAATATACGTGCACACACATGCCATGCTACGAGCACACAAACACACACCTGCAGGGGAAAGAAAGGGTAGGATGTCTCTGTTGGTTCTGCAAACAGACAGGCAGAGAGAGAGAGATAGAGAGAGAGCCAGCAGTCACCTCAATACACATTTCAGAGAGAATCAAATTAGAGCTGGCGTTCGATACATCACTGACAAATTGTTTATTAAACAAAAGGCTTGAATTGCAGCATAACTGAGAAAGATTCAAGCGACGAGAGAAGAGCGGGGGCTGCAGGAGTTTTATGTGCTAGTGTGTGACTGCGCGCACATATTATATGCCCATGTAAGGAAGACAGGTTTTCATGTTACCCTCATTCGCGCAAACACACCATTTATGTCCTTTTCTACAATAGCAGCCACGGCTATTATTTAAAAATGCACTGTGAGGATTTAAACACTGGAATGATAAATGTCAACGAGGCCATGAGTGGAGCACGGTACTAGCATTGTTAGTGTCTGATTCCCGGTGGGGCCACCCACGTTCAAATGCCACTGTAAAGCACTTTGGTTAAAAGCACCCAACATATGGTATGTTAATCTGCTCAGATCATTTGTTTCCTGTCCTCTCCCACACTTAACAGTGAGGAACCTGCAGGTCATACAGGGGCATAATTCACACATAAAATCAATCAGCTTCTATCAACATTATTGTCATATACAATCAGATGCAGTACAAATATAGTGGAATTCTTCCTCTGCCTTTAATCCATCCTAATCAGGAACCCAGAAGAGGTTGATGTGCAGATGCACATTCCTATTATGCAAGCATTTATCATTTCATACACCCACCTCTGAAAAGCTAATACAATGGAATTGTTCTCAGGCTGGACGTTTTAAAGGAATAGTATACCTCTTCACTGCAGTTGCATTTATTGTCAAAACAGTTTGAAAGGTCCATGGAAACTTTCCAGACCACTCCTGCTACCAACAAAACACTGCTATTTATAACATTCAGGAGGAGGCAATAGAAGCAGATTATGCTGCATGGCAACCCACAGTCACAGGAAATGAGTTACAATAAAAACATATGATTCTGGTTTCTCTGCAAAATGGCTAAATAACTACTTTTGTATTGTGCAACTGCCTCATCATAGCTTACCTGAGGTAGCATCTTTAGTGATTTATTGGCAAAAAAGACTTTTACTGTAAATTCCAAATCTTCTCAAATCACTCGGCTCAACTGACAATCATTGTAACTTTTGTGTATATCGCAAAATGAAGGAGCCAACTAGAAACTTTTCAGATCAACCTTTTAAACTTAGGGCATTAGACGTTACAACTCAAAACATACAGATTTTTACTTCAACAAAGGGGGCTGAAACTCAAATCAACTGGGGGCCGCTCTGGCCAGGATGGGCTCTCCTAGGAGGGGGCCACTTGAAGAGTCAGTGAAGAAAAAATCCACTCTGCATTCTTTCAACAACAAACTATACACACATTCTGAAGCTCTCCCTCATACACACTAACCTGCATGTTCAGATTGTGTTTCTTGAGAACAGCAGCTTTGCAGAAGAGACAGGTAGCAGAGCAACTTTAAAAGATCCCCTACAGGCGTGTTTTAAGATACAAAAAAACATTCTGCTGTGAATAATATTTTTTGTCTTGTGTGGTGGTTTTCCACACAAAGCAAAATGCAATTACCTTGTTAAAAATTATCAAAATAACATCTATTTATTCTCCCACTTGCTGGAATGCTGTTTATTTCAAAAGATTAACTGCTGGACACAAGATGTCTCCTGATTCATTTTAAAGCGAGCACTGGAGGCTTCAAGTTTCAGCATCACACTTGTGATGTTGAACCATGGTTGACTTTGAAACTAGTCGCAATGTCACAAATTTGTACACGCCTAAACTCAGATTTAACAGGAGCACAGAAAAACTTTCCCCATTCAGCAGATGAACATGAACACAGTCTTCAGTATCAAAACATTGTTCTGCACAGCGAGGCCCAAACATCCAAGTGAAGTAACAAAAGCAAAACACATTTTTGAGAGAAGGGGAACTCCGAATGTCAAATGAATTGTAGTCTTATAGTCCGAATTTTGCAGCATGCCTTAAAAAATGTGTAGTAAGTTGTGATTACTAAATAAAAGACTATATAAAAAAGGGGAAAACCAAATTAGTATTATGGTCAGATTTCATAAATAGATTCTAAACATGTGTGGGGCTCAGGAAATTGTCTTGCAGCTTGAGACTCCTGCCTAAAGGTAATTACTTCCTTCTTAACATGATCAAGAATAAGTCAAACTCACTTGTTTCTGAAGCTTTAAACCACGTGGTGTGGCCTTGCTCAGTTGTTATTACTTGACTTCAGTTCGATATTCAGGTCATGTCATTACAAGTGACTGTCCTATTAGATTAGATTAGTATTACAGATTAATGGAAAATGGGGATTAATCTTCCAAGTCAGCATCTGACATATGAAGGTCAAAAGTTCTTTGGATGTGCCTACACATGAGGGTTTGCAATAATGAAAGAAGTTGCACTGCTAACAAACAGCTAAATATCACCAGACTAGCTCTTCCATAGCACCTAAGATCAGATAGCAGGAAAAATGATAAGTTGCTCCCTTGAGAGAATTTGGAGTCCATGATGTAGGACCGTGGCGGGAGGCTAAAGGTCAGCCCCTGATTCACCGGCCGCTGCATTGTTCCTCTGACACCTGTCAATCAACCCTCGCTGCAGACCTTTATGCCAGACATGGGCAGTTGAGTGAGACGACGATCCCCTTCATGAGAAATGTCACGGATGTTGTGATAATAATGAGGTCGGCCGTGTGTGGAGGATGATGAGGGGGAAAGAGTGCTTTTGGCCGCCACTAGACTCGGAGTGTGTTTGTGTCACGTTGGCCTCGCCGTGTGTCACTGTGGCTTTTTGCTAAATGATACATCAGCTGTTATTGCAGTGCTGGGAGATCATTATCCCACTAGAGTGTGTGGAAGCGATGTGCAGATGTGTGTGTGGTCCTGACGCGGTGTGATGCATGTCTTTAATAACAGTCCATTAGCTCTGTGTGTGTGTCTGTGTGTGTGTGTGTGTGTGTGTGTGTGTGTGTGTGTGTGTGTGTGCGTGTGTGTGTGTTTTTGCGTGCATCTCCTTTATAGGCTAGTGCCTGTACCTAAGCGTACTGTGTTAGTGAGTGTGTAGAAACAGCCATGAATCAGAGCTTGGCGTGCTGTTATTTCATGTCGCTCCCACCGGGACGGGCCGAGCACCCGCCAGGCTGCTGTCTGTTATCCCTCACCTCCAGGTTCACTGACCCCAACCATATTTTTCATCTTTCTCTCCTTTGTTTTCACTTTCTCTTCCCTTCCCCCACATGCACAACTTCTGAATTCTTTCCTTCTCACACTTCTCCTGCCTCTCCCCCTTTTCATCTCCAGGCTTCACCCGCTTGACAGATCCACATATTTGCTCTCTTTTAAAAATTGCCAACATACCAAGATAGTTTTAAGCAGTGGCAGCGCAACTGCTGCCAGCGTCTAAAAACACATGCCAGTAGCCTACATGTTGGAAGGCAACATTTCCCTCAGAAAAATCTCCCTGTCCCACGCATATCCATTCCCTGACAAAACGCATAGAAATCCGCTGATCTTGAACGCAGCTCGCCCACCACAACAGCAGGCCATAACTAATCCATCTCCCACTACATGTTTTTAATGAGCCTCCATAACCGTTATCCGTATGCTGCAGTGCAGCGCGGGCCAAATCGAGCTGTTTCCATGACTTTGTGCTGTCAGCAAAACGTGACGAGGGACGTGTGTGTGCGTGTGTGTGTGTGTGTGTGTGTGTGTGTGTGTTACTGTCACTGAGCATCTGCGTCTTCGGTGTGCCATCCTGGTTGACGACTTTCCATCTGGTAGAAGTTGTGTGTGATGTTTGTGTTTTTGTGTGTGTGTATGTGTGTGTATGAGAGAGAGAGATGGTTGTGAATGCTGTGTATGTGTTTATGGAGGAAGCAGAGAATCGGCCTATTTACCTGCACCGTGCCCTTGTCTCAAAATGCACCAGGATTATTGGAAACAGAAGCTGATGGGAGTGGCAGCAGCAGTATTTGTATGTCTGTGTGTGTGTGTGTGTGTGTGTGTGTGTGTTGTGTGTGTGTAGAGTGTGTAGAGGTAGAAGCTGCCAGGCCCCTTTCAGAAGCCCCCACGGGGGCCACATTAGGGCCCTCTAGGGGCCAAATTAGAGGCAGCTAACCAAGTTAGAGATCGGCAGCAGAGGGGGCCTGACTGGCAGGGACTGATTTCACTCCAGCCCCCTGAACTAACACACACACACACACACACACACACACACACACCTCCTCTCTTTGTTTTACCACTGATCAGCAAAAGATAAAAGCCAGTTCCTGACAATAGCAGCCTCTCTGTTGGGGAGTCTGCAGAGAGATCCTGACAGAGACGAAGAGCTATAATGTATTCCTGTAGGTCAGCCTGGATTAGAGCGTCTGCATCAAGGGGAAGTGATTTGAAGTAATTTAGCCATTTTCTTTGACTGAGATCTTATTATGTTTTTTTATCCATATGTTCTTACTGGGAAAAGTATCTCTGTGGATGATGAGAAATGTTGAGTTTTGTGTTTTTTACAGTCTATTTACATGTCTGTTCAACAGATTGTAAGTTGGCAGGAACATTAAAATATATATATATATTTTTTAATTCCAATTGAACCTAAGAGGAAAAAGCCACCATGGTTTCCATATTCTCTATTTAAATTTATTTCAAATAAAAACAATAATAAAATCTATGTATACAATACTGTTCAAAAACAAAGTGACACTGTGCTTTACATTGAAATAACCCCTAACAATAAAGATAAATACTTAAAATGAAACAGATAAGACATGTTGGCAATAAAACATGTGTGCTGTGCTAGAATTAATATTAATAAAGGGCTTATTTGAAAATATAGGTTTTAGAAGTGATTTAAAAGCTGTCACTGATTCTGCCAACCTCAGATCCACAGGCAGAGGGTTTAAGAGCTGAGGGGACTTGAGTGCAAAATCCCGGTCACCTTTAGTCTCGAGCCAGGACTCAGAACAGCCAGCAGAGCCTTGCTGGAGGATCTGAGGCTGCGCCATGGCTCACAGAAGAGCTGTAATTCAGCAATGTAGCTGAACCATCGAGTGCTTTAAAGATGATCAGTAAAATCTTGAAATCAATTCTAAAACTAACTGATAGTGAAGAAAGGCTAAAACATATCTATCATTTATAGTCTCTCTGTGCATCTGTCTAACACACTGTTGGTTTTGGACTTTTCATGGGGTTAAGATTAGTAGAAAAATATCACCAGCTTTAACATTCTAGCAGTGAGATCTAAATGCTTAAAAAAATCAATTATATCAGACTGAATTTTGTATCAAATATATATATCTAAGTATACTGTATACATACATATCTAGAATATATTTGATGTAGTAGGGCAGTCATAAATCTTGGCCAAGTCATATACGGTAACTCCAGTGCCAGAAAAAGTAGGCTACATTTACAATATATAGTTTCATAAAGTGTTTAAATTTAAAGAAACTTAAGTGGACTTTTGTGGGTTAAAGAGGTCATGCAGATCCTAAAACATTGCTGTGCACGTATGACGCATGCAAGATTTGTACCAGGTGTGTGATAGACATGCCCCCTGGCATGGATTCAAGACACACCCACTGCTGCTTCCTGTCACATGTTTCACACACACTTGGTGGTGGTGACGTTTGTGAAGTCTCACAGAGGATGACCATAAATCTCAGTTTTATGAGAGACTCTGCAGACTGTTGACCTCGTCGCCTTGACATTGAAGACCTGGGGTTCCAACTCCCTGAAAGCATTGATTGATTTGCCTCACGGGGGCAGTGAAAGCCACTCACTGCTAGGGTCAAGCTTGTTTCTGTTTATAAAAGTCTTTGTTCATTACCATCGTGACACATGGAGATTTGGCAGAGACTTAGGGAATGAGAACATTTGAGCTCTTTCCACAGTTTTCAACTCTAGAAATGTACACATGCTTCTTTAAATTATTTCTTTATGAAATGAGTCTTTGACACGTAGACCGGGCTGAAGCTGGCTGTAAATGCAGCTATCATCCAATCTGCACTTCTATTTAATGAAAAGGAAGAGAGGAATGGAAAGCTTTAAAGACTGAATCCTCCAGGCTTGAATCCAATCAAGTCATTAGGAGTAGGTGGAGCCAGAACCAATTTCTCACAACTTAGTCTAAAGACTAAAACAGCAGTGATCTGAAAACACCAAAGGTTTTTGTGTGATAAGTTGTAATGGGGTTCAGAGATGTGGTTTTGCTTGGGTTTGTGCTTCTCCTCTCAGGTGCAGATCTTTGCGCTGCTACACAAAACTGGTTTAACTTTAGCAACAATGAGAGTCTGACCCAAATCCCACAACAACAAGTGACGACAAGTTTACAGCTGCCAAGATCACCACAGACAACAGATCATCAGTCAAACCGGACACAGCACAGTGACCCCGTCCGTCCTCCTGTCAGCTACCGGCTCAGGAGCTACCAGCTCAGGAACCCAGCTGCTGGCAAACAAACGCTCCAGTCTCCTTTGGAGCCAAGCGAAACTGTCCAAGCTCCAGAGTTGTTAAAGTTGCTGGTCCAAGGCCCAGATCTGAACCCACCTGTCAAGCAGGAATCAAAGGTAAAAATTTCATGGCTTCTACGCAGCCCCTTTGATCTTGTGTACCACTATAGAGGTTAAGTGTAATAAAATTTGAATGATGTTGTAGGTGCAGGAGTTTGAGCCACGGGCTCCTGTGCCATCCAACAGCGTGGTGGTGCGCTGTGGCGAAGCAGAGGTCACCGTGGAGGTCAACCAGAACTTCTTAGGTAATGGCTGCCGGTTACTTGTTTAAATTGATCCATTGTGGTTGTTTTGTCTACAGTGGCTGTGGTGCAGGCCCATTTAACATGTCCTCTGCTCTGATGTCTGAAAAGAAAGGGTCAGGTTAGACGCCCAAATTGGAAAATTGAATGGAACGGTGAAGATGGGACACTCAGTGCCGATTACTGCAAATGGCACAGACTATGGACTTGGCGATCAATATTATGTTTCCTCTTATTTCTTCACTCAGAGAAGGAGCATTCTGCATTTTTGTTTGGTGTTCAAACGCTGACTTTACAGTGCACTAAGAAGCCTTTTTATTTGTCCTGTGGCTGAACCTGCACTTGCTGTGAGTGTTATTGACCAGACCAAGGAAAGAAATGGCTTCAGGTTTCGTCCTGATTTAAGCTGTGCCTTTTCCCTTTTTGTTCTTAGGAAACGGTCAGTTGATCCGTCCAAGTGATCTGACGTTAGGAGGCTGCACTGCGCTAGACACCACTGACCACATCCTGCAGTTCCAGACGGAGTTACAGGACTGCGGCAGCACAAAAACGGTGTGGGGCTTCCTCCCTCCCTCAGTGTCCATCTACTTGTGCATTTGGAGTCACTGTAACAGTTGTGTGTTTTCCTCAGGTGACTGAAGAGGCCCTTGTCTACACATTTTCTCTGATCTACTCCCCAACACCCATTGTAAACACCTTCATTTTAAAGACCAACCCTGCTGAGGTGGTAATTGAATGCCGCTATCCAAGGTAAAGCCTCATTATTTGACATTTTCCCTCTCAGCCTGCCATGTACATTTCTTGCCCTGCTGTTACACAGATTATTCAGGGTATGTGCAGGTTTTAAAAGTCCCAAAAAGATTGCAGGCTGAGACATTATACAAAGGCAAAAAAAGGATAAAGTAACATAATTAAAACATTCTTGGTCATAAATGGTTTTCCTTCATATATTCATGATTTGGCCGGTATGACTGTCAAACAGGGTTTAAAAAGCATTCAGTGTGATCTCGAAAAGCTGCAGAAACCCTCTACCACTACTAGTCTACCTATGTTAAGCTATCCTCTCTTGGCTCCTTTCTTTCCTTTTAACTGAGGTACATCTCCTCCTTCCTTAATGAGCCTCTCTCTAGTGAAATGCCCGTCCTTCCTGTGATTGTCCTCGCAGGAGGCATTATGTGAGCAGCAACGCTGTGAGGCCTACCTGGAAGACGTTTGCCTCCAGCATGTTAGCAGAGCAGCAGCTGCACTTCTCCCTGCGTCTCATGACAGGTGGGGACATGTCAAATAAGCGACAAACTTAGAGCTGATGTTCTGAAGTTAAAACTTTGATTTGTGCCAGACGGTTTGGCTAATTTCCCCTGCGATAGGCGTAATTGCAATCACTCAAGGCCTTGCAGACTTTGCTCTGACTGTTCAAAGATGCTAAACAGTGACGTGATAAACAGGAGTAAAACTTCTGATG